>WOFM01000478.1:735648-1407692 GCA_011428145.1 Ericerus pela
TCAATCACCTAAAACAATTCTTATTATAATGACGTCATGTAAACAAGTCATTACTTGCCTTTACTGACTCATTTGTTCTACATATTGTGTTTATAAACAAACATAAATACACTTTTCATAACAACTCTTTTCTATGAAACCATTCTGCAGATATTGCAAATACCCAAAATCACCATTTATGTCATTTCCTTAAACTCCTATTGGACAATTCTAAACTTGTATTGTCATAATTCTCCAATCATATTACTACCATTTCCACTCTCCAAGAAATCGCCATATTCTCCTCCCAAAACACTTAACTATAAAAACTCATGTAACCATGTACAATTTGTCTACTTTTATCAATCTAAATCTATCTTTCTCATCTTACCTTTTATGTTAAACTTACGAGTTCACTGTTTTATATTGTGTATAATATAACCTTTTCAAATTACGAGTACTTAAATTACTTTGTAACCAGTATTCTCGTTACATAGATGATGAATAGGATGATTTTACAGTAGAACTGGAAATTCAAGAAGATAATACTAATACTGAATCACCTCAGGGGGGTGAAAATGAAGAAATAATAATAGAAAATAATGAAAATAATAATAATAATATTAATAGACCACAAATAAACAATAATATTAATAAAAAATTACTAATATATAGGAGGCTTGGGCATTTAAATGCCAGATATCTGCAAAAATTAAAAACTTTAGCAGTTAGCATTCCCAAAAATATAAACTTTAGGGATGAAGATTTTGTGAATTGCCAGATATGTTGCATTGCCAATAATTCAAGACTAGGTCATACTGGAATTAGGATGAAACCAACAAGGAAATTAGAGATAGCGTCCTCAGATATTATGGGTCCATTTACGCCCTCTGTGGCAAATCAAAAATATATTTTAACATTTATAGATCATTTTTTGAAGTACACTTTTGTCATGCCTATTGCTAATAAAAGCCAGGTGACAAATGAATTTAAAAACATTATAATATCTATGAGAAATAAATTCCCAGAATATCCCATAGGCACTATAAGATGCGATAATGCAAAAGAATATACCGATGCGAAAATAATAAATTATTGTAATGAGGTTGGCATAACAATGGATTATGTGGTGCCATATTCTCTAGAATTAAACGGTGTTGCCGAAAGGCAAAATCAAACTTTAATGAGGAGAGTACGAGCTATGTTGATTGATGCCAATCTAGATATAAAATATTGGTCCTATGCTATAGTTACATCAGCTTACTTAATTAATAGATCCCCCACAAAAGCAAATGAAGGATATAAAACGCCTTACGAGTTATTCTATGGAATAAAACCGAATTTAAAAAATCTTAAAGTTTTCGGAGCATTAACTTATAGACATATACCTATGGAAGTTAGAAAACAGAATGCTACGAAAGCAAAAGCAAAATTAAAAAATAAAATCGACTCAAAATTAGCATACAGGGCCGAAAAAAATATAATGATGGGCTATACAAATACAGGATTCTGTCTTAAAGACCCTTATAATACAAAATCCTACATTTCATGTGATGTGAAAATGGACAAAACACAAAACATAAAATCCTTATTAATAAATAATAAACCCCTGACCAGCGGACTATGAATATGATTTAGGGATAATTAACCCAATTATTATGAATGTCAATGTTAGATATAGTAAAATATACATAGAGGATAGTATTTCGAAAACTTTCTCTGAAATAGATACAAACCCTTTTAGGGAGGATTGGATTAGGGCCAAAAACGACGAATTCAATTCTCTCGATGACATGAAGGTATGGGAAATAGTGGATTATGATCGCCAAAAACTTATAGATACGAGATGGATTTTTACAATAAAATTTTATGAATTTGGAGATCCAAAACCAAAAGCGAGACTTGTGGCAAGAGGTTTTAAAGATCGAACCGAATATGGTATTGCTGAAACCCATGGTCCAGTAGCATCAATAGGAACAATAAGATTGTTATTATCTATAGTTAATAAAGAAAAATTAATAATGGTACAGTATGACGTGAAAACCGCATATTTAAATTCATTAATAATAAAACCTATTTTTGTAAGAAGACCTGAGGGAATAAATATAAACACGAATCAGGTACTTGAATTGAAAAAGTCAATTTATGAATTGAAAACATCCAGCAAATCATGGTATGATTTATTGTACATGAAAGTAAAGGATATGGGCTTTACCAGAACCAAAAGTGATAGATGTTTTTATACAATAATAAATAATAATGAAAAAATTTATTTTTTAACATTTGTGGACGATATATTAATTGCATCAAACTCGCAATCATCCATCACTAAAATAAATGAGGAGTTGCAAAAAGACTTTACAATTACTATAATAAATAATCCTAGATTTTTTGTAGGTTTAGAAATAGTTAGAAACATCGATAATAATACAATAATACTTTCACAATATAAACACATAGATAAAATGTTAAAGAAATTTGGAATTTCGGAATTAAAAAATACCAATACCCCTATGGAAACGGGCTTAAAAATAGATAAAATAGAAAATGGTAGAGACGATACTGAATATAGGTCAATGATAGGAGGGCTATTATATTTAGCAAGACTTACAAGGCTGGACATATTGTTCCCAGTCAATTTTTTCTCACATTTCCAAAATAATTCCAATGATACACTCAAAAATTACGTAAAAAGAATTTTTAGGTATGTTAATACAACAAAAAATTATAATATAATATATAAGTCTGAAGGGGATGGCATACAGGCTTATATCGACGCCTCTTATGCACCCCAAGTCGACGAAACAAATATAGAATTATGTAATCTCAAAAAGGGAAAGTCAATAACTGGATTTATGTTATTTACTAATGGAGACTTGGTGGAGTGGAATTGCTCTAAGCAAACTATTCACGCCTCATCAAGTACTGCAGCAGAAATAATTGCAGTTTTTGACACTTTAGACCCAATAAAAGTCATACATCATATGAATTATGAAATTTTTGGAGAGAAATTGATCGTAGATATAATGGAAGACAATATTTCAACACAAAAAATATGTTCAGGGGGTAGTCAGAAAAAATCGAGAGTTTTAATGATTAAATGCTACTCAATTTTAGAAGCATTAGAAAATGAAAATTAATTAGCCGATATTTTAACAAAATCCTTAGATCGTTCAAAATTCGAAAATATAATTGTCAAAATATTAAACGAAACCAACATATACACATAATATAATAAAAATTTGTTTATTTCAAAGTCATAATATGTTCGAAATTTTCACTTCAAAGTACAAGTCGTCCAAGTCCAAATATAAGTCGAAACATGAAAATAATTGCTGAAAAATTAACCTTCAATTATTGCAAAAAGAGTACTTAACAATACCATTTTACTAGAAAATTCTTGCAAGAGATAGATACTCGATTTGAGCAAGAATAAACCCTACAATTCGCATAATAAAAACCCTATACATTTTCAAACAAGCGTGAGAGAAATACACGAAATATTCCCACACAATATGATGAAAGAAAATCCACTAACAATGAACACAATAAAGATTAAAACCCATTACATGACCGCAATTATGATAAATCGGAAGAAGGTTGCCTTATCATAAAACATGTTAGACGCCAGTTCAAATATAATAGCAATACACGAAAGATAATAAGCAATGCAACGTATATTATTCTACAATCTTTTACATGTCATGTTATTCAGATAAGATACGAAACGTAACGTTCCTTCAAATTCAACGAACTCGTAATCGGAAATACCTTTGTCAATTTTTTTTTCTTTAATGTAATATGTGTACGTGAATATTTTTTTTCTTTTTCTGATTTTTTTTTTCTTTCCACTAGAAATATACGATGAATGAATCATTCGTTACTCATAATACTTTGATATTTTTGCATATTACCAATTTTTGTACTTTAAATAATTTTTTTTTTTTTTGCTTTTTGCATATACCATTTTTATAACATATATTAATATTGAATATTCCATGCATGTTACCATATTATTTATTTATTTATTTATTTTACTCAATTATTTTATTTACTCTCGAAGCACAGCACAGCAAAATTTTTTTCAGGAACCAAAGTTTCCATAATAATGTTCAAATAATACGATGTCAATATTTTTATTTTTTATTTTTTATTTTTTATGCATATATCATTTTTGTACTTAATATTTTTTTTTGAAATAATAATAATTCGTTTACTTTCAGCGTACAACATGATGAAGAATTCGAACGGTAAAATTTTAGGGGGGTGTTGTAACGGAAATCCCACCTGCTCTCTTTCTTCATCATCATCACGAACACATTATATATATATGTCATATGTACACTCTCATCACAAAATGTTTCCCCTACTATTCTCGATCCAATAACGCTGTTGCTTCGCCATTTCATATTTCGTTTGTAAAACATATTTCAGTCGCTAATAAAATGTCAGTAAAGTAAAAAGTCTCAAGTTCTTTCAATCCTCGTTCTGTACGCCTCACATCAGATTTCAACCTCACTTCAAGATGTATTGAAACCAGCAACCTCTGATAATGCAAAATACAAAAATGTCAATTCTATGACATCACAACAACAGGGTGCGCATCAAGGTACCGTTTTTAGTGCAGCGCAACTTTGACATCTTATAACTAACTTTTTATTTAATACTTTACAAAAAAAATTTCAGAACCTTCATTCACAGGCTTTAGACTATCTCTCCCATTCATTTCAGGTAATTCGGAGAGTCCTGTCCAGTACCCTATTACAGGAGTTGAAATTTAACATATAAATTGTGAATGATGTAATATGATAAGCACTTTATCATTCCCTGCATCGGATATTCACTTCCCTCATGTGATCAGTCCTAGGATATTAAAAGGCGCCTATTTTACTAGCCTGAAACGAAGCTAGTAAAATGGCCTGGTGTGAACTAGGCTTTTGCGCCAAGTTTTACTTGAATATTTGTGGAATATCCCTACCAGTGTAGGTTAGTGTAAGTTAGTGTAATCCTATCAAACAGAGCTAATGTATCCAACTTGAGATAATTTCAGAAGCCGAACTTTACTCCATTTTTGTAGACCAATGTAGAACCTGGTTGCTATGCTATCAACCATCTAATTCTACTCTACCTGAGTAATTTGGAGAGCTATAAGGCTGGCAGTATCGTTTCGGTGTTGATTGTGATTCTTAATCTAAGAAATTTTTCGTTCTGCTGGTCATATAAAAATTCTCCATGCAGAAATATGAGAAACTGGAAAAAATTGGCGAAGGTAATTAATTTTCTTTCCATATTCTGAAGGTTTTTTCTTTCTTAAATTCTACATATTTTTTCTGTTTCCATAATTTCATGATTGCTTTGAGTTTATTTAGTTCATAATTTAATCATTTATCACTTCATTGAATAATTTATCCGTTTCTGTCGTATTTGAATTAGTTTTTATTTATTAATTTACGTTTTCTTTTACATAGGTACTTATGGGACTGTTTTTAAAGCTAAAAATCGCGAAACATTGGAAATAGTGGCAATGAAGAGAGTCAGATTAGATGACGATGACGAAGTACATAAAATAAGTCCTTATCTATGTATTAAAATAATTGACATAGGTATTTTATTAATACATGTAGTTTACTATCAAAATAAATTTACTTTCTACCCCTGAGGGGAACTTCGATCATGAGCTAGCTTCAATTTACGAACATAAAACACATCACATAGACATTATGCAACAAGATGCAGTCCGTTTCAATTATGTAGGTGATGGAAGATGAGTTAAAGGAACAAACATCATATAAATTGATTTAATACATTTCCATTATTATTATTATTTTTATTATTATTATTATTAATATTAATAATAAATGTTGAAAAGATAATTAGAATTATGATCCGAGTGTGATGATGTGAGTCGTGGTAAGAGTGACTTTTATTCTGATGACAGACGACTCATATTTCGTAGTTTAAAAATAAAAACAAAAAACAATTGTACAAACAAAACAGCCCAATTTGTGTAATGATCATCTTCATAAGGTTGTGAGGTTACTTGTAAATCTTGCTCTTTGTACGTCTAAAATTGAAAATTTCTTGCCTATATGATCATTTGTTGTTTTACAGGGAGTACCATCATCCGCTTTAAGGGAGATATGTCTGTTGAAAGAACTAAAACATAAGAATATTGTGCGATTGTATGATGTCTTACACAGTGAGAAAAAACTGGTCCTAATATTTGAGTACTGCGAACAAGATTTGAAAAAATATTTCGATAGTTTGAATTGTGATATCGACATGAACGTAGTCAAATCATTTTTGTACGTACACTTGCGTCAGAATTCATAATTCATACAGTTCTGTGGTATATATTGTTTATTTTAATTCCAGATATCAATTGTTACGTGGATTAGCTTTCTGTCACAATAATAACGTTTTGCATCGTGATCTTAAGCCTCAAAACCTTCTCATCACAAGAGTAAATCCTGTTATTTTTTCTCCGTATAAATTAGTGTCCAATAATTGAAAATAGCATTTCAACTATTTTCAGAGTGGAGAACTTAAGCTTGCCGATTTCGGTTTGGCTAGAGCTTTCGGTATTCCGGTTAAGTGTTATTCGGCCGAGGTTGTTACTTTATGGTATCGACCTCCTGATGTGTTATTCGGCGCCAAACTCTATACAACATCCATCGATATGTGGTCAGCGGGATGTATTTTTTCCGGTATTGTTTTCATAATGACTCCTCAGTATTTCAAGTATTTAAATTTTGTGGAACAGTGTCACTAATAGCGAATAAAATACTCATAAATTATTAAATGAAAAAATCTTCAAATTTTGGTGACATTTCATTTTTGATTTTATAGAACTCGCAAACAGTGGTCGCCCATTATTTCCTGGTACTGACGTCGATGATCAGTTGAAGAAAATTTTCAAAGTTCTTGGTACCCCCACTGAAGAAACGTGGCCTGGGGTTACTCAGCTTCCAGACTATAAACCGTTTCCGATTTACGTTCCTAATTTGAATTTACCTCAGGTTCGTTTCTATAACAAAATAACGATATTTTCAATCGGATTTGAACGAACTGAAATTCATTATGTTCATATGTTTGTAGATAGTGCCTAGATTGAACGTTAAAGGTCGAGATCTTCTTCAAAAATTAATTGTGTGCCGACCTTCGGGTCGAATATCAGCCGACGAAGCAATGGCTCATCCGTATTTCCACGATAATCCGAGACCAGTTCCAAAAACAAAATGATCCTAATTCTTATACCCTTTTTGTATTGTTGAAAATAAACTTTCCTGTAATAATGGACTTCGCTTCATAGAATCCTGAAACATCATCACTCGGTAAAAAGTGCATTTTTTTTCTATAAAAGTGACTGAAAAACACTTAGTTTTTTTTTCTTCTTATATTCCTTTTTCAGTGAATATGACTGAGTGTTAATTCCTCGAGTCCCCTTCCCCATCATTCTTCATATTTGTGTGTGGACATGGCACGTACCGCGATCTGTAATATTGCAGTACCTCCGAGTAGATTCAATTAAATTTTGATTCGATCAAAGTATGAACGTTTTCACAACCGCCCTAATTTACATTTACTGCAGTTGATTTTAATAAAATATAAGTTTAAGTAGTATACCAATTCAGTTTTACTCAAGATTACCTACTTATTTCATTAAATTTCAAAATTTTTATGAAATCGAAAGCGATAACATTTAAGTGTTTCGTGACAATTTTTCACAACTTTAAAACTTTTTCCCTACCTGACCTTTTTGTAAGCAATTTCAATTATCGCAGTGTTTTCATTGTAGATGCCATTTTTTTACAAACAATAAAAGCCTAAGTGGACTGTGCAATGGTGCGACTAGTAATTCATTTTTCATTAACTAATCATACTCTTCATTCTAATGAATGAATTCTTCCTGGAGAAGTCATTAAATACAAAACAACTCGACAGATTGTAATCTAGTATGGCTTACCAATAACTGAAATTTAAGAACTCTTTTCAAGCTTAAGCTGCCTGATATTTTTGAATAATAATAAATTTGCAGAATGAACTAAGAACTTTGCGGGCCTGTGGAAGTTAAACTGAGAATTTCCTATTTTTGTTCTCTTTTGAGCAAAATAATCACTGAAATGAAGGATCTGTTGCTGTGGTTGTTTAGAGACATCACAAAGGGCTGGATATAGGAAGGCTCCCCCCTAAAATTTTTTAGACTTGGAAAAATTGAACCAGTTGATGACGGAGAAGAGTGTGAACGTCTGCGATGAAGTTCATAAAAACTGAAATGCTCGCGATAAGTGATAATTTTTTTCTTTTCTTTAAAGTTGTATAGAACAGTAACAACATTTTTCGAAGAAATCATAATCATGCTTACGATAAACATAAACAATATGAAATAATAACTCAAAAAAAAAGTTAACGGCGATAATCCAGATAAAAGATCTGTTTGATCAGGTGTAAACATACACAGCATACATACTCGAATGCCATATCTTCCTCTTCAAAGGAACAGCTATAACAAAAAACGTAAAAAAAACAAATGTTATGTATATTCTGTAAAGGTTTACATTATAAATGTACAACTTCAAATTACAGGTAAGAAACGCAACATGATCAGTAAACGGTATTAGAAAAATAGATATTCTGACTAGGTTAGACCTGTTTTTTTTTTTTTTTTTTTTTTTTTTTTTTGCTTATGAACTCTGTACACTTATGAAGAAAAATTAACAAGATTAAAAATACAGTCATTTATATAATTTTTTTCCCCTTCTTTCATTAATAATAAAGATAATAGCTCGCTATACACAATATCAAAGATGACATGTCGTATGAGCGTTTTATAACAAAATTTAAAAATTTACAGTCAAGACTAAATACAATCAAACAAAATGAATAACGTAACAAATGTATCACGATATAGAAAAAAAAAATTATAACAAAATTTTAATATTTTGCAAAATAAATAATTTTTGTGGTTAGGAAAGTCAACTGCAGACGTTAACAATTCGATGTGTTTTCGCATTGCTGCCACGCGCGGTTAGTGTGTAACTGTATCGGCGGTTTTGGAGCTTGTTGTTTAGCGACTGCACATGAAAAACGAAACCATAGCATTAACACGGAAGCCAAAAAAGCAAGAAATCAAGAAAAAAATTAAAACCAAATCCAGGGAATTTACCGTGAATTTTGCTATTGTACAATTTTACGATATTTTGATATGGTTGCGGGGGAGGAAATTCATCTACATTACGAAATATGTACCGCGATTCGAATGAGCCTGGAAATAAAACCGAATAATAAGCAAACATAAATTTTCGACCTACGCGTCAGATTAAATTTTAGCACAGCGATATGAAGAACGATCAATAGGTGAAAAGGACGTTAAGTTAATTTGATTTATGTGAAATAGAATTTGACTAATATTGAAAAGATTAGAGAATAATTACTTGTATTTGAACTTCGCATAGACGAGTTTCTGGTTGGTGGCATGGGTGGAACGCCGGCATTGGAAAAGTTACTCTGCGAACAAAAAAAAAATCAGCTTACGTTGTAAGTTTGTGCGTATGCGTATCAATTCGGTACTTCAAAGCGCACACAAAAAAAAAAAAAAAAAAAAAAAAAAAAACAACAAAAAATTAATAACTACACATTGGAAGTGGGTGTCAACTTCGATTGTGCAATATTTCAAAACAGCAGTTCAAAATTTAGAACGGGACTATAATCCGATGTTTGCCCAATTACTGCGAAAATTGAACGCAACATCAAGAACGAATGAAAATTCCATACGAGTTCAAATCTACATGGCGTAGAAAGAAGCGAGGAATTGAAAAATTCCTCAAGAGAAATCCTACGCGTAAGATTAGAAAACAGGAAAAACGCTGGGCGTACAAATTGTATACATTGTTAGAAAACTAACTTTGCAAAATTCAAAAATTAAATGGGAACTGATTTCCTTCCCTAGCTATATGTGTATGCACCTTCAATGTGTACTTATCCTTCAACGAATTCGTTCCGTAAATATTAAAAAATAGGTATTTTGACGAAACATGTTATTTTCAAATGTTTTACAAATTCTTGTCAGATTGTATTGTACAATTTTCATTACAATTTCACCACATCCAATCAAAAACTCGAGTTAAAAATCATTTAAAATCCAAAAATTATTTTTACGTTTCCAACGACTTTGAGATGAAAAACGAAAGAAAAAATTGAACAACCGATTTTTCCTCATACGATACTGAGTCTCTAAACGGACGCTAGATCATCGTTTCTCAAACTTTCAAATGTCGCGACCTCTTAAAAAGCCCAAAAATAAAGTCAAAAATTCTAATGCCGCAAGCTAGGTTTTCTTCCCTCAAAAAATTGATTTCAGTTAATAAATACTAAATTCAATAAAAAAATTTGAATATAAAAAGTATTTAACAGAATGCTGGGTAAAAATTACGTTTAATGAAGTGTCAAGGAAATTCATCATGAATTGTAATGCGAGATTATAAAAAACCCGCACAATTCATTAAACGATTGCTAAGCAAATAAATTAACGGAGAGCCTGATTTTCACACAGCTTTTTTGATTCATCTGGAATTATCTACACTTCTTAGAAATAGTTGAAGATTTTTTCAAAACACTTCTACGAATGAACCATTAAGCCGATTGAAACCAAATTTTATAGAATTATAGAATATAATATATTAAATATCTGCACCAAATTTCGGGCCCATTGTTTAAAAATTACGCATTTTAGAATCATAAAAGCTCCAAAAATGTAACAAATCAGGATGAAACGGACGCAACATTTGGCTTATCTGGACCAAAATCAATAGGCCTGAGCTTTGTCAAGATACAAATGTGTACCGAATTTCACGACTATCGGATAAAAACTGCGACCTGTACCGTGTTAAATAGAAGGCCAAAAGTTTTCTGAAGTCATAAGAAAAAAAGAACCGACCCTCAACCATGTATCTTGATACCAGATCAATTTAAATGAGTAGATTTTCTTCGAAAACCTACACAAAATTTTAACCATTACTTAATAATAGAATTATTCACAGGCAACGAGTTCAAACAAGAAGGCGTTTATAAACTCTTAGTACTCATATTTCTACCAATTTGAACTAGTCACATACTCAATGACGTCAATAACAATTACCAAATATGTAAAATGTAATTATAATTAAAACAATTTTTTTTCTATTTCTTTCATGAGTTTTATTTTTTCTGACCGACTGCAACCCCCATGCATCTAATCGCGTCGCCCAGTTTGAGAAACGATTTTCTAGATCCTCCTCCCGCCAAAAGTCGACTACCTCTTCTCACACTAATACGAAGTTGAATAAATTATTGCTTCACTGACAATACGAAGGAGAGATAAGCATAATGCACAAAAAACAACGTTCCGCACCCCAAACCAGACATTTTGATTCCAACTCAGTAGGACTTAAAATCGCTATTTCCCAAATAAATACAATACGGCGTTATGTATAAACAATGTTTGGTTCTGAATAATTTTTACCATATTGATCAGGCAGACGTGGATGAAGAAAATCGTTCTGCTGTTTGTAAAAACAAAAATAAGCGGTAATTTAAATCTAAACTCTTTTTCAACAATGGAGCTACGGTTAGCAGTTTCGTGAATCGAAAATGCATTTTTGTTTTTGTAGTGGACAGAAAAAGCTACCTCCGCGCAGGAATGACGATTCACTCGTTTTCACTCACTATGAGCGGCTAAATGCCCAGCGAGATGGAGACGACATAATTAAGGGAATGAGAAGGCCCTAACTTCATTTCATTACGGACCATTCCTTTACTTACGGTGGATCGATTCTGTACGACCGTGGGCGGTGGAGGTGGCGCTGGATTCACGCGATGTGGTGGGGGTGGCGGTGCATGCGTAGGGGGCGGCGGAGGAGGACCCATCGGTGGACTCACAGCCATTCGAGACGGCGGCGGAGGCGGCGGCTTCGACGAGGGTGGCCTCAGCGGCGAACCGTGCGACCTGTTGTACGGCCTGAGGGTGGCGCTCACGTTATTCATGGAGACGGAGCTGCGCGGATTGCGCGACGACGACGGCGACGAGGGTCGATAGTGCTGCCTGGTCAGCGATTCCTGCGACTGGTGGAACGACGGAAAACCGTTTTTACTGCTGTTTATGTCCGGCAACTCCGACAGACCGTAGTCCGGAAATTGTGGTCCTACAAGAGGGGAAGAAACCGTACGTATTAATGTAGTTTCATGCACAAGAATACACAATCTGTGCCCTCTTTACGGTTTGCAAATAACGAATGTACAAAAATTACGGTAAATAATTCGACAAGCAAGTACACGAGTATAGTTTCAAAACATTTGAAATGCACAGGAGACAGCAGAAAACTCCCTCTTCTTTTCTAAAAATTTGAAGCATTCCATCCTGTTTTTGCTTTCTTTACGATCGACCAAAAGTAGAGGCCAAAATTAATCGCCTCTTTTTCACCTGCTTACTACTTAAAACGTACAGACGCTCTCACGTTCGAACTTACAAAAATTAATAAACACTCCTCCTCCTTCCCCAACATAAACATATTGCCAATTCACCAAAATTCAGTTTAGATCTTTCGGTACTTGTACATTTTCATCAAATCATTCAATTTGAAAATATAACTCGACTCGTTTCACTTCCCTCTTTCTCCCTCTTACTATTACAATATTAATATTTTTATCCATAAAGAGGTTACTATTTTTGCATGTATTTTTATTTTTCTTAAAAAATAAATAAATAAAAATAAATTTAAAAGTAAAATAACGAAAAAATGCACGTTGTCTCGCGAACAATGTAAGATATTGGAGAAAAAAATGCTGCAAAAACACGACGGGTTCTAATTTGACGTAAGCTACTTTCCACATAACACGAAGAAAATGTACACAGGTACCGGCTTAAACCTTCCAATTTCAATGGTAACATGCAAAGGATTTTTTACAATGGTGTTATAGGAGAGAATCACCGCAAAATTTTCATGGTATTGATAACCTCCTCTTACGTTTTGAAAAAGGTTGAAAAATAGACGAGCGTCTCGCGAAAGTAAGTTTTTTCAGGAGGGTTACATATTACGACACTTTGAAAATTTTACAATTCCGTATCAATATCTTTAATTAATTAATTTATCGAATTTCGTATTTTAGTTCCTTCCTCCCTGAATAAATTATTAGCGAAATAAAAACTTGATTAGTGTTCTTTGAGATAATCATTACAATTGTGAAAAAAATTGAAGGAATTAAAAATTATCAAGAGGATTTGCGAGAGAATAGTCATTCGTAGAAAGCTGAAATTTAGCAAAAACATCGAAATATGTTAGTTGAAGATTCTGTGAAAAGTTGGCTGAAATCGTACATTGGTTTTTCAAATATTATTGAAATTCTGTTCAGATTGAGTGATTCAAATGTTATAGGAATTCAATCTAGTTGTGGAATTTCAGCAATATCTCCAAACGCACAATTTCAGCCAAATTTTCACAGAATCTTCAACTAACATACTCCAATGTCTATCAAAAATTTCAGCTTTCCACAACAAATAGTTCTCTGGAAATTCCTATCGACAATCTCGAATTTCCCCAAATTTTTTCTCATTTTCAATGATAACAATCAGGAACACCTAGTAACTCTAATCAAATTCATATTTCTCAATAGTTGATGATATAAATTTAATTACTGGAAAAGCAACAATTTATTCAAGAAACTAAAATACAAAATTTGATAAATTAATTAATTAAAGAAACAGATACTTACTGACAAGAACTTATAAAACTTTCGAAGTCCAACTGAACCTTAATAATGACTTCTTAATACGTAACCCTACAAAAAAACTTCCTTTTGCGAGATGCTCGTAAAAATAGTGCATAAAGTGGTTCACTTAGCTGTTTTTTTGGTTTCCTATTTTTAATTAGATGCACAATCACAGGACATTTGAGCCCTGTAGTCGTTATAAATGTTATAAATGTATTTCTAAACTGCATAAATATATCTTCCAACACAATATTATTTTATCAACCTAGTAGCATAGCAATTGAGTACGCCGACAAAAAGTCCAATAACGCGTGTTTCAATCCCTGCTAGACGAAAAAAATTTTCGAAAATATATATGACACCAGTGTTTGAATGGTTGTGCATATTACTTATCATGATAAAAAGAGTAACTAAAAGAAGTTACAAGTTACCTAACTATATACAGAGTATAGTGAAACCCCGTTAATACATTCTCACATAAAACATTTTCTCACAATATATTACGCTGTTTTTTTGTAATCCCTTGATTTGTTACACTAAAACTATTTAAAATTTCCTGGGTAAGATGTTGCTGAGTATAACATTTTCCTGCATAATATGTTTTTCAAGCGGGTCTGACCAGGTTTACTTTCTAAAATATGGAACTTTTTGAGAAAAAAAGTTTTTCTGAGTTCTGTCCTTGAAAATCAAATATCTTTTTTAGAGAATTAAAGCCATACTATTCCAATTTCAACATGAAGTTTTTAAAAAGTACCGAAAGTTCAGCACTTTTAGCCATACCGAACAAGTCTTATTATAACATAATTTTTTCTTTCCTAAATTTTTTGTAGTAAAAGATTGAGAATTTTTTTTAGAATTTTTTAAATTAAATTTCGTGTTTTCCGCTAAATACGTTTTTTCACTGTGGTCCCTTCAAAAACATATTAACGAAGTATTACTGAATATATATTATTTATTTATGAAATAATATATATAATACACGTGCAACTATTCGCACTTGTATCACTAAACACTGTTTTATTACCGAATTATCAGTTTTATTTTATTTTTTTACAAGAATAACATGTTGGAAATAAAAAAAGCAACATTCTAAGACAATCAGTTTTTCATCTAATGTGATAAGAATTCATTTTATAATGTCCGATAACGTAGTCAACAATTATTTGAAGAGTTGTTCTTTCCTGACATGTAACTTATAAACTGCAGGAAAAGAAAATATATCAAAACATTTAATAGCAAATTTTCCCCATCAATGGCGTACTTTTCCATTAGGCTTTCAGAAAAATGTATAAAGAATGTTACATTTATTTCCATCATATTATTCTTGTAAAAAAATAAAATAAAACTGAATATCAGTAATAAAACAGTAATTTGTGATAACAAGTGTGAATAGTAGATTATTAACTGCTACCTTACACGTGTATCATACACTATTTCATACATAAATAATATATATATCTACAGTAAAACCCTATTAATACGGTTTTAAAAGACTACGGTAGAAAACGTATTTAGTGAGAAAACGTAATAAAAGAGAAGTGGAAAAACTTAAAATTCAATTTAAAAAATTCCAAAAAAAAATTTTTTATAGCTATATTACAAAAAATTGATGAGGATGAAAATTATGTTGTAATAAGACTTGTTCAATACGACTAAAAATGCGAACTTTTAGGACCAGCATGCAGGCAGTCAGTCTGAGGAGGAACACATTTTTGAGGAACTTAAAGAAAAAAAAACTCCAGTGTAGCAATCCAAAATAGAAATTGCAGGTTTTCTTAAACAAAAATAAAAAAATAATAAATAAATAAATAAATACTCACAAAAAATAATCGAAAAATCTAAATTATTTGGCAGAATACTGGCTAAAAGTTATGTAAGTACATTTAAAATGAAGTGTCAAGGAAATTTTGAAGTTACAAAAAATGTAAGCAAGTTGATAAATGATTGCTTAACAAATAAAATAACAGCAAGCTTGCTTTCGGACCAGCTTCTTTGGTTCATTTGGAATTTATCTTCTCTTCTTAGCAACAGTTTGAGATTTTTTCAAATCACTTCTACGAATGAACCATTAAGCCAATTCAAACCAAATTTTGAGAAATGTCAGAATATAGTATATTCTATCGGTACCAAATTTCGTGATTATTTATTAAAAATTATGCATTTTACGACCATTTAAGCCACAAGAATGCAACATAATAGAATATACTGGACGAAGCATCTGGCTGATCAAGATCACAAACAATAGGGTTCATCCTTGTCTACATAGGAATAGGTGTACTAACAAACTGTATTGTGTTTGCTAGAAATGCATATATATATATACGTTACTGTCAAAACCTTATTTTAGTCAAAACTAGTTTGGGCCAGTCAATACTATTTATTCCTAACCCATTTTGTCAATACTAATATTGACTAGAGAAAAAATATTTCTTGATAAAAATGAACTAACAAAAATTTTATTTTGGTTTTGACTAGACAAAACTAGAACTGCCTAGCTGAAGAAAATATTATTCCTGTCAGAATTAAACAAAAATAAATACGAATTTCGATCTTATCAACTTATTGTTGTTTATTATCTCATATGGCTTTATTTTCATTATTTAAAAAAAAATAATTTCTGACACATGCCTATGCTTTTATTGTACAGTGAGTGGTTTGGAGAGAGGTCAAAACCATTTCTTAATCATTATACGAATGTGTTGAAGGAATGATGAGGGACTTTGCCCCTCCAAACCCCTTTTTTCTAATTTTTTTTCTACTATTATGACCTTATTTTAGTGGTGATTTTTGAAATTTTTTAAATCTTTTGAAATAATTTTGAATATATGGCTTCTTTATCATATAGTGCGTGGATAGAGATAAATTTTTTTTTTACAATGCCTTTATCGTACCGAGAGTGTAAGGGTGAGGTGAGTTAACAAAATTTTTCAATTTTAAAAAGGGAGTTTGGGGGCGAAGCCCCAATCATTTCTTCTACACATTCGTGTAATGAATAAGAACTGGTTTTGACTATGATCGAATTTTGACATTAATAATTATCAGTCAATATTAATACTGACCAGTCAAGACTGATATTGTCTAGTTCATATTTTAGTCAATTCCAGGATTAACTGAGAATTTAATAAAATATCAGTCAATATTAGTTTTGATTAGTCAAAACTAGTATTGCCACAAGAGGTTAAGAATAAATAGCATTGATCGGTAAAAACTAATATATTTATACACTATATGAATTTCAGCTAATACTGCCGAAAGTTCCCTGGAGTCGTGAGACGAAAAACATACTTACCATCAGCTCCAAGGGCCATATTTTTAGTCAATTCCTATGTGAGAAAAAAAAACCACTTCAGTGATTTTTCATCTATGGTTTCAGTACGTAAGTGTAGGGGAAAAGTTACTCAAGTACTTTTACTCAGGGGAAAAAAATTCAGGAATATGGCTCCAAGTCTTAAAACAAGATTAATAAAATTTTTATACTCCACATAAAAACAGATTTTTCTCCAACCGAGGATACGTATACGTCGGTTCTTGTAAGTTCACGACGATTCGTTTTCCGAGTAGCGGTATTAAACGTACCTAGTCCTACGTTAAAAAACAACTATTTACTCGAAAACAAAACAATTAAATGGACAAAAAATTCCAGAAAACTGTAAAACTGTCCTTATAATACAATCTAAAAACTCTTTTCTCATCGACTTTCATAAAAATCAGCCTCATCTTTACTCTCACACGGTTTGTTCAGTTACAGCCTAACCAGAAGCGCCAACAAAAGCGAGCAGAATCCACCAATCCACGCAACAAAATCACTCACCATTTTTCACTTCGGTTGCGCTCAAAGGCGATCGTGGCAGTCTCATACTTTGAGCGCGCGCCACAGACGGTCGGCCATCGTTTTTACCGTTGGGTTTGAGACCCGGCGGTTTCGGCGCCAGCGACGGTTTACCGTGACTGATCACTTGATGGTTACCGTTGTAGGTGCGACTATGGTAACTATGGTTTTCGTTCAGGCTGATAGCGCTGCCGGATCGCGAATGCGCTGGTAATCCTTCGGTCGTATCAGCGTCAGGCTGCAATCACCAACCAACAACCGATGAAATTTACAGATCAAATGACGAACGCAACCATCGCATGCATACGCAACCGCACAAAACACATAAATACGATGTTATCACTAGATGTCTTCATCGGAGAAGAAGAAAACGCCAATGAACAACAAGGTATTTAATATTTCATACCGACGACGACGACACGATGGTTACATAACGCAAGAGGAAAGGAAAAAAATAAAAACAGTGCACGTATATGAATTTAAAGAAAGAAAAAAAAAATGTAACAAATCCGTCACAAGTACAACGGTTCTTTTTTGTCTTCTTCTCTAATACGCTCACGTCCTTGGAGTGTCATCGATTTGCAAAGCATAAAAACTTAATTATATCATCAATGATGAGTTAACGCTCAAGTTTTTTTTTTTTTTCCATATTTTGTTACTTAGTTGTAGCGGTGCGACTGAACTGTAGAACAATATCGTAGTAGAACAATGCATTAACGCACATATTTTTTTGCTTTTTTTTATATTTTTTTTAGTAAAAACGCAAAAGTAATCAGTCTAATGACAAATAGTGAGAAGTGGTTGACGAGATGTCGGACACGCAAAAGAAAACAAGAAATTTCGACAAACACGAGGATAAAGGCATTACATAATTCACGTGATCAAAAAATGATTAGTTAGGTTAGCAGCTCGTAGATTTCAATACGAAGCGCCATCGCAAAAGGAACATCATCACAAGGGCACTGATAAACAAACTATAAAAACTCATTTTCCCCTTCGATCATTCAATTCTGGATAATTAAGGTAAACAGAGAAATCCGCGCCAACAATAAACACCTAAAACCTTAAAATGGACATGAATCTCACTCGATTTCACTGGATTCAGAGCAACATATTTAAACAGCTTTAAATTCGCACAACCAAAAGACTGAAAACAGACGAAAAAAGACATACTGCGCAGGCTCAGAAAACCTATGTCGATTTTAAGGCTTTATAATGATGACACGTTTCGTTAAAATTGGTGGAATAGGGGTACTAGGTATCCGGTACTTAATAATCGAAGATCTTCCCTCAACCCACTTAAAAACTGATCACCTCAAGAATTATTATCGAATTGCTAGACAAGTTTAAAATTCACTGCAACAAACAAAATCTACGGAATAAAAAAGTTCAAATGAAAAATTATCACGCATTAAAACGCTCTTCATTCACACAACATTCAGGAAAGTATGGAACAATGACAATTGGAAATTGAACAATTTTAGTCTACAATTTACGAGAAACATATTTATTACTAGGGCGCGGACTCTCTGGAATTTGTCAAATCATTTCCCTAAAGGGCAAGGGCTTAGAAATCAAATTTAGGTTCGTTTCAGAGGTTAGGGGGCAGGAAAAAAAATTTTATTTTGCCAAAAAATGCCAAAAATGACGTAATTGCCAAAAACGTTTATTTTCTAAGAAAAACTGTAGAAGTAGAGAGAAAATTGAAATTTGAAGTTTTTAGGTGCTGTTTTCATTGTTTATAGAAGATAAAAACTCCAATTGCAAAAAGCTGAATTGACGCTAGGCATCCATCCTGATAATGAACAACAGATATCTAAAGCTGTAGGAATGAGCTCATTGAATTTCCCCTTAAACAATATATAATTTTCATATGAAAAATTGAAAACTTTGAGAAAAAATTTAAATTTCAAGTTTTTTGGTGCTATTTTCAACGTCTAAATGTTTTGTTTTTGTTTTTGCCAAATAATGCCAAAAATACAGTTTTTACTGCCAAATTTTAACCTTAATAATGCCAAAAAATCCGCACTCTATCACAGATTTTCCAAAAGTTACCAACGACGACACTTGAAAAACGCAACAAATAGTGAAATAACATCTCTTCCATCTCCAATCCAATATTTAAGAAATAATAAAAAATACTAAAAAATTATATAGGTATATACGTTAACGCGGAGCAAAAATTATAATTCACAACTGTCAACTCTTATAAACCATTGAACCCTACCAACTCAACTTTCAAAAACTACTAATGCTGGCCACAGAAATAAACAGAAACGGAATCAGAACTTGACCGTTTCATAAAAAATTATACATCGACACACTTGTCGAGATACCTACTGAATATTAACATTAATCAAAAGAATAAATTTATGTTTCTTTGCCACCACACAGTCTAATACTCCTGATATAGCGACACTCATTATTTTTCTTGTCCACTTCTACAACGTATGTAATATATAAAGACAAGTTGGCATTCTTTGTCACTAATGTTCTCCCAATGTACTGAATGAAATGTTTTGAAATTTATACCACATATGAAGAATATTCTACAGGTGGTTTATAAATCAGAAGAAGTACAATCTATTCAGCCAAACTGCTAAAATTAAGATTTAAAGTTGTCTTGCGTAAGTGTCTATGTGTGAGTGTGTGTCTGGAAGTAACCTTAAGATTAGTGTCTGTGTTTGAGTGCTATTAAAAATTACTTATTAAATGAATAACCCAACAAGAGGAGAAGCTATACAACCACCAACTGATGACTGTTTATGTTGATGCCAACAGATCTGTTCTGGAAACTCATTTTAATTTTTTTCATATTGAAAGGGAGAAGATAAAAAAAAACTCTAACACAGCAGCGTTTTAAAAAATGTAAAATTAGGTAGTCACTAAAAAGTTACTCAAAAATCGTAATATATATTTGTTCCTGTTGGTCCATATTTAGGCATTTTATAGGCAAAATAAAAACGAAAATAGTGTTACAGGAAGCACTGTACGGCCGATCTGCACAAAAATTTATAGCAAGTTACATTTGTTACAAATTTTGTAGCTTTTGTTAGAAAATTGATAATTTTAGAGCCAAAACAAAAACGAAAATAGCCATACTGGAAATACCGCACGACCAAACCACACCAAAATTTATATCAAGTTATAATAAATTATAACGAATTTTTGTTTCAAATTTCGTAGCTATTGGCCAAAAATCAGAAATTTTATAGCCAAAACAAAAATGGATATAGCTAGACCGGAAGTACCATACAACCGATCCGCATCAAAATTTATAGCATGTTTTAATATATCATAGTAATTAAATATCGGTTTTAAATTTCGTGACTATTGGTCGAAAATTAGAAATTTTATAGCCAAAACAAAAATGGAAATAGCTACACCGGAAGTACCATATAGCCGATCCGCACCAAAATTTATAGCAAGTTTTAATATATCACAGTAAATATCTGTTTTAAATTTCGTAACTATTAGTTGAAAATTAAAAATTTCATAGCCAAAACAAAAATCAAATAGCTATACCGGAACTACCATTATAGCCAATCCACATTAAAATTTATAGCAAGTTCTAATATATCAGAGTACATATAAAAGGAAGAAGTACAATTAGTTCATAGAAATTATCACGTATTAACAATAAAGTACAAATGCATCCACAAATATATTTATAATGGTATATCTTTTGAAGAAATAATACAACTGAAATCTTCTACAATTACAGAATGGTTTTTTACTCAATAAAGAAAACTTAAAAAATAAGTCAGATATTTGGTGATTTTTGCGGTATTATTGTCTAGCCGGTATGTTAGATGAGTACTTCAGCTTGTTATTAATACAGTTAGAATAATTTTACCAACGATGCCGAAAATGATTCTTTACATTTTTATTAACAATTAATTTAAATTCATTCATCCATACACACGTTGTTTCTCGAGTTTTTCGAAAAAACGTTTAATAAACGTGCGTCCCACTCTCAATGTTTAAGGAGCTAGGTATACTAAAAACATGGCATTACGATATTTTCTTTGAAATAGTTATTTGACCACGTAAACCAATAGTGTTGGCCAAGAGTAATAAAAAATGTTCTCTTCACATTCACCCTGCCTTGTACAGCAGAGGTGCTAAGAGACAAGTATAATTAATCAATAGTTTAATTCTTCAAACTGGTTGTAATGTTAAACAAGATATGGTAAAAGTAAAAAGGACCCTTTTCTGTTCCTCGCGGTGAATACTGTGGGTTTACATGAATAAATCAAAATTTCAAATTGAATTTGTTCAAGCCACTTTTAGTATAGGTCTACTTAGCTCTGTAACCGCCGACCATTGTTTATTAAACATTTTTTATTTGTTCTGAGATACACTACTAACAGTTGAAGTTCAAAGTCTTTCTTAAGAAACATCCTGAAGCTGTTAAATTTTTCATAGACAATATTTTTCAGATATAAAATAATAGAGCGCTACGAAGACGAGCAGTATCGATTTATACAAATGTAAATGTTTGTCTATTTATCTGTCTGTATGCCCATCACTTCAAAGAAAGTCCTGATTCGGATCAAAAGTAAATATGTAATCCGTATTCGTGATTCGAATCAATTTTAATAGTCTATATTGTCTGCATAACTTAGGAGCGAGCAGTTAATATACATATATTGTACAATCAATAATTTTTATAAAATTCAATTCAAAATTAGGAGCTCAATCAACAATATTGGTAAGCTCTCATTTTGATAAGCATCAATTTTTATCGAACAAGCACAATGAAAGACAACAGTTTTTTTAATTTCTTGCAATAAGTTAATTACGGCTATCATTCGATTAAATATTAAAAAGTTCACTTCAGACTAGGTAGTATGCCATCATCAAGTGATTTAAGAAAAATCAGACAACTTGTTCGTATGAATACTCAAACTAATTAATCTCAACAATCATAAACTGAGAGTGAAGCGAACTTTGGAACCATTCTGCGAAACGAATTTTTCGGATAAAAACTCCATTTATCGCAATTCTTTGAGAGGGAATAATAAACGATATCTCATAAATAATGATCTATTTTCAAATTATGAAGCAAGTACAACGGGTTAACGAGCCCAGTGAACGTTTTAACTGAAAATGCACGATTCACTTTGTAACATCAGTACCACCTAAGACACTCATCATACTGTACGGCCTTGCCACTGCAAGGATGAATCATTATTCTGGCCGCTGCAATGATTAATCATTATTTAATCAACACTACGTCTCTAAGTGTCAATTCTTATCGTATCATCAATACAGATTTCTCTATGGACTTTTTTACATCGAAGAGATTTTCTATCCATTCGTCACTCTTTCAAGCAGTATTTGAAACGAAAAATGATGAAGTTCGACAAAAACTTCACTCACTACCGATAACGTACTGGAATCATCACAAACTTTTGAGTCGAATATTACCGGTTACCATTTCTAAAAATCTAAACATAACTTCAATCTGTACCTGCAATGTCGAAATGACGGTACGCTCTAAAGGTCTGTGGCCGCCTAAAAATCATAGTATATTTTTCGCAGAAACCCTTCACCAACGACGAGATAAAATTCAAAATAAATACAAAAAATTTCCTGCACCTCGATCACACGAGTCGCACGACCATACAGTTCTCCAACCGAGTATACGAATTGGGCAGTACATGCATTGCTGAACGAGATTTCGTTCGCTGAACTTCTGTGGCCCTCCCAGAAGGTCAAGTTCAAGAGAAAACAATACTATTTCACAAAACTTACGACTCGTTTACAAGTATTTTGAGATCGAATTGTTTTGACAGCGAAAAATTCATAATAACGGCAATTTAAAAGTAAGAAATTTCATTTACCACACTTACTGATATGTTTTTCGATGGGAATCCTGGTGGTTGCGGAGGCGGACCTCGAATCTTCGTTAAAGAACTGGTACTATGAGCGAAGTTATACGTCTGAAAATTGAATTTTGTGTTACAACAACTTTATAAAAAACTGTACATTTTCATACAAAAAGTGAGAGAACCAAGCTCACACTTTCTGTCGAAGGCATATACCAATTTAGTTGGAGGACATAACACATTATTTGAACAACACTCGCAACTTCATAGAAGCGCAAGTCAACAAAAATTAACTCAACCGATCGAAGTTGAACAGATACCAAAATTATATTTCCAGTTTTTGTTTTCAGCACAAAACAAGCAAATATAGATCAAATTACGATTTTACGAAAAACATAAAAGAAATAATTATTCTGAAGTAATTATTAATTTCTTATTTTGGTTGGTTCTAAATTCACAGCTTCTGGTTGTTGAGAAAATTTTCTTCAAAATCGACGTCCTTAAAAGGAGCAAATATTCACAATTAATGAACATGAAAGAAAAAATTTTAATGGAGCATAAATACAGTATTAAAAAGAGAGGAAGCAGAGAACACGAGGACTGGTTATCATAAATGGAATAAAAATCGGATGATTTCATCGCTAAATATTTTTGTATTTTCTGCGTGCAACAATTAGAAGAGAACAAAAACTTGACCAAAGCGAAAAACACCAAACAGGAGAAATTGATCAAATTAATAATTTAACAATAAAGAAACATGTCGATTAGTGGAATAATTAAACTGCAATGAACCACCAATACAACTTCCTGAATTTGTACCAACCAATAAATTGAAGAAAAATTTCAACATTTTTTAGATATCGTAAGTGAAATTTAAAAAAATTAACTACACACGAAATTTTGCATAGAAGTAGTTCAGACCATTGGATACAACATATCACAAAGAGAATCCTAATCAAAAAGGCCATCATATTCTTTAATTTTAATTTTTTCAACTTGAAAACAAAATGGCTGATATAAATAAATAATCAAGTTTTATTAGTAACACATTTTTAAAAATTTTGCTATCAGTAGTTTGTATGCTTCTCAAATTTATGCCTTATGGTATTCATACATTTTGAGATATATTCAAGTCCCGGCTTTTTTTTTCAATAAAGTAGTAAATAACAAAAACCAGTCTTTTTTTTTTCTTTTCTTTTCAGAAACGGCTGATTATTGACATACTGAAATAATCCTTGTAATATGAAATATCGACCACGGAGGTCATATCTTGAAGCGAAATGGAGCCGCGTCCAATAAGGATCAGCATATTTCTTTGAAAAAACTTAAAAAAATCGTCTCATTTCCAAAGCCTAATTCTATAGGATCGATTGCATTCTAGAAAAGTGTTCAGTCAACTTTTTATTATGTACTCAACAATTTTTTATAAATACACTCGTGTTGGGGCGGTAGTAATTCACACAAAAAAATCATCGTAAACCGGTAATTCTAACACATACTCTGGTCTGAACCTAAAAGAGAATTTACACCAAGTAACATATTGTACGCGTTAAATGAAAATTCAATCGACCAATACTTACATTACTATTACTCTTATTGTTAACTATAACATTTGATGTAGGTGTATCCGTTTCGTTCCTATACTGTTGATACGCTTGTCCTGTAATACACATAAATCGAACTTATCATTTAGTTATTTTTTATTTTTAATTACAAAAACATTCTGTACAAAGTTTGCAAACAATATAAAAATAAAAGTATCGAAGAAAAAAAAAACAAAAGGGGGAAACACTAACCAATAGGTAAACCGGTCGCTTTTAATTTTGGAATGCCATTGGCGAACAGTCCACCTAGGCCTCCTGTCGTTGGAACATCATTAACTGGTCTATTGTTGGTCGTTGTACGTGCAGTGGCAACGTTGTTTATATTCGAAGACGATTTGGCGGACGTGCCTCCTAAAATTTATTAGTTCATATTAATAACATCGAAATCGTACAATAAACGATTATGGAAGCAATTCGTTCGTCACTGAGTACAAACTTATAAACTGAAAGAAAAAAAACTGGCAACAACACAAATTTGATCGCCACGTATGGCTGTAACACCATCAGAGCTTCTCCACGCTATTTACTAGGCCAGATGAAGTTTATTTTCTGGTTTCTAAAAAACTGAAAGTTGAAAGTAGCTTCCGAATGGATACATACCGTTTGATTTGAGCCAAGAGCGTTGTATTCCACAGAATCAATCGCTTCAGAAGCCAGTTCTGGATAAACGTGATAGTAAGAGTACCGATAAGTCAGTCGGTTTTAGTAAATGCTGACTATAAAATCGTCATTCGTAAAAAAATAGAACTTTTTCATAATTTCAAAACAACAAACTTATACATTTTCAGGACGAAAAAGTACCTATTTTTGAGTATTATTTCAAAAACGACTCTCTCAAATACAACAAAAGAAATTTCATCCTCTGTCAGATTTACATAAAGAACACATTCAACATTAACTCGATAGACTTGTAGATTCGCAATTCGATTCATAATCAAATCTACTATGTAAGATAAGAGTGGAATTGGTTCTCAAATGCTGGAAGCAGAAACAAACTTAAATAAATATTTTTGGAATGAAACCTACATTTCACCATTTTTTTTGTTTCTCTGAAGAGAATTTTTTTTTTCTAACGTAACAAATTTTATGAATATTGAGAAGTTTTTTGTCCGACACCGACATATTATTCAACTTTAAGACAAGTATTTAACATCTTAAAATTTTTTTTTTCATTTTTTTATAGCTTGTTACAATTTTATTAAACACTAGCCACCCTAAGTGCCAGCTTCGCTTGGCTCAATCACTACAGTAAGAATATGGAGACATTTTATCAATAATTCTATAATTATTTTCTCATAAATAAGTACCTATAAAATTATAACGTATATGATCTTATGTAAATTCAAAGCTGACGCAGTACAATGATGAGAATATTTTTTTTTCAGATATATTTAGACATCATTCTCATTTGTCTTCAAATTTACAAAAAAATAAAATAAAATAAAATAAATATTAATTAGCTTTAGGATTTAATAATTTTAAATAAAACCAAATTAAAGTATCCATTATCACCTCTTCTACTTCAGCCAATAGGGAATGTACCTCGATGATCACCCATTTACAGCATTAACTACTTCCATCTTAAATACCAAATGATAAAAAATCCAACTGCCAAAATACTACCAACTGTAGAGAAACTATTGGCTGTAAAATTCAACATAATAGTTTCCTTCGAGGGGGATTCTCCCTGAAACATTGACTGTGGCATTTGTAGTATGATATATAACTATGTGGACAAAAAAGCGAGATAAAATCATGGTAAGTATGTAGCAGTCTTCAAATTTGCCTCAAATACTTTTTCGTAATTCTCTTTAAAGAACATTTGGCTTTTCATTGGACATACCAAATTAAATAGGAGACTAAGGAATAAAATCAGACCAAGAACAATAATACTCTGAGCCCTCAGAGGCCGAGATAATAATAAAAAAAGAAAAAATTATCTTAATTTCCCTGTTTTTAATTGTTTTCACTGGTTGATCATTTGTTTGTCCATATCTTTTTCCTAGACACCACCCAAAAGTAAAATCTCCCATTTGAAAAGAAATACCAAACTCAAACTGCAGTATTACAGAGAAAGAAAGAGTGAGTAAAAGATAAAGTGTAGTAAAAGGGGAGACAGAGATAACATTATTTTTTTCATTTCTTTTTTGTTCCATCCGTCTTTAATCCTTCAACTGAAGACAACTAAAATAATGAAAAACTAACTTATTTTACAGTACTGTTCAAGTTGTTATGAACCGATCATAATAATAAGCAGCCTATTTTATCGGTAAGAAGATGAGCTTGATGATGATTGAAAAGTAAAACAAATTGGTTTAGTAGTTTAAAGATTACTCATTATACACATACATATGGAACACTTTTATATATTAGTATAAATAACTTTAAGCTCACTTTCTCAATCTTCAATTGAAAAAATGTATCTGTTAGACAGCTCTAATTGGCTGATAAACTAAATGGCTATGACATTATCTGTTTGATAATTATCTGACAGTTCAGCCAGGCAGCGACAGGGAAGCCTAAGCCCAAAAATGGGTACCTGTACATAATTATGCATTTAATGAAAACACTACTGTAATATGCTTATTATTTGTAAAACACAGTCTGCATTAAAAGCTGTTATTTTTTTAATCTCATAATTCACAAAACAGTCATTTTTAATATTTACAATAGAGAAAGAGATGAGGAAATAGAGACACCAAACTATAATGAATTTAACACTAAAATTTTTTAGAATAAGTCACTTTGGATTTTGAAAAACTAAACATACGCCTTAAAATATAAGATGAATTTGCTTTATAAGCTCAAGAACTCTACAAAATCGAATTATTCGATACTTAACCAAAAAATAATCTCATGCGAATTCATTTCAATTCAATTACCAGGCAAAGTTAAGTAATTATTCAATATGTATGTTTGTTCTCCCCTTCATTAGGAATTTGAGATTCCAAACATATATTTTCAAATTATGTACTACATCAACCTACTTTTTAGAGGTTTCACACTGGCGATCTAAATTCTCATTTTTCACATAAAACTATTTGTGGAAAACCCCACTGGTTGGGTTGTGTTCCATCACCTTTTATAGAACAAATAATATCCAAATAGCTGCACCATCAGTACTGACCAGTCGATTCGCACCAGAATCAGTAATATGTTAGAATGGTTCATGATAAATATTTGTTCCCAATTATGTTCGTATTGTTCCAAAATTAAGCATTTTATGGCCGAAATAAAAACAAAAAAAAATTCCGTTTGCTCCATATTTATATCGATATTTCATTGCTAGTTTCAGGTTGAGAAATTACAAAAAACTATCAACAATTATCCATATCTTTAACAAAAATTTCGATTTATCGATATTTTATCGCTAAAAACAACTATTCCAGAGATTTTTCATTTCCAATTTTCTCGAGAACCACTAAACCCGCACCAAAATTCTTTCAAACCTGCTCCCATACAATATCTTTCCAAAAAATTTCAGCCCTGTTTGGTAGTTTTTTCAAAACCGCGAACACAAAATTTTTTAAACAAATTTTTCTCCTCCAGTTTTCTTAGAAACTACTGAATTAATAGGCATAAAATTTCTAAGAAACTTGCACCAACATAAGGAAAGTCTATCGTGAAAATTTCAGCCCGACCTGTTTTATCATTTTCTCAGAAACGCGGAAAAATGACTTTTCCAGGAATTTTTTTGTTTTCCAATTTTCTCAAAAACTAACTAACCGATAGGCAAAAAACTTCTTTCAGACCTGCTTCAATATAAAAACTATCTCTCATAAAAATTTCAGCTCTGTCCACCCAGTAGTTTTCTCAGAATCGTGAACAAAAAATTTCGGGCGATATATATATTAAAAAAAAATTAGGTCAAAATGAAAAAATGGTACTAATCGTTTTCTTTTCTCATGAAACGAATAATTTTCATCATCCTTACCCCTATCCCTTTTTTGATGTCAATTTTTATACCCAATTTTCAAGAAAACTGGGTAAATAGTATTACTGTATCATTCAGCCTATTCAAACTAAAACTGATGGCTCAAGTTATAATGTATATAATAATTTATAACATGTTTGTTTGGGGGAGACATTTTTCTAGTAATTCTGGTAAAATTTCTGCAAAACAATTACAGAAAAGTGTTCTAGCAGATTCTGTAATTTTTCTATTTCAAAAATTATCAAAAATTTCTGTTAATTTAACAGTACCTCTGGAGGTACTATTGATGCCAAGGAAGTGTTTTGATGTAACATCCAGAAATTTTACCAGAATTACCAGAAAAATAGCTGCCTGAACAAACCTATTGTATCATGTATAAAAGCCATTTCTGTAACGCTATATGACCATGGTTACAGATATATTTGTCTATGTGTACATTTGAGTTTAACTCAAAATTATTTTATTCTTCATAATATCC
This sequence comes from Ericerus pela, assembly GCA_011428145.1. Classification (NCBI taxonomy): domain Eukaryota; kingdom Metazoa; phylum Arthropoda; class Insecta; order Hemiptera; family Coccidae; genus Ericerus; species Ericerus pela. The sequence goes on from WOFM01000478.1 coordinate 765,050, forward strand.
TATCAATGCACAAGGTTAATTGATAATAGATCAGTCAAATGTGATGTCAAAACCAATTCCGGTCATTTCCCCAAATAAAATATCTCAAATGGCTTTTTTTTTACCCAAATACATTTTGCCTACTTTTTTTACCCAAATTATTATTTGTCTCACAGGGGTTTTTGAGATTTTGCTTGCCATCACTGCTTGTTACAGACATGGAAGGAGGTGAAAAGTGAGAATATTCTGATTTCATTCAAGCTGTAATTTCTGAATTGAAAATTGAAAGTCCAATGTAAAAATAATTTTCTATCAACCTGTTTCTTAATTATAGGTTCTATAAACTAATTGAGGAACTAATCATGAAAATATTTTTTGTTTATCTATGAGTTTGTACGATTTAAAATAGGAATAAAATTTTTCAGTTCTGACTAGTTTTTTTAGGTCAGTAGGACGAGCCATTTCTTAAAATTATGCAACATAACATCAGAGAATGATAAAAGAAGAGGAAAAAGTGTCAAATGCTCAAATTAAGTTGATAAAATAACAACAATTTATCTGAATTCGGGTTATTGTCTGTTCGGGAAAAAAGCATTTGGGGCAAAAAATTCGGGAGAAAAATATTCGGATAAAAATCTGTTCGGGTAATTGACCATCCGGGAAATGACCCGGAACAGTCAAAACTTGTCTAAAATGTATCAATAGTTGCAGGTAGAGGATTTTGGGTCCAAACAAATTTATATCATTATCAGAAACCTATTTAAATTCCATATGATTATGAAAAATGGAAAGAAATTGCAAATTTTTGAGGAACAATGAGGTATGTAGAAAGTTAATCGTACTATACATAGTATCATAAGCTATTTTTATAACACAAAATATATTTTCTCCGGGATCCTCAACCTTTAAAAATGTTCCTTCATTTTTCTTACTGTACAAATTACATTGGTCAAATTGTTTGTTTGGACCCAGTTTCAAGTGATAATAACGTGATGACGTCAACCATGACTAATCTATTTCGACATATTTTTGTAGGTCTGTATGTGAACTATTGCTGCGTAGCAGCATTTGGTACTCTCTAGTAATGAATATGTTTCAAATTTCGTAGCTATTGGTCCAAAATTAAGAATTCTACAACCAAAATAAAAACGAAAATAGTGATACCGGAAATACCGCAAGGCCAATCCGCACCAAAATCAATAGGTAAGGTCCTTCGTTTATTACTAATATTTGTTCTAAATTTTGTGATTATTGAACAAAAATTTCGACTACCATGGTAACAAGAAATTGCCTTAAATATAATAAGAATTTAAATTTTTGGTGCCAAAATTTTTCTCAAGTTATGAAATGAAAAACGTGCCTAACCCTACCTCAAGGTCATTCCATGACACCAAGATTAATAAAAAGATTTTCATAGAAAACTTACTTAAAAAGGTAGCGTTATACCTGAAATCGTACAAAAGTTTTTAATTACGAAATTAGATATACATCATGTACTGTATTTCTTTCTGATTTAAATTCGCTTTTCGGCATCTCATTATCATCTCTTAAGAACGGACAATATAGAAAATCAATTCACGAAATGGAGAATACTCCGACAGAGGATTTCAAACTATGTTTTCAACAAATTTTTCAGTTTTAATTTCACAATCATTTCAGAGGCGAACAAAAGAACATAAAAAAAAGTGAACTCTTGAACCATTAATTTTGAAGTATGAAAATTGAAGACTAATTAAACACATCTGGACCCTAATCACGGCGTATTTCAGAATAAAATTAAAATGACGTCGTGATCACAACACAAATTCAACATTGAGTTACACGTTTCAACACCATAATTATCACCTTAAAACAAGTCACCGCAATGAGGAAAACCCTATTTTTGATATAATGATTAATGACTTGTAACCGAATGTAGAAATGAAGGTATTAGATGCAGAGTGATTCTTCACTGAGAGGAGGAAAGAAGGAATGAGATAAGAACACAGAACCATTAGTCACTAACTGTACCTCATCAATGGCGTATACCTCCCCAACAGAGTAGACTAAAGATAGAAGGTAAAATTTTCCATTTTTGTTTCAGTTTTGTAAGTTTTATGTATTTAAAATAGTCAATTTTCGAATAACAGCTATAAATTTTTGGTAGAGATTTTTATTATAATCTGTTCTACCATACTACCCATTTTAGTTTGGATCCATTCATTGTTTCAAAATATATTAGTAATATCTACTTGAAAATTATACTGAAACATACCAACAGGTAAACAGTTTTGCACATAAATTCATATCTACGATTCCCCGCAGCTCTTTAAATATTTTGGAGATTTTTTCTTACTTTTTTTCGCTAATCATCCAAAAACAAATAATAATTTTGAATTAAAGAGTATGAAAATTTATGATGAGAAGATTATTAGTTAAATGGTAAATTTTGTACATATTTGCTGCATAACTGAAAGCAAAGCCACAGGTTAAAGCTAGTGAAAATCATAAAATTGGTATATGAAGACAAAAATTTTGAAAAAACGTGGCGCTGCAGCCCCCCTCCGCTCCTCCATTCTGTGCATAATTGAGCCAACATTGGTTCCTTTCTTAAATAACTAATAAAAATTCAAATTATAACTGAATTTTAATAAGAGTATATTTGAAAAAATGAAAAAATAAATTGGGATACAGGAGATTAAAATTAATAATTTGGAAGGACGAGGAACTCGAAAGCGTAAAATTTTGATACTAACAAATATCACAAGTTATTACTGATTACTTTTTTCAGTCTGTCAGGTGACGAGTCAAAGAGATTGATTACAGAGCAACATGTCTATCAGTGAAGAGTCAAACTGTACACATTGAAACACAGATTTTGATTTATGATAACTCAAATGGTTGTATCAATATTGACTTAAATTGTGACGAGATGTATCAGGGGCGTAACCAGTTGATGAGAAAAAATTTCTTTCCTTTCTCCTCACCCCAAGCGAAGAATTTCGAGAACTTTTTTTTAGGGGAGAGGGACTAAAGGCAAACTTTGGTCAACCATCTGAGTGAACCAAAAATTAAAGTTAAAAAGTGTCCACATTCACCTTCCAAGCCAGAGCGGTATAGAGGATTTATCTTAGAGGAAAGGAGAATTGATAAGTTAAAATAATAATCTCGCTCACTCCACTCGTAAAAAATTTTCAGTGTAATTTTGGGTATGAATTTCTTATTTTCATGCCAATCTTCATCATTTGTCCAGAAATTTAAAACCATTAAAAACCATAATGGTCTCATTCTGTGAAATTCTGCATTAAAAAAATCTGAAGAAGAGACTTATCCCGCTAGTTCCCCTCCTAGCTACGCCACTAAGTCGTATAATACCATTCAAAAGACTACCACAGAACACTAACTTTTTTTTTCAGACAAATAGTTACTACAGTATGTAGGTACTTGACTATTAATCATTTAATGAAGAAGAAACAAGCCATCGTTAAATATGAATTTTCTTGAAAATTTTCCACATAACAAGCAAAAAATAGCATACTACGCTACTTGGTCAGAATGAAAAATTTATCAACTCGTGAGATTACAGAACTTGCCTCTGGCTTGTGCTTGCAAACGCAGCACTCTTTGAGAAATTTCTCACTTTCCTCCCTAGTTGTGCAAAATGTCGTATTTGAATCAGATGTAATAAAACCTGTGGGTAGCTGGGTCAAATTCCTGTCATGGTAGAGATAATTTTCAAGGAAAAAAATGGAATTAATTTAAATAAAAGAAAATAAAACATTTAAAGGTGCGGGGGAAACTGAGAAATTAATTAAACATGAGAAAACAAATTAAGGCGTAAGAAAAATAATTAAGGAGTGAGAAAAGAAATTAAGGAATGAGAAAAAGAAGTTAAGACGAGAGAAAACGAAATTAAGGAGTGAAAAAAGTAAGAGTTCTGAAATCTGCCACTTTCATCACGCCATATAAGCCACCTTGAAAATACAGCACTTCATACACTTGTTGCAAAAAATAATTATTTATTGAATTTTAATCAACAACCACGGTGAACGTACACATATTGTTTTAAGTTCTGAAAATATCCCAGAAACAAATATCATGTAACAGTGAAACCGAGCTTACTCAAATTCTAGAAACTTTATGAAACTTATAGTATAAAACAATGGTGAATACTAAATTAAGGTTGCAAAAGCATACGTTCTTCCTTAGAAATCCCTCATTCTAAAAAACTATACTCCACATATCTTGAAGTAAAATGAAATGAATTGAATGTTTTCTTGTGTAAATATAGCCGACAATATCGGAATGTAATATCGATATTACGTAAGGCATACAATTAAATTTCAAATTTATAAGCAAAATGCTACATTTTTCTCCATAGTAACTGTTAATTATAAACCATTCCCAGATTTTCTTGTCACTCAACATGTGAACTCAAACAGGCACAAAACTGACATCAGGATGAAACTTAGAAATATTACTCAGACCATTCGATCAAAAATAATATCAAACGCTAGATCACGTACAAAAACTACCACGGAAAACTTGTAGTTTTAATTCATAATATTGAATCAATTAATATCAACTGGCTTGCACAATTCTCACGAGAAGAAACGTAGGAAAAAACCATAAATCTCATACAATCGTTGCTTGAAAAACTTTAACCATTCATAAACTAAAACTGGTAATGTTAACTCAATTGTAATACATGAAAATCAAAAGCAAAAAATGTGGAAGCAACACCAGTATGTTTCTTCGCTGAAGACAGCAACAAACGAATTAAGCTCGGAAGAAGATGGCAAATGACATACAAATGTTGAATGGCCAATAAGAAACAACGTTGTACTAGGGCTCCTTAAATATCAGAGCTCAACTTAGTTAGAGCCAACTACAACATGAGTTATATGGAATTAAGAGAGAAGTTTAAACTCTTTTGGTACCTTCTACTACTCAAATAAGAAAAACCTGTTACAACGTATCAGGAAAACAGAACTAACAAACCGCTGGATTCGTATTATTTCGAATAATTTACACGTCTTAAAACTAATTTTATCAAACCAAATAGACAATAAACATATGATACGAAAACAATTTTGCTCAAGATTTTAAATACAACAAAATGTGAAAGACTTAAGTACGCGATCAAATTGCGAATAGTATAACCAAAATATAGACAAAATTAAAATTTTTCTGCTCCAAGAAATCTTCCCTGAACATATATATTTTTGTGAAATTACTCCACGATTAAAGAAGCATTCAAGGGAGAAGAATAATTTATAGTGGAAAATGAAAATAAGTATATGGTTTATAATTCACTTAATAATGTGTACAGGGAGCCCAAAATCTTTCACTTTTTCTGAAATTTCAGAATTATCATCAATTTTCTAGGCAAAAAAATTACAAATTACATTCTAGAATCTTGATTCTAAAAGCACTTTTTTCCTTTATCTTTTCTTTTTCACCAAAAATTTTCCCGTATATTTTAATTAATTTTCATCAATTTACGTCAAAATTCATTTATTTTGGTTATTCTAAGTAGAATTGCATTTAAAAAATTTATACTTCCAATTTCCATTGACATGATTTAAGAAACTACTTTCTTTCAACCAGGATCTTTTGGTAAAAAATAACGAATATAAAAAATGAAATTGGACTATCTCTCTTCAAAATTACAATTGATCAAAATAATTTTCGGTAATATTACAACGTTACTAAAACACCCGAGTTCAGAAGATACAATAATTTAAGATATGACACGAATGAGAAACATGCTCATAGAACTACCGGCGTGAATCTCGAATCATGCAGACGAAAATCCCTACCATAAATACAATCTATAAAAATTGATAACTGAAGTACCATATTAAAATAAAATAAAATAAAGATAATAATAACACGTTCGACAAACATCAGCACATCAATCGATAAAAAATGTGTATCGTGTCAATTAAAATCTAATCAATCGCAAATGACAAACTATCTTGACCAACACAATTCAAACTGTTCTGGTAAAATTAACATAATCAACAGATTCCAAACAATATTTCAACTCATAAATCGCTTCAGAATCAAAAAAATTGTTTAAAAAATTATTCCAACATATTATGCAGCCTGTATTACGTCTCCGAACAAAAATACAGTATTCATGAAAACACCTAACTAATTAGCACTCAACTCGTTAAAACTAAAGCTAAAATACTACGCTAGTATTATTTACGATTGGAATTATTGAAATTCATAACATAACATCCATCAAGGGCAAATACAAAGTAGAAAAATATCCTCTTTAAAATTCCCCCCCCCCTAAAAACACAAAAATCGTTTTGGCAACAACGGAAATTCCAATACGTTTTTGGGGAAATTTATTAATACGAACAACAAGCCAACTGTAAAATTGGAAGATTTTCTAAAAGAAATCATAGGCTTGCGGTGAAACTGATTTCAAGAGACAAAATTAAATAGACGGATAAACGGGCTGAATTACAACTAAGAATTCGATTCGTATGCATGCGAAAAGGAATTCAACTTTAACATTTTTAATGTCACAATTTTTTTTTCTCGTCTCTCAAGGTAATGCACATCATGTAACGAAAGAACGAGGTCTCAACAAAAATGCATCAAATTAACGTAGTATTTTTTTTTCTTTAATCGTTGTAAGCTACAACACTTGTCGCTTTCTGCTACTTTCGTACACACACTACACACACTAATTCTTTGATTGTGTTACAAAAATGAACACTGTTTTTTCTTCTTTTCGATAAATAACTCATTAAGTATAAATTATGGGAATTAATTTACTCATTGGCTGCTGTAATTTTTTTATCTGTTAAATTCATCTATTCAATTCTGTTTGATACATTTCAGAAATTTCTCACATTCACAAGCTTACGCTTTCTACAGAAAAAGGAACTTTTCAATATCAAAGCGACATGGTAAAGTAAAGATATTACCTTTTGACACCACACATAAACCCTCCATTATACCCCGAAGAAATATACGAAAGTAATTACCAGCGACAATGGGAGCACTTCGATCGTTGGTCACTGCCTTCTTCAATTTCGTTCCTTGGCGAATAGAATCTAATAACATACTTCGATCATCTTTCGTATTCGACGATTTCGTCGTCTGGAAGTTTGGAAGAGGAGGCGCTGGCGCTGGCGGCGGTGGTGGAACACAAGACATTTTGAATCTGCAGGAAAATCAATATTTTACATTCAAATAGTACAATTTGGCCTTCACAAAAATACGCTCAAAATTGAGTAACTTGTTCAATGCAACCAACAAACTGCTCAGAATTTTGAGTACACGTTTTTTCGAGTGCTTTAGAAACAAAGTAAATAAAAAAAAAAATAGATAAAAACTATCGAAGAACAGACGTCGTTCAGTACAGTTTTCAACAAACATAATACCCAATATTATGTTTCGCTTCACGAAATCAATTAAATCTGATACGAAATTATATTTTATGATGGTGATAAATGCATTGTTGAATGTTACAATCGGCATTAACCCCTTTTTTGTAGAAATGAACAAGAACGGGTGTACATTAACTTAGAAGCAAGTCAGTAAGATACGGAGATTAGGGACAGGAATTTAAAATTAACATACCGAAAGAGAATTGTATTCAATATAACAAAGGAATTGAAGGTACTAAATAAGTTTCAATATATACAAAAACCAAGTATCATTCAAAGCAAAAAGTGGAAAATTTTTAAATAAATGCTCATCTGGCCATGATTTTTTGATTTCAAGACATTAAAACCTCAAAACAGTCAATGAATTATTTTCCAATGTTTCTTCCAAGTAAATATTTCTCTTAAAGTGACGAATAAGAACGAAGGCTACATTACAACATACCTAAGAGAAGTGAACTCGACCAGCTGAAGAAGTATCTCCAAGTGCAAGGAAATCTACCAAGGAAAGCAAAAAAGTTATTTTGCTATGTTCCAGGAAACCAGGCAATCAATAAAGTTTTTTCCAGAACATATGAAAACTTAAAGTGACGCTGAAATTACTACATTCAACGAACTGATATACGCTTTCATTGTCGAGAGTATTTTTTCTTAGTTCAAGAACAACGTCATAAAAAGAAACATACTTATAGCTCTTTCCTGATAGTACGGGTCTGGTAATCAAGGGAATATTATTACATGATTCGGCAGCAACACTATAAAATCTTTTGTCAGGAATAAGCTTATCTTCTTCATTCAGAAATACAGACTAGACCTATACTGATTAAAACGAGCGTTTTGAATCGATAAAAACTTAGAATAAAACGAATTAGCATTCGAAGAAACTTTACAAGAACGTTCCAAGATGCTTATAGCAAGGCCCAAGTTTGCAAACAAAACCAGATTTGAGAGAATTCATGCTCCTTCAAAAAACTGTAACATGAACGAACGCAGCTCAACAAAAAATTGATAAACAGTTAATGATAATCAGTTTTTGATTTCAAACCCAAGAATAACGAAAGAAGCATCGAAATTAAATGCAGCAAATTATATAGCCTCTACTCATCATAACCGAAACATAGTACAAATTAATCAAAGAACAGCAACTTACTTCGCGAATTTTCACAACTCATAACATCGAGCAGCAAGAAGTACGTTGAAGGTTTCCAGGTTTGCTATCAGGTATGTGCCTTATGTGGTGCATACCACTGGCAACTCGTAGCTCAAATAAGGTTACAATTTGAGGAACGTACATACACGAAACCTACACCAAAAACATACCAAATTGAATCAACACGCAAATAAATGATAAAGTAATGAAACGGTGATAAACATTTCCAATCAACAGATCGTTCGAATAGATATTCAAATGGACAATATGTGTTGCATTTTCTTTATCACTTTTTCAGAGAATATAAAATATTATATGAGTCATTTACAAATAAATCCACAAGCAGTGAAAAACTGTGATGATACCTGAGTGAAAATAATGACGCACACGATTTTGTCAATCACATCAACCGATTAAGAGAGGAAAATAAAATTAACAATTTTCACAACTAGGAAAGTGATTCATCTGTAAAAACTAAAACACAACACCAAACTAATTCTGTCTACAGTAAAACAGAACAAAATTACAAATTCCCTTTCTAGCTTCTGAACATCTACCAAGTACCAAGTAGGCCTAGTTGCTGAGCGCAGAGATATCTTGCTTTCCTTCGACTCTTGCGCACGCGCATTACAATTTCCAAAGAAAGACTACGTCCAAACTAAACGTATGCTAACGAAACGAACAAGTTGATCTAGAATTTTTACCAGCACTGAAAAGAAATTTAATTTTTCGCGGAATCAGCGTATAAGATCAGGGTCGAATGCAAGAACCATACTTTTTTTATCATCATTATTGATGTGAGGTATGAAGAACGAGGATCGAAAGAACTTGAGACTTTTGACTTTTAAGAAGTTTATTCCGCAACTAAAATATATTTTACAAACGAAAAAGTAAATGGCGAAGCAACAGCGATATGCGATCGAAAGTAGAAAAGTAGAAGGGGAAACACTTCGTGACTAGACTGTACGTGTGACATATATATATAGTGATCCTGATGATGATGATGAAGAATGAGTGAGGTGGGATTTCGTATCAACACCCCCCTGAAATTTTACCGAATAATTTCTTCATCATGTTCTCTGAAATCGAATCAATAATTATTATATATAAAAAAAAATAAAAAAAATTAAATATATAAAAAAAAATACAAGTACAAAAATATATGCATAAAAAAAGTTTCGAAAAATATTAATATTGTTTGTTTATTCTTTTTGGTAACTTGGGTTGCTAAGAAAAAATTTATTGCGCTGTGCTTCAAAATAAAATTGGTAAAAATAAATTAGTATAAAATAAATAAATATATAAAATATGGTAACATGCATGCAATAAATGAACACTATCGTGTATATGAATATTATATGGTATATGTAAAATAAATAAATAAAATAAAAAAATAAAAATTAGAAATGGTAACATGCGTATTTATTACAGTGTATCGATTAATATTTATATTTCCGCTCGTATAATTCGAGTCGAAAAAAAATTCAAAAATGGAGAAAAAAAATATTCACGAACATATATATGAATGAAATAAAAATGGTAAAAGAAGGTGATAGAATAAATATGATAAAAGGTTTTTCCATTTGCGGGTTCAATGAATTCGAGCGTACGTTGCGTATTTTATCTTAAAAGTAACATGAATAAGATTGCAGAATAATATTCGTTGCATCGTATATTATCTTTTCGTACGTTGTATTGTATTCGAAGTGGTGTTTAACATGTTTTAGATAAGGCAACGTTTTTCGGTTTATCATAATTTGCGGTCATGTAATGGGTTTTTATCTCTTGTGATGTTTATTGTTATAGGGTTTCCTTTCATACATGCGTGTGGGAATATTTCGTGTGTTTTTCTCACGCTTGTTGGAAAGTGTATAGGGTTTTTATTATACGATTTGTAGGGTTTTTACTTGCTCGATTTTCATAATTTTTTCTTTGTTGTAATATTCGAGAAACCTTCGATTTATTTTAAGCATGTATTTTCAAGTAAATCGTACTGTTGGCTATTCTTTTTGACAATAATTGAAGGTTAATATTTCAGCAAATATTTTCGTGCTACGACTTATTTTTGGACATTTTACGACTTGTAATTGAAATGGGAGAGAATGAATTTATGAACTTTTCTTATTTTGACTTGAGTTTCGTATTTATGTGTATATATTCGTTTCATTTAATACTTTTACAATAATGTTTTCGAATTTTGATCTATCTAAAGATTTTGTTAGAATATCAGCTAATTGATTCTCTGATGTAACTGTTCTAAAAAATATAATTTTGTCCTCATACGCTTCCAAAATTGAATAACACTTGATCATCAGGGCTCGCGATTTTCTCTGACTTCCTCCGGAACATATTTTTTGTGTCGAAATATTGTCTTCCATAATATCGACCATTAGTTTTTCCCCAAAAATTTCAAAATTCATGTATTGCATTACCTTAATCGTATCAAGGGTATCAAAAACTGCAATTATTTCGGCCGCGGTACTCGATGAGGCGTGAATAGTTTGTTTAGAACAATTCCACTCCACTAAGTCTCCGTAGGCGAATATCATAAAACCAGTTATTGATTTTCCTTTATTTAGATTATTTATTTCTATATTATTGTCATCAACTTGGGGTGCATAAGATGCGTCAATATATGCTTGTATTCCATCCCCCTTCGATGTAAATTTTAAATTGTAATTTTTGGTTGTGTTAACGTATCTGAATATTCTTTTAACATAATTTTTTAAAGTGTCGTTTGAATTATTCTGAAAGTGGGAAAAAAAGTTTACTGGAAACAATATGTCCGGTCTTGTCAGTCTCGCTAAATAAAGTAATCCCCCTATCATGGATCTATATTCCGTGTCATCTCTGCCATTTTGTATTTTATCTATTTTTAATCCCGTTTCCATGGGTGTATTTGTATTTTTGAGTTCAGATATTCCAAATTTTTTCATCATTTTCTCTATGTGTTTATATTGTGAGATTGTTATGGTATTATTTTGTATATCTCTGACAATTTCTAAACCCACAAAAAATTTTGGATCATTTGTAATTGTGATTGTAAAATCTTTTTGAAGTTCTTCATTTATTTTCGTAATGGCAGATTGTGAATTTGATGCTATTAATATGTCGTCTACATAACTCAAAAAATATGTTTTTTCATTTTCGTTTTTCATAATGTATAAGCATCTATCACTCTTTGTTTTTTCAAATCCCATTTCTTTTACCTTTGTGTCCAACAAGTCGTACCACGATTTGCTTGAGGTTTTTAAACCATAGATTGATTTTTTTAATTCGAGTACTTGGTTTCTATTGATATTTATGCCTTCAGGTCTTTTAACAAAAATTGGTTTTATGATGGGCGAATTTAGGTAGGCTGTTTTTACATCATATTGTACCATTATAAGTTTTTCTTTGTTGACGATTGATAATAATAACCTAATTGTACCTATGGATGCTACAGGTCCATGTGTTTCTGCTATGCCATATTCTGTCCGATCTTTAAAACCACGTGCTACAAGTCTGGCTTTGGGTTTTGGGTTGCCAAATTCGTCGAATTTTATCGTAAATATCCACCTAGTATCAATTAATTTTTGACGATCATAATCTATCACTTTCCATACTTTCAGATCATCGAGGGAACTAAATTCGTCATTAATGGCTTTTGTCCATTCTTCTCTAAAAGGATTTGTTTCAATTTCAGAGAATGATTTTGGTATATTATCTTCGATGTAAGCCATATTATATTTCATTCTAACATTCATAACTACAGGATTTATTATTCCTAAATCGTACTCATAATCTGCCGATTTTATTGTAAGAGGTTTTTTATTAATTAAGAGTGATTTTATATTTTGGGTTTCATCTACTTTAACGTCGCATGATATATATGATTTTGAATTATATGGATCTCCCAAACAATATCCTGTATTCGTGTATCCCATTAATATGCTTTTTTCTGCCCTATGTGCCAATTTTGGGTCAATTTTGTTTTTTGATTTGGACTTTGCTTTTGTGGCATTTTGTTTTCTAACTTCGATGGGTATGTGCCTATAGGCTAATGCACCAAAAATTTTTAAATTTTTTAGATTTGGTTTTTTACCATAAAACAATTCGTATGGGGTTTTATATCCTTCATTTGCTTTAGTTGGGGATCTATTGATTAAGTAAGCTGCTGTTACGACAGCATAGGACCAATACTTTATATCGAGATTAGCATCAATTAACATGGCCCTTACTCTCCTCATTAATGTTTGATTTTGCCTTTCGGCAACACCATTCAATTCAGGAGAATATGGAACCACATAATCCATTGTTATGCCTGTTTCTCTACAGTAATTTATTATTTTTGTATCCGTATACTCTTTTGCATTATCGCATCTTATTGTTCCTATAGGATATTCTGGAAATTTATTTTTCATAGACATTATGATATTTTTAAATTCGGTTGTCACCTGATTTTTATTGGCTATGGGCATGACAAATGTATATTTCGAAAAGTGGTCTATGAATGTTAGGATGTATTTTTGATTGGCTACTGAAGGTGTGAACGGGCCCATGATGTCAGATGAAGTTATTTCGAGTTTCCTAGTGGGTTTAGTTCTTATCCCTGTGTGACCTAGCCTTGAATTATTGGCTATACAGCATATTTGGCAATTAACAAAATCTTCATCTCTAAAATTAATATTTTCGGGTATTCCTATTGCTAAATTTTTTAATTTCTGTAAGTATCTGGCATTTAAATGTCCTAATCTCCTGTGTATTATTAATTTTTTATTTGTGTTATTATTATTCTTAGGTTCATCTATTTCATTATTTTGACTGGGTTCATTTATTTCTGTTTCGTCACCCCCCTGGGATTGTTGGGTATTTTCATTTTCCTCAATGATTTCCATTTCTACTGTGAAATCATCCCATTCATCATTAGTATTTTGGGTGACCGGGGCACATATTACATTTTTTTTATCCATATAATCTTCATTATCTATTTTTTTTTTATCATTTCTCTCGACGTTATAGTATATGTAAAATATACCCTCTTCTTTTTTGGCAGTTATTATTATTTCCTCTGTTTCAATAAAATAAATGTTTGCTATTTCTTTTTGTTGGTCGATGTTAATTATACCTGTATTAGTTATTTTTATGGCCGAGATAATATCCAAATTTAAGTCCGGCACGTAATGAACGTCATTTAGTTCTATCAATGACTGATTTTTTTTGGAATTTTCAATTTTTATGATCATTCTACCCGTATGTGTAGCATATAAAAATGTATTTTTACCCGCACATTGTAATTTAATGGGGGTTATAAATTTTTTTACATCTATTAATTTAGTTAGATCGGAAGTTAAGTGGACTTCTGCAGCTCCATCAAGAATCGCTCTATTATTTAATGTTTCATAATCTCCATTATTATTATTTTTATTAATTAATTCGTTTAACAGCCACTCATTATTATTAATATATTTTTTTACCATGCAAGACATTTTTACTTGCTGCTCGGAAATATCTTTTTTATTACTATTAGATGGATTTACGTTTGTTTTCGGTGGGTAATTTCCCTGACTATTATTATTTGTATTTCCATTGCTACTATTACTTTGATTATTGTTATTCATACAATTCTGGGCTATGTGTCCAAATTGGTCACATTTGTAGCATTTGGGATTATTACGGTTATTGTTTCCGTTATTCCCTCTGTAATTATTTCCTCTATAATTAGAGTTTCCCCTGTAATTATTTCCTCTATAGTTACCACCGTTATTATTATTACTATTACCATTCGTATTATTATTATGGCTTTGTTCTGATGAATTGCTATTATTATTATTACCATTTTGACCATTATTATTGAAACCGTTTCTGTTTCCATTTCTAAAATTATTATAATTATTAGGGTTTCTATAATTATTTCTTCCCCTATAGTTATTATTAAATCTTCCTCTATAATTATACCTATAGTTATTTCCATTCGTATTATTATTATTTCTATTCGTATTATTATTATTATTATTTCCATTATTATTCTTTTTTAAAATTTGGTCCCTATACTTTTGGTCTGAGTCCTCCCTTAATATTCTCTTGAAACTATCCAAATTCTTTTCGTTGGGGGGTAAACTTTCATATTGTATTTTGGCAATTTGTTGCTCATAACACAGTGCTAACTGCAAATTCTCCAATTCTTCATTCTCGGTGACCTCTTTACCACTGTCTCTTACATCGGTTACGAGTTCGTCAAATTTTTTTAAGAATCCTTTCATGTTTCCGCCTGGTTGAAATCTGAATTCTAACCATTTTGCCTTAGCCATATTAGCCGTAACTGAGGTCTTGGTCCCATAAATATTATCTAATTTTTTGAGCATTAAAATTGCGGTGTTACAATCTCGTATTTGTTTCGTTATTTCATTGGACACTCTTTCTAAGACAAACGCTTTGGCATTGTCCTGCATTTTGCAGTAATTTAGCATTTCTTTATTTGGCCGAAAGTTTAGATCATCAATGTTTTCGATATAGGATTGTAAGAATTCGCTTTCCCCAAAGATGTCGTAATATCCCGCACCTCGGATGGCTGATATGATCATTCTTCGCCAATCCAAATAATATTTGCCATTAAAAACTTTTCCGAGTGGGGCTTGAATGGGTTTAATTTCGTTCGGGGATGCCATTTTTTCTTTTATTTTTGTGAAACCTAATAAATTTTTTTCTCTATTACAAATGGCTATATATTTTTTATTTTCGTTCGTTTCTTTTTCTAATTTTTCTATTAAATTATCTTTTTCACAATTTTCCTTTATATCCAGTTTTTCTAAATTTATTTAATCAAAGAATCTGTTCATAAATTTTTCTTTCGATTTAGCAGAACTATAAATTCTGTTCGAAAAATAATTTACTGAAGATTCTGAAATTACAATATATTTAAGGCTACTAATGTCTTCTATTCTCCCGGATATATCTATTACAAAGGACTCTAATACAATTTCACCCGTGAAATATTTAACGTGGGGTAAATTATAGATTTCTGTTTTTAGATCAACTACTCTCTCTCCCTCAAACTTTTTAACCAATTCTTCTAAATCTTCTTTTTTAATATTGTATTCACCAATTTTGGATTCAGACAAGTTTATTATTTGGGACATGTACTTTTTTCTTTGTTATTTAATTTTGGGACCTCACTTCAAATACAATTTACAAAGTACGAAAAAAAAATAAATGATTTCAACAAATATTACCTTTACAATAATTTCTCTTTTTTGATTTCTGCTGTGTTTTATCGATGATTTATGTTTTCTTCGCTGTTGACCTTGGTACTTCCTGCTTTAATTTTAGTTGTGGGTTGTCCGAAAAAGTTGGGTCTTCGATGTTGGATCTCGGTTGAGTCCTCGATGACGGGAGCAGGTTTCCGTTGGTTGTTCTCTTGATCTCGTTGGCGGTCCCTCTGGTTTTAGCGTTCGTTGACTTCCAGTAATGGCCGTTATTTGAGTCCGGAACTTCAGCTATTCTTCAAATTTAAATTTTGATTTTTTCAAAATAAATTCAAATTCGAGATACTTTCTCGAAAAACACGATAACTTTTCGTGTATTATTTAACAAAAAAACATAAAAAATTTTACGTACAGCAGTAAATCAAATTTCCAAAAAATAATTAATTCATCAGTTTAAATTTTCTAAGTCTCTCCTCAAAGTTCTACCGTAGCGATGGCTACCATGATGTGAGGTATGAAGAACGAGGATCGAAAGAACTTGAGACTTTTGACTTTTAAGAAGTTTATTCCGCAACTAAAATATATTTTACAAACGAAAAAGTAAATGGCGAAGCAACAGCGATATGCGATCGAAAGTAGAAAAGTAGAAGGGGAAACACTTCGTGACTAGACTGTACGTGTGACATATATATATAGTGATCGTGATGATGATGATGAAGAATGAGTGAGGTGGGATTTCGTATCAACAATTATAAATATCTATTCTATAAGTAATAACATAAATATAATTATATAGATCAACCTTGTAATCTTGTACATAGATATAGCGTAAGTAATTTCTAAGTTACTATTGATATTTACCTAAGTTTTAGGTTTAGGTACGTATTGTTCTTGCACTCGGGCCTCAAAATTCATCGAACTCACGATCACGGGTGATTCTAACATTCTGCAATTCAGCATAATCATCGCAAAAAGTGAGAACAGAAGGATGAATTTCTAATATTTATTCGAAATTTTCAGTTGAAATTCATCAATCTATTGCGAGGGCTAGACCTCAAAATTGTAGGATTATTGAAGTTCTCATTCGACCCATATGTTGTATGTTATGACTTGTGTGTCCACCAATCTCGTAAACTAAAGGACCGATTTTGATAACATTTTTAAATAATAAAAGATGGTCTCATTAAGATCCTTATTTTTTTTTTCAGAATCGATGAGATAATTTTCAAATCATCTTTAAAAAACTACTGTTCTTCTTATACACCTATGTAAGTATGTTTATCCGCAAATTTCTGGAAAATTATTAAACCGATTTTAATGAATTATTTTATTAAATGTTTAAAGGAATACTATAGTGGTTCCATATTTTTGTTTTTTAGCATCGATGAGACAATTTTTTAAAACTTCAAAAAACTATTAATTGTGACACAAAATTGCCGATAACGTCTATGTGCGAGAAAATAAAAAAGCATTAAAAAAATTTACTATCATCATGTAACGTATATTTTCGTCTATTTTGAGAAATGACGAACATATTCGTTCACTCATTTCCAAATACCAAAAACATTGATATTTGTCAACAATTACCTTCCTATTACTCTTCATAAACAACCACCAAATTATTTATATTGAATTTTACATATACAGATATACCTCCTGTATATTTATGACCTGGTTGTACCTGTCCCTCGAGTACTCGACGAGTCAGCACAGCCCTATAATAACAACACCCTACTTCACTTTACCTATCCGACACGTACGTTTTCATACCCTGAACGAGTATATAATCTCTCGATTCAGTCGTATAGTTGTTCAGTTTAGTTCAGTTCTCCAACAGCTACTTCTAAGTACCTGGAACCTCTCTTGTAGAAGTCTCTAGTGAACAGATAGTCTTGCTTGTTGAATTGTAATTGACTATGTATTACTATTAACGTAGAATTATGTACATTATGTACAAAATATTAAAATATTAAATGTGTGTTAATTCACTGAAGTGTTTAAATATTATTGAGTCTCAAACAAATGTTAAGGTCCACGATAGTTTGTGGATGACTAATCTGAATCAATCATAGAAGTATTACTGCTTTTAAAGTACGTGGTATTTCGTGTATGGTGTACTCCCAAAAGTGGTCGTAAATTGGTACATTACAACATCTTTTGGCCGTTACACATCACATGATGGAAGAACCGACTTCAAAAAAACAATAATAAAAATTACCCTAAAAAGAGAAAAATAACCCTTCACAAATTTTCCGTCAAGATCTACGCACTGAAATTACTGAAGTGTCGGTGTGATTCAAAAAGTTTTGTCTTAAAAGTAAACGGAACTAAACTAACATATAAGCCCAGCCTACATAATGGTAAAGGAAAAGAGCACTGACTTCAATAATTCAAATCTTTAGATCTTGCTGTAGAAATTTTGAAAGGGTTATTTTTCTCTTTTTAGCACCTTTTTTTGAGTTGATATTCTTTAAAGTAGGTACAATATTTTCAAAGAAACACAGCACCGTAGCCAGGGGGTAAATGGGAGCATTGCCCTCTGGTCATTGCATTTATCCCCTAAGAATTTTCAACAAAAAAAAAAGTATATTTATTAGAGAAAATTGTGTACTCTGCGAAGGAAGCGATCAAAAAAATTTTAAAGTAAATATCTGCATTTAGGCTTCTCCCCTCGAGAAATCTGTTCGTCCTTCCTGAAATAATGACCTGACTACGGGCCTGAAGAAGCAAAAAAATACTATTAACTATATAGGCCTAGGTATCCCGTATATGCAAAGGTATATACTTCAATTTTTAATGTAGGCCTATTTTCGAAGTTCTTCTTCTATCCATTTTTATAATATGGGGAAAACTGGAAAAGTGGAATATAATATGTGAAGAAAACGTGTCTCTCGGTTAAAGTTGTTTCGACGAAAATGTTCTTCAGTTAATACTTTATATTATAGTTTTCTGCTAGATATGTACGGGAATAAAACTTCGATTTTTTAAACAAAATCATGCAACTCACTAAAGAAACCGTATTTAAGTGTTTGGATTTTGTAATATTGTAAAATTAAAAAAAAAAAGAAAGAATCTGAACATATCCTTTTTCAAAACAAGTGGACTCGAAACTCAATTTTGTGCCTTTTACTCACACACTCACGTCAATGTAATAGAACGTGTTCTTTTATTTTTATTGTTCAATGTTCAGACAAGAATTTTCCTCCTAAGTTTCATAGAATAAATGTAATGTTATCATGTAGAACTTTAATTAACTAAGGAAACCTTTTTTTTGTCTGTCATTATGGGGAGTAACGAATACATGGGTAATTTCCAGTTTTAATTTCTATTTGAAAGTCCAAAATATTTTATAATGTGGAACAAATTTTTATTTTCAATACAGGGTAAAAAAAAAATAACTCTGCCGCGCATCAACCGCGGTAAGTGTGTATTTTCCAAAAGTGTCAAATTTGTAATGGCTGCCAATCGAAAACCAGCGGACTAATTTCGCTCAAATTCAATACCAAACCAGTCCCTAATAGTCTCCAACTGCCATAAAAATTTAAAGCCAAAATCTTTTAATTTGAATCTGCCATTTCAAAAAAAAATTCATTTCACATTTTTTAGGTATATGAATTATACATGGATTTCAATTGCAAAAGGGTCGCCTCACCTATTACCATTGGAACAGAAAGGAACTCATTCCTTACACTTTGGATGGGTTTAAAAATGCTTCAAAAAATTGCAAAACGCGCAAAAAGGAACTTATTTCCGAATAATGCACACTTTCTTAAACAAATTTCACAGATTTTTTATCAATTTTTTTTAGAAGGGGTTTCATTTTGTTACACTCAATTTTGTTGTTTTGTGAACCAGTTAATTTAGGGTGTTTTTCTGATGATATCTTGCAATATTATTACGCAATAAATTCATAATTTTTTTGCAAGTTTTAGTCACTTTGTCAAGGTAAAAAAAATTGAATGCGCGAAAAGAACTTCTTTTCAGACTTTCCTATCTTACCTGTTATGAGGGTCATATGGTGGATTTTTTGATTGAGACCTAAAATGAATGCTATAGGGTCTCCACATTCACGAGCTTGAGATACTGAGCCAATTTTATCACAAATGAGACAGTTTTTTCATTTTACTCAAAACTACTTGAGAGGAATGAGTACTTTTTTAAATGACTAATTCATTTACGGGAGTTATCGTGATAACAACCTGGTGGGTTTATAACATTTTGAGAACCCCTTCCTCCGAAACCAGTGGATGAATTTCAAAAATTTTAACATAAATATGTATCCTATGAAAGCTGTAACACTACCCCATGTTTCATTGCCGTAGGTCAAACAGCAGGGGCTCCACAGACTACCAAAAAGTGCCAAAATGACCAAAAAGTGGAAATATATATTTATTATGTACAGAAGAATTTGAGTGACATATATTCGTTATCTACGACTCAGGATCGGCGCTTTTCCACAGGTCCCACCCCCAGGTCCGCCGTTGCGCTGAATACAATAATTGTATTTTCCTTTGGAAAATACACTAAAAGAGACGGAGGGCTTATGCAAATCTAGCTATGAATTTGGTGGGAAGGAGGGAAGGAAGAGAGAAGAAAAAATTGTGCCTATATTAGTAGATATGTATTTGTGTGGGTGCACCAGAATTTTTTTTTCAGATTTTAATGAGTAATATAAATTTTTGTTTAGAGAGAGATGATTATTTTTAATCGTGTAATTTTACGTTAACAATTACAAAATATAATAATGAACTTTTAAGTGACTAATTTTATAACTTTTAAAAACCTACTTTTTCTAACGGAGCAACTGCTGCGTTTGACAGCTATTAAAATGTGTTCCACATTAAACCAAATTTATTTTGCACTGATTAAGACTGAGAATCAATGGAGAATCAAAAAATGAATTTCATCAAAAGAAAAGAAATTCTCAAATTATAGCTCCAAAGTATTGGATGTAGCCAAAGAAAAATAAAGTACAATTTAGGTGTAAATAACAGCTTAGATAAGTTTTTTCTTACTTGCATACGTATAGAATCAAGGAAGAAGATATAAAACATTCTATTTGGATTCGTTGGAGACCATCTGAAATCTAATCTTCAAATCAAAGATGTCATTGCACCTGATTTACTTATCCTTCACTACATGAATGCCAGAGCATTTTCACGTTGGCCTTAATTGAGAAAATGAGTGTGTACTTAAGAGAAAGATGTTGTTTTGGCTTGCACATTAATTCTGAAAGCGAAATTATGGAAAATAATGTCATAAAAATGATTAGGAACATCACCTATGACATAATAAAACTACGCAGTTTCCCAATTGGAAGAAATTATTTTCGCATCACAAACCAAAGTATTTAAAAGAGCTGTTATAAACCATCGCATCAGAGAAATAACTTTATTGTAATTTGCAAAAATAATATTACGATTTCAATTTCAAATGATACAGAAGCATTATCCCTTCTAGTTTGTATTCGCCTCAATGTTTAAGACAGAAACTAATTAAATTAAATATTTGAATTTAAATTAATGAAAAATAATGCTCGACAAAATCTTTCACTGCGGGTGATGAACTTGAGATTAAGAAAAAAAAATTACCCCAGCGAACATGTACCTCCGGAATAGTTTGAAATTAGACACTGAACATGAGTATACCATATGTTCATTGGGCTGCTCGAGATGACAGACCTTCTAATGATATATAAAATCGGTTTGAAACGTAAATTCTAATTTTTGGGAATTTGCTGATTGTGTATATACATATGATACATTTTATTGATAAAATAAATAAATAATTCAATACTAAAAATTATTAAAAAATTTTCAGGTCAATAAAATATTTTATGTTTTCCATAATTCGGTATCCTTGAGCTGATGAACTAATTATCGACACGCATTATCTGTAAACAATGCGCCTCTTTAATTGATACATTTTCATTGTTGTCAAATTTCAATAAAAAATTATCAAATTTGCGAAATGATACCGATTGTAATTTATACCGTCGGCTAAACAATCGCATCATACAGGCAATTTAATAATTCCATTATTTTCGAGTTTAAAAGCGATTTTAAATCCGTAAACAACGATCTAGGTATTATTACAAAAAAAAAAAAAAAAAAAAAGATAACCAAAACTAATTAGACAAGTCGAGATAGTTCAACCAAAAATTGATACTTAAATGCGGCAGAATTTAAAACTGATATAATCTGATGAAATAAATTTTATTTTCATGCATCTCGACTATTTATTGAAAAACTCAACATATAATAAATTCATTTTCGTTTTTTTTTTTCATTTTTCTTTTTCGTTTTATTTTTGATAAATTTTCAATGTTAGAAAACAAATTGTTTCACAAAATCAGAGTTGGAAATTAAAAATATTTTCGCTTTTTTGTATAGTACATGACCGACCATAAACTACAGGTGGTACTGAAATTTGAACATATTTTTCACCTCTGAACAAGAATATCGTTTCTTTTCCGATCAAACTTTTTCATCATTATCGTCATCATCACCCTATTACTGTATAAAAAATAAACAGAAAAAAAAACGATGAAATTCCATGAAATTATACTGTATTGAACTACGAAAAATTATTTTGTGCGGAACCCTAAGGCAGAAATATAGTTTCCCGAATTTTTAATTTAATCAGTAACATTACCAAAATTTTTTTAAATTCAAATTTGTGGAAACGGTTTCATACACTCCAAAAAAAAATAGAATAAATTGAATGCTTAACATCCAAAGATAAAATGTCAACAAATCCAAAAAAAAAAAACTCACGCCACGACAAATAGTTTTGAAGGATAAACGTGAGGTAGAAAAATGTTTTTTCACTTGCACAACTATTAAATATTTACTGTGAAGAGAAAACTAAGAAACAAACTCCGGTAAAATGGCACATCATAGTCAAATCGTCTATGACTCATACTTTAATGTTTCTTCATCATGTCTGACTGAGTAATACCTGAATTTTTCAGCAAACAGAATATGACGAATTTTATGCGAACTAAATTACCAGTGGAACTCTTATATATTATATAGTGTTACTGAAAAAAATTAAAAAAAAAAACAAAAAAAAACAGAATTTTCGTATTGGTTTGTAAGTTTTTTTTTTATATCTACATAGTACTTCATCAAATAGATCGGGATTTGAATTATGGCAACAAATTTCGGCGCAACTAAAACTGAAGCATCGCGGTTAAAAAAAAATAATGATGCGCACGCATCTCACGTCAGCAAAACGTAATCCTACAACCGGTTTTCTCAATCAGAGATAAAATCTGTTTATTTAATTGTTTGGTTCTTTTTTTAGTTGCTTATTTAAATTCAGTTCATACTACTACATACCGGAGCTTTCAACTACTCTTCATCTTTAGCTATGTATTGCTCTGGTGTTCGAGTGAAGGTTACTTGAGTAGGTTTTACTTCCATTGAAAGTATTCACCGCGGCTAGCTTCGAACCAGAAACCTTTCGAATACAAGGCTCAGCCCCTAATCGGTACACCAAGAAAATTTAACTTGTGTTTGAATTGTTTTTATGGGGCACTAGTGGTCGGTAATATTGGCGATGACCGATCTCGAACTAAGACCCTCTTGGTTGTAAAACCGAGCACCAAACGGTTGCGACAACCAATTCCCTCTGAAAGTTTCACATCAATGATTTCTCAATAATTATTTCATTTTAAAAACTCATTAATTTACTGAATTAAATAATGAGAAAAAATAAAATCATAACAACTAAAAACTTTCCAAAAACTCACGAAAAAAAAAATTAAAAAAACCCACATATTACATGGGTTGCAATAACAAAAACAGGAAATAATTATAGTTACAGAAATAATAATTAAATTTTCGAATGAATATATACAAGAATCTTCTTATGGAATGATCATCAACTATTCAGTTTATATAATTTCTTAAAAATTATTCAAACATGTTGACTAAATTGAAAAATTACAATGACGTTTGCTGATAATGCACATCTTCAACATAATACTTTAAATAAAATTCGAACGAACACAATCACAGAAATTCTTCTTCCACTAAGTCTGTTGAATATCTACAATAAAATATATATGTTAAATTTCTAGGATTCAAGGAACTCGAACAAAACACCTTGATTAAAGGAAATATATATTAAATTTTCAAGAAAAATCTTAATTATGACGGTTAAACCATACCATTGTATGTATGTTCTAATGTATCACTTATGAATTTCATATCATTCTCCATAATCCGAGACCAGTTTTCTAAATCACCAATTTGCTTCAAGGCACCATTAAAACCACCAATCAACTGAACCCACTGTTGAGTTTGTTTGGAAAACTGGGCCATATTCTGGTGCAAAAGTTTTACTTCTTCTTCGATTTTCTTTTGATTCAAGTAAGCCTGAGCAACTCTGAAACAAATCAAAAGAAATGATAGAGAAAAATAATTGAGTATTTACTCTCAATCAGTCACATCAATTTCAATTCGAAAATTAACAAGAGGCTTGACTTTGAAAACAAATTTGGTCATGCAAACTTTTTCAGTTTTTCAAGACAAAAAATAAATAAATTAATAAATAAATGTTCAAATCCCTCATTTCAATATTTCCAATAATGTTACAAAAAATTGAGTTAGAGGGCTTCAGGCATATCTTGATGATCGGTCTGTAATATTGAGGTACATCTCAATAAACAAAAAACAAAATATGTTCTTCAACTGTTATTCTCATTCCCATGTAACCGTGAAATGACTACTACATTGAAAGAATATTAATTTTTTTATTGGGGGATTAGTCAAATAATAAAAGGTTTTTTATGAATTAATATAATGATTCCTTGTTACTTCATAGTATATTCAACATTAAAAATACATAACTAACAGAAACTGTATTAAAGGAAACACAACGTTGTCAGTTAGAAATGAAATGCATACCATAAAAGAAAAAAGGAATGGCAATAGTTCAGCGTTACTTCCCCGAAAAATCTCATCCACTATATCGATAACTACAGTATGTCGTGAAAACACCAATGAATAACAATCACAATTCACAGAATTTTTCAACAAATTCAAGATTTACAATTTTGACATAGTCTTTCCTGTAGTTCTTACGGTTCGTGAAAATTCAATAATATATTATACATACCCCAAATTCAAATGCTCAACGAGAGCTTGAGTAAGGTCGTTTGCCGCGGCAATTGCTTCTTTTCTTTTGGATTCTAGAAGAAAATAAAGCAATCAGAAGAAATGAAACAACAGAAAACGAAAACATTCAAGAGTTACCTTGTTTTTCTTTTCGCTCCACTTGTTTTGCATGATGTTCTTTCATCAATCCAGAAAGCATAGCTAAAAATTTTCAACGTACATATAAAAACAAAAAATTCACCTCAATGGAAGAACAGAAGCAAAATGAACAGCCAGAATTATAAAAATTTATCATAAAAATTAATTCATAGATAAATAAGTAATATTCGTATATAGATGGGTAACTTGTAAATTTTTTCCATTACCTGTTTTATCAGTTGGTGGGGTTTGGATAGGAATACAATCCTTTGAGTGTATAATATTATTTCATATGGAGAACTGATTCAACAAGTTCCGTTTTTCAACAATAGTAAGCGTTTTCGGGGAATGAAATGACTTCTTTTATACGCGAGTATATCTATATATACGAACTATATATAGATATACTCGTGTGTAAAAGAAGTCATTTCATTTCCTGAAAGCGCTATCTATGTCTGAAAGTAACTACGTATAGAAAATGTATACGAATCAGCTATCCATATGAAATGAGAAGTATGAAATAAATACTCAAAGATACCAACCAACACAAGAAAGATTGTTATTTGTAACTGATGTGAGGTATACCATGCGAGGACCGAAAAAGAACACGAGACTTTTATTCACTAAGAATTTAGTATGCAGACTAAAAACATATTTGAGAATAAAATATAATATCCTATATGTTGTTCTACACTCCACCTGCACTCTCTCTCGAACCATTAGCGCTACTACATTCGATAAGTATACTAACACATTCAGGTTGTACAAACAAACACGACTTCTTTCTCTCTTTCACCAGAGAACGCTGAAACTCATTTCCCACTCAAACTTTAATCTCGTAATGGAGGGAGATCGCTCATTTTCCTCAAACTTGAAAATCATACTTTCGTTTAATGCATTATAGTATTTCAAACAAACTTGTTTCTTTCCTTGGAAGTTAAACCGCACTTCAGTATAAGATGGCGAAACACAGCATTATTGGTAACCGAAAGTAGGGGAAGCAATTTGTGAGAGAAGTAGAATGTATGACATATATATATAGTGTGATTATGATGATGATGAAGAATGAGATGAAGAGGGGTTTCCATTACAACCCCCCCTGAAATTTTACCGTTTCGAATTTTTCATCATCTTGATTGCTGAAAGTAAACGAAAATGATATTAAAATATTACAAAAATTTACAAAAATATAAGATTCAAAATACATATATATAATGGTAATTAAATGATAAATAATTTTTGGTGTTGCTGTGCTTCGAAAAGAAAAGAATATAATAAATAAATAAATAATTCAGTACCTATAAATTAATTCCAATAAATATAAAAATGGTAACATGCAAAAAGTCTCGTAAAAGTAAAAAAAGGTAAAAAAAATGTAATGAGTTGTAAGAAGCAATTTTATCTTTATTGTATTTATTGTTCAATATTTTCTTTTTTGGAGCGTGTGAGAATTCGTAAGTATTTTCCTCATACTGGGTTTGAAGTTGTATGAGATTTCTTTTCTTCGAGTTTTAGAGTTTTGACTTGCTCGATTTTAATGCTGTTTTCTTTGTTAGAATTCTTAAAGATGCAAGTATTTATTTATGACAAGTATTTTCTCAAATTATTCTAGGCTAAGTATTCTTTTCTAATAATATAGGGGTATTTTTCTTAAATAAACAATTTCATCATTATATGTGTATATTCGTATTTTCTAAAATTTTTATTATTATGTTTTCCAATTTCATTCTATCTAAAGATTTTGTCAAAATATCGGCTAACTGATTTTTGGAACTTACGGACCTAAAGTGTATTATTTTTTCCTCCATTGCCTCCAAAATCGAGTAACATTTGATCATCAAAGCTCTTTATTTTTTCTGGCTTCCTCCAGAACATATTTTTTGTGTTGATATATTATCCTCCATTATATCAACAGTTATTTCTTCCCCAAATATTTCAAGGTGCATATATTGTAATACTTTAATTATATCAAGGGTATCAAAAACGGCTATAATTTAAGCAGTGGTGCTCGATGAGGCATGTATTGTCTGTTAGATCACCATTAGCAAATATCATATAACCAGAGATCGATTTACCCTTTTGCAAATTATTAATATTTATTATGTTTTCGTCTACTTGAGGGGCGTATGAAGCATCTATATAGGCTTGTATTCCATCTCCTTCAGATTCGTATGAAAAAGTATAATTTTTTTCTGGAGTTTACATATCTAAAGATTCTTCGCACATAATTTTTCAAATTGTCATTAGATGAATTCTGAAAGTGCAAGAAAAAATTGTCAGGGAAAAGAATATCCAGTCTGGTAATCCTGGATAAATATAGCAATCCTCCTATCATAGACCTGTATTCAGTATCATCTTTTCCACCCTCAACTTTATCAATTTTTAAACCCGTCTCCATTGGGGTATTGGAAACTTTTGTTTTGGAAATTCCATATTTTTTCACCATTTTTTCTATATGTTTATATTGTGTTAATGTTATAGTTTTGTTCTCAATTGATCTATTTATTTCCAATCCTACAAAAAATCTTGGGTTGTTAATAATTGTTATTGTAAAGCTCTTTTGCAATTCCTCATTAATCTTTGTTATGAACAACTGTGTATTCGAAGCTATTAATATAAATCATCCACATAGGTCAAAAAATATATTATATCTGTTCCATTTTTCAGAAAGTATAGGCATCTATCCGATTTCATTCTCATAAATCCCATTTCTTTAATTTTTGAGCCTAATAGATCATACCAGGATTTACTTGATGTTTTCAATCCAAAAATAGACTTTTTAATTCAAGAACCTGATTTGAACATATATTTATACCTTCAGGTTTTCTTACATAAATTGGTTTTTTTATGGGAGAATTAAGATACGCAGTTTCAACGTCATACTGGACGAGTATCAAATTATTTTTATTAATTGTGGAAAGCAACCATCTTATCGTACTTATTGAGGCTACTAGGCTATATGTCTCCGTAATATTATACTCTGTTCTATCCTTAAACCCTCTTGCAACTAATCTTGCTTTTGGTTTAGGATTTCCAAATTTGTCATATTTTATAGTAAAAATCTATCTAGTATCTATTAACTTTTGACGATCATAATCCACAACTTCCCAAACCTTCATATCATCGAGAGAATTGAATTCGTCATTTATGGCTTTTATCCATTGCTCCCTAAAAGGGTTGGTATTTATTTCAGTATATGTTTTCAGAACACAGTCCTCTATATATGTTTTATGATAATTAATATTTATATTCATAACGATGGGATTAATTATTCCTAGATTGTATTCATAGCCTGCTGCTTTAATTGTGTTGTGGTGGTAGTCATGCAACCTCGCTCACATCGTCACCTAACAACACGGTAACACTGAATCATTCTTTTCCTATTTTTTATCAAACAAACTAGAAAGAGATTATTCATATTAGTTTCTTGCTTTTTATTCCATTTAGTCACGATCTCAGTTAAAGTCCAATACTTCATTTTGTTGAATAATTTTATATTGTTGTTATGTTGTTGAAGTTTGTGTAATAAAACAAATTCTTTTCTATGTTATATATTGTGGAATACCTTGTCGTGAGAGATATTCTCACCAGAAGGAAATTCTACAGAATTTAAGCGTGTTCAGCCACTTCATACGAAAGTATGGGCAAGCCAAAACCAAACCGAACACTGGCGATTTTAGAGCCGGTTCTGTGAGTTTTTATACCCGTTTTGGCTGGTGCACACAAACACACGTACGTAATGAAATATGTACGTTGTTTAAGTACGGCCAGGTCGCATCATCCCCTACTATCGTAGGTGGCGGCTGGCCGGTTCGTGTACGAATCGTGACAGTGATTGATGGATGACGTCACGATTCGTACTCGTATATTATCTTGTACGTATACATAGATAATCACGATCGAACGTAATATTGTGTGTTGGTTTAACGTCGCAAGGACGATAAGTTGCCTGCCCTATGGGGCGGCGACTGTCGTCGGGGGTCCGAGCCCCTACACCTCATACCGATGAGTCCCCACAGCTACTCCCCCCCAGTTTTTGCGCCACAAAAACGACCTAAAATGCGCAAGGCCTGGGGGACGTGCGGGTCTACTTCCGTTTTTGGTCGGCCTCCCATTTGGCCAGAGCACTTCCCACCGCGGCTCCAACGCACTCGTATGACTCTCTACGGGCGTTTGCTCGGGCCAGGTAGTTGCTCCGGCTAGTCTCACCCCTGTGCCTCGACTTCGCGTGTTTAGCGTGGGCGTAAGGGTGATGACGGGAGTGAGGGGGCAGCGGACGTTTAAACTCTGGCTTTCTGAGCATCGGGGAGTTTGTATTCCCTGATGTCCAGGCAGCCATCCTTGCCCGCTCGTTCGCGGCCCTCTCGGCCGTGAATAGGAAGCCCATTGCTTCCTTCTTCTCCTCGGGTTTCGGCTCCGGCTTTGGGGGTTCCGGAGTCGGAGTCGTCTCCTCTGGAGATCGAGGTGGAGAGATGACTGGCGGCAACGGAGTGGTCATCTCCGCCAGTACATCGGCAACCGGAGGAGCTGTGTCCATCAACAGCTCCTCCTCTATCCTATCCAGCTCCGTTTTCGTTTTTGGGATCTGCTGAGGTTTTGACCTCTCAGCAGATTTCCCAGCGAAGTGGAAGCTGGCGGACAACGGGATAGGTATTCGTGACATTATCAGAATGGGTTTAGTAGGAGAAGGCACCAAAAATAAAGCTCAAGAGACGACTAGATAATTTAGAAGTTCGAGAACTGCTATTTTTACCTCATTTTTCGATTTACCTTTACAGTTATTTTTCTTTATTTTCGGATCTTCTTATCTACACGTAGAGGGGATAGCGCTTAAAATTCTCGGCCGTATACAAGTTTTCCGGTTAAGATCTGATCGGTTTAAGCAGAGTTATGCCTGAAATAAACTCAGTGAATATTATTTTTCGAATTCTAAGTACAAAGGAATCTCCGTTTGTGACGTCACGTCGTAGAGATTATCTTTGCGGTTAACGGTACTCGCACGTTGCAATGTTTTGTTTCCGTATTGCACGTGGATTTGTTTATTCCTGTCTTCTTCTTTTTGTTGGCATTCCTCGTTTGCTTATCTCCGGAGTTTCTTTGTCTCACGGAGTTCCGATATTCCCCGTATGTTTTTAGCGGGTTTCGATTTTTAGTACGGATATTACTTTTCGGGAGTAAATTTTATTTTTGTCGCATTAACCTCTCGGATGCGCGAGAAGGATGTGAGTTTTTACGTTTTTTCGTGCCTGGAGGTCTACCTCTTTTACGTGGGTGTAAGGGGGCCTCAGGATCAAATGTTTTGGTGATCACATCGTCCGAAAATCTCACTGTTTTCTTGAGTTTTTCTTTATGTGAGGTGTTTTTCTCACTTTTTTCGACGAATTCTTCCGTATTTGTTTCGGAATTCGTCTGTGTATTTTCGGGGTTCTCCTTTTGTACCCTTCTAATTCTTTTATCGTCACTTACCAAGTACGCAGGCTTCAATCTGTTAATTGAAATTGTTCTTGGTTCGCCTGCGATGAGTATCACAAAGTTTTTCTCATCTCGTGATACTACTTTATAAGGACCGGCGTATGGTTTTTCCAGCGCAGATCTCATTTTTTCGTCTCTAACAAATACGTGTGACGTATTGGCCAAGTGTTTCGAGACGTAAATCTTGGGCTGGCCATGACGAGCTGCCTGATTTAGGAAATTGTTGGCATCATTTCTTATATTTTGTACCATTATTTCGGGGCTAACTTCTTTCGATTTTGTGAAGAAGTCCCCTGGAAGGCGTAGCTCTTCGCCGAACGCTAATTGCGCTGCAGAGTGACCTGTATCAGTTTGTAGGGCGGATCGAAGGCCTAGGAGGATGGTAGGGAGTACTTCTACCCATCTCTTTGTATCATGTGACATGATGGAGGCTTTGAGAGCTCTATGCCATCTCTCTATTTTGCCATTGGCTTGAGGATGGTAAGCTGTGGTATGACTGTGTTGAACACCAAGCTTATTTGCCAGCTCTTTAAAGAGCGAGCTCTCGAATTGGCGACCTTGGTCTGTGACTATGACTTCTGGTACGCCATACCTCGCAATCCAGGTATCGTATAACCTTGCAGCTACTGTTGGGGCTGACATCTCGTGAAGAGGGATTGCTTCCGGCCATCGTGTTGCCCTGTCTATTATCGTCAACAGGTATCTGTGTCCTTGGGATGGTGGCAATGGGCCTACCAAATCCATGTGAACCGTTTTAAACCGCTGTGTTTGCTTGAATGATTTGAGGGGCGAGCGAGTGTGTCTTCCTACTTTGGATTCTTGACAGTTCAGGCAACTGCGAGCCCATTTGTTGCAGTCAGACTTCATTCGTGGCCATACAAATCTTTCTGAAATTAGTTTAGCACTACATTTTGGCCCAGCATGTGACAGGTTATGTACACTGTTGAAAGCCAACCTGCGATATTTTACCGGTAGAAATGGCCTATTCTTACCTGTACTGATGTCACATGTTAATAAAACATCAGTACCGGGAATTTTTCGCTGTCTCAATTTGAGGGTAGTATCATCGTTCGATAACAGCCCCTGCAATTCTGCATCCTTAAGCTGTGCTTTAGCTATTTCAGCATAAGGCAATTGGACAGGAACCGAGATAGCTTCGATTCTACTCAAGGCATCAGCTGGAGTGTTAAGTTCTCCACTTATATACTGAATGTCTGTAGTCAGTTGGCCAATATAGTCCAACTGTCGTGCTCTTCTCGGAGATGCCGGTTCTGCTTTTTGTGTGAAGGCATATGTTAGGGGTTTATGGTCAGTATACACAGAAAAACATCTACCCTCTAACTGGTGCCTGAAATGCTTCAACGCAGCAAAAATTCCGAGCAATTCCCTATCGTATGTGCTGTAATTCTTTTCTGTTTTTGAGAGCTTCCTCGAGAAGAAAGCTAGCGGTAATTTGATGTTGTTAGTGTCCAGTTGGTACAATGTTGCACCAATAGCAAAGTCTGATGCATCGGTACTTACGCATAACGGCAGACTTTCGTCTGGATGAGCCAACAGAGTTGCATTTGCCAGTGTTTCTTTGATATTTTCAAAGGCCTGTTCGGCTTCTTCGTTCCATTCGAGTGGAGTTTTATCTTTCTTTTTACTTGTTTTTATTAATGCAAACAGCTTACTTTGTTCGGCTGCTGCATTCTTCATGCAACGTCTGTAGAAATTCACCATCCCCAAGAAACGCCTAAGTTCTGCGACATTTGAGGGCTTCGGGAAGTTCAATATTGGCTCTACCTTGGTCTTCAAGGGGGAAATGCCTTCGGTCGAGACTTTGTAGCCGAGGAAGTCAATTTCGGTCTGTGCGTATAAGCTTTTGCCTACGTTGATAGTGAGTCCGGCTGCGTGTATACGCTGTACCACGGCTCTCACATTCTCCTCGTGCTGATGCTCACCGCCTTCTGAGCAAATGCAGATATCATCCAGGTATGCATATGCAAACGGCAATTCCCTAAACAGTCCATTGATAAATCGTTGGAAAGTTTGTGCTGAGTTGCGTAGTCCAAACGGCATTCGAAGGTATTCGAATAATCCAAAGGGGGTTATAACCGCTGTCTTTGGAACGTCCTGGTCGGCCATAGGAATTTGGTGGAATGCCCAGTTGATGTCTATTTTTGTGAACATCGTTTTACCCTTCATATTCGCGTTGAAGTCCATTATGTTGGGGACTGGGTAGCGATCAGGAACTGTTATGGCGTTTAAGGCCCTGTAGTCTCCGACAATTCGCCACTCTCCACTTGCTTTCTTTGTCATGTGGATAGGAGAGCTCCATGAGCTTTTTGAGGGGCGACATACGCCCTCCTCAATGATGCGATGGAAGTACTCTCGTGCCGCTTTGAGTTTGTCGGGTAATAACCGTCGTGCTCTAGCATGGCAAGGCTGTCCTTTGGTTTCTATGTAGTGAACCGTGTCGTGTTTGTACGTAGGATGCCTGCGAATTGAGGGTTGAGTGACTCCAGGATAGTCTGACAGGATCCGTAAGAGTTGTCCGTCGACTTTAGTACAGCTGGATATGTTTGTGTCCAGTCTGTATGCTAGCGTTTTGCCTTCCACACTTTTATTTTCACTATTGATCAGTTTACCGTGTTTGAGGTCGATGATCAGGCCATAGTGTGCGAGAAAATCTGCACCCAGGATCGGGTTTGGAACATCTGCAACCGTGAAGGACCACGTCATATTTTTGCTGAGTCCGATGTTTACTTTGCTTGTCTCAAGTCCGTATGCTGGAAGGTTTTGACCGTTCACAGTACGGAGATAGTATTTCGGAGGAAGTACTTTTTGGGTTCTGTTTACTGGCAATATGCTCAGGTCTGCTCCCGAGTCTATTAAGTAACGTCTCCTGTTTGTCCTGTCCTTGATGAACAGGCGGCGTGAGTATTTTTCCGAGGGGTCTTCGGCCGCACAGATGGCCCCTCGTTCTAGTTTGACGCTTCCTTATTAAAGGTTTTGCCCCACCATCTGCACCTGTTGTTACATTTGGTGGCCTCAGCGCCGAACCTATTATGAAAAAAGCAACTCTTATCATCCCAATTTCGAGACTGGGTTTTGGGAGATGATGTTCTAGGGGGAGTTGAACTCTGACCCCTGTTTCCGGAACTAGATCTTCGGTCTCTTGACCGGGACTGACGTCCTCTGTTGTTATTATTATTGCTGTTGCTTCTACTTTTCGATCTTTGTCGCCAGCTGCTGTTGGTTTTTGTCGAGCTTTGGCTTTTGTTCCGTTTTACTTCCTCGGTCAGCTGAGCTATTTGTGCTCTAAGCTGAGCGAGTTCCCCAGTCTCTGCAGATACTGCGCTGACCACCGGCTTTGACCTTGTGTACTCGAGCGCATTGTCTGCAGATTTCGCAAGGAAGTCCAGATCCGCGGATGTGTTGATCACCGTGGAACCAACGGCGGCTAGGCACTGCACAACACTTTGTGGTAGTTGCTTGCAGAATTGATTGCCTATGACAGAAGGGGCTACGATATTGTCCGCCTTCTGTCGTAACTTTGCCATGAAGATTGAGGGTTTGTCGTCCCCCATCTTCATACCACCCATCACATCGTCTATTATTTCATTTTTTGTTTTCCCAAATACTTTTTTAATTTTCTTGACGAACCAGGCATACTTGTCCTCTTCTGTCGAAGGGCATTCCATAACGTCCGGAATGTGGCGGATTATCTGTGGGGGCATGCCTCCACAGATGTGTGTATACCGCTGGTTCAGAGTTATGTTCTCTGTTCTGAACCTGCCTTCTAATAGAGTCAACCATAATTCTACCTCATTCGGTAGAAATTCCGGGATGTCTATCCTTCGTCTATAGAGATTAGGGTTTTGTCCTGGTTGCATTTGTAAGAGTTGCAAGATTTGGGCCAGGACTTCGGGTGTCAGCTGCGGCTGACTACTGCCTCCCTGTGATGGTTGCGGGTTTTCAGTTGGTGGTGGAACCATTGCTATGTCTTTTTGTTGACAAGCGTATTCCACAGTACTTCTGCCTTCCTTACTGGTCGAAAACACTGACTCCTGTGTTTGTAGGACAGGTGTTTTCGGGTCGGAGCTTTGGCTTAAAGTCCGACCACTTCTCAACGTTTTAACTGCAAGATCTTCTTTATTTATTGCAGTTCCCAGTCGTGCTAATTCTGGGTGTTGAGGGCCTTCTTCTATATTTGCCAAATTCAAGGAGTGTCGAGTCGAAGTCGGGGGAGTTGGGGGATGAGTCCAACCTTCTTCCTCCAGGTCTACTGTCTGGTTTCTCCTTGTTTGTATATTTTAAGGAGAGGGGTATAAATTCCCACTTCAGTAGACTCTTACTTCGACGACCAAAAGGTGTCTTAGTCTGGGTAAAAAAATATTTTTTAATTTGCCGAGCAAGCGAGAATCTCGCCAGCGCTACTGCGCCAAGTTGAATTAGCGCCGAAGCGCCTAAGACTCCTCACGACGTGGCGGAAAACACGTCGAGGTCACCACTGTGGAATACCTTGTCGTGAGAGATATTCTCACCAGAAGGAAATTCTACAGAATTTAAGCGTGTTCAGCCACTTCATACGAAAGTATGGGCAAGCCAAAACCAAACCGAACACTGGCGATTTTAGAGCCGGTTCTGTGAGTTTTTATACCCGTTTTGGCTGGTGCACACAAACACACGTACGTAATGAAATATGTACGTTGTTTAAGTACGGCCAGGTCGCATCATCCCCTACTATCGTAGGTGGCGGCTGGCCGGTTCGTGTACGAATCGTGACAGTGATTGATGGATGACGTCACGATTCGTACTCGTATATTATCTTGTACGTATACATAGATAATCACGATCGAACGTAATATTGTGTGTTGGTTTAACGTCGCAAGGACGATAAGTTGCCTGCCCTATGGGGCGGCGACTGTCGTCGGGGGTCCGAGCCCCTACACCTCATACCGATGAGTCCCCACATATATTTTCGTTCGTTAATTCGTTTTCTTCAAAGTTCGTTCGAAAAACTGATTCGCATCCTCGACCAAGAAAACTTAATCATCAGATAGGTCTGAGATTAAAGCTTTTCACTTCAAATTGTTAATGATTTATTAGCTATTTGTAATGATTCTATATTTTGGGATTCATCCACTTTGACATCGCAAGATATATATGATTTTGTGTCAAAAAGGTCTCTTAAGCAATACCCTGTATTAGTATAACCCATCATTATACTTTTTTCCACCCTATTTGCCAATTTTGGATCAATTTTATTTTTAATGTGGTACACATTTCTACTTTCACTATGCTGAATTCAGAGTAAATTTGGAAAAAATTATTTTGGTTAAATTTTCATTAAAAAAGGGTGCTACAGCCAATCACAGAAAGAATACAAATTCCTACAGCCAATCACAATTTCCCCACTAGTCGAAATGAGGGAATATCAATTAAATTAATATCGATATGTAATGTTTTATCATATGAGTATGAAGGAATTGGTGTTGATCGATATATCAATATGATATCGATATGTGTTTCATTTATATTGTGTTATCATTTTTTCATGAAATGTGTACCACATTAAATGTTCTAGTTCGCTGACACCCTAGAGCGCGTTTTTTTTTTTAAATTTTGTTTTTGCTTTGGTTGCGTTTTGTTTTCTTACCTCCAGAGGAATGTGTCTGTAGGTAAGTGAACTAAAGACTTTTAAATTTTTTAAATTTGGCTTAATTCCATAAAACAATTCATATGGTGTTTTATAGTCAGGGTTGGCCTTCGTGGGCGATCTATTTATTAGATAAGCTGAGGTTACAACAGCATACGACTAATATTTAATATCTAAGTTAGCATCAATGAGCATAGCCCTTATTCTCCTCATCAAAGTTTGGTTTTGCCTTTTGGCTACAACATTCAATTCCGAGGAGTAAGGGACCACATAATCCATTGTGATGCCAACTTCATTGCAATAATTGGTTATTTTAGCATCAGTATATTTCTCAGCATTATCACACCTAATTGTTCCTATATGGTAATTAAGAAATTTATTTTTCATATATATTATGATATTTTTAAATTCTGTTGTTACCTGACTTTTATTAGTTATAGGCATTACAAAAGTATACTTCGAATAGTGGT
The DNA here is from genome assembly GCA_011428145.1 of Ericerus pela. Taxonomy (NCBI): domain Eukaryota; kingdom Metazoa; phylum Arthropoda; class Insecta; order Hemiptera; family Coccidae; genus Ericerus; species Ericerus pela. The sequence continues at coordinate 801,603 of WOFM01000478.1, forward strand.
CAATAAAAGTTAATATGTACTTTTGATTGGCTATCAAAGGGGTAAATGGACCCATTATATCTGATGATGTTATTTCTAATTTTCTATTTGGTTTAGCTGTGATCCCATTGTGACCCAATCTGGAATTGTTGGCTATACAGCATATTTGACAATTTTTAAAATCATCAACCCTAAAATTTATGTTTTCAAGGATACATGTTGCTAAATTCTTTAGTTTTTGTAAATATCTTGCATTTAGGTGCCCCAATCTTCTGTGTATTATCATTTTTTTATTTTGATTATTATTATTATATTGTATATCGTTAGAATTTTCATCATTATAATTATTAATTATTTCATTTTGACTATTTTCATCCCCCTGAGGTGAAGCTGTATTTTCATTATCTATAATATTTTTGTCTTCATCTTCTATTTCCAATTCTATGGAAAAATTATCCCATTCATCATCTTCTCCCTGGATTACAGGAACACAAATTTTTGTATTTTCTTTTTTTATTTCATCATATTCGCATTCATTATTTTCATTTATCATATTATTATTGGAGTTTTTTTTTTATGTCATTATTATTATTATTATTTAAATTTTTTTCTATGTTATAATATATATAGAATATTCCATTTTCCTTAAGGGTTGTTATTAATATTTCCCCATTCTCGATGAAGTATATATTAGCTATGTTTTTTTGTTGATCTATGTTTATTATTACTATGTTTGTCATTTTTATAGCAGAAATAATATCCATATTTAGATCTGGCACATAATGAACGTCATTCAATTCAATTAATGATTGGTTTTTTAAGGAACTTTCAATTTTAATAACCATTCTTCCTGGGTGGGTGGCATACAAAAAGGCATTTCTTCCCGCACATTGTAATTTTATGGGGGTGACAAATTTTTTTACATCCGATAATTTGCCTAAATCTGATGTCAGATGGACTTCCACTGCTCCATCTAATAATGCCTTACTTTTTAATTCTGTATAGTTTTCATTATATTCTTCATTCGTAATTAATTTATTTAAAAGTCATTCCTTCTGGTCGGATGAAAATTTCCTAACCATACATGACATTTTTACCTGCTGTTAAAAATTTTCTTTTTTATTGTTATTTGTTTGATTTTTATTTGTTTTTGGTGGATAACTGTTTTGACCTTTATTTGTATTTTCATTACTATCATTTTGTTGATTAGTATTATTATTACAATTTTGCAAAATATGACCATTTTGACCACATATTATTATTATTATTCCCATTTGATCCATTATTATTATTAGTATTGTTGGGATTATAATTTTGGTTCCCATTCCTATAATTATTATAATTATTTCCTCTGTAGTTGTTGCGTCCTCTAAAATTTCCATTTTTACTCCTATAATTATTATTATTATAATTTGTGTTATTTCTAAAATTATTATTTTGTTGATTATTATTATTAATTGATTGTTTCTTTAGAGTCTGATGTTGAAACTTTTGATCAGAATCCTCTCTCAAACTTCTCTTAAAATTATCGATATTCTTTTCGTTTGTAGGTAAATTTCAAACTGCATTTTTGCCAAAGCTTGCTCATAATATAAAGCTAGCTGTAAATTTTCAAGTTCTTCTTCCTCATTTACTTTGGCGTCCACTATCTCTTACATCTGTGACCAATTCATCCCATTTTTTTAGAAAACCTCTCATGTTGCCTCGGGTTGAAATCTAAACTCCATCCATTTGGCCTTGGCCATATTTGCCATTACAGTTGTTTTCGATCCATATATATTATCTAATTTTTTTAACATCATTATGGCAGTATTACAATCTCTAATTTGTTTTGTGATTTCATTTGAGACCCTTTCTAATACAAATGCCTTAGCATTGTCCTGCATTTTGCAATAATTAAGCTTCTCACTATCTGATCCATCAATATGAGCGATATATGGTTTCAAATATTCGTGTACCCCAAATATATCATAATACCCGGCTCCCTTTATTGCAGAAATAATCATTCTTCTCCAATCTAAATAATATTTTCCTTTGAAGACCTTTCCTAAGGGTGCTTGGATAGGTTTGATATCGTTTGGGATGGCCATGATTTTTTCTTTTATTGTTTCAAAGCCTAATACACTTTCTTCTTTATTAATTATTGTTGTATATTTCCTGTTTTCTAATAATCCTTTTTTAATTTTGTTTATTAGTTCTTGTTCTTTTTCTTCTATTTTTTCGTATTCTTTTTCACCATCACTTATTTCCTCTATTTCTGGTATATCCAGTTTTCTATTTTTTATAATAATTAATTATTATTAAAAACTCTATCTATAAACTTTTTCTCTGATTCAAGTGAACTATATATTCTCAAAGAAAAATAATTAGGGGATGCTTCTAAAATTTTAATATATTTCTCACTGCTTATTTCCTCTATTCTACCAAAAATGTCTAGGGTGAAAGATTCTAATATTATTTCTCCTGTAAAGTACGTATAAAAAGGGAGGTTATAAGTTTCAATTTTTAAATTTATTACTCTCTCTCCTTCAAATTTTTCAGTTAATTCTTTAAGTTCTTTACTTTCAATTTTAAATTTTCCTATTTTTCCTTTCTCAATACTTATAAATTAGGACATATATATGTATGAAAATAATTTTTTATGGCCTCAAATACAATGATATATAAACAAAAATAATTAACTATAATGTATATTACCTTTTACATATGAATATTCCGTTGATTTATGTTGTGCACTTTTTTCGTAGTTGAAGATTTCCAAATGCACCGATGTCGTCTCCATTTGAATTTTGACAGAAGTTGACCCAAAAGTTGTTGGTCTTTGATGTTATAGATCTCTGAAGAGTCTTCGATGATGGGAATGAAAGATTGTGATTGGCAGTTCTCTGGATCCTTTAGCGGTCTTTTCTGGATTTATTGTTCGATGACTTCCAGGATCGGCCGTTAGTGAATCAGGAACAAAAATGATTTCATTTTTCGATTTTTGAAAAAATTCCAAACAAAATAAAAGATTTGAGCTAAATACACTCGATAACACGATTACTATTCGCATATATTCACATCAAAAAATTCAATAAAAATTTTTGCACAACGAATAAATCAATTCAAAAATTCAATTAGGTCTGCATAAAAAAAAAAATTTTTCAAGTCTCCAATCAGTGTTCTACCTCAGCGATAGCTACCATGATGTGAGGTATACCGTGCAAGGACCAAAAAAGAACACGAGACTTTTATTCACTAAGAATTTATTATGCAGACTAAAAACATATTTGAGAATAAAATATAATATCATATAAGATGGCGAAGCAGAGCGTTATCGGTAACCAAAAGTAGGGGAAACGATTTGTGAGAGAAGTAGAATGTATGACATATATATATATATAGTGTGATGATGATAATGAATGAGATGAGGTGGGATTTCTATTACAACAGTAACCTCTCTCCTCTGTCATATTTACGTTCAAAACAAGTCAACATTAACGCTCCTACATTAATAATATATAACTGACTGTACTGATGTGAAATTTTTTCTGTACCTATGTGAGAAAATATGAACTGCCAACGGATCGAACTACACGAAAAGCAACGACAAAACCTACACTGATGAAAAGATTGAACGACGACTAGAAACACACATTACGAACACATAAATAAAAAGACTAAATATTCACTATTTCACGAATTTTATTCCACATAATAACAGCGGACATGTTGATGTTACGACGGTTGATGAGCGACGAGAAGGCATACAAAACATATAATCACAGTTGAGTTACAAACACAAATATCACAGATTAATAATAACAACAAAAACAGTGTTGCCACAACATGTGATGTGCGAGAATAATAAGTCAACGTATAATATAATTTGCTATTATTCTCACACGCCTCCTCAAATTATATTCATACGATAATGTCAAAATACTAATAAACAAATTTTCTAAATTAATAAAGTCATTAAAACAAAAATGACAAAAGTCAACAATAACACAACAAATTTACAACACAAAAAACTATCAACACAAATGGTAAACATATACAAAAAGTTACATTAATTTTAACAGTTTACAAAACATATCAAATTTGGGCTTCGGACAGCCCTTCGTGAAAACGTCCCCCAACTGTCGCGAAGTCGGTACGTACGAATACTTAAAATCTATATCTACGTGATTGCACACAAAACGGTACTTTACATCTATATGTTTGGATCTGCGAGTATTCCACTTTCCAGAGTGCAGAAGAGCCAGACAGCTCTGGTTATCTTCATAAATCACAGCTCTGTTATTAATCTGAATGCAAAAGTCACTTAACAGATACTTCAACCAGATCGACTCAGTGGTAGCATCGCATATTACAATCAACTCACTCTCAGTGCTAGATAATGCTACAGTTGGTTGCTTCTTGCTAGACCAGGACACCAGTGATCCATAAACAAAGACACAGTAGCCAGAGATAGACCGTCTTGTGGTGATACAGTTACCCCAATCGGCATCAGAAAAAGTTTCTAAAATATTGCCGTTATTATCATGTTCATTAGAAAATATTAATTTTTTATCTTTTGTGGTAACTAAATATTTAAGTACTCTCAATAAGTATTTATAATGTTCGTCAGTGGCATAACTGGAGAATTGGCTAAAATACGATATTGCAAAGCAAATATCGGGCCGTGATCCTAGCATCAAATACATTAGGCATCCCACGAGCTGTTAATAGTTGTTGTTGAGTACACTATCACACGCATTGAGATCCCTGTCCAATTGGAGTTTGGGGTCAATGGGTGTGTAGGTCGGTGCGCAGTTATCGACGCCAAAACGCCTAGCAACAGACTCAATGAGACCCCTCTGCTCAATTTCCAGTATGCCATCTTCACAATTGTGATTGATATTCAAACCTAAATATTTCTTGACCTTTCCCAGATCCTTACACTTAAACCTTTTATTTATTTCCTTTTTAAAAAATGTGATTTGTGTTTTGTTGTTTGAGCTAATCAGGACATCGTCAACATATGTGAGTAAAAAGACTACAGTCCCATCATTTTTATTTTTATATATATATAAGCAGTCATCCGCCGTACTCTGCACAAAGCCAAGAGCAACAAGGAACTCGTTGAACAATTTGTTCCAAACCTTAGGCGACTGCTTTAGACCATAGATAGACCTATTCAATTTCAAAACATTATTATGCCTATCAATTTTAGTTTCTATCCCTTCGGGTATCTCAAGATACACATCTTCCGAAAGAATTCCATTCAGGAAGGCACTACATATATCAATTTGTTCTATGTGAAATTTTAATTTATTGCTAACAGCCAAGAGGGTCCTGACAGTCGAAAGCTTCGCCACCGGCGCATACACTTCATTAAAGTTGAAGCCCTTCTTCTGTTGACATCCTCTGGCAACTAATCTAGCCTTATATAACACATCATTATTAATATCATATTTTTTATTAAAAATCCACCGACACGTGATGGTGGGGGCTTCCTTTGGACGTTTGGTCACTCGCCAAGTCTGATTGGAATTCAGGGCACTTATTTCCGAAGAAATAGCATCCCTCCACATCAGACTGTCCGGTGCAGCATTCGCCTCCTCAAACGTCAAAGGGACGCCATCCTCAGCAAGATATATATTACTTGCTACTTCATCACGTTTAGTCGTTTCCTGTGGAAGACAATCTAAATTCAAGTCACCATCAACTTCAATATTTTCTAAGTTTGATTCCGTGACTTCTGTGAAAATATCATCATCTTTAGTATATTTATTTATATTATTATCATCTATTTTATTTTCGAAAAACTCAACATCTCGCGACAGACGTATCTCCTTAGCATTTACATCCAACAATCTGTAACCACATGGAGAATATACTACCATTATCAACTTTTCACTTTTATTTTTAAACTTATTAGAGTCATGTTTGAATGACAACATATATGCGTTGCATCCAAACGTTTTTAATTTTTTATAGTCAAATTTTTCATTAAACCACCTTTCATACGGAACAAAATCCTTGTTTGTGGGGCATCTGTTCACGATATAGGCGGAGCACAATATGGCTTCCGACCAAAATATCTTATCAAGACCACTCTCGAATAACAGCGTCCTTGCCCTCTCACATAGCGTCCTGTTCATCCTTTCAGCTTTTCCATTTTGCTGTGGACAGCCGCCAACCGTAGGTTCAACCACAATTCCTTTCTCAGTACAATATGACTGGAAGGTAGTGTTCAAGTATTCTGTGCCGCGATCACAACGAAGTCTCTTTACATTATAACCAAATTTATTCGAGACCATCTCGTGATATTCTTTAAATTTTGAAAAGGCTTCCGTCTTACTTGTCAACAGGTACACGCAACAGAAATTTGAATAGTCATCTATAAATGTCATAAAATATTTCGCTCCTTTATATGCAGGAGGATTTATAGGACCACAGAGATCAGTATGTACCAATTCCAGAGGCTTACTAGTTTTTCGTTCATGCCTCAAGAACGGTTTTCGGCTCTGTTTCCCCATCACACAGGGCTCACACAGCAATCTGCGGTTGGAGTCAACGTTCGGTATTAAACCTCTGTTTGACAACAACTTAACATCGTTCACATTCAGATGAGCAAGTCGCCTATGCCACACAGTCAGTGGGCTCGACTCATCCCCCAATGTCAGATTACACGATTGACTAGTCATTTTCAAAAAATCAATGGTGTAAAGATCTGAATTCACGCTAACACCAGTGGTCACTATTTTTCCACTGCAGCGTTAGATGACATCGACAGATTCCTCTTTGAACAGGGTATCAAAACCCGACTTGCTCATTCGTTTTACCGATAGCAGATTCTGCGGCAACTCCCGAGCATATCTAACATTTTTCAATTCTATTATTATTCCATTTAATAATTTTAATTTTACTGTACCAACCGATGTAACGGACAAAGAAACTCCTTTCTTCGCAACACAGATACTATGTGGTTTAATTAAATCAATGTAGTCACTGAATAAGCTTATATCGTTAATTATGTGAATTGTGCATCCACTGTCTACTACGAATGTGGTTCGAGGCATCAAATTTACATCTCCCTTTGCATTACAGAACTCATCAATTTTATTATTATTATTATTACTATTATTTACTGTGAAACTATAACCCACATTTGAGCAATCGTCATTACCATTAAAATTTTCATTGCACATCTGTGCAGAACTCCTATTATTATTATTATTATTATTGTTGGAAACATGGTCATTAGAACGATTTCCGTTATTACTATTACTATTACAAGAGTCATTATTATTATTATTATTTCGATTTTTAGCATAGCAATTTCGTGCTATATGTCCAATCTTATTACAAAAATGACATTTAATATTTGAATGTCCATTGTCAGCACCAGAACTACGACCATTTCCATTAAAACTATTATTATTATTGCTTTGTGAGTTAAAATTGTGATTATTATTACTATTTCGACCTTCATTATTGGAAGATGAGTTATAAAAATTATTATTATTATGATTATTATTTCTGCCTCGATTGAAACCACGATTATTATTTCGATTTTGGGACCTACCACGATTAAAACGATTACTATTATTATTATTATTACCTGAATTTCGTCCGATACTGTAATGATTACCGAAAAACACATTCTCCTCACCAGTGACAGCCACTGATGAAGGTTTTTGGGATGCAGAATTCAGAGAGTTACCTCTCACTGTCGACTTACTATCAGATGATAGCTCACGCTGGAAGTTGTTTAGCTTCATAAACACAGCATCCCAGGTGACGACTTCTGCATCCTCTATCACCACTTTGATCGGACGAAACTCTGCAGGCAGCGATCGCAGCAATACCAATATAAATTGTCTAGTGGTTGTCAGGTCTCCCAATTCGGTTAATCGTCTACAACGGGCACGATAATCAAGCAGATACTTCTGCAAATCAGAACCAGAAACATACCGTTTTGTGTACAATTCACCTCGTAAATCCATGAGTGTTTGGTCGTTTCCGTTGTCAATCAGGTTCGTGAGCACGTTGAACATCTCCTTCGCAGTAGTGTACGTCTGAAGCATCTCCAAATATTCATCTGTCACGTTGTTGGCTATCAGGAACATCGCTTTAGCATTCTCCTTGGACCAGGCATCTCCCCTATTACGAACAGTAGGCAAAGAATCAACAATTATATTACTTAGTGACTCCTTTGCCAGCAGTAGCTCCATTCTAAACTTCCACGTTCGACCATTCTGCCCATTGAACGGCTCGATCGTATTCTTCTTTCTCGCGTCCATCTCGTTTACAGGTTACAACGATCAGTTGCACTGCAAAACAGCAATTTCAGCAACTACCAGATACGCCGACCAACGATTCAACACGAACGAGATCACAGGAACATCGAGAAGCGAACATATCAAACAATGAAAAATGAATTAAGAAGCATGGTACTACTTGGGAGTGGCGAGCAGAATTCGACAGCACAACTTTGAAGACTCAGAACAATGGCGACCACGTTGACATCCAGGTAACTGGGCCCATAACCTGTGAGAAAATATGAACTGCCAACGGATCGAACTACACGAAAAGCAACGAGAAAACCTACACTGATGAAAAGATTGAACGACGACTAGAAACACACATTACGAACACATAAATAAAAAGACTAAATATTCACTATTTCACGAATTTTATTCCACATAATAACAGCGGACATGTTGATGTTACGACGGTTGATGAGCGACGAGAAGGCATACAAAACATATAATCACAGTTGAGTTACAAACACAAATATCACAGATTAATAATAACAACAAAAACAGTGTTGCCACAACATGTGATGTGCGAGAATAATAAGTCAACGTATAATATAATTTGCTATTATTCTCACAACCTAGTAATCTCTTAACTTAGCTCATCAACCCAATGTCGGCTTTTTATCTGTATATTCATACTCGTTTGACTGTTTACTGAATAAACACACTTTTAAAGTGTCATCTCCTCTCATTTAATAAGTTCAAATTCAACAAAGATTCCAGGGCTAGTATGCCTGCACAAATCCATACCACCCATTCCATGTTTTTGCTACATTGTCAGTCTTCATTTCATGCACCTGCATTTGTCCACACTTTTCATGAACCTGCCACTTCTCTCAAATTAAAAATATACGATCAAATGTATTTTTAATTTTTTTTTTTTGGCTATATTTCTTGTGTGAAATAGCATTTATAGAGATGAAAAATATAGTACTGGCAGAAGGATTTTTCAAAATAATAGTCTTGGGATGTGTGCTAACATACTACAGATTGTGCATTGGAATCTTATGTATTCTTTTGAATTTTTCTATTTTATTTATTTTCATTTTTTATATCACTTTTCAGCACTTACTTAACAAGTATTTAAAAAAAAGAAAAAGAAACAGGCGCGCTTCGCATGCATCTGCTTCACAACATAGTCAAAAAAAAGTTTTAGAGCTGAGAATTAAACACTCGTCTGTTGAGTGCTAAGTGATTTACAAGAGGGTGTTATAACAGTTCATACAAAATCTGGTAATAAAATTTGTTGAGAGACAATCCCACCCTACCTCATAACAATACATTATATGTTCACACGTTGCATAACCTGTATATATGTTCCCACTTTGACTATACAGAATTAACATGGACTGCTATTTGACTGAAAAATACGTACAAAATTTTGTTATCAATTGCCAAGACATAGGAGGAAAAAGTTAGTTGGGTTGGGTTGATAATGATTTCAATGTTCTTTGCTTGGTAATTTTGTTTAGAATAGAAATTATGAAAATTTAATTTAATACCATAGAAAATGCTTCTACTTATTACTTATTTGTAATTTTTTATATATTCAATATAATTAATTCAGTTCAACCTCAAATTTCAGCAATATTTTATTGTTTTACAAATCCTTATCATACCCGACCCGACTAACTTCATCTTACATCTTCTAACGTCATTCTTATCACAAATAGCAGTCCATGTTAATTCTGTATAGTCAAAGTGTTCCCAAAATATTTTCGTGCTTCCCCATAGGCAGCACTGAGTTAATGTATCATTTTGGACTCTGACAAACATTCAGTTTACCATCAATGTTCTTGTACAATTTTCAAATTCATACGAATTAGTTCTTAAAAGCATTTCTTTTCGTGTTTTGTCCTTGATCTTTCTAAAAATGTTTGCAGAGTTTGAGAAATAAAAAGTGCTTTTTTAAATAAGAAATGTGTTAACTCGTGAATTTTTTTAAAGTTTTTTTTTCACTATGTGTGAAGGCCATGTGCCATTAAATTGGGTAAACCCTAATATATCAATCTTTTTAAATTCTATGAGAATCTTTGTTGAAGATGTAAGTTGTTTGTCAACTTGTGTCAACTGTGTCTCATTCTCAATTTAAAATCTTTTCTTAAAATTGTGCCAGTTCAATCTAAAATTTGTTCAATTTTCTTTGTTTTGTCATTTAGTATTAATGCAATCTATAATCAACTTCTGAGTACTGACTTCAAATCAAATTTAAAAAATTTGAAAAAGCAGACCATATATGAAGATAGGTAGTAAATTAATAAAACATCAAATCAAGTCAAAAATGGCTGGATAATCTTGATCAGTACTTGAGTATTCAGTTTGCATTCATTTTGGGCCAAGTAGAGGCAGTTTTTGTAAAGTTCAGAGTGGAATTTGGTACCTGACTTCAAAAAAATCAACTGAAAATCACTGGAACTCGAAACGATAAGTCACAAAATAAAATAATTATAATATATATTGTGTTTTAATCATTCTTTTTCCATAATTTTGTTGCAAAAATTGTGTTTTTTTGGTAATTTGAGCACAAATATTGATCTAGAACATATTTGCCTAAGGTCAATATTTGATGCAGTAAAAACTTGTAAGAAACAGGAAAATTTTTCATTTTCATTATTGTTATACTACAGAATACCTACGTCGAAAGTAGCCATTTTGCCGAAACTTCTTTGTATTTGGCACTTGACTATAATCGAAACATAATCATACAATTTATTGTTCGAACTAAAACTTTTTTTTAACTAAAATTTTTTTTTCACAATAATTTCTAAATCATTAGCTCTGTTTGATAGGACTACACCAACTTATACCAACCTACACCAGGAAGGCAATTCCACAAATGTAAGAATGTTATGTGACTGTGCGCCAAGTTTTACTTGAATATTTGTGGAATATCTATACCAGTGTAGGTTGGTGTAAGTTAGTGTAATCCTATCAAACAGAGCTATTTAATTTAATTTTTATTTATTGTCAAATTTAGCATTGCAAATAATATGAAATTTACTGGAAAAAGGATCTCTAATGCAATATCTGGTTGTGGTATAACCCATTAATATTCCCTTTTCAGCTCTAGGAGTAAGTTTAGGATTTATTTTTTGTATATTTCTGTCCTTGGCCTTTGTTGCCGATTGTTACCTTACTTTTACAGGAATCTGTCAGTAGAGAAGGGATCCAAAAGTTTATAGATTTTCAAGATTCGGTTTCCTCCCAAAAAAAAATTCATTGCGGATTTTAAATGCAAAATTGAATCTAGTCAGAGATTTATTCTATAAATATGCGGCTGTTGCAATATTGTGAGCCCAGTATTTGATATCTAAATGGCCATTAATTAGTAAAGTACAAACCATTTTCATTAGTCTGGTTCTGGCATTCAGCGATTCTATTCAACTCAGGTCAATAAGGTACAACATTCTCCTGCTGAATACCAGTCTCCTCACAAATCTAGACCATTTTTGAATCTGTATATTCCTTTACATTATCACACCTAAGTTGACTTACAGGATTTTTGGGAAATTTATTTTTCATTGATTGATAAATGTATTTATATTCACTGTAAACCTCTGATTTTTATTGGCTATGGGTAACATGAATGTATATTTACTAAAGTTTATTATGATTGTAAAAATGTATTTTTGGTTTGCAATAGTGGGAGTGAAAGGACCCATAATATCAAAAGATATTATTTCCAGATGTCTTTAGGGTTTATACCTAACAATGTTGTGACCAAGACGCTGACTATTAGCAAATTTAGAAAATCTCATAGTTTACAAAATCTTCGTCCTTGAAGATCAATGTTTTTGGAACACTCAAAGTTACTTTTTACAAAAATCTCATGTATTTCCCATTTAAATGAGCTAAATGACGATGCCACTACATTTTTTTATATTTGTTCATTGTATTCTGCATCATTTCTTGGGAATTATTAATATTTTGTGTATTTTTATATATAATTTCATTAATATTTTGTGATTGTACATTTTCTAGAATTTCATTATTATTTTGAGGAGTAATATTTGGTTGTGAGGTTACGTTTTGAGGGATAATATTATTATTTATATTTTCCACTGATTGTTGGGAAATTTGTTCTTCTTCCTCCTCATTAGTCAACTCAACTGAAAATGAGTCCCATTTGTCGTCTTTGGGATCCTGAGAGACAGGCATACAGATTTTTGGAGTTGGAAGGTATTCATAACTCACTTGGAAGACTTCATCAAGTTTGTTTGAGGTAAATAAGGTTTCTCCTGTTTCAATAAAATAGGTTTGTGTCATATCCTTTCCCTGATCCATATGAAGTATTACTGATTCCGTTATTTAAATCCCAGACCTGATGTTCATTGATGAATCAGGAACATTGTGTTTTTCTAATAATTCAATTGCAGTTTGGATTTTTTATCATTTTCTATCGGAATCTTCATATTTTCCATATGAGTTGTACAAAAAAAAGTATCTTTCTGTGAGAATGTGACAATCATGTCTCACATTTTGTCTGTGTTTGTGCAGTCTGTGAAATTCTGTAAACTGTGATTTTGTATTTTTGATAATATTTTTGTGACTTGATAGCTGTGTTTGATAAGATTACACTAACTTACACCAACCTACACTGGTAGGGATATTCCACAAATATTCAAGTAAAACTTGGCGCAAAGTCACATAGCATTCCTACATTTGCGGAATCGCCCTCCTGGTGTAGGTTGGTGTAAGTTGGTGTAGTCCTATCAAACAGAGCTGATGTTATTCATTCCATCATCAACCATCGTATTGAGTTAATATACTCTCGAGTCAAGTAACTCTGAATCAATTATGGTATTCATTTATTTTGTGTGTTAATACTTTTTTAATCTTAAATCGTTTGCTCATTCGTTCGTCTTACAGTTCAATGGTATTTGCATATTTTCTGGTGACCTATTGGAGATTTAACATATTAAATCTCACACTTTCAATGCACATTGCTATTTAACAGGGATTTTGAATTTTATAACATTGGTTAATTTTGAAAGGTTTGATGTTAAATGGATTTCTGCAACCCCCCCTCAAGTAACATTTTTTTGAGAAATATAATTAGGGTTTTCAATATGGTCTCTAATTAAAGTGTTTAATAACCAATTATAATTATTTTTATTTTTTTGACCATATATAACAGTTTAATTGGTCTTTCATCGTCCTTTTTATCTCCCTTATTATTATTACGATTATTATTTTTAGATTTTTCTTTATTTTGGTCTTTATTTTCTGATTTATTTTGGGACATTTGCTTTAATAATGTCCTGCATGATTACAGCTATAACATCTAACCTGAGGATTACGGTTTTTTCTTACAGATCTATTGTTATAATTACCATTTTTACTAGAGTCTGATTGGGATTGTCGACCATCATTACCATAACTTTGTTGGTTCGTATTTCTATAATTATTATTTTCATTATCATTTCTCCTATAATTATCGTTACAATGCCATCTGCTATCCTTTATTATTATTATTATTATTATTATTATTATTATTATTATTATTATTATTATTATTATTATTATTATTATTATTATTATTATTATTATTATTATTATTATTATTATTAATTATTATCATTATTATTATTATTATTATTTTTAATATTGAATTTTTGAGGCAAAAATTGAATTTGTTGTTTGAGGAGTTTATCTCTACTTTTCTGATTGCAATCTTCTCTTAAAATTTGTTTAAAGATCTTCAAATTTTGTCTTTCTAGGGGTAAGTTTTTGAACTGCATCTCAGCAATTGTCTGTTCATATCCCAATGCTAATTGAAGATTTTCTAGCTCTTCTTCAGTAACTTCCTTACCAGCAGCACAAACATCCTGAACTAAAGTGTCCCATTTAGTTAGGAATCCTCTAATGTTTCCCCCTAGTGTAAATCTAAAAGCTATCAATTTAGACTTAGTCATACTAACAACAAGCTTAGTTTTCAAACCATATGTAATATCAAATTTTTGAAAAATTTGGTCTACTGATTAGCACACTCTTATTTGTTTGGGTATGTTGTTAGTCATCCTCTCCAATATGAATGCCTTAGCACTCTCCTATTTTTTAAAATAGGCTTTTGAGGTATTTTAGTTTGGTCTATAAAGTAATTTGTCCTTGTTATCCAGAATGCATTTAACTTTAGATGTGGATCAAACATGTCCAGTATCCTGAACCTCGGATCAATGAAACAATCATACATTTCCAGTCAAGATTATGCTGTCCATTGAAGATTTTGGTGGGCTTTATATTGGACATATTTCTTCATCTGCAGCCATTACATAATGGACATGCAGATTCTGGGATAAGAGCTTCCAGATGTACCATTGGGATCTGATGGATTGGGGTTCTTCTCTCCTGCCATTATTGAACTTTCAAGAGAACTGGGTAATTGGTCAGGGAGATTTGTAACTTCACTCGCAGATGACTCAATTATTGCAAAATAAAAATTAATTTAATTTAAAAAATTTAGTATTATTCCTTGTTATAGCTAACTGCTCATAACAATTTTATTAAAATAAAAAAATAGTCTTGATACAAAAGGTTTGGAATCCTATTCAAAATTGAACAAGAAAAATCAATTCAATTTCAAAACTTAATAAATATAAATGAAGATTGAAAAGTATTTGAATGTTATCTAAAAATATATCATTGGAAAAAATTCAGGTTTAGGTTTGAAAATATTTAACAAAGGGGATATTGGTATGAAAACTCATTTTTAAACTTGTTCAAATTGAACAATGAAATTATTCTCTTATGAAATGGTTTTGTAAAATTGTGAAATTTTTGTTGAAGCAAAAAAGTTTTATGTATGAAAGAGACAATCCAGTTCCGATGTACCACAATTCCCATGGCAAAAATGAATGCAAAAAATCACCTTGTAGTATGAAAGATCCAGAAGCTGCAAAATGGAAAAATGGCTGTAAAATTATTTTCACCAAACAGAAAATGAATTGTTAAATGCAAATTGTTGATACAAAATCCCACCTCATCTCATTCTTCATCATCATCATCATATCATTCTATATATATATGTCATATGTACAGTCTAGTCACGAAGTGTTTCCCCTTCTACTTTCGATCGGATATCGCTGTTGCTTCGTCATTTACATTTTCGTTTGTCAAATATATTTTAGTCGCGAAATAAATGTCTTAAAAGAAGAAAGTCTCAAGTTCTTTCGATCCTCGTTCTGCATACCTCACATCACAAATTACAATGAACTAATTTTCAACAACTTTGAAAATACGATTTGATGCACAAATTTAACTGTCAGAGTTAACTATTCTTCTACAGAAACAACACTTTGAAAAAAATAACTTTTTTAATGAAAAAATTTACTAACAATTCTTTAATTTCGAATATTCCAGTAATTGAACTCAAAATTTTTTTGAATGATTACGTATTTCCTCCTACTAACTTGTATTTATAATTGAAGCTCTAACTACCATGAGGTGAGGTTGACTTCTGAGGAAAGAAATGACAAGTTAATTTGAAATACTATAATACATTGAAAGCACAAAACATATACAAGTCTGAAATAAATTTGAGGAAGATGAACGATCTCTTTCCATTGCGCTAAAATAGTTTGAGTTGGTAAAGCATGTTAGTGTTTACAAAGTCAGAGAGATAAATGTTACGTGTGTTACTGTGAAGAAATAGGTGTTGGTACGAAATCCCACCTCATCTCATTCTTCATCATCATCATCATATCATTCTATATATATATGTCATATGTACAGTCTAGTCACGAAGTGTTTCCCCTTCTACTTTCGATCGCATATCGCTGTTGCTTCACCATTTACTTTTTCGTTTGTCAAATATATTTTAGTCGCGAAGTAAATGTCTTGAAAGAAGAAAGTCTCAAGTTCTTTCGATCCTCGTTCTGCATACCTCACATCAATAGGAATTATCAACTGGTCCAGCCAGACGAATATGACGACGAAAGACTTTAATTGAACGATATCATTGAAAGAAGATCAAACACACATATTACGAACACATAAATAATACACCAAATATTCACTTTCACAAACTTTTATTTTCACACAAGATGGTGAAGATGTTAATTCATCAACGTTTGATGAGCGACAAGAGGCACACAAAAATATAGTATCACAGTTGGGTTTCAAACATAAAATCACAGATTACAAATAAGACTAAAAACAGTGTTACCACAACATATGATATGTGAGAATAATAAGCTAACGTATAATATAATTTGCTATCATTCTCACAGTTACCTACCTTGAATGTGTTAGTAAGCATGTACGAATGTAGTGGCGCTAAGTGTTATGAGCAAGTGAAGTGACAGTGTAGAACAACACTTATCATAATTGTGTTCTGTTCATCAGTATTATGTTTGTTGATCTATCAACGTATGTTCCTTTTAATGTGTTATATAATTAAGCTCAATATTCGTGTTTTTTCAATTCTTATTCATTCATTCAAGTTTCTATTAATATTGTTTATTTTTGTCATTCCTTCCGACTCCATATTTCAAGCTGTGTCATTCAGTTTCTCATCATTATGATTTCAATCTTCACAAAATAGGATCGGCTGTTGTTAACATCTGCGCCAAGCACTTGTACACTGGCATACAAATTACCCCACATTAATCAATTTCCATCAATTAGAATAATTAGATTCTCCGAAATTGGGTAATTTGTATGCCAGTGTTTATAAACAAATGCACGTGGCTATTTTTTCTTTCAATCAGATTTCTAAAAAGCAAAACATGTGGCGTCGACAGCGCTATTCGTAGGTACGACACCAAAACATAATTGAGTCTTAACCATCATATATATGTCCTCGAAGACTTGATAGTTGATAAGTTCATATCAATTTTTGTCACGTGGGCAGTAATTACCCAATGAAAATTCTTGAGTTATCCATTTTTACGTGGCATGAAGCACCGCTGTGGTGTGGCGCACGTAACCTCAACAGATAGTTGTTCTTGCATACGTTCCGCCATCTTGTAAAATAATGTTCTCTTTTAAAGTTTAATAATACTTATCATTTGATATAAAGACATTTTATACGACGTGATTTTTGCACCATTTGGTTATTCTTCAAAATTTTTATATTCAAGGAAGATATAGAGGTAATTTACTCGTTATTTACTATCGGACGTGTACGTATTGGGTAGCAAAACATTAGTGTTACAGTAAAATTGAACATCTGTAATTATTGCTCATCACTAATCGAAATCTGCTTCCTACTATTAATATAGTACGATAAAAAATGTTGGAACATTCTTCATGCGAAATTTTGAATTTTCAAGTTGAAGCGTTCTGTCTGTACCTATTTGACGCCGGTTATTTCGTATAATCATCACTTCTATGTCGAAGTGGCATTAGTTTCTCTGATACAGCTTGGAATAACTAACCGTCTTTTTAACATTGTGTTTCGTCTTCACATAAGTTATAACTAACGAACCATTCCAAGATTGTGTTCATTTCCTTTTCGTCTAATGAATAATTATCAGCGTACTTATCAGTAGTGATTAATTATCCTGAATTTGTCTTTGTTCTAGGTAATATAAACATTCACAATGGGCAATATGTTTGCTGGCCTTTTCAAAGGCCTTTTTGGTAAAAAAGAAATGAGAATATTGATGGTTGGTTTGGATGCTGCCGGAAAAACTACTATTTTATACAAATTAAAGTTAGGCGAAATTGTAACTACAATTCCTACTATTGGTAAGTATTTCAAAAATTTTTGATCTGTAAGATTATGATCTATGAATCTTTTTATTTTTCGAATTTGATGACGAAGCAATTTGGATTGTGACATCACCAATTTCATTTCATTGTGGACTATTATTTAATTTTAATGAGAACGGTATCCTCAATTTAGTTGAATAATATCGCGTTCCATATTTTGTATTAAGTTTTTAGTTTCAAACTTCGTAAATGTCAATAATGTGCGCCTTTATCAGTAGTAAAGTTCTTCCTTATGTTTTTTATTTTGCAGGATTTAACGTTGAAACTGTTGAATATAAGAATATTAGTTTTACCGTATGGGACGTAGGCGGTCAAGATAAAATTAGACCACTTTGGAGACATTATTTCCAAAATACCCAGGTAAATGAATTTTTGATGAACGATTATGTTTTGCGCAACTCCCAGTATGATGTTTGCTATTTCTTTGTCGAGTAATTTGGAATTATAATAAATTGATGACTCATACTGTAGTGTAGATCAATTTCTCAGTATTTTCATGCTTTGCGTTCATTCTCCATTCCAGAAATTCACTATTAATTGTTAAACTTTGTTAATCGTTGTCTCATTTTAAATATTTATCGTATCCTTGTTTTGTTGCATTGTGATGGTATCGTTAAATAAGTTGTTGAAAAATGAAAATGTTTTTATTCTGTTAGATTTGTGAGAATTTCTTTTAGTTATCATTTCAAATTTATTTTATAGGACGTTGATTAATCGCCTTTGTTTCCGTATGATAATTTTCCCTCATTTTTCAGTCATCTGCAGTATATAATTTTTAATTCGAAAGTCATGTTATCATTTAGGAATTCAACCTCTATAATTGTGGCTACGGAACTATTTTGAAACTATCATTAAATTAGAATTATTCAGAATATCTTAAAATTTTGTCAAACATTAATTTCCTCTTCAGGTTACAAGAGTTTTCTGATTTTTATTATTATTTCGTAGAATTTAAATTCTTTGACTTAGTACTCTTGAAAGTTGATTTTTTCGTTGTTGTGAGTCTGTTCTTTCCTCCAAAGAAGTGTGAATTCTGTTGAAGGTAAGTTCAGAACGAGGACAAGAAAATGTAAACAGAGAAAAATTTCGCAAAAAAGAAAGTTTGAAGAGAAAGTGCAAGCAAAACAAAAACAAGTATCAGTTATCACACAACGAATCCCCACTTCATTGTATGTGAAAGGACAAGAATTTTCTTTGCACATTTTCTACACTACCTTCTGATTGAAAATAAATAATTTAAATAAAATTTATCTAGTGCTGAAAGTGCGTGCACCTTCTACGCTTTTTTGTACTAAGTTTGCACTTGAATCAGAAAAACATCAATACTTTGCACTGTTTCAAAACAACATAATTTATGAACTAGTGCCAGAAATCATGTACTTTTTTTGTTCAAATAAACAGACCTATTGAAATTTTTTCGCGTAAAAAAGGTTACAACTTATTTGGATTAAATTACTTATTCACCACAGTTATTTGGAAAAAAGTGGGTTCACCTTCATTAGTGTATTAATGTTGTTTGAAATCCAGCTGGTTGAGATTGATTTCACTGAAGAGTTGAGCATCATGCTAATAAACAAATTCTTGTCATTTCATTTTCAACTATTCTCTTCGTTTTTAATGTATTGCGTAGCGTACATATCTCTATAAGTACATGCAGATTATGTTGATTTCAGTTTTAACTGCACAGGTGATTTTTCTGTGCCAGAGTAATAATGATTTTCTAGGCGTCCTTCATTTTTCACTTGGCGGGATATAAGTTGAAAGAATAAATTGCAACTTTTAGCTTTCTGGGAAACTTCAAGTCCGTAATTTTTAATTGTATTATCTTCATTAGTTTCATTGAGTAATTTCTAATTCATGCTTTCAGAAACAAAGACATTTTTCAATTCCGTTTGTAATTTTTATTGAATTATTTTGTAATTCAATTTGAAGATGTCTTATGAAGTAGTCTGAATATAAGTCAGTTTTTTGTTTTCTTTATTGCTCATTTGGAGATTTTCTTCCCAAGATTTGGTTTCATATTGGTAAGAATACTATTGATGTGTGCTTCTGTTGAATAGTTGATCACTTTTATAGGCTGTTTGCATTATAATTTATCGATATATCGATTTATATTCTTTTCTTCTATCGTTAATTTTCCAACTTTTACTGAATGAAAGTTGTTCTATTAGGAAATAATATCGAAGTTCTTCCCAAGTAATTGAACAAATTATTTATTGTACTCTATCATCAAATTTTCTCTGTTCTACCTGAAAATTATTTCTCTTCGCTAAATCGTTTAATCTGTCGGAAGACCTGTTTTTATTTTAATTGTATTTTAATTTTTTATCTTAAATAGCCTCATAAATGATGTTTTAGTGTGCTCTTCAAAAACATTCTATTTATTATTTTAAAGTCTTCGGTGTTCATTGTTTTGTATTTTCGAATAATTTCTGGTCTTTTGTTGAATTTTAATTGATTTTAAGTAATATTGGAAGCTTTAATTAAAAAATAATCGTAGTTTATTATCTTGGTTTGTTGAGTAACGCCATTTAGATTATTGATTTCATTTGTTTATAATTTTTTCGAATTTTCGATTATTTTATGATTGTATTTTCTTTTTAATTTTTCATGACCCTATGAAAGTTCTCGTTGAAATTTTGACCTTAAAACTCTTTCGATCGTGTTGTAATTATCATTAAGTACAATTATTTTCATTATATTTTACCGAATTTTTTTGTTTTCGGGAGAATTTGAATAATGGCTTAAGAATTAATGCATTAATGCAGTTTTAAGTATTCATGATTATTTTAATACTTTCTAGAAATTTTTGAATATGTTTTCATATTTATTTTGGTTCAGCTTGTTTGGATTTACCAATACCTTCAATAATTACCTTCTTTTATTTGAGGCTTGTGTATTAGAGACCCGTGACTACTTACTAAACTAGTTGTGGTAGATTTGTGAAATTCATCAATATCGCTGCTGGTGAGATATTGATCTTGTTCTTCATTTAAATTTCTCTTCTATCATTTGCCTCTTATTTAAAACTGTTTAATTTCTCAATTTTAATCAATTTAACTTTCAAGTCAATTGAGAGTCTTATCCTTTCTTGCAAATATGTTAGCTTTGAAGTTTCGAATGAATTTTTCATGTTTCAATTGTTTTGATTTTAAAATATAGAAAAAATTATCCATAGCTTTCTTTGTTCTGACAAAGAATAGGAAAAAACAAACAGACAAAAATATCTCTTCTGCGCGCATCAACAGTTGTAAATGTATTTTCCCAGAGTGTCAAATTTTATAATAGCTGCCATTCAAAACGAGGTGAACGATTTCACTCAAATTCAATTTTCCAAACCAGTCCTTAATAGTCTTCAACTATCACAAAAATTTCAAGCTAAAATCTTTTATAACAACATGGCGGATTTATAAATCTGACTGCTGAATGAATTTCAAAATTTTCAACACGAATGGGTAGCCCATGAAAGCCTCTAACACTACCCCAAGTTTCTTTGCTATAGATTAAACAGCGGAGGCTCTACAGACTCCCAAAAAATGCCATAATGAGTAAAAAATGAAAATATATAACTATCTCTATATATGTACATATTCCGTATATATCCTTATAAATATACAATTTTTTATATATATATTGTGTATAGAAGAATTTGAGTGACCTTTATATTCGGATCTACGATTTGGGATCGACACTTTTTCACTGGTCCCACCATTGCACAAAATAAAATAGTTGTATTTTCCAAAATTAAAAAAAACTAAAATTACATAAACATGGTGTTAGAGTAAAACAATATGTTATACAATCCACATAATATGTGACGTTCATCTCTTAAGCGTAACAAAGCCCACCCTTATAATCATTATTAAAACTATAATTATACTCTGAAATAAACTTAAATATTCTTTCATTAAAATTTTTATCGCAGTTGGAGGGTTTACCTTCAGATTAGTTGTGTCCTAAATGATGTATGCTGCCTGGCACTGGCAGTTATGCAGCTAGGTACATCACACATTCTCAAAATGGTAACGAGAAAGGGTAGTAGCATTTTCCCTTTAAACAGGGAAAAATTTAAAGATAAAGCCCATGACTGCGATTAAAATTTTAATCAAAAAATATCTAAGATTCTTACATAGAGTTGCTGTGTTATGCTTACTAAATAAATGTCATGTATTATGTGGACTGTACAACATATTGTTTCTCACACACCTTGTTTACGTAAATTTAGTTTTGGAAAATACAACTATTGCATTCAGTGCAGTGGCGGGACTTGGGGGCAGGACCTACGGAAAAGCGCCTGTCCTGAATCGTAGATCACGAATATATAAGTCACTCAAATATATATGTATTTCCACTTTTTATTCATTTAGGCACATTTTGGGATTCTGTGGAGCCTCCGCTGTTTGACCTATGACCATGAAATTTAAATCAGTGTTCGAAACTTTCATGTGTTACACATTTGTTTTAAACATTTTAAAACTCATATGCTAGTTTCGGAGGAAGAGGTTCTCAAAGTGTTGCAAATCCACCATGTTGTTATTACGATAAATCCCGTAAATATGAAGATTTTTGCTTGAAATTTTCATGGCAGTTTAAGACGGTTAGAAATTGGTTTAGTATTGAATTTGAGCGAAATTGGTCCCCTAGTTTTCGATTAGCAGCCATTACAAAATTTGACACTTTTGGAAAATACACACCGCCGTTAATGCGCGGCAGAGATATATTTATTTTTTTTAATTATTATCCATTTATTCTGTTAATAACCAGACTGCATAATGCTCAAAGTGAAGTGGTTCATATAAATACTAGATAGAATTTTTAAATTGCAAGTGAACCTCTTGACGGTAACTGTAGTAAATTGAGTTACCATAATGACCTTAACCGCCAAAGTATACCTAGCTACATCAAACATGTTCTACGTGAAACATTTCACTACAGTAAACATATCTGAGGATGTATCACTCAATAAAATATCAAAAATTTGCCTAACCAACCTTTTTTGCATCATGGGGGCCCTGTGGGTGATTAAATCGAAAGAAAGATATTAAATTTGAAGTCAGCACTTCACAAAACATGTATGACTGTATATCACTCCGTTTTTAAGGAAAAATTATCCTAATGCATTTTTAGGGCTGCTGGAGGCCAACTAAGTGGTTCTGTCAGAAAATGAAGTGAAAATTCTAACTTGGCGTTGTCCCTTCCAAGAAATATTTCCTGCTATGTATCACCCATTTTTTTATACGATTTTATTTTACTCACTCAATTTGTTGAAGTACACCGGATGACCAACTTCAGCGTTGCTTTCACGTGTTGCGACACACGCACACATACACTCTGTTTTTATCAGTTGTTTTTTCAATTTTTGTTCGTTTCTTTCTTCAAAACTAAAGTGAGAAATTTTATTTTTTCTTTCGCCATTATTTTCTTCTTCAAATTATAAAAACGTATTTTTTTAAAACTCGTTTTTAACCTAACTTATTATAAAAACATTTTCTCAACTCCTAGTGAATATAGTCTGTTTTAAGTAAGAATGAAATGATTATGTCATTGCTGGTCATACTGTGCTGTCTTTCTGTGTGTTACTGATACCTTAAATGATGTTTGTTTTTTGCTTATGTCTGTTTAATCTGGTGATGTTAATTCTATCTTCCCCACTCTCACCTCATTGTCCATTGTCTATGACACCACCATATTTTTCTTATTTGAAATGGATTATAATTCCCTACTTGTTGAAATTTAATGGGTAAAACTTGAGGAATCTATTGTAAGACTAGTAATTCTCAAGCCACCATATTCAAGTTAATCCATTTGTGAACTAGTTGTGTGTGTGTGTGGTGTGTGTGGTGTGTGTGGTATGTGTGGTATGTGTGGTATGTGTGGTATGTGTGGTATGTATGGTATGTATGGTATGTATGGTATGTATGTATGTATGTATGTATGTATGATTTGAACCAACATTCGCCTAAACCTAGCTCAAATGCTTGAAATCGGTTCAAATAATAATTGTCTGACATTGGTAATACATTTGGCATTCAGTGATAGTTCACCTGAATTTATGAAATTGCTAACTAGCACACTTTAAAACAAAAACCTCTTGTCATTCCATTGTATGGTGTAAAATAATTCTTATCAGCAAATTACTGAAGACATTTTGTGTAATGTTACAAATTTTCATAATTTTTCGTAAATACTTACCAAATTAAAAAAAAAAAATTGAGTTTGATCGCAGCACTGACAGCAATAGTTCAGATAACAATTTTTTTTACATAACAGTGTTTGTCATTCTTCGATGTAGTAAAATTGTTAAGAATTGGCCGGATCATTATCAGAAATGGTTGGATCAAGAGTTCATCTATAGATTTTGACTGTCAAAAATGACTGTGGGATTTCTATTATTGCTCATCCGTCTATGAGGTATAGAATATTTACGTCTTACGTCATCCAGCCAATATTTTAAGGTGAGTAACTGCAAACGTGTATTCCGAGAAAAATTCGCATTGTTTATCAGCAAACAACCCCATAGAATTCCAACGGGAAATTATGTAACTGCGCGTTTTGATAATTTAATGAATACTCTATAGGTTGTTTCTGGTCTTCCTAAAAGATGCGTTTGATATCTGTTTTGTGTATGGTCTTACGCTATTAAAACTAAGTGCCTTTGAATTATTTGTATTAGAATGAGGCAGCGTTCTAAAATGTTCAAAGAATTTATGATATTTGAGGCAAAAATATGTTCTCTAAATACATCGAATGATAGGCATATCATTGTAAATATTTTTCTATAAATGTTGAATTCATTAATAATCTCCATGTAAATATTGGAAAAACTCTAAAAATTTGGTTCTTATTTCTCAATTACCTAAACCAATGCATTGTTTTCGGATAAGAGTAAGTGATATAAAGTTCATGTACAATGGGTAAAGTTAGTTTTCGTAAATGTCATTATCAAGGATCCAGTATTTTTACTGAGTGTGTATGGAGGAGGTTATATGTTTGGTATGTCTGTCTCAGTAACTAACGGAATTTCATTCACTCAGAACAAGTGCTTTATAGATTTGAATGAAAGTAGGCTCAAAATGTTACAGACCATCCAGAGAATGTCCTAGGTATGTTTTTTTCTTTTTATTTCTCACAAGAAGTGCGGATCCTAGACCCACCAGCGCATTACTGGTGGAGTATTCTTTCGGATTATGCGGAGGGGCCTTGGCCAAGGCAAGCCACTTGGCCACTTTGTATGTTGATGACAGAAGGGTGGTCTCTAGGGAGTGAAGCTTTGCCCCACCCACTTCAACCCCCCCCCCGCTGTTGTTGCCCCAAAGTGGCATACCGTGGACTGGCCCCCACATCTGTCTGAAAGATCCCATCTCCTATGCCAAGAATGAACCACATACTTTAATCAACATATAGAAACCCTTATGAAACATCGTTAAAAATAAATTCATGAAAAAAATAAATAAATTAATAAATAAATCAAATGTTTCGTCAAGGGGTTTGGAACCAGCAACATCTGTATTGCAACACAGATTACAGAAGGGCACCATTCTGAATTTGAATAGTTATATGTTCAATTTAGTACTCGAATAAAAAAAATATGGAAGAACTGGGAAAAACAACCAATCACAATGTCGTAAAGCCAGACTCCCGAGTGAGATATAGATACTTCTATAATATCCACCTAAATTAGAATTATTGATAAGATTTATCAGGATTTATCTTATCCATAGCCAAAGCCAAGCCGTGCAGTGAAAATCGTAACGTCGCAAATTGATAAGTGAAGAATCGATATTTGACAGAACTAGAGTTTTTCAAGTTGATTTTCGAATTCCTCATTCCATAAATATAATTCATTATAAATTTCTGATTGTTTTCGTCATTTTCTCTCATGTTATGGCTGAATATGTGTTGAAAAAGTGATGTTGGCAACTGTGTTGAGGAACCGATTTTCATTTTACCTTCACTGCTTGATAAGTCAAGTTGGCTTTGCCATAACAAAACATTTAAGTTGTTTGACCAAATCTTAAATTCTTTTTTTATCTGTAGTGAAATTACTTAGAAAGACGTTGTTTTGTGCGTTTATTAATTTAACGCTGCTAATGATATCAATAAATTCAACTGTAGAAAAGTTCATTGTGCCTCGTATCTCTTACGCTTTATTCTCATTATTTTGTTGATTTTTCTTTTTCCTTGAAGTGTTGTTTTTTATATTTTACCGACTGGGTGTTATAAAAATTTTATTGGTCACTTTCCTCTCCTGGTTACGCTGTAAGTCTGTTGTCGTTGATAGTTTTTTCCAAATGCTTGGGAAAATATTATTTCATGATTTCTTTTCTTTGATTTTCTTTATTTTTCACTTTCAAAAAACCGTTTAGATTAGTATTGAACACTTTTAGATTTATCGATGTGTTCATTATTGTCTGTAACATTTTCTAGTGAATATTAAATAACTCTTCATCTGATGTAATTCTGTCGGTAGTTCGTTCTCGTTTTTTAGTTTAGTATTTTTTTTTCTTTGTTTATATTTTGTATGATACGTTTATTCTGCATAAAATTTTATTTCTAGTTCATTTTTTTAGGTCAAAATTTATAAGTTTTGAAGTAAATTACGAAGTGATGGTTTGAAGAGTTGCTACAGGTTTCATATTTCAATTAACTTGTGGAGAACCTTATACCGTAACGTTTCCTGTAAATCAGAAATTTTTCTGAAATCCTGTAGTTTTCAGTGAATAATATTGGAACATTTGTTTCTTTTGTGCTCTTACTAGCCAGGCCTGGATTTAAGAAGAATGGTAGCGAGATCTTTCCCTCCCATGCTCTCACAAATTGAAAATGTATGTACCATTATCTTGATATTAAGCTCCAAAATTCAGTTGAAAAATATTTGTGGTGTTTCATCTTGAGAAAAGAGGGAATGGAGGCAACTCCCATAAAGTTGAATTCTGGTCTGATATTAATGGTTCATTATTTCATTCGATTTGGCTGTATGACTCGTTTGGCTGATCAATCGACTAGTTTTCTTGCGTGGTTGGTTCAGAGGAAATTTGGTCAGCGATATCCAATTTCTATTTATCTATCCTTATAGATCTGCAGTTTTCGTCGCAATTGGACACATATCGCGGTATCTCATTTTCTTTGTGAGATGTTGATCACTTAGTAAACTTGAAAACATAGTTCCAAGTTCCGACCCAGCGGACGTGAACCCTTCTGTAAGGTACTACCACATATTCCTACGTACAGGTTTCCTACGTTTGAGGTTTTCAAAATATCGGAGGCTTTCGTTATGGCCTGTCTCTACATCATTATGGCCTCGGTGGTAATTCTTCTGTGGCCTAATTTTTCTCCTCAGTGAGGCTATACTGGCTATTGTTTCGATCAAAATCTTCCCTGAGATCTGTCAGTCGTAAGCATGCATCGAGAACTTAGTCAACGTTAAATTAGCCAAACGTGTTATTCCATCATAGTGATGTGATTCTATTAACAATTTTCGTTTGTTTTACAGGGCTTAATATTTGTAGTCGACAGCAATGACAGAGAACGAATTGGCGAAGCACGCGAAGAGTTGATGAGAATGTTGGCAGAAGATGAACTACGAGACGCCGTACTTCTTATTTTTGCAAACAAACAGGTATATCCTCGATATTGTTCGGATAATTCTACCTCTGTGTTCCTTTTTTTTTCACACGAACATATCAATCATGTGTGTTACGAAGAACGCAGATAACATTAAAAATAGAAATTCTGTAAGAAAAGTCTTCAAATTGTGCGCACTTGAATCTAATTGCCCCGCCTGTTCGGTGTTTTTTTTTTGTGAAATTTTCGACGTGGTGTGAATAAACCACCATAGTTAGGCACTTATGATTATTTCCGCGTAATTAGTGTGAAAATTGGTTTGCGCGGTGGAGTGACTCGGCAATTCTTTTAGCCAGTAAGTTAAGAATCGAGCGTTAGTCGTGAGAGCTCCTCTAAAATTTCCTATTTTGTTGATGTGACTTACTGTCTTCAAAACTGGGTTACGTTTTTTCTCCTTGAGAATTTAAACCATAATGTGGATGTAAAATGATCACACTCGTGTCTGCTGTTAGATATTTGGGTGAAAAGTTGATAAGACATGGAGGAGTAACCAAAAGTAATGAATTATACTGATATTTTTCTCAGTCTTCCGAACGGTGCCTTTTAATCGTTCAGTTATATTACTTCCGAAATATTTTTAGCTTTTCATTTGTTTGTAAAATATGAATCTTTTTTCCGTAGTAACTAATGAAATCATGTACTGCTACGTGTTAAAACTTTACCAATAAAAGCATTGTGAGAAATCGTTTGAATGAAACCAAATTTAGGAACAAATACTTTTATCTGTGGGTGCGAATATTTTTGTCACTCATTGAAAGTTACTCTATGATCGTTTGCAGGCAAAAGAATAATATTCATTTTATGATGTAATACAATCGTCCTAGTAACAGCTTCGCCCGCAATACGTTCTCCCCCTAGGGAATAAATTTCGAACAATTCGAAATTGAAAAAGTATTTTAGGTGAAAAACTTTGCGATATCTCATGGCGTTAAAGAAATATTAAAAAATGTGTAAAAACATATCTTACATCTTTTGACTGCCTCCTCTCTGGCGGTATTTTGAAAAATTCTCTTCTTGATTAGTTATTATATGATGTTAGGAATATACCTTAAAAATGTCAAATCCATAGGTGCTGTGGTTTTGGCTGGGTCGTGATCGTGATGAGTGAGTGAGTGAGTGTATCGAACACTTTTTTTCATAATTATATAAATATAATTAATAATCAGTTGTATAGAAGATGTGTAGAATGATATTAGCTATTGTCCAAATCCTGTTATTCATAATTTTTTTTTTCTTTGCTAAAGGTTCTGTTGTATTAATGATTCAAATTCTTCGTGTAGGACTTACCAAATGCGATGAATGCGGCTGAAATTACTGACAAATTGGGCCTTCATTCATTACGTAACCGAAATTGGTACATACAAGCAACTTGCGCAACCAGTGGAGACGGATTGTACGAAGGGTTGGACTGGCTCTCTAATCAGCTGAGAAATGCAAATCGCATGTGATCATAACCCTCCTCCGCTGCCGTAAATATCTCCTCAATTGTTGTTCGATAGTATAAATATTACAGAAAAACGATTTTAAAAGAAAAAAAAAAACTTCGGTACAACGTCTTAAGAGAATATTGCATACATTTTTTTTTTAATTCCAACAAAAAGAGAAAGTCAACGGTTAGGTACGTTGTGTATCGTCCGAGGTATACTAACGAAACTTCCGAAGCAAAAAAAACTTTTTCAAAAACAAACGCATCGAGTTTCACATCAGTGTCTCTCAATTTTTAATATTTCTCGGCCGATCGAATGTAATTATTTATTTTCACTCGCAGATCATTTGTGAGTATTCGTTGAATACTTAGTTTGTAAGATTTAAATTATAAATATAATTTTTTTTATTACTACAGAGTTGTTTGTATATTTGGACAATAATGTGGTAATGCCCCCTCCTCTCGCTCGTGTTTTCATTTTCTGTCGCTTCATCGGGTGATATTAAAATGGAGTATTCAGGATATTATGATGAAAATTTTAAATATATTACCTAAATCGGTAAAAATATACGTTTTATATTATTTATTTGATTTTTCTTTTTTCGATTTTTTTTCGGTTGTACATAATATTATATTAATATCACATTCCATTCGCTGTCTTGAAATTCCATTTTAAATCGCTGTTACTGTCCGTAAAGTCACCATAGACGTGTTAGCATGTTACGCCCAGATTACATGCATTTATTTTATTTTCTTCGTGTTTTATTAATTTATTCTTTTTTTCTTATTTTTTTCTTTTTCTCAAATTTGTTTTTACATAAAAATACGTTTTTATTTTTATGTTATTGCGATATCTTATTCAACGTTATCGCGTATATAATGAAAGAAGAGGAAAAGACGTTACAAAACATTACTTGGAACTTTTTGTTTTTTTAAATTTGTAAAAAATTAAAAAAAGAAAGGACAAAAATACAACGTTTATTATTTACACTGTTATATTCATGTATATTAAAATCAGTGCATTATTCCAAAATATAATTACGTAAATTTGGTATATCTTTGTTAGATCTACGCATTTGGTGGACCATCCTTTCCTTGTTGATTTAAATTTGAACATTTTAAATCCCTTAATTCCGTAACTTCGAGAGAATAAAAGAGATAATTCTTTAATTTCTGCCCGATGGATTAATGGAATAGTATACGTAGAGTTGAGTAATTAGTGAGTGTCCTTTTTTAACATTGGTGGAGAACTAATTACCTAAAATATGTTTTGATGACTGTCTTATTTTGGAAATTTAGACGTCTTTTTTATTACAAAAGAGTTACTGCTGCAAAACTTGCTGATAGCCATTGCATTTATTCCATCTTTTCTTTACCTTTTGTGTCTTCAAATTCTTTATTTATTTGTAATCTAAGAAAAATTTATCGAATCTAAAAAAGTGGTTTCCTCTCATCTTGCGCGCTTCGTTATGAATAGTGAAATATCTCCGTGGCGTGACTAATATTTAAGTTGTAAGAATCGCTTATATGATATATTCCCACGTAGGGCCTCCTGGAGGACAATTGCTGAAATTTTATAATGAGTTTATCGACGAGACAAAAAAGATATAAGACCGGTCTCATCCTTATAAAAGGAGAGGGCTTATGAAGGCTTAACTGGGCTCATGATGTAATGAATTTTAACGGTCTCTCTCTTAGGGATAATTTTTAAGAGGATATATATATATATATATATATATATATGATGGAGACGACATAACAGTGGTTTTGGTGTCGGATTTATGGATAGACTACCAACGCCACATGTTTTACTTTCTAAAAATCCGATTGGAAGAAAAAATTGCCACATGCATTAATTTATAAACACTGGCATACAAATTAAACCATTCCGGATCATCTGATTATTTTGAATGGTTGATGTCGATTGATATGGGACTTTTAGGGTACTCATAGTTTTTGACTTATCAATGAAAGCATTTTGATATTAATTTTTTCCTCTCAGTGTTTCTAGTATCCTTATCCAATTTTAAAGAGGCATGTGTGATAGGTAGATGGTCTGTATACACAGTAAAAGTTGTACCTTCAACGTTGTGTCTTAAATGCCTGATAATAACATTTATTGCCAATAACTCCCTATCAAATGTGCACTAATTTTTCTTAGCCTTTAATAATTTCCTTGAAATAAATGCTAATGGCTAATTTTTTTAATGTTCAGTTTGGTACAATGTTGCACCAATTCCAAAGTTTGACTTATTTGGAGATTTATTTTTATTATCTCTAACTTTGTCTAATTCTGAGAGCAATTCTTTTTTCTTTTGCTCGTCTTTTACCATTCTTTCAGCATAGACTCGACAAGTTATTTTACAAGTCGGAGTAATTTTCTCCCCATTTGTTATGGTGCAAACAACAATCTTTTCACCAAGTTTAGGTTTTTATATTTATGTCTAGATTTAGACCTCTGATGGTGTTCTCCCATGGCTATTTCTTGGATTAAAGTTTTTATAATCGTGAAATCTAGAGTTTCTTTCTCTCCAATTTCTGTGTTTTGAACAGCTGTTTTGATTTCCATTATAATTGCTGATGTTGTATAGAACCATTGAATCTGCTGCTGGCCTTAATAATTCTATTTAACCAACAGATTTTCTAAAAAAAAAAAGGAAAAAAAAAAGATTGAAGTGGAGATGAAACAAGAAAAATCACACACATTAAGTACTATCTGTAATTGTTAGCAATTTTAAAGAAAAATTAATCAAGATAGACAAGTATACGCCAGTGACTACTTATTCTCAACTGGCTTTCATAGCATAATTGGTGTGGTAACAGCTTGGTCGCACAAAGGTTGTAGGTGTTTGAATCTTAGTCAGGCCAGTGAATTTTTCATAAAAATAAGAATCCTAGGTTAAAGAAAAACCACTTTAAATTGAGGTTACATCCTTCAGTCATTTAGTAGTGGGTACCCAGCCATCCTAGCTCTCCAATGTTAACAAAACGTATCATCATTCTAGTCTGAAGAATGGACATCGATTTATTGCACATAAGCAGTAGGTCTTCTTTCGTCTGTTGTTGAAGCCGTCAAAAATTCACAACAGCATCAATAATAAAATCAAAACAGACACAAAAACACCTAATGCACATGTGCAGTAAACTGATGCCCACCTGAGATGTTAGCATGGATTTTCGTGTTTACCTGGATACCCAGTACCAAATAATCAAAGATTGCATCATTCATCAATGAAAAGCACTACTTTTCGCTCGCAAAATATTATAAGCATTGCCTTTCTGATCATGTATTATGAAAAATTTAATACATACTTCTCCAGAGTAATTTATTAATTTCACGTTTTATTGAACAAAAAGTAATTATGGAGTGTAGCTTAAGTGCATTTCTAGATTTAATTTCTACGTTAAAAACAGTGCTGTTAATCATTTTTCAGTAACTGCTTTTGTTTTTGAGTTATGTTTTTTCCATTTTGTGATAACAAGATGTAAATTTGTCGTTTGCCTCATATTAAATGAACTGAATCATGATTTGTGAAAGAACTACTTATCTTACTGAGCTAAAATTTTTCTAGTTTATAGCATCATAGTGGTGAAGATTTGATAAAATTAGTCAGCTATACCTTGACCTTTCAAAATTTTTATGGCAGTATGCAAGAATAATGAAGAATAATGCTTCTACACAGATATACCTTAATATACTTCGCCCTAGACGAGTACTGATCAGACCCGACTAGAGGAATAATTAGTTGTAAATATCTTTCTTGAATACGGCACTTACAGCCTCTTTCTTCTTCCCAGACTAAAATTCACCGACAGCAAATTAGTTAAATGATTGAATTTCACCCCTTTGCCCAAAAAATTAACAACCAAAAATTATTGAACGAATAAAAAACTCAAAACAGGCAAAAAAACTAGAAAGACGATCTTAGGCTAGAACAAAACATATTTTTAATATCGTATTATGGAATGTCCACAAATTCATAAACAAAAATGAATAATTGATAAAACTGTTTACAATGAGAGGAAAGGTGAAGAAATATTCCTTAAAATATAGTACACGATTATTTTTGAATGTATTTCGTTTTAAAGAATTTTCATTCGAGATACACAATTTCGTTTTCTCTCATAAACGGTTAAAAAATAAATAAAAATAAACTTAAAACACATGGGGAATAACTATTATGATATTTGAAAAAATAACTTCCGACGATTAATCGAATAAAAATAAATAATACTTGAAATATTGTTAAGTACATAATTATGAAGCAAATTAAAACCGCTGCCTCGCTCGCATGAACAGTTAAAAGCATTTTTTCCATTATTCATACACGGTTTAAAAATTTTCACATGATTTTAACCTAAATTGTGCAATTTTCGGAAATTTTACAAATATTTCGCCGAAGGGGTTACATTCGTCGATCCCAATTTTCCTGCCACAATTAGACCGAATTTTTCAACAAAAAAGTATATTATGTACTGAAAATATAGACAAAAATGCTATTTGTAATTCATTCTTTGATGCACTATGAACGATATAAAATTATTCACGATAAACGCAATAAAAACCTACACTGTTACATCTGAAAATTCCAGACTGAATAGTAAAATTAAATTTTATTTCGGTAACTGAGTACGATATAACATAATTAACGCTAGACAAATTATTCGCAGAAAAGCACCGCAAAAATCTTAAATAAGAAATTTGACTCTCATAGTATATCATTTTCGCAATATGTTTCTACGTAAATGCGAGTATTTTAAAACGAATGTTTCGGACGACAGATATCATAAATCACTGGAGATATTGGGAGAAAAAAAAATAGAAAAAAAAGGAACGGTAATGTAAAATTCACGGTTGAAACTATAACGATCAATTCAAAACTGAACCCAATTAGGATTTGGTGAATTCGTACTGACAGTTGACGAAGGCGGTCTGAAAGCATATCAACAGAAAAAATATAATGTTATACGTCTCAAAAAAATCTTTTTATGAACAACAGTAAACACAGATAAATTATTTTTTCAAAGGCTAAGTTCATTTTCGCTGTGAGAGTTACAAAAAACTATTTTATGAAAGAAAAAAGTTTTTTTTTTTTTTTTTTTTTTTTTAAAGAAAAAAATCTAAACTGACCGAATGTATTGACAAACAATATTCGAAAAATTCTTATTAGTTCATAAATGGATAGCAGCTAGCATAATAACACTCTCAAGTTCAACAACAGAAGGTAACAGTTAGTGATGATGGCGTAAACTTTCATCAAGTACTCGAGATTGGCGAAATCTAAACAGATTTTTTACCGAAACATATTAAACTTTCAACAAACTTAGTTACCCCGAAGCAACTTTGAAGATTTGAGGCGATCTGCAACAAACGTTCTTCCAAAAATTTATTTGAGAGTTCAATGGAAAATTTTTGCATCAAAAGCCCAAAATAAAAACTATGCGAAACTACGCTCAGGATTCCATTGGAACTTGGGGAGTAACTACAAGAGACATTTCACACGTATTGTAGCTCGCAGAATTCTGAACACAAGTAATACTCATTGCTCAAACGATGCGATTTAAAAAAATCGTTCCCAAGTATTTAGCATCCAAAGTGAAACGTTACAACAATATTGAATTCTTTGCAACGGAATATCGCAACAAAAATTTAAATGTCTTAAATAGTTGAGTTTTTCTAAAATATGATCGCGTGAAAAGAAATAACAAGCACATTTATTGTAAAAGCGAATATTTACGTAAGATTAATAATTCAAGAAATGATCTCTCAAGAAAGTAAATTAATTCTCGAACAAGCACTGAATTATTCACTACGGGAACACGAAACTGAGAAAAAAAGAGGAGCACAGACTTTAATGAGTTGAGAAATGAACTTAAGTTCAGTCCTTAAAACCGAGACAGAAAAATACATGCTTCACTGTTACATGATATATACTTCACTCGACTCATTCAATTCTGAACCAGTAATCATCATAATTATGCTCAAATACTTATGAAGACAAAATTTTTAAAACCTCATTATTTTCTTTTTGAAATTTTTCCCATTTTTTACCAGTAAAAATGCTGGCGTGAATTTCTAATTTTGAAAAATTCGAGTTACGTACCTTGATTACTGTCTAATACGATTTTCAAGCTCAAAAAGGGAAAAACTTGAGATTCAGTAATTTTAACTAGACTGTTATTAGCTGCAAAGATGAGAATAATTTTCCAACATACTGCGGGTCCCAATTTCCAACACAATATGCTGAATCTTCTCATACAATCATTTTACTTCTTTCAGTAATTCAGTTTTACATTTTCTTGGAAGTAAATAATGTAGAATTCAAACCAGTCTTCAAAAAAACTCACTTCTAGCATCTTTGCATCGAAAATATCGTCTTTTCAACATTAAAAAATTTTCAAGAAAACCAAAAAATGTTATAAATAACATTCAATTAGATACAAAGATGTAGTAGAAGAAACAGACTTTCGTACAAATAACAGAATTAACTCGCGAGACGTTATTACACATAGTTTTGATTGAAATACTCACGTAGTTGGAGCTGACGTGAAATCACCCCATCCTGCTGATTTGTTAGGCACCGTTTGGTGCATAGGAGATGAGTTTTGAGATGGTGCAGGCAGAGTTACCTTAATGGAGCTCGGAGGTGGCGGCAATAAACCAGTGGAGGAACCTGATTTTGGTTTCGACTTTGCTACACCTTCGGCTCCTTCTTTCTTCTACGGAGAATGATTCAACATTTCAATTGAAAAAACGGTAACATCCTCATTTATCACCTATGTTACAAACTTACTGTAATCTTCATATTTATTTTTATTGTCTCTCCGTCTTTGAATCGTAAATCTAAATCTTTCTTCGGTTCTTTTTCTTCCTTCACCATTTCTTCACTTTTTTTCAACCATTTGAAATGATCCTGCAGCGCAACATTAAAATCAAAGCTATCCGACCTATCAATAAAACCAAGTCCAACAAAGGCTGTTCGTCCTGTTCAAAAATACAAAGTAATTATACAAAATCAAGAATGACATTTTTAAATAAAATTTGCCAATATTTACCGTTATCATCTTGTATTCTAAGAACGAAATACCGAGAAGAATCAGAAACTGGTTCAACAGCTACACCCGGATAGCTTTCGACCGGACATTTTGCGAATAATTCCCCGTTTATTTTATCTTCCATGAAAATTATGCATAAATTTCCTTTCGCCACCAATCTCAAACGACCTGACCATTGAGGCTCATTTAAGTTCCAGTCAGCAGCTCTGAAATAATGTGACAAGATTTCATTTAATTATGACGTAATTTTGATCCGAAAACGTGAAAAAATTATTAACAGTAATTCAACTTGAATACCACTATCAAGAATTTATCAACGAATGACTTTCATATTGAAAAAAACTCAGTTCTACACTTCTACTCCGCCTATATTTTCATTGCAGAGCGCTGTTCGATCACAGGTGAACGAAAGGATCCAAAGCGCATCGCAATAAAAGAGGTGTG
Source organism: Ericerus pela (assembly GCA_011428145.1). NCBI lineage: Eukaryota > Metazoa > Arthropoda > Insecta > Hemiptera > Coccidae > Ericerus > Ericerus pela. Next base: position 838,137 of record WOFM01000478.1, read on the forward strand.
ATAAGTTGTTTATTTTGATTTCATTTACGACAATCAATCACAAACAAAGGACCTCCACAAATTCATACAGAAAATTAAATTAATTCAGGAATCACAAATACTCCATAATCTCATTAAGTCATTAGCACTATAATGATGAAAGGTGATGAAAATTTAAACTGCAAAAAGTATAAGAAGTTACGAGTACACGAAAAAACATGAGATTTCACCTGTAATTTTTTATCGACGTTCTTGAAGGTATTTTGAACACGAACACTTCTTGCTTGACTAATAAGACGCGCTCGTAATCTTCCATTTTAAATTGTTCTATTCGAAGTAATTAAAAATCAAGATCTTCAAAAGGGTAATTTAAAAGTTGACCATCAGACTTGAATAGTTCACAAAAAATTTTCACGATTTTCTTCAAGATTCATATGCTTGGACAAAAACGAATTACAAACGCAGACCAAACCAATCATCAATGCTAACGTTTCACTATCACCAATTTCATATTTTCGCATCAAGACTTGGAGGAGATATAAACTCTGTTTGATAGGATTACACTGACTTACACCAACCTACACCGGTAGGGATATTCCACAAATATTCGAGTAAAACTTGGAATAAAGTCATATAACATTCCTACATTTGTGGAATCGCGTTCCTGGTGTAGGTTAGTGTAAATTGGTCGTCGTTCACAATACGATAACGATATCGTGAACGACGGTGTCGTACACGATTCGATAACGATAATGTGATACAATATCGTTATCTCACTGACGTCATTGATCGACTCCATGACGTCAGGAGAACAAACCTATCAAAACGTTACCAACTTACACAAACACAGGCAACACAGACAGGTTCGTTACAAGAAATAACGAACGATGTCATTCGGCTAATGGCGACGAACGGGAAACACCACGTTCTTTTATATTTGTCTCACTAAATGGTAACAGAGCAAATACGGTCCTCGAAAAGCGTTTTATTTTGTGATTTAAGTGAATTTGCGTATTGGTGTTCGGCAAGTGTTCGGTTGTGAAACAGTAGGAAGAATAAAGAAGATACAAACGACCATTAAACAGCGCAAACGCATGTCCACAATGGACATAACAGAACAAAACAGACGTAAGTAATTAAACACAATAAATACAGTGAACTTTATTACAGAGCATATTCATAGAACTTATTTATATAAACAAGTGAGATAAATGTAATAAGCTAGATCAAATTCCACAAGCGTGAAACATAAATCAACGTCATATATTAACAAGATATTTGTTTCGCAGATCCAACAATGGGGAAAAAGAAACAAAAAAACACAGAACCAGCAGACACCCAGCAAGGAAATCCAAACCCAGATGTAGACGCACACCCATCACCTTTAAAAATTCCAGAACAACCCAGGCAACATCCATCACCGCTCACCCGTAACCTATCAACAACGATAACAAACCCACAACAAAAAGCAGTAAATCAAACAAACACACCAGGAGTAACATTAGAACCGAACAAACCCACACAAGTAACAAAATCAATTACGATAACTCTACCAACTACCGCGACACACACAGTAACGAAACCAAATCCTCAACAAACATACTCATCCATAGCATTCACGGACAGTCAACAAGTATCAAGGTACAGACCTACGACAATGGCATTACTAACAACAGCTAATAAACCATACGTAACGCTACCTACACCTAACATAACGCAAACACAACCAATTCATGAACCACAAAAACAAACCTACTATACTACAACAAACCTACAACATACACAACAAACGTTTAAAAGCCCCCAACGTTCATATATAGAAATATCAATGACAAGAGCCGAAAACAAAATACAACAAGCCAGAACATACAACGTAGCCGTATACCAATCGGCAGACGTACGTATTTTTCTCAGTACATTACAATTTCAACTAACAGACCTAGATAACCTCCCTACAGATGCTGACACACAATTTTATCAAAAAATTTACGACATCAAAGAAGAACTTACAATTCAAATTACTCGACTTAATAACGAATTTGAAGAATTACAAACTGCAAGGAAACTACAACAACAACATGCTCAACAATATTTACAAACCAAACAACCTCCTGAAATTTACTGCGAAACAAACATCACCAACTCACCAAGCAAACGTCAACGAACAGTCTCACAAACATCCAGCGAGGAAATGCAAAGTCCTCGCTCCACCGGATACTACCGCTCAGGATCTGGAGACAGATACAGACCCACAACACCTCCAGGTAATAATCCAGATATCCCTATAATAACCCTTGAACAAAAACCAATAAGGAAACGATCGTCAAAATGGACTTATAAAGACGATCAAACACCACAAACACCGATCATAGAAACAAAAAAATCAAAGATACGAAAAACAACAGACGAAACAACACCACTTGACTTAACTCCTACGAGACGAAATACTCAAACGAACATGAATATACCACCACAAAGACGGGTCATAATATATAATACACACATACAAAACCCTAACGAACAACCCACAAACGTTATTCCACATCAACCGACAGAAATAACAATGGAACAAATAACTCAAGAAAACAACCAACAAGAACATACAAAAAATACACAAAAACCAACGTTACTAAAGAACACACTTTACATACCAAAAGTTTGGGAAATACCCATTGGATCACAAACATTAACTCAATCATGTTTTCTCAAGACGCCAAAATACAAATTACCCAAATTCAATGGCAAACGTATATCATACCCAGACTTCATCACATCCTTCATGAAATACATACATATATGAGAAGACATTATAACACCACAGAAATGTAAAATATTAGAAGATGCCATGCCTGAAAACATTAAACAAAGACTAACAACATTAGGCCATAACGAACAAGGCTACTTTAGAAGACTACAATACTTACCCAGACTGCGGTCAGAACTATGGCAAACTTTAAATAACATACCTCTAGCACAAAATACGAAAGAAAGTTTACGCACCACATACGACAAAACGTGCATGTTACTAGACACAATACATGACTTCGTACCAGAATTAACAGACGACCTCACCTTCCCAACATTACTAAGAATATTTCCAAGAAATTCATATTCCAACAGGATAGATATATCTAAACCAAACTCAAAAGCAGTTCTAGAAGCAGTATACCAAGAGATTAAAACAAGAGACTTAACGGAAAAGCCTGACATAACAAAAGAAATATACAGAACGCAAGAAACACAACAACAAAATAACACATACTATAGAGACAGAACATATAACAATCCTAACAGACGCCAACATAATAGACCACAATATAATAAACCTAATAACAATAAAAATATAACAGAAACCCAAGCACAGCTTAAAAGCAGTCCCAATTTCCATACAAATATCGACCAAGGTAAACCTTCGCCAGAACATTACATAGATAACGATATAGATGAAATTTCTGTTCCAGTATATCATGCAAAAACAGACCCGGACACCAGTATTCCAGAACAACTGTACAGATTCCCAGCAATACCGACGAAACAAAGATGCATGTTCTGCAAAGGACCACATTGGAGCTACCTCTGCTGCCATAAAAGCTACAACACACTAGAAAACAGACGTACATACTTCAGACAATATAACTTATGCCCCAAATGCGGAATCTTAGCCACGGCAGATCACTGTAACCAACCACAACGGAGATGCAGATGGTTCCAATGCCAACAGACCAGTGCACACCACTCAGCCCTATGTCCCAGAATCACGTACCCACTAACCAAACAGGAAGCAAACCGATATTTAGAAAAAGTCATAGAACTACAAACCAAATTCCCACCATGTAAGCAAGAAGAAAACAATACAAAAACACAGGTAGTACAAGACACTAATAATCTAACTTCTTTGCAGCACCTCCAGAACCGAGAAAACAGACACTATCCTACTACAGAGACTAATCCAATGACAATCGAACAGACCATATCAACATTAGCGCAAATCGAAGAAACAGTTCTCCAACCACCAATACCAAGTAAGTTAAATTTATTCACAATCCTATCTACAAATAGTAAATTTCTTACATTCTGCACAAACATACGTAACCCTCAAACACTACAAACACATCCGATAAATGCATTCTTTGATTCAGGAAGCACTAAAACATATATAATAGAAAACATTGCTATACAAACACTTCAACTACCAATCATAGACACACATTCCCTAAAGTTAACAGGAATACAAAATCAAACAACACAAACATTCCATACAAATATTGTCACCTTTGAAATAGAATATGGCACACAAAAATTCTCAAACATAATAGCTAGGACAGTACAAAACATATCTAACAAATTAGACACGCAAAACATAAAAAAAATTAAACAAACATACCCGAAATATAAAGACTTACGATTCGCACAAACATTAAAAACGACATCACAAATACACATACTACTCGGGAATGAATACATGTGGCAATTTATTAAATCAATCACACATATATCACCATCAATACAACTAATTGAAACAAACTTCGGATTTCACATAACTGGACAACTAACAAATAACCAACAACCAACCCAAAACGAACATACGTATTTCTCATCAGAACCAGACATAGAAAACCTATGGAAATTAGAAACAATAGGGATAACAACACCAGACCTAACAATAGAGCAAGAAGAACAAAAGGCAATAGAATTATTTTACAAAAACATAAAACTCGTAAATGGAAGGTACCAAGTACGATGGCCATGGAAAATATATCCACCCCCATTACCAGACAACTACTCCTTAGCATTCAGCAGACTTAAAAGCCAAATACCACATATGCGTAACTCACCTGAATTTTTCCAAAAATACGATGCATACTTCCAAGAACTATTCAAAAATGATATAATAGAAGTAGTCAACAACAAACATACATCAGAACCAGTACATTACTTAGCACATCACGGACTAATAGACCCAACCAAACTCACACACCCGATTAGAATAGTTTTTGACGGATCAGCAAAAACTAAAAAAGCAAACCACTCAATGAATGATTGTATACATAAAGGATTAAAACTTCTCGCAGACCTCGTAAAACTATTCATAACATTCAGATTAAACCCAATTGGTATAAGTGCAGACATTAGGAAAGCATTTTTACAACTAGAATTAAACCCATCAGACCGAGACGTCACAAGATTTCTATGGCTCAAAGACCCGAACAAACCATTAGCAAACCACAATCTTATAATCATCAGATTCAAAAGAGTACCATTTGGTGTTATAGCATCACCATTTTTACTTGCAGCAACATTACTATATCACTTTCAAAATACTAACCCTCAATTTTATAACATTCTAACAAATCACCTTTACGTAGACAACCTAATCACATCAGTTTCAACAAACGAACAAGCACTCAAATTATACAATACATCTAACAAAACTTTTAATGACATTTCCATGGAACTAGCACAATGGGCAACCAATGACTCAGAATTACGAACACATTTTACAGACAAAAACGCAATACAAAAACCACCTGTTAAAATACTAGGCATTCAATGGGACTACACAAAAGACATACTCTACCTAAAACCAAAAATGAAAATACCAGAACGACATACAAAAAGAACCTTTGTAAGTAATTTTTCAGCGATTTTTGACCCACTAGGCTGGTTTGCACCATTATTAGTTCCAGCAAAAGCCTTCGTACGAACCTTATGGGACCAAAAACAAGAATGGGACACACCATTACCACTCTCCTTAATACCAATAGCAGAAAACATTATAACAGACATAAGCAAATGTAACGACATATGTTTCCAAAGAAAATTTTTCAAAAACCATTTATACCAGAACAAGCAGAAATTCACATATTTGTAGACGCCTCCGCAATAGCATATTCAGCAGTAGCATATCTAAGATACAAAACAAACAATATACACACATTAAGATTCCTGATAGGCAAATGCAGACTAACACCAGCAAAAACACACACAATACCAAAATTAGAACTAATAGCAGCATTACTGGGAGCACGGCTCATTAAATTCCTTAGAGAAACATTACAAATATCACATAACAAACCATCCTTCCTATGGTCCGATAGTAAATGCGTACTCATCTGGCTCACACAAAGAAAAATTCTACCCCCCTTTACACAAAACAGAGTTAAAGAGATCATAACAATCCCAAACACACTATACCAATACGTACCAACCAAAGAAAACCCAGCAGACATAGGATCCAGAGGAGCAAACCTAACATCCTTAACACAATCAAAATGGTTCACAGGACCAGAATGGCTAGCAAAAGAAAAAACAGAATGGCCACAAACGGATTTACACACATTAAAAGACGAAACCTCAGAAATCCAGACAGAAGACCAACACGAACAAACTTTCTGTACCATAGCAGAATCCTTACATGACTACGCCCAACCATACACTAATGAAACAATATTAAACAACACATATAATGACCATACATATACACGTAAACACAGACAAACACAATCTAGAACATACAAAATCCCACATTACGAACAAATATCGGAAACAACCAACAACAACAAGACAAATCCCGATATAGACCACGAAGAAATAATTGACAATACATCAAAAACACAACATTCACACCCACACCTAGATCACGAAGAGATAATCACAAATTCTACATCACAAAACACAAATACATTCATCACGTATATATATGGTAAAAACTTAACACCATTTGACCTAGACCTTTATAAATTCTCTTCATTACAAAAATTAATCAAGACCTTCCAAATTACGATAAAAGCATTAAAACAATTTAGAGAAAAAACAGCAAACAATAAATCCCTTACAATACCATACCTTCACACAAATTACCAATTTTTCCAGATACTAACTATCTTCATAAATGCAGAACAAAGAAAATATTGTAAACCCATATTCCAACAATTGCAACAAACAGACCCACCACCATACGCAATATTCAAAAAATTTCACATAAAATTAGACAAAGACAACATGCTCAGATTACATAATTACCTACCTCCACATACATTACATACACAAACTTATACACCATATTTATTACCCCCACAATCACACTTAACTAAATTAATAATATTATACATACATGAAAAAGGTTACCATAGTGGAACCAGATATACGGTCGCAAAATTTAGAAAAAATTTCTTCACAACAAGCATAAACAAACTAGTCATATCAACGATTCGAAAAAATTGTTATAAATGTAAAATTCATTCAAGAAAACCCTATAAACAACCGCCCTTTTCAACCATGCCAGATTTCAGACTTAATGAGAAGGCTCATCCGTTCACACACACTGGGGTCGATATATTTGGACCATTTTATACATATAATAAAATAATAAAACAACGTTCACAGCAAATTTCACCATCAACATCACCATCCAAAAGATGGATTCTCATATTCACCTGCCTCACTATACGAGCAGTATATTTAATACCTATCAAATCTTTACAAACAGAGGAAATTTGGTGTGCATTTCACTCATTTTTCGCAGACAGAGGAACACCCAAAGTAATACTGTCTGATAATGCGGCACAATTCAGAGTCATCAACACAAACATAACAAACTTTTGGAACAATATAACAAATAACAATAAAATACAAAATTATTTATACGAAAATAACATACAATGGAAATTTATACCAGCTAAAGCCCCATGGTATGGAGGCACTTACGAACGCCTAATAGGCATTATCAAACAATCTTACTACAAGACTGTAGGACACCACCCCATATACATACACACATTTCACATCACTATCAAACAACTACAAATAATGATTAACGAAAGACCTTTATGCCCAGAATCAGAAACATCAACATACTCATACCTTACACCAGCCAACTTTCTTCACGCAAACTTTCAACACACAATACTACAATCAGACAAACCAAATGTCAACCATACATCAACAGAAAAACACTTACAACACATATGGAAAATAGACCAAACATACCTAAAAAACTTATGGATACAATGGAAACAAAATTACCTCACATATCTTAGGGACAAACAACCACAACCGATACCAAATAATTACCATACAAATGACGATTTACCAAAAATCGGAGATTTAGTACACGTCATTGACGTCGCATCCACACCCAACAAACCACAACTTGCAGTAATTAAAGAATTACATAAATCCCCAGACCAAATTATAAGATCAGCCTCCATTATGTTTCCAAACGGAACACTTACCACCAGACCCCTTAAATATTTAGCACCATTAGAGCTAAATTCTCAAGCCGCCTTGCAACATCCACACACAAAAGTAGTGGCTCAAAAAACATAACATCTACGAATTATCATAAATAATTCGTAGCTCAGACCGTCTTTAGGAGAATCTACTCTGGGTAGACTTATAAACAAAACAGACCAAGTTTGCAACCAGAGGACCCACTGTGGAACCAATATAAAGATTGGAGAAGCAGGTGACATGTAACAAACCAACAATATAAACACTAGCCAACCATCTTTTATCCTCACAGAAGGAAAAACGATGCAGTTGACGTGTTTATTAACAAACAATGATTATATAAAATAATGCATTTTATTCTTTTCACAGAATCACAAATATACCTGAAAGAAAGAGACAAACCAGAATAGAATAACATCAGAAGCATGACGCCGAACACGAATCATCATACAAGAAACTAGCTGTGATCATAGAACTTCAAACTGGAAACTAACTGTGATAATAGACCTTCAAACAACAAGAGAAGAAGGCAGATCTCAACATTTACCAATATATTAAATAAATTTAACAAATAAACGTTCCTTAAGTCAAATTAAACATTCAAAATATGTGATACCAAACGTTCCTAAACCTTATATATTATTGTTTCCATAATTATTAAGCATTGTTATTTTGTATATAAAATAAACGAGTTTATAATTTGTATATCTTGTTATTTATTTATTATAACGTCAATAAACAATTCACAGACAACAAACACACTAACCATCACACAACAAACCTATCAATACAATACAAAAAAAAAAAAAAAAAAAAACAAACAAATTAAGACAAATAATAGACAATTCCTCGATGACTTCTACACGGAAGGGAAAATGGGATAGACTGAGACTTCCCCCCCCCCGAGTATCGTGAACGACGGTGTCGTACACGATTCGATAACGATAATGTGATACAATATCGTTATCTCACTGACGTCATTGATCGACTCCATGACGTCAGGAGAACAAACCTATCAAAACGTTACCAACTTACACAAACACAGGCAACACAGACAAGTTCGTTACAAGAAATAACGAACGATGTCATTCGGCTAATGGCGACGAACGGGAAACACCACGTTCTTTTATATTTGTCTCACTAAAAACGATATCACCTAACAATATCGTTATCTCACTGACGTCACAGACTACAACAATGACATCAGTAGAACAGATTCATCAAAAACGTTATCAATTTACACACACACAGACAAGACAAAAAGTTCGTTAGAAAGAATTACGAACAACTGTTAGATGTCAGTAGTTGGTACTACTGGAATCAAGAATTAGAACAGTCAAGTTCTCGTCGTTTTTATCTGTGTCTTTCTATAACTCTCTGTTTTCTGGTCATGAGGTGACGCTAGCTTGTTGTATTCAATGTGGCGATAAGACTTTAATCATGTCTATTTGTTCCTTTAATAAATTAAGTTTAATTTCAGTGTTTCTCAAGTTATTTATGAAGATATTCAAGTAAATACATATTTAAACCGAACTCAGTTATTCGTAATTGGTGTCGGTTCTAAATATAAAGTGATAGCAGAGTTCAAGTGTGTTCGCGTGTTCGCGCCTTTGTTATCGTCAAGAATTATGTTCGTATTTTATTTTACGAAAAATCTCAAGTCTGTAAGTCAAAATTGTTTAATTTTTCAAGTTTGTTTTTCAAGAAATTTGCGGTCTGTGTTCGTCGGTTTTCATCTTTATAGCTCGGAAAACACACAAAGGCCGTACACAAGTTCCTGCTCTTCCAGTCACGAAAAAGAAGCAGGTATCTAAAATCAAGAAGGTGTCATTTAATCCGGTAGTGAATACTGTGACAACTGATACGATAGACGAGATCGTTCAAATTCAAGATCTACCGCTCGTTCAAGAATTATCCGATATGGCTGGTGGAATCAAGATATCTTCGAGTACTATGGCTGAACCAACAATCACTGTTACTTTCTTGGATTCCGGAAAGATTGTCAAGAAGGTTCAACCAGGCCAGTCAACATCACCATCCATCGAGCTTAATCAAGATAAAATAATACCGTTACGTATGTTAAGTCAAGATATCTCGTCTACGTTGTTCTCAAGTCCATCAAGTAGTTCGTTGAGTCAAGCAGAAACATCAAGTTCAAGCAAATCGCCATCTGCCATATCAACGAGTTCTAATCAAATAAATATTAATAAAAATTATTCAAGTATTGTTTCAGAAATTAAACCGTCGTCGAATGTCAATAGCATGATCGTCGATTCCACGTTAAACGCACTCGCTGCACTTGATTTCTCGAAAATGTCGCCGAAAAGTCAGTTTGTTCCTCCTCCCAGACTAACTACCGTCGGTCAAGAATCAAGTTTTGGTCAAGTACCAAATTATCAAGAATCAAGAGAAGGCTTCATGCCTGCACCTCAAGTGTCAAGTTACCCACAGCTTATCAAGATTCAAGTTCATTTGTGCGCGATGCGAATCAAACATTATCGGGTAACATTTATACTCCAATGAATACTTCGTTTCAGTATCAATGGTACCCAACTATATGCCAATTCCAAATGGTTCCACTGATTCCATTGCGTACATATGGAAATAATGAGAAGCTAAAGGGTAAGCAAAATTTCAAGATGTGGGAGAGGGACATCAAGAACGACTTAGCGGAGGCAAATGCGATCGAGTAGGTCGCATATCCTCATGCAGAACATCTCAACTTTCCAGAGAACATTCGCCAAGGTGTTGACGCTCATGTTCAAAATCTGATTCGAATGAATGTAGCACAACCTATCAAAATGCTAATATTTCATCTCGAATCAGCATGCGAAATATTTCATGAACTCAAGAGGCAGTACGGTAGCAAGACAATTCATGATATGATTGCTGTCATGAACTGTCTTGACGAACTCAAGTATGTTGATAATACTGAATTAATTTTGTTTTTATCAAAATTTGATGCCACTCGACGAAGTTTGGTGGAATTTGGTCAAGTGTTTCCACCCTCCTTTTGGCTTATCAAGTTAATTCAAAAATTAAATCCTTCGTTCGAGGCGGTCATCGATACGTTATGTGCTTGAGCAGGTGAAGACTTGTCTGAGGAAATGTTACGTACATCCCTTTTGGATTACGTAGAAAGGAAGAAGTTGACGTCTACTAAACCGGTGAAGAGTGCTCCAAAACATCAAGAATACGCATGTAAGGCAGTGTCGACTCCCTTGACACCTCAGTCAGGTAAATCACCTGCTCCAACATCAAGTACGTCATCAAGTAATGGTAATTATAAGACTCTCGACGAATCAAGTACTAAATCAAGTGTCAAGATAACTCCTACTACTCCCGCAAAACAAAATCAAGATGTCAAGGAGAATCAAGATAGGAAAGTCTGGTACAAGGATTGTGGCTGGAATGGACACACGGCATATAAATGTTTTAATGGCAATAAGAAGGTCTGCTACCGGTGTCAGAAACCCGGACACGAAGCACGTAACTGTCCTGTGCTGCAACTGGATCCAAACAGTATCTCAAGTGAGTTGCATTTAATTAATTTAAATGTAATTAATAATCAAGATTCTCTACATCAAGATTCGTGTAATCAAGATACCAATGTATTTGTGATTGATAGTGGGGCAACAAATAATGCTGTAGCCTACAGTCACCAAGTTTTAAACTATCGAGCTTTCCCAAAAGATAAAACTTTGGGACAAGCTGGCAAAGATAGTGTTTTAAAAGCTACGGGTGAGGGTATGATCTTATTTACCTTAAATCACGAATCGTCGTCAAGAATACTTACCTTTGTTTTAAAAGAAGTCTTAGTAGTTCCCAGTCTAGCAAATGGTCTTATTAGTGTTAAGCAATTGGTTAATGACAATAATATCAAGTTACTCTTCGAGTCTAATCAAGTTACATTTCACAGGCAAGAAGAGGTCGGGTTAAGTAAACTGCTCAACAAGATAGAATCAAGTCAAGATAGATACCAATTTGTCCCCTCAAGTATGAATAAAAATATCAAGAACTACAAAAAGGCTTTATCAAGAATATTTAAAGGTAAATCAATTTTATTATCTGAATACACTAATGATCCGAGTTTGTCAGAAATTGCTGATCAAAATGGTCTGGGTAATAAAAGTCAAGCCAAGTCCCCCAAATCAAGTAAATCATCTGGTAACAAAAAGTCTGATAGTAATGGGTCTAATGTTGCTACTGACGGGTCTGATGTTGATGACTTCTGGATTGATGAGTTCGATAAAATGGAGTTAAGTAAAACTCAACAAAATAAATCAAGTAATATCGATTCCGCAAATTCTGGTAAAATTGTGCAGGATTTGAAGGGGGAATCAAGTCAAGAAAATTCAAGTAATGTTAAGAATAATTCAAATTCTTTACCAGTTTATCGTACGAAAACTGGTAAAAGGAAAAATCGAAAAGTCAAGAAAATGATAAGTGACGAACAAAGAACAAAATTGGTGAATGAAGGGAATATTTGGCATCGTAGGATGGGACATATTTCTTCTCCAAATTTATATCGTATTTGTTCTGTTGCTATTGGTGTCCCGGACATAATCTGTCCGGACACATTTCAAGATTGTCAAGTTTGTAACCAAACAAAAAGGACTCGTAAACGTTTCGATAAAGATCGTGAACGAGCCTCAAGACCAGGTGAATTAACTCACGCTGATGTGATTGGCCCTATCTTTCCCCCTACCTTTGTCAAGAAAAATATTTATTTACTAGTATTTTTAGATGATTATACTCGTTATATTATTATTTTTGCTCTCAAGAAAAAGTATGAAGTGACTAGGTTTTTCAAGATGTATGTCAAGAGAATTAAGACTCAATTCCCTCAAGAAGGTCAATGTAAAACTTTACATTGTGATAATGGTTCTGAATTTGTTAATCAGGCCATGGATCAACTAATTGAAGAATTAGGAATTGAGAGAAACCTCTGGTCCTTATACTAGTGAGCATAATAGTACTGCTGAGAGAGCCAATCGAACTATTGAGGTCAAGATTCGTTCATTAATTCAAGAGAGTGGATTTCCCACTTCCTTTTGGGGCTTAGCTGCTGATGCTACCGAATATTTATATAATAGGTCAGCCCATAGAGCACTAAATTTCAAGACTCCCTATGAAATGTTTTATCGAAATAAGCCTGATTTATCAAGTATTCATGTTTTTGGCTGTCTGGCTTATGTACTTCAAGAAAATCAACCCACTGGTCGAAAATTTGATGTAGTTAGTACTAAACAATATTTAGTAGGGTATACAAAAAACAGGTTATATTTTATATAATCCTGCTACTAAAAAGAATAACGTTTCGTTTAATGTCAAATTTGACGAAAGTAAAACATTTAGGAATGTGATTAAGGAACGTCAAGAAACTATTCAAGAATTTAGTAATCAAGAATTAGATTTTCCTGATGAAAATTTCCCATTGTTCAAGTTCAAGTTGGTGAAGATAATTCCCAAGATGAGATAATCAAAATTGATTATAATTGGGATCTTTCTCAAGAAAGTCAAGTGATTGATGGCTCAGTGCAAATTCTTCGTATCTCTGATGCGAATAATAAAAGAGATGAAACAGAGGTTTCTTCTCCTAATGCACCTCAATCGTACAAAGAGGCATTAAAATCACCTGACTGGCCCAAATGGAAGGAAGCAATAACTCAAGAAATCAAGTCTCTAAATTGTTACAAGGTTTGGCGTATTGTCCCAAAATCAAATACTAAGGGTCATCAACTACTTCCGTGGAAGTGGATTTTTACCATTAAACCTGATGGAGCTTTTAAAGCTCTCCTTGTAATAGTTGGTGCTGTTGATCAAGAAAAATATTCAACTCAAGATACCTACTCACCTACTGCAACTGCAACCACAATTCGTTGGTTCTTCTCTTTAGCCTGCAAACTTAAGTTAAGAATTACACAGCTAGACATCAAGACTGCGTTTCTCAATAGTGAGATTGATCGAAATAAATATACTTCAATACCTCAGGGTATTGATCTCAACAACAAACTTTATGCACTCAAGTTAAATAAAGCTGTGTATGGGTTAGCTACAGCACCTAGGTCATGATATGTAAAATTTTCAAGAATTCTCAAGAGTAAGGGTTTTGAACCATTATTATGTCAAGGCTGCATTTTTATGAAATCAAGTGCTAATAATTTTGTCATAATGTTAGCATATGTTGATGACATTTTAATTATGGGCTCTAGCAATCAAGTTGTTCAAGATGCTATCAAGTCTATCCAATAAAATTTTGAAGTCAAGAACTTAGGTTCCCCTAGTCGTTATGTTGGTTTTCAAATTGAAATTGACAATAACACTGGTAATCTTCGTTTACATCAAGAGGATTACATCAAAACCCTAATTCACGAATTTAAGTTAGAAAATTGTGGTGAATGTTTAGTTCCAATGAACTATTTTGCCAATTTTCCAAAAATTCAAGAAATACCTCTACCTCCTCGATGGCTATTGGATCACTCTTATATTTAGCTAATACTACTCGCCCACATATTTCTTTTGCGGTAAGTTTCTTAACTAGATTTCAAGAGAAACCTACGGAGTTACATCGTACTTTAGTAAGTCATGTAGTTCATTATTTAAAACACACTTCAAATTTAGGTTTAACCTACTCAAGTCCTCATGAATATATTGTTGCGTATGTTAATGCTGACTTCGCAGCAGATAAATCAAGAAAATCCACTACTGGCTATTGTATTAAACAGTTTGGTAATACAATTGCGTGGGGCAGCAGAAAACAAGATGTAATTGCTGATTCAACTACTGAGGCCGAGTTTGTAGCTGTTGCTGTTGCTTCAAGTCATATGCTCTATTGTAGTAGGTTAACTGAAGAAACTTTTCCTCAGTTTAAAACTCAAGTTACCGTGCATGAAGATAATCAGTCTACCTGTAACTTATTATCTATCTTCTATAATCATGGTAAACTTAAACATAATCTCAAGGTAAAAGAGTATGTTCGAGATAACTTACTCAAAATAGTTCACGTATCAACAAACAATCAAGTTGCTGATACTTTAACAAAACCCCTTACGGCTCAGCAACATGAGTTCTTACATGAAAAACTATTAAGCAATTAAGATGGTAAGTCAAGAGAGTCACTCAAGTATATCCGAAACCTTGAACTTATCAAGTTACCATCTCTATTGTTCAAGTCAAGTCAAGCTAATAAAAATTTTCGTTATTCATAAATGGAAGTTCGTTAAACTTCTGTTATTCATAAATAGAAGAAATTTCTCAAAATTTGTAAGTTGTATAAATTTTAGAAAAACATTAACGGTCAAGTAAATCAAGTTTCAAGTTCAAGAATCAAGAAAATATTTACTCAAGTTCGGATAGTTCCAAATTTGGTACGAGTTTCATATTTTCCTGATTTACTGAATATAATTCATCGATCGATATCCAGACTCAAAATGATGATATAATATTAGCTCTGTTTGATAGGATTACACTAACTTACACCAACCTACACCAGTAGGGATATTCCACAAATATTCAAGTAAAACTTGGCGCAAAGTCATATAACATTCCTACATTTGTGGAATCGCCCTCCTGGTGTAGGTTGGTGTAAGTTGGTGTAGTCCTATCAAACAGAGCTATTGACTCTAACCTCAAGAAAAAATGACAAGTTTAGTTCAAGTAAATTAATTTTTCTCAAAAGTCAACATTTTTATGAAATCAAGTCTTTCTTTTATTATCAAGATCAAGTTGATGTCAAGCAGTCTGATGAACTCATCTATTTAATTTGATGAAATACTAATATATCTGTTTATTGTTCCAGATGTATTCAATCAAGATGAATTTGAACATTCAATCAAGAATATTATTAATAATTGTATTTTCTTTTTCAGATACTTTTATAATTTTATATTTGTTTTTGTTCCTGTTTAATCATGTGTTCTTTATTTTCAGGAAGACTTATTATTTTTAAATATCATTTTTATTATTTGAAAATACTAATATTATTTTGTTTGCAGGTGACTGGTTACCTATTATTAAGTTTATGATACTCATTTGTTTGTTTAATTTTGACATTTTTCCTTTTGTCTGGTCAATTAATTTTGTGATTTTATTTTCTCAATTTTGTTTTTGTTTAATATTATGACCAAAATTTAAGATTTTAAGTTTGTTTTGTTTTTGGAGCGTTATACTCGTTTTGGTTTGTTAAGATTAAGATAACTCCAGTTTCTGTGATTTTTCAAGTCTGTGATAACTCAAGAACATCCATTCTCAAGAAATTCCAATAAAACCGGCTCAGCACTCGCCTGGAAGGGGGTGTTAGATGTCAGTAGTTGGTACTACTGGAATCAAGAATTAGAACAGTCAAGTTCTCATTGTTTTTATCTGTGTCTTTCTATCACTCTCTGTTTTCTGGTCATGAGATGACGCTAAATTGTTGTATTCAATATGGCGATAAGACTTTAATCATGTCTATTTGTTCCTTTAATAAATTAAGTTTAATTTCATAGTGTTTCTCAAGTTATTTATGAAGATATTCAAGTAAATACATATTTAAACCAAACTCAGTTGTTCGTAATTGGTGTCAGTTCTAAATATAAAGACAACGTCATATGGTAAATGGCGACGAATGTGAACAGAACCACGTTCTTATTATTATTGATCTCACTACATGGTAGCAAAGCAAATATTGGTCCTTGCAGTAAAAATAAGTTGTTTTTCATAGTTATTCGTGTCTTTTTTCTTCTATTCGTGCAGACCTTCATTTTAATTAAAACAAATTCGTGTTGTATATCAAACAAAGGAAACGCATGTCCACAACAAATGCAGCAGAACAAAACAAACGTAAGTACAACAAATACGTATTTATATTAAAGACATTATATATTAAAACATAATTAGCGTACTCTTACACAAACAAGTGAGATCAGAATAATTAAATTAAAACATTTCCCACACCTCCACGCACACAATATTCTCGTACATAACACATAATTTAATGCTGTTTCACAGACAAAGAAATGGGAAAGAAGAAGCCTGAAACAACAGAGGGGACAAACACACAAAATGAACCAAATGATCAATCGAAAGGCACTCATCCATCTTCACTTCTCCTATAAGAGCAACCACGACAACATCCATCACCGCTTACAAGACACCATATAGACCAACCATCCGCTCCACAACAAACCACTACTCATACAACAAACATACCGGGCACAAGTAAAGAAATAAAAAGCATTAATTTACAGAAAACAGTTACGATAACCTTACCTACTACAATCACACAAACGATTACAAACCCCAATCTTCAACCAACATACTCAAACATAACATCATCAGACACTTCACAAACCTCAAGATATAGACCAACAACAATGGCTTTATTAACGGCCACCAACAAACAACCAATAACACAAGGGATCTTACCCATCCCAAACATCATACAAACGCAACAACCACAACAAACAATATACACAACAAACATATAAAACTCCACAATGAACATACATAGAAATTTCCATGACAAGAGCCAAAACTGAAATTCAACAAGCTTGCAACTACTATGTAGCACTATACCAACCAGCAGATGTACTTATCTTCTTAAGTGTACTACAATTTCAGTTAACAGACTTAGACAACTTACCAACAGACGCAGACACTCAATTCTACCAAAACGTATACGACATTAAGGAACATCTCACCATACAAATTACAAAACTAAATAACGAATTTGAGGAACTACAAACTGCCCGAAAACTACAACAACAAACCGCACAACAATACATACAATCCAGACAACCTCCCGAGATATATTGCGACACAAACACCACAAAATCTCCGAGCAAATGACATAGAGCCGTATCCTGAACATCAAGCGAGGGGATGATGAGTACTCGCTCTACTGGATACTACAGATTTGGCTCAGAAGAGCGTAGCAGACCCATCACACCACCAGGTAATAATTCAGATATACATATATTAACTCTCGAACAAACTCCGGTAAGGAAAAGATTATTCAAATGGACTTACAAAGATGATCAAACACCACAAACACCAAATATTGAAACCAAAAAATCAAAAAGATATTACACAACAGAACAAACAACACCACTCGATCTAACACCAACCAGAAAAAACATTAATAATGACACAGACACAATACAACAAAAACGCAACAGAATAACAAACACACACATACAAAACTATAATAAACAATCTACGAACACTATTTTAAGTCAACCAATAGAAAACACAACAATAGAAGGAAACGAACCAATACATCAAAATAACGAACAAACCATACCGAAACAAAAAAGTACACTACACATACCAAAAGTATGGGAAGTACCTACTGGATCAAACACTTTAACACAATCTTGCTTTCTCAAAACACCAAAATACAAATTACCAAAGTTCAACGAAAAAAGGTATATCATACCCCGACTTTATAACATCCTTCATGAAATACATACACGTAAGAGAAGACATTATAACTCCACAAAAATGCAAAATTTTAGAAGATGCCATGCCAGACAGTATCCAACAAAGATTAACAACTTTAGGCCACAACGAACAAGAATACTTCAGAAGACTACAGTACTTACATGACGAATTTGGTGACGAATCCAGATTACGATCAGAACTATGGCAAACCCTAAATAACATACCACTAGCACAAAACACAAAAGAAGGATTACGTAATGCATACGACAAAACATGCATGTTATTAGACACCATACATGATTTTGTACCAGAATTAACAGACGACATTACATTCCCAACACTATTACGAATTTTCCCAAGGAACTCATACTCTAACAGAATTGATATATCCAAACCAAACTCGAGAGTAGTTCTGGAAGCGGTATATCAAGAAATCAAAACAAGAGACTTAACAGAAAAACCTGACATAACAAAAGAAACATACAGAACACAAGACACACAACAACAAAACAATACATATTACAGAGAGAAAGCAAACAACAACTTCAACCGATGACAATATAACAGACCACAATACAACAAACCCAATAATAACAAAAACACAACAGAAAACATAACACAGCTTAAAAGCAGTCCAAACTTTCATACGAATACTGATCAAGGTAAACCTTCACCAGAACATTACACGGATAACGATATAGATGAAATTTCTGTTCCAGCTTACCACTCGCAAACAGATCCAGACAGCAGTATTCCAGAACAACTATACAGATTCCCAGCCATACCCACCAAACAACGATGCATGTTCTGCAAAGGCCCCCACTGGAGCTACTTGTGCTGCCATCACAAATACAACACACTAGAGAGTAGACGATCATACTTTCGGCAATTTAACTTGAGCCCAAAATGCGGCATACTAACGACAGCAAACCATTGTACACAAAAACAAAGGAAATGCAGATGGTTCCAGTGTCAACAGACTAATGCACACCACGCAGCGATATGCCCCAGAGTAACATACCCTATCACTAAAGCAGAAGCAAGCCAATATCTCGAGAAAGTCATCGAACTACAAACCAAATTCCCACCACGTAAGCAAGAAACAAATAATACAAATACACATACAGAACAAAATAATAATATTAATTTAATTTCCTTACAGCACCTCCAGAACCAAGAAAACAAATGCTCTCATACTATAGAGACTGAAATAAAAACACCAGAACAGACCATATCCACATCAGCACAAATAGAAGAAACAGTCCTCCAACCTCCAATACCAAGTAAGTAAACTTATTTACAATTTCATCCACAAATAATAAATTTCTTACATTCTGCACAAACATACGTAACTCACAAACACTACAAACTCACCCAGTTAACACATTCTTTGATTCAGGAAGCACTAAAACATACATATTGGAAAACATTGCTATACATACACTCAAATTACCAATTATAGGCACACACTCGTTAAAATTAATAGGAATACAAAACCAAACAACACAAACATTTCACACAAACATTGTCACCTTCAAAATCGAATATGCCACACACAAATTTTCAAACCTAATAGCCAGAACTGTAGAAAACATATCAAACAAATTAGATACTCAAAACATAACAGAAATCAAACAAACATACCCAAAATATAAAAACTTACATTTTGCACTAACCTTGAAGACATCATCAAAAATACACATATTAATAGGAAATGAATATATGTGGCAATTCATTAAATCAATCACACACATATCACCATCAATCCAACTAATAGAAACAAACTTTGGATTTCACATAACAGGTCAACTAATAAATGACGAACAACCTACCCAAAACGAACATACATATTTTCATCAGAACCAGACATGGAAAACTTATGGAAATTAGAAACAATAGTGATAACAACACCAGACCTAACAATAGAACAAGAAGAACAAAAAGCAATAAAATTATTCTATAAAAACATAAAATTAGTAAATGGCAGATACCAAGTTCGATGGCCATGGAAAGTATACCCACCCCCACTACCAGACAACTATTCCTTAACATTTAGTAGACTTAAAAGCCAAATCCCACATATGCGCACATGTTCTGTAAAGGCCCGCACTGGAACTACCTCTGTTGCCACAACAATTACAACACACTTGAAAGCAGACGTTCATATTTCAGACAGTACAACCTATGTCCAAAATGTGGAATATTAGCAACAGCAGACCATTGTAACCAAAAACAAAGAAGATGCAGATGGTTCCAGTGCCAACAAACCAACGCACATCATTCAGCACTATGCCCCAGAGTCACATACCCCATAACAAAATCAGAAGCAAACCGATACCTTGAAAAAGTTATAGATCTACAGACCAAATTCCCATTAAGAAAGCAAGAACCAATTAATACAGATACACATACAGAACAAAATAATAATAATGATTTAATTTCCTTCCAGCACCTCCAGAACCAAAACAACAAACACTCTCATATTACCAAGATTAAAACGACACCAGAACAGACCATATCTACATTAGGACAAATAGAAGAAACAGTCCTTTAACCCCCAATACCAAGTAAGTTAAACCTATTCACAATTTTATCCACAAATGACAAATTTCTCACATTTTGTACAAAAAATACGCAACCCACAAAAACTACAAACCTACCCGGTTAACGCATTCTTTGACTCAGGAAGCACTAAAACATACATACTTGAAAACATTGCTATACAAACATTCAAATTGCCGATAATAGATACACATTCTCTAAAACTAACAGGAATACAAAATCAAACATCACAAACATTTCACACTAACATGGTCACATTCGAAATAGAACATACTACACAAAAATTCTCAAACTTAATAGCCAGAACAGTAGAAAACATATCAAACAAACTAGATACCCAAAATATAACAGAGATCAAACAAATATACCCAAAATACAAAGACTTACATTTTGCCCAAACCTGAAAGACAACATCAAAAATACACATATTAATCGGAAATGAATATAATTATGTAGAAATTCATTAAATCAGTCACCCACATATCACCATCAATCCAACTAATAGAAACAAACTTCGGATTTCAGGTAACAGGACAATTAATAAACAACAAACAACCAATTCAAAACGAACATACATATTTCTCATCAGAGCCAGACGTAGAAAACTTATGGAAACTAGAAACAATAGGGATAACAACACCAGATCTAACAACAGAACAGAAAGAACAAAAAGCAATAGAATTATTCTATAAAAACATAAAACTAGTAAATGGCAGATATCAAGTCCGATGGCCATGGAAAGTATACCCACCCCCATTACCAGATAACTATTCTCTAGCATTTAGTAGACTTAAAAGCCAAATCCCACATATGCGCACTTCACCAGACTTCTTCAAAAAATACGATGCATACTTCCAAGAATTATTTAAAAACGATATAATAAAAATAGTAGATAACAAACACTCAACAGAACCTATACATTATTTAGCACACCACAGAACCCACGATTATTACTTCGACTCTGGGACCTACCACGATTAAAACGATTATTATTACTATTATTATTATTACCAGAATTTCGTCCGACATTAGTGGTGTTCCCAAAATACACGTTCTCTTCACCAGTGACAACCACTGATGAAGGTTTTTGCGGAGCTGAATTCAGAGAGTTACCTCTCACAGTCGACTTACTATCCGAAGATAGTTCACGCTGGAAGTTGTTCAGCTTCATGAACACATCGTTATCGAATCGTGTACGACACCATCGTTCACGATACTTGGGGGGGGGAAGTCTCAGTCTATCCCATTTTCCCTTTCGTGTAGAAGTCATCGGGGAATTGTCTATTATTTGTCTTGGTTTGTTTTTTTGTTTTTTTGTTTTTTTTTTGTTTTTTTGTATTGTATTGTATTGGTAGGTTTGCTGTGTGATGGTTAGTATGTGTGAGAATAATAGCAAATTATATTATACGTCGTCTAATTATTCTCGCACATCACATGTTGTGGCAACACTGTTTTGTTATTATTTGTAATCTGTGATATTTGTGTTTGTAACTCAACGGCGACGACTTCAGCATCCTCTAACACCACTTTGACAGGACGAAACTCTGCAGGCAGCGATCGCAGCAATACCAGTATAAATTGTTTTGTGGTTGTCAGGTCTCCCAATTTGGTTAATCGTCTACAACTAGCACGGAAATCAAGCAAATACTTCTGCAAATCAGAACCAGAAACATACCGTTTTGTGTACAGATCACCTCGTAAATCCATTAGTGTCTGGTCGTTGCTGTTTTCAATCAGGTTCGTCAGCACGTTGAACATTTCCTTTGCGGTGGTGTAGGTCTGAATCATCTCCAGGTACTCATCAGTCACGTTGTTAGCTATCAGGAACATCACTTTGGCGTTCTCCTTAGACCAGGCATCTCCCCTATTACAAACAGTAGGCAAAGAATCAACAATTATATTACTTAGTGACTCCTTTGCCAGCAGCAGCTCCATCCTGAATTTCCACGTTCGGCCATTCTGCCCATTGAACGGCTCGATCGTATTCTGCTTTCTCACGTCCATCTCGTTAACAGGTTACGACGATCAGTTGCACCGCAAATCAGCAATTTCAGCAACTCTCAGATACGTCGACCAACGATTCAACTCGAACGAGATCACAGGAACATCGAGAAGCGAACATATCAAACAATGAAAAATAAATTAGAAGGCATGGTACTACTTGGGAGTGGCGAGCAGAATTCGACAGCACAACTTTGAAGACCCAGAACAATGGCGACCACGTTGACATCCAGGTAACTGGGCCCATAACCTATGAGAAAATTGGAACAGCCAACAGATTGAACTACACGAAATGCGACGACGAAACCTAAACTGACAAAGAGATTGAACGATGACTAGATACACACATTACGAACACATAAATAAAGACATTAATAATTCACTATTTCACGAACTTTATTCCACATAATATCAGCGGACATGTTATATCACCGATGGTTGATGAGCGACGAGAAGGCATACAAAACATATAATCACAGTTGAGTTACAAACACAAATATCACAGATTACAAATAATAACAAAACAGTGTTGCCACAACATGTGATGTGCGAGAATAATTAGACGACGTATAATATAATTTGCTATTATTCTCACACATACTAACCATCACACAGCAAACCTACCAATACAATACAATACAAAAAAACAAAAAAAAAAACAAAAAAACAAAAAAACAAACCAAGACAAATAATAGACAATTCCCCGATGACTTCTATACGGAAGGGAAAATGGGATAGACTGAGACTTCCCCCCCCCCCGAATATCGTGAACGATGGTGTCGTACACGATTCGATAACGATAATGTGACACAATATCGTTATCTCATGACGTCATTGATCGACTCTATGACGTCAGTAGAACAGACTTATCAAACGTTACCAACTTACACAAACACAGACAACACAGACAAGTTCGTTACAAGAAATAACGAACTATGTCATTCGGTTAATGGCGACGAACGGGAAACACCACGTTCTTTTATATTTGTCTCACTATAATATCCTCGAAATTATATACAGAAAAAATTCCTCATCATCACAATTAGTTATATAATATTTATGTAGAAGCGCTAATAAAGCCTTGTCTTGTAAATGAGGAAGATTGAAGACAGAGAAGTTCGAACAAAACAATTAATCTGATATTTGATTGTTCTGATTTGCTGATTGCTGAATGCTATTGTCAGGAGCAGGAGTAATGGAATTAAGATGAAGTATCGTGGATTAAAATGAGATTCGTGTTGTACCTGTACTTAGTAATCTTATAATTTATGAACGTGAAGTGTGAACTGGACAGAATTAAACAATTTATTTTTACACTGTATACTGTGTTAATCAATTTATAATTTTACATTATCGGGAGTAAATTTCAATGTTACTGTTTATGAGACTTCAGTGATAGTGATGAATCGTGTTGTGCTCCGCTTATTTGCGAGGAATTCGACTGCCTCTTTCAAAAATTTTGCCGGTCTTGATCATCATACTTTCTTGAAAATTGGAACATCGAGGGGCTGCCAAAAATGCTATCAAAGCTCATCGACCCAAGATTTATCGAAATTGATCGACTGCTCTTTAACAGATGACTTTGATTACGAAAACGAATCTCCATACTCGACTATTGATTTTGAAGCAATCACCGGAGGTGATCCAGAAAAATTGAAAAATCTCAAGCTATTACAACTCGAGATTGATTTGATGAATCAGAATGGAGAAAAAGTTCCTTCTGTACTAAAAACCAATAGATGGAAAGAAATACTGTCGATACCAACTAGAAGTCAAAGAATAAAGTATCTCAGCCATTTGTGGTTGATTGAACAGAAAAAATCACATCGGCGAGAGAAATTAAAGAAGAATGCTGAGTTATATCGGGAATTTAAACAGCAACCGAAAGAGGAGAAAATTTTATCCACCAGTTCACCGATAGAATATAATTTAACTAGAAACTCTCTCTTTTATAGGATTCGTGATTTCAAAATTAATCGGTTATATAATTACAAATTATTATTAGCCGAATGGTTTGGGCCTCAGATTATTGTTGACTGTAGTTATGAACCGTTCATGATCCATAGAGATTCAGCGAACTGTGCCAAACAAATGCTACTCATGTGGTCAGAAAACAGAGACAATTTTAACCCATACGATATATTTTTTTGTAATGTTGCACCAAACAGTATTTTATGGAAAAAATTCATTTCTCATTTTCCCACGATTGATGAACCTGATTCTACCTCTATTCATTTTACTGAACAACATTACTTAAATTTATTTCCCAGAGAAAAACTTGTGTATTTAACACCACATTGTAATGAACAGCTGGGGGAGTATAATCACGATGATATTTATATTATTGGTAACTTTCAATCCCTATGTTCGAAAATTAGGTTACACTTACCCCGAAAATAACTTATTATTAAATTTTTGTAGGCGCATTCGTAGATACAAATAGAAATGATCCAGTTTCATTGGCTAAAGCTAAAAAAGAAGGCATTCGCAAGGCTAAATTCCCATTGGATACATATTTACGTTGGGTTATGGGAAGCAAGTCTTTAACCTTAAATCAAGTGAGGAGCTCATGTCGTAAATGAATACTTTTTTCTTCCGAATTGTTTTGATAATTGAAAAATTTTTTTGTGACAGGTAACAGCTATTTTAAATGACCTTAAAGACGGCCAGTCGTGGCCTGAAGCTTTGAAACATGTGCCACGAAGGAAAGTAGAATCAGCCAGACGATTGAGTGACTCTGAACAATTAGACAATGTGAACCATTTAACAGCTAAGGCCATTCGTGAAAATTACCGGAAAAATCTTGTTTATGATTTATTGTTAAGAGAAAAGTAATTAATAATATAATCTTTCTATCCCTTCAAGTAATCAGTGTTTAAATGTGTTTTGAAGCGAGGCGTGTACATTTGATTATTATTTTCTTTTCTTTTTCAGATTAAAATCACCGGAAGAAAACTGAAATTTGCTTATTTCTTCCATTGTATGATGATAAACTGAATTATTCGTGAACTGATGTTATATTTGAATTAAAACAAATTCTGTTTTGTTTAAAAACATCATATTATGTCACCTCGGGTGTTTTTTCTTCTTACAATATTACCGATTCCAGTGTTTGATTTTGTTGGTGCGCCTGCCATGTTCCCTTCGTCATTATTCTCGTGAATCCACTAAAATCTTTCTAATTTTGATGCAAGTTAATTTTTTATAGAAACTTGAGTTTTTTTCTATCCCTCCCTCATTTGCTGTTTCTATAAGAATTTATCTATGTAAAAAAAGAACACTTCCAATTACATCTTTCAATCAACCATGATTTTGATTTTTCATAATTTTCAAATGCTGTAGAAGAGCTTGATTTTCCCCGTTATGAATTTTTCGAATTTATTGCAATTATTATTATTATTATTATTATTATTATTATTATTATTATTATTATTATTATTATTATTATCATCATCATTATTCTATTTTATTTTATTTAACTAAACGAAATTTTCACGTCACTAGTTTTCAATTTATCTCACCAAATTAATGAAAAGATAGAATTAGTTAAAGCTGTATTTGAATTTAACGTGACTAAATTCCGTTCTGTTTCTGTAAAATGTGTATACTTTTTTTTTTTTTTTTTTACAGAAAGGCGTTCCATAAAAACTGAAAACAGATTTACATATTACAGAACAATGTTGTGGGCGGTTGATTATACTATCGGAAACATGTAAAAACGCA
Source organism: Ericerus pela (assembly GCA_011428145.1). Lineage (NCBI taxonomy): Eukaryota > Metazoa > Arthropoda > Insecta > Hemiptera > Coccidae > Ericerus > Ericerus pela. The sequence goes on from WOFM01000478.1 coordinate 865,059, forward strand.
AGGCTCTAAACCCTTTATAATTTTTGATTTATTGGAATAATGCACTAAAGTTATATTGACTATTTAGACAAGCTGACCCACTCCCGTAAAACCAATGTAATATAAGTTACATCGATAAATGATGTTGCAATAGGGTTGCTTCACATAGTGATGTGCGATTGATTGAAAACTGTTCGATTAATCGATTATTTCAAGTAATAGATTTTTTAATAATCGATTACTAAATTTATTAATTGGAAAAGTAACAATTTATTCAAAAAACTAAAATACGAAATTTGATGAATTAATTAAAGAAACAGATACGTATTGATGAGGACTTGAAATATTTAATTTTTATAAAAATTTAGTGATTCTTGTCTAAATCTGAATGATATTTGACTGATCGATTAGTCAAACTAATCTTTGAGGATATATATATATGATGGAGACGACATAAAAGTGGCTTTGGTGTCACACCTGTGAATAGCGCTGCCAGTGCCGTGTTTTTCTCTCTAAAAATCTGATTGGAGGGAAAATTGCCAGGTGGATTTGTTTATAAACGCTGGGGTACAAATTGCTCTATTTCAGAGAATGTATTATTCTGATTAGTCAATATCATATACTAATATTGTATCTATCCCCGAAGGAACTAATCAATTAGTGTGCTTTACTAGCTTCACAGATGAAAAACAAAACATAGAGCTGGTTAAAAAAAACCGCGGTGGAAAAGATGAATATTTGTGATCTTAATAAGGTTTTTATCACTGTGCATAAACCCTAAAAATTGGCATCAGTTTTTAGCTCGGCTTAAGACAAATTATCTCACTAGCAGCACACATGCGTTAGCTCTTTAAAGTGAAGGCTGTAAAAGGAATTTAAATCGCAAATAACACTAGCACTTACTTAGTGGGGTTAAATTTTCCTAATTACTTTTGAAACTTTAGGTATTCAGGTGGTATGGGGATTTGAACCCGTACCGGCTGAATACCTAAAACTCCCTGCTTCACCACCACCTAAAATACAGCACCGTACTAACTTGGCCATGGTGACAGTGATCAAGGGAGAAGTAATAGAGAGCTAATGTGTGGTAGCTACCACACCATTCCCCCCAGTATAGCGAAGTGTAATGTGGCCAATATAGAGATGCCTTGTAAGTAGATGTGTGCACTGGTGCGTGGTAGATACCCCCTTATCACCACCCTGTGGCACACACCCTACAGCACCATCACATTTTGGCAATGGTGGTGTGATAAACTGCCTACTGGTTAGCATATCCGAGAGATAGTGTTGTTTTCCATCTATCATATCACGTTGGAGTTACCACTTGAGGTATTCAGGTGGTACGGGGATTTGAACCCATATCGGCTGTATACCTAAAACTCCCTGCTTCACAACCACCCAAAATACACCACTGTACTCATTCGGCCACAGTGCCAGGTGTCAGTGATTGAGGGAGAAGTAATAGAGAGCAGATGTGTGGTAGCTGCGACAGAAACTATTTTCTTATTGGAGCGTGTCAACTTATCTAAATCAATTGTATACTATTATTTATCTATGAAATAGTCTATACATTATTTAACTTGAGTTAATATGCACCTTTGAGGTATCAGTTCAAAGCTAACATATGAGAATTTAGTTTCTTTTTTAATTAAAATTTTGCAAGGTGCATCTGTCACAACAAAATGGGTGAAAACGTTAGCTGTGTTGCATTTGCATTATGCTTAATATAATTATTCAACAATTTATTGGCCAATGCAAGTGCAACGAATCAAACTTAAAAATCAATAACAAAAACAGTAGATTAATCGAGACCAAAATTATTGATCTTTTTAAAAAGTCAATCAAATTGTGATTTGATCAAGTTTTTATGGAATGATGATCTTTTTTTTTTTAACATTTTTCCAATTTGTATCAATTTTCATTGATTATGGATATATAGATATTATTTGCATGTTTTGAAATGTGCCTTTTTTTTCTTTTTTTTTCTTGTTTTTTCCTGTCACTAAAAATTTTGGACAAAATATGAAGAAAAATATTAATGATCATCATTGATCGATCAATGGTAAGATGGATCTTTTTTTTATTTTAGATCATGATCAATTAAAAAATATTTTATTGACATCTTTAATTTAAGCTGAATTACAAATTACAATGAATGTTTTTTCAATGTGTGGTAATCATGAGATAATATATAAAATTAAATGGATGTTCCGTCCCGTTTCTGCAGACGATTCAGTTCGTCTACAGAAACGTGTCGAACAAATTATAGACAACTATTATTCCTAATTCTCGGAATAATAGCTGTCTATATCTTTCCTAGCTTCTCACGATCAGACACCACCAGATATGCTGACAATAATGTGTCATCATATTTGGCGGATGTTCTGTATCACGCCACCTTTTTGGTCGGCCATATTTGATTGAAACAATGAAAACGAAAGTAATGTCGTATCTTGGTTTCGAAGATACGTTCATTCCTAAACCTACAGTCAATTAGAAACATTAGGGTTCACACTAGCTGTTGTGGACATTAGGTTTCACTAGTATTAAGAAATAGTATTAAGTATAATTTCGAAGTGTTGTAATAATTAACGTGAAATATTAATAAAAGATAATAGAAAAGAAATTATCTTATTTGTCGAGGTGATTTCAAATTAATGAATTACTCTCGCAACAAATTGGCACCCGAAGAAAAAAACCTTCGGAAGTAAAATTTTTTTTTTATTATTAATGTGGAAATTTTCGTAAAATATTTTTCAAATCGTGTGAAAAATAAAAAAATTTTTTTTTTGGAGCTCGCAAATAATTGATTAAATTCTTAATAGAGCTAATTTCTTTCATGTAATTTATAAAAAAAAATTGTGGCTAAAATAATTCAAATAGTTAAAGAGAAATTAAACAAACGTCTACGAAATCAAATCTTTATTGCAGAAGACTGCAAACATTTGATAAGGAAAAATAAAAACAAAAAACTTAAAAATAAATTAATAACAAAAAGCAAATCTAAAAATAAACTTAAAAATAAGACGAAAATCCGGCACTGGTTCCTGCAATCAAAAAGAAACAAAGTCAGCCCAACCAGTACCCAGATCAACAACGCAGAGAACAGAAAATCACTCACCAACGGAGTCAACCAAAAAGAAGTCGCTAGTAAACTAAAGAATACTACAGAAAATTATCCGTCATCAAACTGTAAGCAAATTATAAATTTATCTTCCATTAATTCGGAGCAATTCGAAACTGTTATCGATATCGTAAATAATATTGTAAAATGTAAAATCTCCCAACCCTCGCGAATGTCTGAAAAAAAGGAAAGTACGAGTGCATCACTCCCGGATATTTTAGATTCAAAAGCCGAAGAAAATATTTTAGAACCTGAAAACTACCCTAAAAATTTATATGAGAATCTTTCTGAAGGAGGAAATTACCCACTCCTTGATAATCATTGGGGAAGTCGAGTGTCCACATTGTTCCTTTATCGTGTGCTAAAAGCAGCTAAAGTAAAAAGGATAGAAGGCAGAACACGTATTGAACTCCAGAAAAAGCTATATAAAGGTAGACATCCCAAACATTGGTTGTTACACATACTATATTCTAACCCCAACACTGAAAAATTTAAAGACGCAATACGAAAAACTAAGAGAATCCGTGATAGAAAATCATGCTGAACTATTAAATATCACGAAAGACATTAAAAATTTCGAAAAGATAGAATTCGATAATTCCAAAATTTTAAAAGAAAACGTTCAAGCATTAAAAGAGGCGATCCAAAATCAAAATAACGAAATAATAATTGAAGCCAGAAGAGAACTTATTTTCGACACAGCCAGAACTCTTCATGCTAGTTTAGTTACTGAAAATGCTAAACTCAGCCATTTGTTCCTATCTTGTAAAAACAACCATCTACCAGCAGCGATCATTAACAAAACAACTTTAAAAGAAAATCTAATGAAAATAAAGAAGTTAGCTGAAAAATCAAATTTTGCAGTAGTATTAGACGAGAAATCAATTCAATCTTATTACCGAATGAAATTAGTAAATTGTTACGTAACAGGAAATGAAATAGAAATTGAACTAAAAATCCCACTCCAAAATCTCCACGCAAAATACGACCTGTACAATGTTATTCCATTAGCATTCCGTACACATGATAATAAAATTTGCTTCTGGGATCAAGAACCTTCAATCTTATCCCACAATAAATTCGACGGATCAATAAGAATTATAACGGGAACAGATATCGACCTTTGTGGCAAGCATAGCCTATTATGTTTTCTCCCACAAGACCGCACAATCAACAATAAGGGTAATTGTGCAAGAGCATTATTTCAGGGAATGAAATATGAAGAGATAATAAAGAAATGCACATTTAAATGTGAAACAAATCATAATGAAATCGTAGTGAAACAAATAGAAATGAACCAATTTGCAATAACAAACGCAAAGAACCCATTAATATCAGTCAACACAATTACAAAAACAAGCACAAGCATAGCCATCAACGATTCATGGCCTGGAGCAACTTTACTAACAGTCCCGTGTATAATGGAAATTCAACAGTTACAAGGAGAAAACAACGCCGAAACAATCATCCCGGCAGGTTTTCCCTGTATTAACAATCCAGAGAAGGAAATCCTTATCGAACATCACCTACCACTAGTTTGGACAAAATATCAATTTATGGAACTAGATTTTGGACTACATCAATCATTCAAATTTCCGAATATTTCAATTGCGTACAATAATAAATGGCATGACAACGTACCGTACATCTCACCGATAACTCCGATTCACAAATTCGAAGAGAGACTAAAAATGGCAGAATTGAAAATTCCTGACCTAGGATATCAGGACACCATAAACACCGTACACCTACTATTATTAGGCTGGTGCGGTTTATTAACATTCGTAGTAGCCATATTGGTTTACGTCAACCTCAAAGTGAACTGTGTTGCTATCAATGCACACAATCAAATAAACGATTTGGCATTGGGAGCAATACACCGTTAATGGTCCATAAATTTAAGTCTATTTTTGTAATAAAATATAATAAGTTATCATTAAAAAGCATAATAAATTTGATTATGCCAAATTTTATCAATTAAGGCAATTTGCAATAATAAATTTCTATGCTCAAATGACAAATATTATATTTTTAAGCGATGATCAATTCCGCAACGTAAAATTAAGAGATATTTGTGAAAAGTTAATATTGTTATATGGTTAGAATTAAAAGATATAATAGATTAAAATGATAAACTTTCAGGAACGCAAAACTTAACGAAGCAGGAGCTTCGGGCTTTCTTTCGCCCGGGGACCTTTGTTCCATCCTGTTTCTGCAGACGATTCAGTTCGTCTACAGAAACGTGTCGAACAAATTATAGACAACTATTATTCCTAATTCTCGGAATAATAGCTGTCTATATCTTTCTTAGCTTCTCACAATCAGACACCACCAGATATGCTGACAATAATGTGTCATCATATTTGGCGGATGTTCTGTATCACGCCACCTTTTTGGTCGGCCATATTTGATTGAAACAATGAAAACGAAAGTAATGTCGTATCTTGGTTTCGAAGATACGTTCATTCCTAAACCTACAGTCAAGTAGAAACGTTAGGGTTCACACTAGCTGTTGTGGACATTAGGTTTCACTAGTATTAAAAAATAGTATTAAGTATAATTTCGAAGTGTTGTAATAATTAACGTGAAATATTAATAAAAGATAATAGAAAAGAAATTATCTTATTTGTCTAGGTGATTTCAAATTAATGAATTACTCTCGCAACAATGGAATATTATATATAGCAGGCTAATAGCAGATTTATCTTTTTTTTTTTTGTCAAAATTTTATATGAACAGTAGGTACCTACCTGCCTTAGTTGATAATTATTTGAAATTGAAATTGTTGTTTTTGAGTAGTAGAATTTTATTTAATCTTGAACTGGCTGAAGTTCTTGAACTCATACATGTCATTTAAGTTCCTAGATGCCAATCAGTTTTGTGTTAGAATCAACAACTAATAGAGAATGAGTTGGATCCCGATTAAGGAAATGGAACTGTCGACGTCGTCAAGTCAGGACAAAGGGGGTAATTCCCCTAGTAACCTTATTTTTGTTTTTTGTTTTTTTTTTGCTCGTCACTTGAAAAATTTTAAAACATTTTTAGTAATAAATATGTGAGCGGGTTCTATAGATTCTAAATTTGTCAAATTTTCTAAATTTTCAAAACTGACGAGCAAAAAGAAAAACCTTAAATATTTTCTTTACCTCCTTCCCTTAAAGAAATCCTGGATACTCCCCTGGATGTAATTAAGCTCATAATGTCACTTGTCATGTGGGTTGTATTTTTGTTTATATTAAACTTAGCTGAGCCTTTTACTATATATTATTACGTATGGACTGCTTAAACTGATAAGAAAGTTACACCACAAGTGTGGGGAAAGGAATGACTACGGTCCAACGGATGCTTGCAATACTTTGATTGGTTTTTTCCTAACAGGTAAGTGATAAAAACCAATAAGAACTGAAAATATTGTTTACATGCGCCCGTTGCACCCTAGATCTCCCCTTCCACATCACAGCAGATGATATCTTCACTTTTATTGCTCTACCTCTTAACTGTTTGAGCAGTACATATGTAGTAACATACAGTCAAAGGGCTGACCTGTAACATCTTTTTTATTTTAAATTAAAAATGTGTGCAGTACATTTTATTCATCATACCGTGCTCTCCGTTCGTGAATTATTAGAAGCCCCATTTATAATTTTTATATTGCAAAAAATTTCTGAAAACTATTTAATCTGGGGCTCAAAATTAAGCAATATTTTTATTCACATCTTCAATGTACAGGTCCGGTTGCAAAGATTTTTTCGCAGGGAATGCACAACGTTTACGTTATAAATTATTTGGCATAACAGGTACCTCTCTATCTATGGTAGATTTAATTTTTATTCGATTATTTAAATTATCAATACGAGTAGAGTTTGGATTTTTATGTCGTAAAAATGACAAAATATGAGCATAAAATATGTCTTTTATCAGTGTTAAATTATGTTAAAATTATTCTCAAAAAAGTGAAATATTCCCAAACTATTCCTTTTCACACTAGGTCAACAAGAGTTTCAAAATACTTGCAGGATTCTTCAAACTGAATTACAAGACGGTGTTCTGTCCGTGATATATCTGCGATAGAAAAAATAAAAAGTAAAGGAGACATTTTGTGAGTTTTTCGCATAATTTCGGAAAACATACAAAAATATAAACTTTATTTAGAGGGAAAAAAAAAAACCAACAATGAGTATAGATGAAAATAATTTTTTTAAATCTTTAAATTCTCATTTTCTCCAATTACACCCTTCTAATTTTTTAATTATCAAATATGAATATCCTAAGATATTCTCCGGATGGTCAGGAATATTTTGAGCGTACTTTCATTAAAATCTGTAAAGTATGACACTTGTTCTCAGCAAACGAAATTCCCTTAGTTCCGGAGATAGACATACCAATTATATAACTTCCTCCGTTCGCAGTTGGTAAAAATATATGTACCAAAAACATGTCAAATTTTGGTGGCCTACAGGCGCAAAGGCAAAAGGGCGCAAAATTATTTTTTTTAGTATTTTTTGAATCGGCGACTTAGTATTTTTTAATGATCTTTTACATACTTTTAGTTCGCAACATTGACAGTCTAGTCAAATTTGCATCAAAATGAAAAAAAAAATAGCACACAAACTTTAACTGGATAGGGTTGTCGTGTGAGTCTCCTGGAATAACATGCTAAAAGTTGCCCCCTAGCATTTTTAAAAAGGGGGTTTTTATCCCCAAAAATTTGTTTTTTCCGCGAATTTTTATTTTGTGATAGAAACAGGTCGGTATGAAATTGTTCAGCATAAAATTTTCTATAAAAAAAGTCACATGCAGTTTTTTCCCTGACGTTCCCTTTCCCTCCAGAGAGTCTTGAAAACAACTATATTCACTGAATTTGGTTGTTTCCAAGACTCCCTAGTGGGGAAGAGGGCGTCAGACAAAAAATTTTGAAGATGAAAGGGATGGTTAAAGGTTATCGAAGGGGAGTGAATGGGTAGAAAATATGTATTGGGTTTACGAATTATATACATAGCATGATAATATTACAAGTTATATTTCCCAGTCCCACATAATTCTGTCGAACATGTTTAGTGGAGAATGGTTTTTTCAAGACTCTCTGGAGTGAAAGGAAGGCTTTGGGCAAAAACCGCACAGCATCTTTTTCGTAGAAAGTTCTATGATGAACAATGTTTTACTGATCTATTTTTATCACAAAATCAAAATTTGCGAAGAAAAACACAAAAAATCAAATTTTGGAGGACAAACAATTAAAGAAGTTGCGAGGGTGCAACTTTTAATATGTTACTCTAGGGGACTTACCAACAACCCTATGTAGTTAAAGGTTATGTGCTAATTCTTTTTTTGTAAGATTTAATTAGACTATGAATTAGGGTTCGGGCGCAAAATTTATCTGGCCTATAGGCGTCAAATTTATAAATCCACCTCTGATTTTAGGCCAAAATGACAAAATAATACGTGTATATGATGGAACAAACATCGAGCTCACTTCACTCGAAATTTTCTGAATTGTAAAAGTAACTTCAATATTTCCAAAAAGAAGCGACAGGAAAAAATATCAACTAAAAATGATTATATAATGACTTGCCTTTTGAAATTATTTTTGAAATTCTATTTGAAATATGAACTAAAAATTAATTCAAGTAACTTTAGACATACAAAAATAATAAATCGCTGATAACGAAGGAAAAATGCACGTCTTCTAAAACTTTTTTGACTTGGGGTATGTGTAACCACTATTAGTGGTGTTCTGAACAAAAACAATAAATTACTCATTTTATTTAAAAAGTTCCACTGTGTACCACTCTCCCCCACCTAGTAGAAAATGATGAAGTTTTGGAAGGCCCCCTCTAGGGCTCTACCTTTTTTTGTTTTTTTCTTAACACTTATCAGTAAGTATAGTCGACCTCCTTGAGAGTTTGAAATGCCACCACAATCAAACTTTCGGGCTACGACATTGACGATTAGTCCAAAAAATTGATGGAAAATGTTCTTCGTCGTATTACTCCAATACAAGTTTTGATTATTGTTGGCACCTAATCAAAACATCCGGAACAAAACGATGATACTTTGATAAATTGTCTGTATGAATAATATTGTAAACTTATGCCTTCTCCTTATCAGATCTCCAAAAAAATTTTATGAAAACGTAAAGAGGTCTGAGTGGAGGCGAAAAAACAAATTATCGAATATATTAAGTAAATCAACTTTTGCAAGTAGAGGTCGAGTTAGTAGTTGAGTATCAGGGTAGTAATCGTCCCCTGCCGAAAGGTCTGAGGGCCAGGGCCGACAAAGCAGTTCGAGATCAAAAAACATACAAAATGGCAGTTTCATGTTGACTCAACACATGTAAAATATGCGCCCTTCCCCCAAATCAGTTTTTTATTTCTATCTCAGGTAGTATTCTTTGGAAAGACTACTACCGACATTCTCCTGAACGCCATTGATGATTCTATATAGCCTACAATATAAAATAATAAAAAAGCGCCGACTTTAATAATGCCAGTAGATCTTTTTGGAAAAATTTTAAAATGTTTATTTTTCGATTTTTAGCGCATTTATATAAGCTTTTATTCTACTCACTACAGCGATTTTAAAATATATTAATACTGCAGCCAACCTTCTTCAGCGAAATAATATTTATCTCGCATGAAGTTAAAGCCAAAAAATAAATAAATAAATGGGTTTTAAATTACGTAGGTAATAGGATAGTGATGGTGAGTTTAACCAACTTACCCATAGGCGTCGACTTGAGGTTTTGGTGGGTCGCCACGATAACATTGGGAATTTAGATAATCATAGAAGTACTTATATAATATATATATATATATATATATATATAGCCGTCAAATGCGAAAATCAGCTTTTTTCAAATATGCCTAGGCATTTACAATTTTGCGGTCAAATGCTGTAATGAATCAACATTATAGCTTTTGAATGAATGAAAGTAGGCATTATATATAAAGTGCAACACTCTCCAGTTTTTTTTGCATATATTTAGCCTACCTATGGAATTTGGCCTAGTTTTATCAATATTCTTTGTTAGACAAAATCAATAAACCATCAAATACAATTAGTCAAATTAATTCAAACGTATTATTAATAAAATAATAGAATATGGAAAAATTTCGTGCATTTTTTTTGTACAATACTATGCACAAGATTTTATTGTAGGTAATTTGAAAAAAACAAAAAGCTTAAAATAATTGAAATTTTTCTATATTATATTATTTTATTAATAATACGTTTGAATTAATTTGACTAATAGTATTTGAAGGTTTATTGATTTTGTCTAACGAAGAATATTGATAAAACTTGGCCAAATTCAATAGTCATAAAAAATGCCTGAGAGTGATGCGCGTTATACATATAATGCCTAATTTCATTTGGTCAAAAGCTATAATATGGATTCATTATAGCATTTGGCCGCAAAATAGTAAGTGCCTAGGCATTTTTGATAAAGGCTGATTTTGGAAATTGACTGCGACATAATTATACATTTTTTTGTATTAAATATTCGAAATTAAAAATTCGATGTCCAAGTTGAATGTGAACTGGGAGATTTAACAATTTTATTTTTTTTCGGTGCCCCTCAATAATTTTACCAAGTTGGTTGAATTTAATTAATTCGTTAACGCCTACTTCTTATATATTATCGACTTATTCACAGTAAACATACCTAAATATATTCCAATTTCAACGAACTGAAAGATATTTGTTTTCTTCTTTTTTTTTTTTTAATCTATTGTGGTTGTTTTTTATTTCAGCCTAATTTTATACAATGTTCAGGATTCACCGAAGAATTATCAGGTTTCTCAATTGTACGAATGCCTTTGGAAAAAAACAAAAAAAAAACAATTACAAATCTGTCTCTTTGTGAAAAATCTGTCGGTAGCAAAAGATTTTGTATTTGGCACTCTGTGAAGTGTAGAAGATTACAAGGGAATTTTTTTTTTTTTTTTGTCAAAACACAACGTTATTGGAGAACATACATAGGCCTACATATAGGGTGAAAAGAAAAAGAAGGCATATTTTCGTGTTTGTGCATGGCAATAAATGTTTAAATTGCTATGTCCTAATCCGGGTCGATTAGACCTTATCACGTACGTTTTACTTGTTCACTTTTTTTCCCCTCCGTCATTCGAAAATCTTGTTTCTTCTTTTCTTCTTTTACTTTTCTCTCCTTGACGCCGTTGGAAAGTGTTATCGTTTTTGTTAATTTTTTGAAATATTCCATTGTTTCTGCGTTTTTGCTCGGTACCGAATAAATAACATTTTCTTAATTTTTATTTATTCTCCTTTTATATTTTGTTTTTTCACCCTCATTTATGCACAATACATCTTTTGCTATCGGTTAAAATGGACTCCACACATCATTCAGTACCAACCAAACATTTGGCGGGACACCGTTGTAGTTAGTGTTTTACTGAAATTCCATTCCTTATAAAATTAGGTTTCGTGTATATTTGAATTCCAACGTTCACCCGGTTGAAATAAATTTATGTTTTTTGTTGTTGTTTTTTTTTTTTGTCTCCAGCATCGAAATTCTTTTCCGATGAGAATTTACTCAAACTGCGACGATAGGTTTTCAGGTAGGTACACCCATTCTTTTTGTTCAAGAAATGGAGCTGGTTTTCTTTTTCATCATTATAGGTGAAAAAATTCCAGACGAAGGAATTCGAACCTAGTGCGAAAAAAAAAAGAGCCGATCGTGAATGTGTGAAAGGAAAATGATTTCACTATAAATTAACGATATCCCACGAGTTTTTGAAAATATCGATTTATCCTCTTGTTTTGGAATGCTTCTTTAGTCATAACATATAGCTTTCTTAATAAAGTTCAGATAACCAACAATTCAACTTTTAACTAATTGTAGGTAGATACTAATCAATTAAATTATGCGATTCAGCTTAGAAGGGATCTTTATCATTAAAAAAAGAAACTGGAATGACAAGGGCAAGGATGTACTACAAGAGCGAGGATAACTCAGTAGTAAGGGGAGGTCATAAACTTCTTTAGTGGTCTCTTCGGACTTCCGCCCCATCGAAAATCACCAAAACTGACAAAACACTATTTTTACGTGTCAAGCATTTTCTTGGCTCAGAAGGGGGTCCAGACCCCTTGAGACCTACCCGTATCTACGCCCTTGATGTATGAATTTTGCAATTATAATTGTTACATTTGTGATGCATCGTAACGTTTTACTTTAAAATGACGTCACAGGGTTGCCAACTAACACAAATAAAAAATCTCTAGTTCGCGAAAAATCCTTAAATCTTGGAATAAATTCTTCTAAACCACTCTTCTAAATAAGATGCAGCCTCTGGAAGGTTTTTATAATACACTGTGTAGGTACTTCACTACCTCATGGACTCCATTATTGGGGTTGAACATCAAGGTGGCCGACATCCGGCGGTTATTATCGTAAGCTTCGAAAACGGCCCAATGAACACAAATCCATTCAACACGTTGCTAAATAAGTCCTCAATTAATGCTTTTGCGGGTGTTTTTGGGTAAAAACAAAAAGCCTTCTTATCCCATTTTCAAACTTCTTATTAGCAAAATACCCCAATTCCTGTGATCGAAAAATAAAAATCTTTCACTGTACAAATTTTGAAGCGTATATTTGTAAAATATCGATGAAACATTGCAAATTTATGTTATAATGAGAGAAGAAAATTACAAAAAAATATTTTTTACTGAGCCATTTTGGATTCAAATAATTTACCGATTTTCATTTACTATATATTTTTTGATTGACTGAATTTTTGAAACTTGCAACAATTTTTGTATACAGTTTCTAAGTACCACGGTATAGGTTGATATTTTTGTTCGATAGTCACGAAATTTGGTACGAACATTGATACTACGCCAAAGACAAAACATATTGATTTTAGTATAAATCGGCTGGAGGGTACTGGTAGGTCCATTTTTGTCCCTTTGTTAGAGTTTTATAGCTCTAAAACAGTGGCGTACCCAGGATTTTATTTCGAGGGGAGAATCTAAAATTTTGGAACCAAGTGTTTAACATTGGTTTTTCTCAATTTCTTCCATTATATTCAACGATATTTCAGGGATTGGAGATGGGTAAAAAGCAGTGTGTCAAGTTGAAGTTAAAAATTGATTAATTGATAATTTAATTTTATTGAATGAACTTGTATAACTTGTTGTCAATTTTGGTTGTAATTGACTAGTTTTTAAAAACATGCATTTCCTAAAAGAGAAGTTGCTGCGCCCGAGTTTTTTTAAATTTCATATTTTAGATATATCTACTTAGGTACTTTAAATTTTTATTTATCCAGATGCATTCTATGCACCAACTTAAATGAATTTTCACTTGGTTTGAAAGTGACATTTGTTACATGTCCTTTCTATTTTTTTGCCTCCATTTTTGATACTTGCCTCTTGAAATTTTGTTTATCTACAATTCCTTTTATTTTGATCAACTTATTCTACATTCCATTGGGATTACCCACAACAAAAGCCTCCATCTGGTTACAAAAATTGTAATCAATCGTATATATATATGAGTGATCAATCTTTTTTCTCCTACAAGAGCCGATGTATTTTTGACCATTTTCAAAAATTCACCAGAAATTGAATTTTTGGAATTTTTAGACGCAATTAGAGCTCAACGAAAGATTAATTCCTCATCTTCAAATAGATGTAAGAAGGTACATAATTATATACGCCTATACAGATATTTTTTTCTTATGTATTTTAACGTCGTAATTTTATGAAAAATACGCCCTGGGGTGCCGCTTCATAGCACTTTGGGCTTGTACCAGCCCCCTATTTTTGCTGGCATAGTTGGGTAACACTGCAGAATTTGTTGTTTCGGCAGAAACAACGAACATTCTTTTTTTTGTGTATGTGTGTGGCTGTGTGGGTAAGGCTCTTGATCAGACCCAAGTTGAGACATACGCCATTTTGGATCATAATTTTTCCGAGCTCAGTTTTATTCTGTTTGTTGAACATGCTTTTCATCAGCATAACGAAGAAACCGGTGATTGGAAAAATTACAATCCAAAATAGAGTATGTCTCGACCTGTACTGTGATTATAGTTCTCTGGTGTGGGTAGCGGTGCATGAGAATTGAATATGAGGGAATAATATTACCTAGTGAAATAAATTTGACGAATAAATTTGGTTGGCTCGTATGTTTATTATAGTGATAAGGCATCTTTTCTTAAATCTGTATAAGTTTACTTAATTGTGTAAAATTTTATTTAATTCAGTTATTCAAAGAGGAGTGTTATTTCTTTCATTTAGCTCAAATTGTGCTTAAAAATAAAAATTAAATTTTTGGTGAACTTTTTAAAATAGTCAAAAATATATGGTCTTTTGAAAAAAAAACTGATTGAATACTCATTCGTTTCTTATCAGCCTAATCGATATTGAACACTCTGTGCTTAGACAGTCCCAATAGGCGTTAATACAGACCACAATAGAGAGGTGGTGTTTGTGATAAGCCTCCCGCAAAATTTGTCACAGATATAAGGCAATATTGTTTACATCACAATTCTTGTCAGAAATCTCACTGGGTGTCTAAATATTTATGAAAAGCACTGAAAAACGTGGAAATATAGGAATTTTTGATCCTAATTGTTTTAAAACAAGAGCCAGGTACTTGTTCAACATAAACAAAATTATGAAGGAAGTTTCAAGCAATAAAATAAGGTAAAGAACAAGAAATTTGAGTTGTTAGATGTGAAAATAATGTAATTTGATGGCTCAAATTTCTTGATCTTTGGATTATTTTTTTCGTTGATGCTACTTCTAAAATTTCATCTAAGTCGAATAAGTATCTAGGTATCACTTGTTTTAAGATAATTATGAACAAAAATTTGAATATTCACTATGCTTTTCGTGTGTTTTAGCCACCCGTGGTATAAAACTTTCAGTTGCGACGTCATGCGACATTATGCCTTATATTAAAATAAATGATAGCACATTGACTTGTATTAGGCCTACTGGCTACTACTGCGCGTACACTTCCAGCAGGAGCGAGCTCAAGAACAGGAAGAAAATGACTCAGATCACGGATCCTTTTTAATTTTAAAAAAAGTGATTCTAATCCGATCACGAATCATTTTCCAAAGAATGATTCGAATCCGGATCACGGATCATCTGTGAAGAAAAAGGATCCGTTCGGATCATTTGCACGGATCCTGTGGATGATTTGGAAACAAAAGATGTTTCATCAATTTCGAAAAAATAAATGAATAATTCTAAAGTATATTCTTTATTTTCTATGTTTTATGTTTTTTTGTATTTTTTTTTTTGGGGGGGGGGAATCTGAAAAAACGGATTCTGAGAAATGAGTTAATGAACTTGAATTTTCATCAGCCGGTCATTTTTTAAACGACATGATATTTTCTTTCAACTAACTACTTATATTGGGTATTCCAGAAGAATATTCTCCTGTTAAACCGTGTGTATTTTTAAACGGACCATCCAAAAGCATAGTTAGGGAGGTGGTCCTGGGTGTCTGAACTTTCCCCCTTTATAGCTAAGAAAAAAGGCTTGACATTTAAAAATGGTTTGTTTTTATCGGTTTTGGTGATTTTATGTTGGAGTGGAGTCAAAAGAAACCACCGAAAGTAGGTGGACCCCTGTAAAAATGAGTTATTTACGCCCTCGAGTCTATCTGTAGAAATTTAATGCTTGGCGAGGATTGTAACATTGACAGGGAATGTGTAATCGAATTTTTTATGTAGCCTGTAAGAAGAGGTTAAATATGTTGCTGTTTTAGGAAATTTTTGTTTCAGACAGTATTTCAGTGGTATTTCTTTAACACACTAATGAGCAACCTAAAAGTGTACTTTGTACTAGAGTAATTATTAATTAAGCTATTTATCGTTGATAAATATTCAAGGTTTAAGAATACTAATGAGAATTTTTAGCAAGTTTTCAAACTTGTGGCTGGGACCATGACATTATTTCATTTTATGAAAAACTGTTACATTTAGAACGCAAATTAATAAAATTTGTGTAAGTATGATATATGTGTATATTACGGCCAATATAATTATTTGTGTATGGGTGTTCTCATTGCCTACACGTATATCATACTATTATGAACCTATTCAATGTTATATACCTGATAGAGGTTTCAGTTTTATTTTCCAATGGGACTGATAGGCTCTTTAAACTAGTATACTCCTGTCATAGTGGTGATAATGAGCCGCCATTTTGAATTTTTTCGTTATCATCAATCCCCTCATGTTCTCGGATATAAACAATGTAAGTATTAGAAAAACTGAAAATGGCGGTTCATTATCATCACCTTCCTACAACATGGGAAAGAGCGCTTCTCTCTCTCTCTCTTTCTCTTTCTTTCTCTTTTTCATTTTTCTTTCTCTCTCTCTTTCTCTCTCTTTCTCTTTCTTTCTCTTTCTTTCTCTCTCTTTCTCACTCTTTCTCTCTTTCTCACTCATATCTAAAGATTAAAAAATCCTTAGAATAGCTAGAATTTTTTTATTATTTTTCGGAACATATTATGAAACAGTTTTCTTGAAGGATATATACTAAAGCAGGCGACCCATGTTGTCATCTTCGTAGCTGGAAAAAAGTTTTAATTTTCATTAGTCCACCTACTCTTATTCAGTAAAAGTTACCGTTATGAAATAAAATATTAGCAGCAAAAAATGAAGCAAAGTATGTACCTAACATTTTTATTGTTCGAGGTAAAAGTTTTGTTTCGTTTACACACTACTATGATTTCGCATTTGTCGTTATCAAGTACTTCAAACATCATAGGAAAAGGAACGTAAAAGTGAAATTCCTCTCACTAACTGTACATAAAAATGAATAAAAAATAAAAAATTCCAACTTACCAACTTAGCAGCAGCTCCGTTGGAAAATGTAAGCAAGTTTTCAAAAACAAAAAAGATCAAAATAGTACACTAAAAATTGGAAAAAGTTAATATAAATCATAAAATAATGATTGTGTTAAATTTCTTAGCTATTGATTGAAGATTACGTATTTTAGATACCAAAATCTGAATTAAATAGCCCATATCAGAAGTACCGTCTGGTCGATCTGCACCAAAATCAATAGGGCTAAGTTGGTCCTAATTGGCGTAGAACAAATGTTAGTAGGTATTACATTTTACGTTATCAAACAAAAATTGCTACCTGTTCCGTGGTAACAAGAAAATCTTACATGTATACATATTATATACCTGCAGGTACAAGTCGTCATATCGTACATATTATGAATTTGATTTTTTGTCTCAAAATTTGCCTTTGATTATGAAACGAAAAACGTACCCACTCCCATCTACAAGTCGTTTCATGAGATCAAAATTAAAACGCATATTTTCACAGAGAACTTACATAAAAAAATAGTGTTTCATTAAGGCACCCATTATTTTCAACTTATTTGTAATTCTTGGGGGAAATGACCAGTCTAAATTATTAGAAAGGCGCAAAAAATGATCTGCCCACATAACTAGAGCTCTCATATGTTTGAGACGGAAATTCTTTACTCGAACTTCGTAAACTTCACATATTTTTCGCTCTCTTTAGAAGCTTTTCTTCGTTACGATTCTGCTTGAACCATATTGCTAGTAAATTTTATTAAAATAAATTTTGAAAATAAAAGTAGCCGCGTTTAGGCATAACGGATTTTAACAGATTTCAAATTAGGTATTCCTTCCACAAAAATCGTTATTGGCATTGGATTCGTGAAAAAAAAAATCGAATTTTTTTTTAAACATCCACCGTTATTATTACCTAATCTATTATTCGGGAGGAGGCCTAAGATATACACTGTTCTCTGGATGGGTTAACTACCAAAATACGTCTATTAAGCAGTTTACGGTTTGTTTATTTTTAATGCGTTAATACGATAGTTCGGAAATTAGTTCTTAATAAATTTTATTGTTATGAATGTAGACTACCAATAATAACAACGTGAATGAAACCACATTTATAACCCTTTTTTGAGTATTATAGGCTTACAGAATGTACTCGTACTTTTATCGACGTGAATAAAAAAATAAATTTTTTTTACGCTATGAGTTTTAACGTGTCTTGACTGCTCTACGATGACTTAAAAAAATTATCCATGATCGAAATTTTCCATTAATTTGACTGCAGACAAAATTACTGAAAATTATAATACAAAAATAATAATGCTCACGTAGTTCCTCTTGATTATTTGTGATTATACATAAATATATCTTGATGGATGGAGAGAACAAAACAGAAAAAAAAAGGTGAAAAATCAATGCTTACCTTTTCTTAATTGATGCAATAATAAAAAGTAGGCAATTGGCTGTATAGTTTCCCAATAGGTACACTCGATTTAGTTAAAAGGATAAGTATGTATCAATTTTAAAGCTGTTTTTTTTTTTAGCCCTTTACCTAATACCTATTATCTATCTATCTTCTTTAGGTATTAATAAAACTCAAAGTATCAATGTTTATTCGTTATTTTTTTTTACTACTCATTTTTAAAATTTAGAAAAAATTCTAGTAATAAAGTGGGTTTCATAGATGCAAATGTAACAGCAGGAAAGATATGTGTAGTACCGATTTTGTGACTCTTTTCTGAAGTTGCATTTCCTTCAAGAATATTAATATTCAAAGTGAATACAAATATTACTCGAGAATGAATGAATTAAGTAATTTATTATTTACACTCTTATGGTGGACCTTAACTTTAATAATCAGATGTTAAAAAGAATAGGTATTCAAAAACAAAGAGTAAAATCACAGTATAATAAAATAATAATTTTGTGCAGACAAGAATATAAGTGATCAAGAACTGTATGAAACAGTTTAGACGCAGTATGAATATTCTGTCTAAAACATGAGATTATATGCAAAATCAAGGTATATGAATTTCTACTGTGATTAATACGAAGTGGGGATATGAAGAACAGAGGGATTTGTCATTCGTGTAGTCGAGGGACCAGTCTAATGAGGTCATTGAATATTGTTAGTTCTGTGTGTATGCAAAATATTAATAGGGAAGAAAAAGAAGAGTCAACTTCCTAAACAAGGGTTTTTTGTTCAGAAAATAAAATATTTTATTCTTATGTACGAATGTAGTAGCCTACTATTGTATACGTTACAGCTAACTTTATCAAATTTTCTAAATTTTCAAAAGTGACTAGCAAAAGTAAAAAGGTCATCAAATATTTTTTTGACCCACATTGAAGAAATTTTGACTACGCTCCTGTCGACAGATCTGAGAGGAAATTTTTGTAATTTATTTGTGTTGTTCAGAGGAATTTTTGAAACCATCGTCGAAATCTCTAGCCTCTCTTGGGGCTAAGTTTTCCAATTTCACTAAAATTCATCATTGACAATTACTCATGACGACAGGGGTTGGGAGTGAAATAAATACTTACTTCCACTTGATCCGATTCACTCTTCAAAGAACTTTTTCCATTCTGATATAAAATTCTTCATTTACTCTCAAGTTTAATAACTCCATAAAAATCTCATCGAATTCCTCTTAGCCTGGTAGAAAAACGATTCGTTCGGGGTGAAGCTTTTTTTTTCTTCAAAATTTTATAATTATAGGGCGATGGCAGAAACAAATCAATAACCAGCCAGAAGGAAAAGACAAATGCACCCAAAAATCAAAATATGGTCATGGCAAAAAGAGAAACAGCAACCAGGTAGAAAGGAAATAGATAAATGTACTGATAAAAATACAATCTACTTTGTCCTTAAAAGAGCGAATGATTCCAAATTTTAAGGAATCTCTTACTAATTTTTTAGTGATTCATTTCCAATTGATTCAATCTGTGAAGAGTTGATTGTTCCCATTTACTCGCTCTCTCACTCAATGGTTAAAAAATGATAAAATTCCAGGATTTAATCTACCCTTTATCGGTTTAGTAAAATTTGTTTTGTTTGATAATGAACACTATTTCACGGTAGGCTATGCGTAATTTTTTTTATTCTGACCCCAAGTGGCATACTTTTTAATTCATCCATTCGAATCGATCAAAAAAATGCAAATCTTAGAACCGTCAGTTTCTACTTGTTGTATTTTAGTTTTCGAAAAGTCTGAAACCTAAAACAGAAGCTTTTCTGTACCTGCGTTTTTGCGTTGGTAAGCTATAATCAGTCGAACAATCATTTCATTCAGTCGAACAAAAATATAAAATACACTGGTTAGGCTAAAACGAATAAAAAATTGCGAAATTCTTTACTTCTTCAATATTATTTGTTGATAGAACTGAAAAATTTTCATTGAAAAATAATATTTGTTTTTTCAAACTAGATTTTTGTATTTACCCATACCGAACCTCGCTCAAAAATTGTCTGGTTTTAATATAATTTCCGCCCAAAATGAGATAATTATAACCGCAAATATAACCGGTTTACTTTATTGAAATAAGAAAATGTAGGCTACCTATGCGGTTTTAGGAAGAGATATAAATTATCTTTCCAAGTATTTGAAAAATGAAAATTTTCAATGAACTCACGTACCTAAGTACCTATAGATATCAGTTTCAGCATATTGAAACAAGTTTTAATTATTATATTTTCTGTTCGTTTCCAATCACTTTCTCACGATTACTGTACAGTACTTACGTAGGTACCGTATTAATTCAGCCAAACGGCAAATATTTTTACATTCCTAATTGCGGTTTCGAATGAAAGGATATCTGATGGATATCACCAGTATATCACATTAGCGATTTCAAATACCTAAGTATAGCCGTCGCAGTTATTGAAAATGTGCTGATAGTAATTTCTTGAAATGAAAAAGCGTTACCTAGAGAAAAATCTTCTCTTTTTCTTTTAATGGATCACCATTCGTGGTGGGATTAGAGGGATAAAGAGATTGAAATACCTCAAGAAAACAACTTTCTAAGCAAAGGAGTAGAATAGCTCTGTTGAATGTGAGTCCAGACATTTTCAGTGAACTCCTCCGCCCTACCAACAAAAATTTTCCGAAACCGACAAAAACCCACTATTTTTGGATTTATAACTTTGTTCCTTTCGTTAATAGAGGAGTTCGGACCCCCAGAACCTCTTTATCTATGCCCTTGTTTCAAAGAATACGCTAAACATGAGCGCGGGTAGGAGTTTTTCCTAAAGAAGTGCAATGGAAAAATAAAATAAAAAAATCAGCGAACCTTTTGAAAAATGAAAAAAAAAAATTTGCAATCACGGATTTTGCGTGGTGTTTAAAATGAAAAAAAAAAATCCAAGTGCTACAAGCGCACCCTCTTTACCCATCCCTTCTAACTCTGCTCATGACATAAGACTGAAAGATTATCATCGTACTTTTTTTGAATTGAGCTGAATTAAGGTTCCTTTGAAAAAACAAATCTAAGTTCATTCTGGTAGAAAATTAAATTTATCTATTTTGGGAGGTAAAACATTGCGAAGGTTAACTTTAGAGAGATAAAAAAAAGCATTGTGAACAAAGCTAACATTTTTTATCGAGGTGAAGAAAGTGAGAACAAGACTCATTTCTTTTGAAGGTATTGACCATGGGCGTTGGCAGAAATTTTTTCAGGAGTGGTGCGCACTTCCAGAAAAACGTTGAGTGAAAAAAATTAATTTTTTTTTTCAATTCTTAAAAATATGAAAATAGTATTATAGACATATATATTAAAAAAAAATGCTTCCACGTGTATTGCCGATTTTCATCTGGCCCTATTGGCATTTTTCAGGAAAAATACTCAGTTATATGGACTTAAATTAATTTTTTGGGATTTATTCAGTATGAAATCATGTAGATAAAAAATTTAAAGGAAAATATTGTCAGCATCTATAAAATTTTCCGTACAATGCATGATTTAGCGAATAAGTCCCACCAAAACATTTTCTTCCATATAACTACGGGTATTTCTTGTAACAATATGCCAATAGTGTCGGGTACAAGTAGGTAACCATTTTGGACCCACTGTTAATACGCGTGTTGAACACTTCGAAGAACCCTATTGTTTATGGTCTGGATCGGGCCCATAGTCCTTCCGGTAGGTCAGTTTATATGCATTGTTTATTGAACAGCGTACAAGTAGCAATTTTCAATCGATGGGCTTGAAATTTGGTATACGCATGTGTTTTAGGTCAAGAACAGTACCTATTAATTTTTGTGCCGATAGGTTTTACGGTACGCCTGATAGGAGCGATTTTGTTGCAGTTTCGGCAGATTAATGGCTCTGAAAGGAGTAATTTTTAAGCTTTAGTCACAAAATGTGGTACAGGCATTGATTCAAAGTATATCTAACATGATTCCAAATTTGGTTCCTATTAGTATTATGGTTCATTCTTTGGGGCTGTTGGAGCTATTAATTTTTCGTGTTTTCTCAATAAAAGTTGAAATTCTTTTTCAATAGTCACGAAATTTGTGCAAACAGTATCTCCTATACAAGGACCACTCCTACCAATTTTGGTTTTCATTGGTCAATTTGTTCCAAACTTATTATCTATTCCTTGTGATTTTCCCTCTTTTACCCTTCTGATTATGATCCCAAAAAATTCATTTTCTAGACTTCATCGAGAAAAAAACTTGTTTTAACCTAAAAACTACCCGATCTCAGAAAAATGTTAATTCCCGCCCCAGCCAGTACCCGCTTCTGTACAGAAGATTTGAACACGGACCCTAAAATCTTCGCCACCTAATTTTTCCGTTATCAGCACGTAAACAACTGCACTATACTTCGTTTTGCAATGTGGAATTTTTTTTTTTGGTGTTTTGTTTTTATATAATCCACAATTCTCGTCGCTGTAGGAAAAAAAACCATCGAATTATTCCCTAAAATTGTACTTGTTACAACTTGAATAATTTTTCATTTCACAAAAAAATAATGATTTTTGACACATTCATAAAATATTTTAAAAGCGTGATATTTAATCAGTATATTTCATCGCATACATCATATTTGTGTAATATTGGTAATTTTTTGCAAAAAATACAAATATTTTATATATTTCTTTATTAGAAGAATGTTGGTGATATAGGAGATGTTTAAACAAAGAAAATCTACTTTTTCTTGCAAAGCTTGCTGCGCAAGAGTTTTCTTTTATCAATGTCAGATTTCTATTAACCCTTCTTCTAGCACGGTCTTTCTTCCTCCAAAAAAAACTCAATAGATACCACTGATAATTTATAATCGAATTAATTAATGCGAAAATTCCTCATCCAAAGTAACAGAAATTAGTAATAAAGAAAACGTGACGTAAAAAGTTCATTAGGTAAAAAGAAAAATTGAACGGAGAAAATGAGAAAAAGTTTATTAGGTATCACCTTTCGCCTAAAATCCACAATATCATTTTGAAATTTATGTTTTCATTTAATCCTAAAAAATTTCGGGGATTACGTCAATCAGATTTTCTTTTTCTTTTCAATTGAATATTTTTAAAAATTATAAAAAATCACTCCTTTATATCATCGACTATCAAATATAGATAAGTGTATTTTCTTTTTGGTAGGCCTACTGGTAAAAAAAACAAAAAAAATGACGCATCTGACTTTCAAATTTCCCCCAAATTTTTCCCAGCGTTATCGTCTGATCGTAGCGTAACAATTTTAAAATACTTACGTAATTCCGTGAAAAATATTCCAAATTTCCAACTTTCCAACCAATCATAATCGAATCCAAGGACGAATTCTTTGTTTTAATTGGGGAAGGTTAAAAATTTTTATACTTATACCTAACGGAAAAACCCATTTTAATCATTGGTTAGAACAGTAGTATAGAGATAATAAATTATTATCCAATCTCTGAATGAAAATAAGAAAAGTTTTGATAAAATGGTGTAGTAATTTACTGCAAAGATGATTGAAAAAAATTGTTTTTGGGAATTAATTAAGAATTGCAAGTTTTCCTTTTACTGGAAGGTTCTGAGACTTCCTTTTTTTATGTAGGTTTTCTTCGAAAATCTACATAATAAAATTTATTTTGTATTGAGACATAGTGGTGAGGGTAGGTTGATTTTTCGTCTCATGACACCAGGAAAATTTGGCACTATTAGCTGAAATTCATATATATATACATATATATACTAGCCGATTAACCTGATTTCACACCGTTGAGGGGTATAATATTTTCAGTTTCACTTTTTTGTCTTAAATTTTAAGGACTTTTTTTACCAAAGTATTTCTGTAGTGGCTGCGTTAGAAAATGTAGGTTTTCCTAACCATAAAGAACAAAATAAATAATTAAATATTTGATGAAACTGAATAGTGGAAACTTGATGAATGATTGCTTATTGAATAAAAAATAAAAGCAAGGGTGCTTTGATTACAGATTTTTTTTTCTTATTGAATTTTTTTTTTCTTGTTAACAATTATTTAAGATTTTTTAAATCATTTTTACACGAGAAATTTTAGGTGTGTAAAAAACATATTTTGCAGTTTGTGGAATAAAATATAATTTGATGAAATTAAATACAATAAAAAAATGAAGATATGAAAATTATGTGGAAGAATGGTAGGTAAATATTACATTTAAAATGAAGTGTCAAGGAAATTCTGATTCATAATGAAGTAAAAGAATGAAGTGTATTACAAAGTTATAAAACACCCACGCAAATTATTATAAATGATTGTTTAGCAAATTAAATAGAAGCAAGCTTACTTTTGACCAACTTATTTGGTTCATCTGGACTTTACATTCTTTTCCTAGCAATAATTGAAGATTTTTTCAAATCTTCTCTAGGTATGAACCACTGCAGGTGTGGTTTAAGACAAACTGTTTTAGAATGATTGAATATAATATATATTCAATGTACGCACCAAACTTCATGACTATTAGTTAAATAAATTACGCACTTTAGAACCATTAATGCCTCAAAAATTAAATGTTATATGATGTAATAGATAAACCATGGAGCCGATCTGAACCAAAGACAATAAGGTTCGTCCTCGTGTAGATTCAAAGAATTATACCAAATTTCAAGACTATTGGATAAAATTTGCGACTCGTATCGACTACTAAGTTGAAGAAAAATGTGTATTTATAATGAATTTCAGCTAATAGTGCCAAAATTTTCCTGGGATGATGAGATGAAATATGAACCTACCCAAGAGTGTATATAGCTCTGTTATAAGAGGGGGTCAACACATTCTCAGTATAGTTTCTTCTGACCCCTTACAACAAAAAATCATAAAAACTGAAAAAATAAACAATTTTTAGAGGTCAAGCTTTTTTTTGGCCAAAAGTGTCCAAACCCCCAATATATCCTTAATATTTGCCCTTGAACCTACCCTCGCCCCTGAGTCTCAATACAAGATTAATTTTAATGTGTAGATTTTCTTTGAATGCAACAGAATAAACAAAATTGGAGTCACATATGTTTGTACCTCAAACATGCACACAGTTGCACAGTTTATTTGAGGAATCATTTTTTTTAAATGTCTGAAATTCTATTGCATCTATTTTCGGATTTATTGATTTTAAACAAGCAGAGGATCAGGATAATTAATTTATTGAAAGATTCATTCAAATTGGGTCCCGGTTTTGGAGCTAATTTGCGACATTAAAAACCATTTCATTCTTATATATACAAATTTTTGTTGAACTTGGTATAGGTTGCAATTTTTATCCGATAGTCTTGAAATTTAGTACACTTATTTGGATTTACACAAAGATAAACTCTATAATTTTTGGTCCAGATTGGACTTACGGTTCATCTATTACATGCTGTTAAGTTTCATTTTTGTGACTTAAATGGTTCTAAAACGTATAATTTCTAACCAATATCATAAAATTTGGTGCAGACTTACGGAATACAGATTTTGAATAAATTATATTATCATTCTGCAGAATTTTGTCTCAGTCAGCTCAAGTCTTAATGATTTATGCGTAGAGGTAGCTTCAAAAAATCTTAAACTATTGCTAAGAAAAGAATATAAAGTCCAGATGAACCAAAGAAGCTGGTTGGAAGTTGTGTTGTCAAATATCGATATTTTTTTTGTATCGATACATAAAATATCGATATTTAGGAGAAAATATCGATACGTATCAAAATTTTTATAGAGGATGAGGACCGGAGATGAAATAAGAAAGAAAGATTTAAGCGAAGTTCCGTCCAAGAAGCGAGTGTATTTTAAGACAGTTACATAATTTCAGCAAAGTACATTTTATGATAGATAAACGAGCATTAGCGGAAATGAACGAATGAGCGGCGGAAGTGGTATATCAGTGTAGCCGCGAATAGATATAAATAAATTATGTATTTTATGTAATTGTGTGTTCGTAGAGTGAGAGGGGAGAAGGATTGGTGGTCTCAACACCCCCCTACAATCTTTTGAACCGATCACGACTGAGGGTGTTGTAACAATGTTTAAAAGTTTACAAGTTTTTTATTACATTTAAATATATGATTACATAAAAAAAAATTGAAAAGAAAAAAATATAAAATGGTGAAACAGTGTGTATAAAAATTAAAAAAATGGTAACTAGATTGGACGATTATGGTAAGTACATATTTTGACTATTTAATGTATATATATATAAGGTAGATTAAGATAGTAACATGTATTTTTATTTTTTTTGTTTTTAGGTAATATGGTAAACAGCATGCAATAAACAAAGGTAAGTATATATATATAAGAAATAAAACTTTTAAGTTATTTAAGTGAAATGTTTTGTTGTGTTACAGGTATGGATCTGGAATTGGATATGACATGTTATGGATCAAGATTTGGGGATTCTAGGATTTTATGGGTTAGAGTAATGTGCTGCTTACTAGATAAGGCTTTTGTGAGTAAGTCAGCCAGTTGGTCTTCGGTAGCTATTTGTTTGAAAGTGAAGATTTTGTCGTTATAGGCTTGGGCAAGTCCATAACATTTGATAATAAGAGCTCAAAGACATTTTTGACCTCCTCCGGAAATTACATGAATAACCGAAATATTGTCTTCATATACAGTTACAGGAGTGTCAATTGTGAAGAATTCACGGTTGAGGAGCCAAGCAAGTTCGATATCCTCAAAAGAATCGTGAAGAGCTATTAATTCAGCTGCTGTGGACGATGAAGCATGAATGTTTTGGCGATGAACGCCCCAATTTACAAGGTCACCATACATTGTAATCAAGTAGCCAGTTATAGATTTACCTTTTTCTAATTCAGTTAAATTTATAGGTTGGTCATCGATGTCGAGGGCATAGGATGCATCGACATAGGCAGATATGCCTTC
The DNA here is from genome assembly GCA_011428145.1 of Ericerus pela. NCBI lineage: Eukaryota > Metazoa > Arthropoda > Insecta > Hemiptera > Coccidae > Ericerus > Ericerus pela. The sequence goes on from WOFM01000478.1 coordinate 892,274, forward strand.
GGAATTAGATCTATAAACCAGTGCAAGATCAATAGTTGATTTTAGGTATCGGATGATACGACGTACATGGTTCTTCTTGGTGTTATCGGGACAATTTTGAAATCTTGAGAGGTAATTAACAGAGAATGATATATCTGGCCTTGTACCTCTAGATACATATAATAGTGCGCCAATCATTGATCTATATTCCTTATTATCTGTTCCTTCGGATTTGCTCAACTTTAAGCCTGTCTCCATAGGCGTTTTAGAAGGGTTTGAATCACATAATTTGAATTTTTGGAGAATCTTTTGTATTTGATTTTTTTGTGTGAGCTTTATGATTTGTGATTCACGATTTCTTTTTATTTCAAAGCCTACAAAGTGAGATGGATTGTTTATGACTTTCATGGTGAAACGTGTTTCAAAATGGGTGGTTATTTCTTCAATCCATTCAGGGCGATTGGTTGCTAATAGGATGTCATCCACGTAAATTATCATGAAGGCAATGCCATCTGATTCATCTTTACGTATGTAGACACATCTGTCGATTTTGGATTTTGTAAAATTGGATGTTGAAAGATGAGTATCCAGTAACTCAATCCAATTTTTACTTGATGTTTTTAGTCCATAGATGGATTTTTCGAGTTTTAATAATTTTGTTTTATCGACATTACAACCTAGGCGGATATTTAGAAAGATGTCATTTTTAATTTTGGAGTTGAGGTAAGCTGTTTTGACATCGTATTGAACAAGTTGTAGGTTTAATAGATTGGTTACAGATAAGATCCACCTAATTAGCCAGAGTTGCACAACAGGTGCATAAGTTTCTGTCATGGTGTATTCGGATCGATCCATAAAACCTTTGGCTACAAGCCTAGCTTTTGGGCACATTATTCCTCTTTCATTGGCTTTGGCCGTGAATATCCAACGTGTATCAATTGGTTTGATGTTGGGTGGGCGATCTACTATTTTCCAGACTTTAAGATCTGACATTGATTGCAGCTCATCATTGATAGCTTTTAGACACTCTTTCTTGAAAGGATTTTGATATATGTCACTGAAGCTTACTGGCATACAATCTTCTATAAATTGCAAATCTTCTTGTGAGGCTTGTTTTAGTACATTGACCCTATAGATTGCCTCAATTTCCTCTTCTAAAAGTTTGACTTGTGATGTGAGGTATGCAGAATGAGGATCGAAAGAACTTGAGACTTTTGACTTTTAAGACGTTTATTTCGCAACTAAAATATATTTCACAAACGAAAAAGTAAATGGCGAAGCAACAGCGATATGCGATCGAAAGTAGTAGGGGAAACACTTCGTGACTAGACTGTACATATGACATATATATATAGCGTGACAGTGATGATGATGATGATGATGAAGAATGAGATGAGGTGGGATTTCGTATCAACAACTTGCAATTCCTCTGGTTTACAGGTAAAATCTGCTAATGTTTTCGTCTCATCAAATTTTACATCACAGGATTTGTAGGATTTCATTTTTATGGTGTCCAATATCTGATAACCTACATTCGAAAATCCGATTAGAATGGTTTTTATGGCTCGGGGTAGGAATTTTGGGTCGAGATGCTCCTCTTCATTCTTCTTGGCTCTTACTGCTGATTGCTGTCTTTGTTCAATAGGAACATGTTTATAGGCAATAGCACCAAAGACTCGAAGATGGGATATGTCGGGTTTAGTCCCGTATAATTTTTCATAAGGGGTAATATTTCCTAAATTGACGCGGGTTGGACTTCTATTGATGATGTGGGCGGCCGCTAGTACAATTGTTGACCATAATTTGAAATCAATTTTTGCGTCAAATAGTATGGCTCTAACTCTTTCAAGTAGGGTTCTGTTTTGCCTTTCGGCTATGGCATTTAGTTCTGGGGTATATGCCACACCATCATCTAAAGTTATTCCTTTTTCGGAGCAGAATTGTGTCATTTTTGAATCGGAATATTCCTTAGCTTGGTCAGTTCTTAATACGGAGATGGATCATTTGGGAACTTAGTATGGAATGATAAATAGTACTCTTTAAACTTATCAAATGCCTGAGATTTTCTTAATATGGGGAAGGCAAGAGTATATTTCGAATAGTGATCAATGAATGTTATAATAAATTTTTCTCCGTTATAAGCTTCTTGAAAGGGTCCCATGATGTCTGATGAGATTACTTCCATTCTTCTGGTTGGTCGAGTTCTCACACCATGATGACCAAGTCGGGTGGATTTAGCTTTTATGCATATTTCGTATGTGGCAAAGTCATCGTCCTTAAATACCAAATTTTGGGGCATGGCTATAACTACTTTAGATAATGCCTTGAGGCTTTTGCCACTTAGATGACCTAATCTTCTGTGCCAAAGTGTTTTAGTTTTGCTAATATTTTTTTTGTGCTTCCTGTTTATTCCAACACTTTTTCCGTTTAATTCGTCCTCTGATTCGTAATAAACCTCCTGATTGACTGCTTCCCCTGCAGTATCTTGTAAATTTTGAGGGCGGTCAATGTTTTCCTGCTCTCCTTGTGGATTACTAGTTTCAGCCTCAATCTGTTGTTCAAAATTTTGATTTAGATCATCTATATGATCTTCCTGTTCTACTGACGTACTAGGTACAGGCATACATACAAGCTCTTGATAGACTTTATGTTCTTCATCTTCCACTATCTCATAATCTATGTAGTACATGGAACCTCTCTTTGGAGCGGTTATAGTTACTTCACCGGTTTTTTATTTATGATGTCTGCGTGGTCAGTGTCTGTTATTATTTTAAATATTCCAGACTCCATGATTTTAGCACCTGACCAAATATCAAGGCTTAAATCAGGGTCATAATAAACTTCTTTTAAGTGAATCGTGGAAAATTCTGCATTAGAATTGCAGACGTTGACATACATAGATCCAACATGAGTAGGGTTTACAAATACACCTTTTTTAGCACAAAGTGCTCTACGAGTATTGTCAACTTTACGTATGTTTCTTAATTTTGAAAGATCGTTGACCATGTGATCATCTGCTCCATTGTCTAGTAACATCGTGTGTAATTGATTTTTTGGGGGGCGGATTTTGATACTGTTGGGGGCTTAGGCCATTGAAATTCATCCTCAATGTCATCAAAACTTAAATGGTTAAGATTTGAATGCAACATCATAGAATATTTAACACGAAAATTGGATTTTTCATTTGTTTTATTTTGGGAGTTCGTGTTACTGGAATTTTGGGATTTTGAGCTACTGTTCTGATTAGGGGGTTGTGGAGTATTACCTGTATTAGAAGTTTCATTCGGGCATGTCCTAGACATGTGACCTTTTACATCTAAAACACGTAACATCCATTTGGGAAATGTTATCTTTAGAAGGATAACTATTTGGCTTTGTTTGATTATTTTTGTGATCGTTGAGGTAACTAGTTGTATTATAATTGGTATTGGAATTAATGGTGTTATTATTATTTCAAAAATTTCTGAAGTTTCTTTTGTTATTTATGGGTTGATATGATGATTTAGGCTGATCAAACCCGGGAAAAGTTTTGTTAGAGTATTCAATACGATCACATTTTTCGAGTATCATTTTTGTGAGCCTGACAGTAGTTCGTTTTTCTATTTCTAATTGACGGAATTCAGAGAAGACAGTATCAAATTTTTCGGGTAATGACATCATTAGTTGATCAATTTCATCTGCTTCAGACAGGGGGTAATTAGCATCACGTAGTTCTTCCACAATAGTTGAAAGTATTCTAAGAATCTACGGATGGTACCTCTCCTTGGATCGAAGCGAAGGGACTGAAATTTTGATTTTAATACCATGATGTTAGTAGCAGTTTGATTTCTGTATCGAGCATCCAAAATTTCGAAAATTTGAGAAACTACATCGCAAGTTTTGACATGATGAAGAATTCTTTTATCAAGTCTTTCGAAAATGTGGGCTTTGGCCCGTTCCTGAGTTTGGAAAAATTTAAGCCGTTTAGATGTAAGGCGTTCTTCTGATGAGGTATAAATATAACTGGTTTCACGAGCAGAAGGAAAAATTGTGGAGTGGCAGCCTTTACCAATTATTGTGCTTATGACGGTTGTACGCTATCCCTCATAGCCATTTCCATGGAAAATGTTCGAGACACGATCATTGTTATCAGTGTTCATAATTAATGAATTGACTAAACTTATAATAATAATAAAAAAAGGAAAAAAAAAATATTACGGATATCAATCTCCAGCAAATGCCGCAAGAAAAGGATTGCCGTCCCTGTGCTAACCAAACAATGTATATATAATGACGATAGTATTTAAATTTGTCCTTGTGTGATTCTCGAGTAGGTCCACACTGGGCAAGAGACAACACACGTTAAAGATGAGATTGGACACTTCCCTTTAAAAAAAAAATAAAAAAATAACAAGACATAAAACCTAATGTGATTTGTAATTGAATTCAATATTCGAAGAAATAATTAATGAAATAATGTAATAAAAAAAATAAAAAATGAAAGTGAGGGTGAAAAGAAATTAGCTACTTTCAGACTAAGGAATTAGGAAAGAAAGGCTAAAATTTTGGATAACAGGGGAAAAATTTCGATCCAACACTGTATTCCAACTTAACAAATAATTCGAAATGAAAAAGTAAAAAAGTAAATATTGCAGGTGATTTGTAGAAATAATAAATAAATAAGCACCAGATGTAATGTAATAAGGAGATAAAATAATTCTTTTGGTAACTTGAGATTAAAAAAATTCACAGTAGAAAAAAAAATTTTTGTAAAAGGTAGGAAAAAAAATTCGAAATTAAAAAAAATAAATAATTTTTGTATGAATTTAATAAAATGTACGAAAATAAAATTGTGAAAATGAAATAAATTAATTTAAGTATTCGAATAATAAAAATAATGTGAAGTATAAATTAAAAAAAAATCGTTAAAGTATTTTCGACATAATTGTGCAACTGCAAAAATTTTCAAGTTGCAACAAAATGGTGGTTTGAAATTGAAAACCGCGCCAACGTATTTATTCAATGGACGAAGATAAGAGTTTGTAGGTTCGTTGCACTTAACAAAAGGTTAATGTACAAGTTTGAACGAAATAACGAAACGAGCCGTGTTTACGTCACGAATTGTACACTCTAAGACAAAAGTGGCTGCAAAATTTTGCAATGAACTTGCCAAAATTTGTACTTGGAAAAATTTTGAAAAGGCCAAAATTAATTGAAAATAACGATATTTTCAAATATACAAGATAAATTTTGAATCCGAAAAGTTAAGTTATGCAAAAATGTGAAATTTTTATATGAAAAAATACTAGAAAAATTACGAAAAAAAAATTACGAAAAAAATATTTTTTATTACCTTTTTTAGCGGAAATTTTCGTTTATTACCCTTTTGACTGATGGTTTTTTAATTTCAGGTTCGTCTTTAAAGATTTTTGAGATGATGCTCTGGACTTCGATGATTGAACAGCGCTTCGGTTGTTTAGGACGTACTTCGGTGAGTGTTTGAGTTGAAATTTTGAGGTTTATGTTGATGCCAAATGATGAAGTTTGATTGAAATGATGAATTCTTGAATTTGATGGTGATGATTTTGAAGCTTTTACGTTGATTTCTGATCAATTTCTGATGGCTCAAGGCAATTTATTACCAATATAATGACTTCGGCAAATTAGTTCATACACAAGCAGGGCAGACACTAATGATTTTACTAACTTTTGAGCAACACAAGCAGGGTTCTCAAACAGTTAAGTAATCGACGAGTCTTGGAATCTTCGTACACTTGGCCGGATTATACACAAGCAGGGCAAATCCAATTCAGCAAAAGACGAAATTCATTAAACGTTTACAGCACTCAAATATTTTTCAAAGACAAAAAAAATTATGACTCGAAAAAAAAAAAATAAGTTGGAACTATGTTACCCAACACAAAAACAAAAATTACAAAAATGACTAAAAAACACAATTATTCACAAGAAATATTAAAAATTTGACTTAGAAAAATTCACAATAAAAGATTTTAAAATGTTTAAAAATTGTTTCAGGTGCAAGGACTGTTACCGAGCGATGCTACCATATAGAGGATGAGGACCGGAGATGAAACAAGAAAGAAAGATTTAAGCGAAGTTCCGTCCAAGAAGCGAGTGTATTTTAAGACAGTTACATAATTTCAGCAAAGTACATTTTATGATAGATAAATGAGCGTTAGTGGAAATGAACGAATGAGCGGCGGAAGTGGTATATCAGTGTAGCCGCAAATAGATATAAATAAATTATGTATTTTATGTAATCGTGTGTTCGTAGAGTGAGAGGGGAGAAGGATTGGTGGTCTCAACAATTTTTAACCATGCTATGACCGATTTGCTTGGAAAAACAACAAAAATTTGAAATAAAAATATCGATATTTTCAGAAAAATGTGTTGAGATCACCAATCCTTCTCCCCTCTCACTCCTGCAAACACTTGACTACATTCATAACACACTTTTATACTATTGCTTGCAGCTACACTTTACCACATCTCCACCACTCACTCGTCCATCTCCGTACATCATCGTTAATTTCACTCAGACTATACTCACTCTCATCATATATGATTGATGTTAAACACACAAGCTTCTGAGATGTTACTTTGTGTAATTCTTTATTTCATGTTACAAAACTTGTTCTTTCTGGTTTCACAACCTTTATAAAATGTACCTATCGATATTTTTGACAACACTAGTCAAAAGTAGATTTGATTTGATTTAATTTGATTAGCAATCATTTATTACTACATTTTTTATATTTTCACAATTACAATTCACTATAAATTTCCTTGATACTTCAGTTTAAACGAAATTTTTACTCAGAATTCTACCAAATACTTTTCATAATTTGACTTTTTTGTATTGTACTTATTTATTTCTTTTTTTTTTTCTTAAGAAAACCTAAATTTTCTAGCGTGGCTTGCGGCGCTATAATTTTTATTTTTGGAGGGGGTTATTAGCATAGGTATGTCAATGGGGTTCTGGGAGTGGCTAAACCTCTCTAGCAAGTTGTTCAGCACCCCCAGAATTGTTCAAAAAATATCTAATAATTGCATTCAATCGGATTTCGTTAAGAATAATGAGCCATAGCTTGCTGAAATAATAGAAAGGAAGAATGTAAATGTTCTTTCTGTCAGGCTTGAGAAGAGCTCGAGCTTTTTTAGGGGCGTGTGTTCAAAAAAAAGTTGAAAAACAAGTAAATTTTCTCCAAAAAATGACTAAATATTTTTTTTTGCTCTCAAAATTCGCTTTTCAAAATATATGTAGGTGTATATAAATCCTGGATATGAGGCATTGAACACGTATGTAATTTTCTGTTTTTTGGAAGGTATAGAATTTTCATCTCGTGGGACCAAATTTCTTCTTGACTTTGCAGCAGATTCGCATTTCCTTGGAAAGATAGTCTTGTTTTTTTTTTGTTTTTTTTTTCAATCAAAATTAAATTTTAACGTATCACAATTATTACTTACGCTGAATCAAGAGGGGGAAATGGGGGGCTTAAGGATGTGAATGGACGTGTTGAGATTATCATATTATGAAAATTTTGAAACATGTTAACTTGGGGCTCTAGTCCCCCAGAAGAATTTCCTAGCTACACCTATGGGTACGTATTAATTTAAAAGTTGCGGCTGGTAGTAATTTTTTCACTCTCATTCTATGTGTGAGAGTAACGATTACTAATTTTACCGACTATGTCAAATTTTTACTAAATTTGTCGATTTTCTGACTGACAAAATCTTTTGGGGAGGGTAGACACCACCCTACCCTCTTGTTCGGAACGCCCCTGACTCTTGTTTAAATCAACCTTTTTAATTCTATTTGCTGCTGGTAAGATAAATTTTGCTTATCAGTTGTGACGAAGTACCAAAGTGGAATTTTTCGATTTTTTAATTCGAATATAACTTTCCACTCTTCTTCTTTTCTTTGCTTCTTCATTTCACTGACATTTCTATTTTCGTCTATCTGTCGAGACACGTCGTACGATTACGGCTTGGGTGGTAAAATAGCTCGGATATGTCGTTTTCGCATTCAAAAAGGAAAAAAGGGTTTTGTTAATTATTCAGATTTTCGGAGTTGTTCTTCACAATTCGTAGCCCAAAATTAATAATTTCACGTTACTGATATTACGTCTGAATCTAAACAGCATTATTACTTACTTGTTGCTTCTCACATAATTTAGATCTGTACCGATGTCAATGCCTTTATGCCCGTCCCACAAATTCTTCATTTTCTCAAACTATGATTGCTTACCGAATATGCCCAATGAAAAGTGAAAATTGAGAGTAATGTTTGTGAAACGGTTTCACGAAAATGCAAAAAAACCGTCTCGTCCGTCGGGTAGAAAGTGATTCAAATTCGCGTTCATTTCAATATATGGAAAGAGAATTTGTCGCTTACGAGAGTGGTAACACTGTTTTGACATCTTCAATAAGCCAATTCTCGTGAGCTTCAGTCACGTGCATTGCTGTATTAATAGCCTATAGTTAGAATTACAAACATGAGGTTGACGGCGAAGGCAGTTGCAGCTAATAACAAGTAGTGATTGGTATATGTGTATTGAGTAGTATATTATTTTTCCAGATTAAAACGAACGTGCTCGTATTTTTATTATAAATTAAGTATAAGTGTACCCACGAATTACGTATTTATCAGACGAATGTAAACGTCCGTTTTAATTCGCGTCGTTGTGCGAGTGCAGTGTTTTTTGGGAGAGTAAAAAATTATTCTTTATAATTTTTTTTCATCTTGTCGCTCTTGTTCCTGCGTTTTTTTGTTAAGTACTTGTCGACGATGAACGTAAATTTGTGTTGTGCGGTTATTATCGTGTTGTGTTGTTTCGAAATTGGTTATGTTTTGGGCAAAAAAGTACCACCGTTTATGGATGAACGTGGCCATCGAAAAGCGCACGCCAGTTCAGGTACCTATATTTATGGTTTATTTGCTTAGTTTTTTTGAGTAAATCTTTTACTATGGTACTGTGCGGAACCAATGTGTGGAGGAAATATTTGATATAAATTGTGAAGAGAACAGCTAGAATATGTTGTATGTGAGAATGGGTTTTATGTCGGTGTCGACGTGAAAAAACGAGTCGGGTTTCGTTATTTCGCAGATACTTAACCGTTTCCGATGTTTATAAATTTCATTTTTTATTTTTTATTTTCGTATTTGGGGGTAGCTGCGAAGTTTTCCAATAGATCGTTAATTTGACGATACGTATTATGATAGCCGCGATGTAATATAATATATAAATGAAACATTACGTCAATATTCACTTCCGACTTGATTTTTTATCTATATACTTTGCTAATGGTTATTTGTTTGATGTTCGTATAAATGATAAATGCCGCCGAGAATACGAGATTTTTTCTATTGCGATGCTTCACAGTTCGTGAGTATACAGTAGCCGGGCTGTGAGAAATGTTGTGTGTATGTGTGTACATTATGATATATATACACATATATTCGGTACCTATGTACGTATATATATACTATAACAAATTGCACGAGAAATACTTCATCTCAGTTGACCAATATAAACACAAATATGGCATGTGGACCGACTTGACTTCAAGCAGTACAATTTTTTATGTTAACTGAAGCAAAGAGTAGTCATGAGGAACCGTATTCTTTAGATGGGATCTAATTTTCTGTACTATTATCGGTTGCAGTAATAAAATTGTATGATCTTTCTGGTTGACTACAAGCTCATGGGCGCTGAAGTAATTTTTTAGAAGAATAGATTAGCGATGGAAAATTCGAGTCGTGTTTCTTATTTGGAATATTCCGATATGTTATTTTAATATTTTCATAATTCAATAAGTACCAAGGTACATACATGTTTGGAAGTGTGAAATCAGAATTTTCTAACAACGATTTGCAATTCGTGTACATGTAAATCGTATTCGTTCAATCACTTTTTTTTTATCGCTCTTAACAGTCAACGATGTTCATTTAATTCGTTCGTATTATGTGTTAATTGTGGTGGAAATTTTTAACGAAGTCTTGTTGAGCCCCCACCCCGTTTTGGTTTATCCATGAAACCTTTACGCTTGGAAACAAACTAACCGAATTTCTCGGAATTCTTGTAGAGCAAGTGGTTCCCATACTACCGTAATTATTTGAATTACGACTTGGGACAGGCCTTGCAAAATTGCGAACATTCAGAAGCCAGTTTGTGTAAAACGAATATTCATTCGAAGAAAGAGGTAAAGGATTGTCACTGTTATCAGTATTAATTTTTTTTTGAGACCTACGAGAGAGCAGCTTGTTACTCACATTTTGGGAAATGCTGGTCGAGGGTATTTTATTTCGTGGGAAGGTCACTAATCTCATACTTTCCTCCGTTTTTAAGGAGCTAATGTACAGTCTTCTGTGACTTCGCACGTTTTTGCAAACGAATAATGATTACGAGTGAGAGTAGTACTCAATTGTGAGTAATAATTAATGATAAATCTTTTACTCATGAGTGATCATAAATGATTATTCACAGCTAACCTTTACCACGAGGTTAGTGTGGACAGTTGCCCGTAGTACAAAATTATGTATAGACTCGGATAATTTTTTGGAGAAAGGGGCCAAAAGATGAAAAAACTGAAGGGTGCAAATGCTTCATTGCTCATAGCTTAAAATACCTTAAGAAAGCTCTGTATCTATAGTCATGAGTGATATGAGTAAAAAACTAATTATTACTTATGGATAGTGCCCAATAAGTCTAATATTAAAGTAGTAATACTTTATTCAATGTGATACCTAATTCTGCTCGACAAAATATCAGTTCTGAGGTAAATTCGTTTTAAGATCCCGATAAAAATTGATATTTTTTAGATTTTATTAACATTTTTATCGTAGAATTCTCTAAAATGAAAATTTTAGGAACAGATTAATGGTTTAACCAGTAATTTTCTTCTAATGGCATTTGGTGATAAATTTTGTTCGGTTCTTAATTTCGTATTTTTTTCCTATGTTTTTCTCAACGGTATTCTGTTTTCAAAAGAATAGATAATACCTATCGTGTTTGTTGTTAATTTTTTTAATTTCGTGTAGACATTTACTTGCGTATTCGCCTATTGCATTGTTTATGAGACAAATTGCTCTGCGTATTACACCTGCAATGAAATGATTCTTTATCAGTGCATTGAGACTGTATGAATAGAATGTGTAGGTACATTTTTTCATTAGAATTTAATATTAGAAAATTTCTTTTATTTTTGACTTGGGTAGTAGGTATTGGATATAGTTTCCTCCTTAAAATTCTTTCTTTTGAGCTGCACTTATCTGTTGATATATACTTTTCTTTCTACCAAAATTGTTTTTTCAAATTTCTTGTTTCAATTTTCTTCTATGTTTCTAGACATGTGAATGATTTAATCAACATTATTATTTCATATAGTCGTTACTTTATTGTATAGAAAATTCCTACTTCTTGGCCATTGTTTGAACACCTGTCAGTTTCATTTTATTTAGAAAGCATTTCTTCAGAGTTAAATGATCTGAAAGAAGTTCAAAATCTGACTAGAAGACGGTATCATCTGAATTTGACAACGGGTGAAAAAAGGGAGTTTTGGAAAAAAATATTTTGCGTTGAACGGACCTAAATCAAAATAATTCTTTAATCTTATACCTAGAAGTTCGAACCTCCAGAGTTATCGTAATCTGAGAGAAAAAAAGTGCTTATTTTATTTCATTTCAGCACTTCTCTATATATATGTATATTTAAAAAATATGTTAGCCTGTGTAATTCAGCAGTTAACATTTTTTTAGCTGTTTGGTATAGGTACTGATGTGGTTATTTTATGAACGAAATTGCTTAAGAAAGATTCAGCAAATCATGATTTTGTATACTGTCATTCGCCACAGTCGTTCTTCATCTCCAAAACCAATAACTTGTGTTGGTTTAAATTCTTTACCAGAAGTAAGATAATCAGTGATGTGTTTATGAAATTTTTTGAGAGTATACCTACCTTCTCCTTGGCTCTATTACTACTACAAAAAAATTTTTTTTCAACTTTATTAACACAGCATTAAGAGTCACATGTAATATTAGAAAAAATTTGTTTTTCTCATTTTTAGGTTTTCTACTCATAATTCTTGTTTTTTCCACGATAAGGGTCTTCTAGATTCCGATGATGTGAGTCTGTGAACAATAGTTTAGTGTATGATTCACGAACTTTGCATTTGTAATGAGGTCATTTCATAGGCTAATGAGAAAAGCTAGTGCCAAATTAATGGAGAAGAGAAATGGTCATTATTTATTGATAAGCAGACAATTTTAGCCAAATCAGTTATAAAAATAACTAAAAGTATGACTCGTGAATGCTTTTTCGTGCAATATGGTGAGAGTATACTGCGTATACTCTATGAGCACATCACTGAGATAATTTTCCTGATTCATCCGGCTAAATGGAAGATTAGTCCTACTGCTTGAATGATGTTCATGAGAAAAATTGCAAGAAACAATTGTTTATTGTTCCTATTTTTCAAAGAGATTCGACATAAAAACGCAACTTTTGGACAATTGGATCTTGGAATGCTTGAAAATTCTTTGCAGAAAGTTATTTTCATAATTTCGTTTCTGCCTTCTTGCATTGCAGCTTGTCCATATCGCAGATCTATCTCATGCTAATTTTTTGTCCCTTTCAATGAGACCTTCGAAATTGTTTCGAATTTAAAATAGTAATTTTAAGACTATAGGGCGGCTCATTGTGAAGTCTTCAAAAGTAATTTCATACGCCATTGCGACGAATTGATATACTTTTTCTAGCGACGGCGGAAGATATTTATATTTTGGTCATGGTATTTTTTGTTGCTTGTTTTTTCGATGCAAAATGCGCTGTATGATAATTAATATTTTTTTTAAAACAATTATTTTACTCTATTTGTCTGAAGAGGAGTTTAAAAGTAGCCGGCTTGTTGTGACACTCATTCATATAAAATGCATCCCTATGTTATTTATTATTAATATTGTTTCTTTATTTTCATTCGTTGCTAATGTAACTGTATATACAGTCTCCTAATTGGCATGCATTGCAGTGGTTTTCTACAGAGAAATTGTCGTTTAAAATTGATCGTTGGTTCTTTAGTTTTTATACGCTTTTATTGCAGTTACTAACGCAACGAAATATGACATAATTTGATATCAGAACACTGGGATCGCTTTTATCAAATTTGTTGTTATCAGCCATGATTCGGTGCTATTCTGTAAATATTAGGGCAGTTGAAGAGTGTTACGTTTTTATATTTACAGAATTGCACTGCGGGGAAATCCATTCTAAATAAACAAAGCTAATTTCAAATTATGTAAAATAAAAGCGTATTTTTCAAAAACTCAATTTTAATCTAACTTATTCTATTTCTAATGAAACCGATTGTTGATAAATTCAAGCTACTTACTGTATTTATAGTAACGAAATTTTCGAGAAATCGTCACAAAATTTGAAACAATCATTGATTCGGAACCATTTTAACATTCTTCCAAATTTGGCTGTAATTGGTTATACTTACGGTGAAGCTAATTTTTTATGTTAGTTCAATAAACGTTGCGATTCTCGTTCAATAGTTCCGAAATTTTGTATAAACGTGCTTTTTAATAACGATTTAATCTGTTCTAAAAGTTTTGAAAAATTATTGATCAATGTTCACGTTTTGTGTATGCAAATTTGAAAACCGGGTACTTATACGATTGAAATAAATCCTGTTCGATTACCTGAGTTTCTGTCGATCCTTTTTTCCCCAAGAACATCATATTTTTCGATCATGTTAACTTTTGCAGTCAACTGGTCTCATAATTGATGGATATTTTTCCGAGTTATGATTACTAGAAATGGTTTCAATGATGACTTTATTGCATTAAATATCTCCGGATTTTATGATCCTGCTCTAAATAAGCTACTATAGCTGGCAATGAGGGATCTCAAATAATCAGCGAACCTTCGGAGTAAAAGTGTTTTTGAGAAAGAGATTGAGCCTGTGCGTTCGTCACTTTAAAAGAAAAAGAACCCTAAGAAATCCGTTACAATGTTGCTGTAGTTGGTTTCGGTTATTTCGTATTCAGCCTAATCCATTTTTATTCTTTTCCCAACTTATTTCTGCTCATTGGTGAGTAGATGGGCTATTATTTAGTTGAAGACGAACCGTGTTACTTTTACATTCCGTTACCGTGAAATGCTTTCATCATATGAGCAAAATGTTTGATTTATCTTATTTGGGTGGTTTTACTACCATTGTTAGGTTGAAAACTCGATCGGAATAGAAATTGCATTTTATTTTGATTTTATCGAAAATTTATTGTGTTCGGTTATTTCCTTTATTTGTAATCTTTGTCGGCTACAGTATTAAATTCATGGCTAAATCAAACAAGTGAATGGACAAAAAATGAGGTGAAATTACATTCTGAGCTACATATTGGTTGTCGGATTATCTTTTTAAAATTCAGAAAAATGGAACAGTAAAAATGTTGCTATAAGAAAGAAGTTTCTCTTCTTGTAAAATTTCTGGGAAAAAACCGTCATTATCTTTATAATGATGGACAAATATGTCGTTGTTGGAAATTAATATTCGTTTTTTCGAACGAAATTAAATAAAAGTACTCTCGCACGATCCCTATGTAAATGCATTTACTGCGAGGACCTTCTGTAACTTCTTCAAATTAGACTTTCGAACAAATTGGACTCCCTTGTGTAAATAATAAATTTTATTTGAAAAAAATAAAATAAAATCTCGATTGCGTTAATTCGAATGAGTATTGCTTTTATTGATGGACATGACAAATTTATGACAATAATTTTTTCAATTTTGAAATTCTCATTTTCTTCAGTTACTCTCTTTCTAAATTTTTAATTTTCAAGTGTGAATAGCCTAGGACATTCTTGGATGATCACAGAAACATTTTGAGTATTCTTACATTAAAATCTATATAGTAAGATCTTGTTCTAAGCGAACGAAATTCCGTTAGTTCCGGTGATAAACATACCAAACATCCTCCTCCGTACGCAGTCTGTAAAAAAAAGAATTAGGTACATTCCGAATAACATCCAAACGCCTCGTTGTTGAATTAATAGCAAATAATAAAATCGTGTCTTAATTAGGTAGTAATTATGAATTATAATCAAGCATCATACGATGTGCAAAAAATGTTTTATATAAATATAAAAAATGAATTTATTTTATCAGTCAGAGTGAGTAAAACTCATATTAAAGACGAGTAAAAGATAAAGGGGCTATCCAAGAAAAACGGTAGTTTTTATTCATATGTATGTTGAAGCTAGATAGTTTAAGGATCTTTTCATGAAGTGCTTGGTCATTTCGCGAAGTGCATTTCTTTCTTGGTCAGATAATGTAATAATTAATTTAAATTCCAAAAATAAATTAAATGTAACGAAAATAGAAGTTATATCAAACGTACTATTATAATTAATTGACAAGAATTATTATTATCATGAAAAAATGTTTAAAAAATTTCAATTCAAAATATCTAGTAGAAAAATGAGATGTTACTTACTTATTTTGACAAGCATTACTATTATGGCATTTGCTATTGCACATTACATTTTTTGCAAAACATTCGCAATTATTTGCAGCTCACCGCTTACAATTAAGTTTACATTGACACTTTGAGAATCCTTGACTAAAATTTGTGCAATAGTTTCTGAAACCGAAAGAAATACCTCTTTATTCATGTCATTTGGTGTTAGCAGTGCTGATTTTACGTTCAGCTCTACACCATCCTTTTTTGATATCGTCTCCGCAGGCGATTTGGAAAATGCCATTCCCGTTGGCAAAATTACAACATCCGACTAACAAGCAAGTACACCCTATAAAATGACCGAGAAGAAAATGCACTTTACGAAATGACCAAGCACTTCTTGAAAAAATCAATTATAGCTTACACTATTTGGCTACGATCACATGTTTAAGTAAGTATATGCGAATATTTTTGCTATTTTTCTCAACCTCTTTGACTGACTACCCACTTGACCTAATTATCGATGAATTTGAAGTTTTGAATTTTGGATTTAATGGTAGACAGAAATATTTGTGGCCCTTACTTCTTTCGTTGAGAAACAATATTAGGCCGCGGACACGACTAGAGCGTCAACGCTCAAGGCTCATGCTCAGCGTCAATATTTTCGATGCTGAGCAATAAAATTGAGCGTTTTTACACGACAACGCTCGAAGCTCAACGCTCAAGTTGTGCTGGTAGTTTGCAGACTGAATTACATTTGAACATGATATTCTACTTGTTCTACTTATCATTCAAGCGTTCAAAAAATCAAGATACTGATTAAATGAAAGTGTTATTTGAAGAAACATCTATTATAGCGAAAAAAGTCCTGAAAGTGTGAGTCAATTGCCGCATAAAATTATTTTTTCCTTACTCTCTCTCTAATTCTTTTTTCCTTACTCTCTCTTTTTTTTTTCATGAATAATGTGTTTATGATACATACAAATATATTTATGAGTTATCATTACTTAGTTTCTGGTTAACATAGCACCCATTGAAGGTTAGGCTATGAAAATTTACCGTTACAATTTGTTACAGTTTACTCCTCGTGCATTTAATTATTACTTAGACTGATAGTTTAGTGTCGACGTTTAATGTACATTATTTTTTAGTTGTCGGACCATATGCTAAATTCTGTTTTGAGGAGACTTCGAAACGTCGTTTCATTTTTTCGTTTAAAATCTTACTTTCGAATGTCCAACTGGTTCCATGGAGCGTTTTGTAGGACCTGTTATGCTGAATATCTTCAAAAATATCTTACCTAATAGTATTAATAAAACTGATATAGTAGACTTCGCTTTATTGGAATATGACAATTAACTAGTGTCCCAATTAGGCGAAATCCACTGCATTAAAAACAGAAATTTTCTTCGCTCGTGTATTATGATGTAGGACTATTTGTATCTACATTTACAATCTGTCTACAGTTAAGTCCTTTATGCTTTCTTATTTTTCATGTAAAATAATGTGCTTTTACAGTACCTACATTGATAAAAGAGTGTTGTGTTGGCCAGGTATTAGGGTGGCGATTGCTGCCTTGTCAAATGGCCAGATGGCCTCCAAAGGGATTCCAAAGCAAGACAACGTATGTCATTACTGAAAGTTACATATTGATTCGACAAATGTGAAAAATGGGCCCCTCCCTTAAATTAATTTTTTATGCGTATCTCAGGTAATACTCTACGAAAAGATTATTATATTCTCAGATCTTGATTGATTGGGAATTTTGTTTTTCCATAACATTAAATATTCCTTCAGAATACCTGCTTGAAAAATCCCGGAAAAATAGCAAAATACAATGTTCGAAACTTATTAAGTTTTGGTTAGTAAATGAGTTTTTAAAAACTAAGCTTTTTCAATTATTGAAGGAAAAAAAATTCCATCCTTGATGGCATCTGATCATGGGTTATTTTGCATGAAGGAATAGTTTTTTGTTCTTTTTTGGTATGCCTATTACTAATTATTTTATCTCAAAATTAATTATTACACATCCAAGTAGTTACATTATGTCTCTAGGCCGATTTATATTTTTAGAAAGATAACAATGGTAAAACCTATACCTATGTGAAAATAAGTATCTTGTTGGCATAAAAATTAGAGAAGTTGTTGAAATACTAAAAATTGTCAATTTTTTGTAAGAACATGGATTATGCTCGCGTGTTTTGTTCGCCATTCAATTTTTCTTAAAGAGTAAAATTTTGCTACAAATTTTTCAGAAGTTTGAAGTTTTATCTTCTGTTTCTTTCTCCTGGTGTATGGATTAGGGATTGTAAGAAAGTCTATGAAACTAAATTCTTGTCAACTTGTCCTTGTTGGAAAATATCAATCAATTTATTCCAAATTCCACTTCTCATATTCAAAGATTGGTTTTTAGTATTAATGTTCTGCTCTGTTGAAGTTAGATTGAAGGGAAATATTTTATTATCAACTGTGTAATATTTTGTTTTGAGTAGATTTTCACGAGTTCTGTATTTACATACTGCATATAAGAAGTGTCACTATGGCACCTTAGCAAAACTTGTTTTAAGACGCTTCAGACTTGATGGAATTCAAAAATCGAACTTATTTTTTTAATCTTACTTCACCCAAAACTGGGTGCCACAATTACTGTATACTTATGTACTGGTACGGTCAGTTTGAGTTTCTTAATTCCACATATTTAACAAGCTGCATTACCTGCCCTTTGAGAGGTGTAAAACACAATCATTCCAAAGATATAGACCAAAATTAGAATTTTCAGTGTAAGCCCTCTTTAAATCGATTAAAGCTCCCATTTTTTTGATTTTAATACACCTCCAAAGGAAAACTGAGAGCTACCAACTTTTAAAAGAATTGGTCCAGAATTTTGAGTTTTCGCTTCTCAAAACTGACATTAAAACATTAAAAAAAAACTGAGAACTAACATTCAAAAGAACATATCTTGAACCAAAAAATTCAAGGAAAACTTTCAATCTTTATTTTAGCTCTATTTGTTGGGTTTTTGTTTCTCAGAACTGACAATATACCTCTAAAGGAAAAGTTAGTGTTTACTTTCAACAGAACAGGTCCAAAACTAAAACTCTTAGGAAATTATGTGAGACAAAAATTATTTGAAAATTTGCTAGATGGGTAGAACAGAATGCTCCAACCAAAAAAAATAAACTTCAATTTATAATATAGATAGGTAAGTGTAGAAAACTGTGTGACAGTTTATGGAATTGTTTGATTCCTTTAAAAAAAAAGTATGTAGACCTTTTTAGTTCAGGCAATGGAACCTAGGACCTACGTATTCACCAGTTAAAAGCGATGAACTTGACTGCATGGCCATCTCACTGCAGGCTATCACTTATATCTATACACACAGGCTTACACTACCTATATGGCTTATATTTTCACTATATAGGGTGCTATATATAGGTAACTTGAGTTAGGAAGGAGAATTGTGAGTTCCACCATGCACCACTAGGATTTGTTTATGTCCAGCACATGTCAAGGGTCACCAGATGAAGTTTTTGTCAATTTGGGGAATTAAACCTAAGACCTACATATTTTCCAGGTAAAAGCAGTGAACTTTACCACATGGCCACCTCACCACTGGCTATAACTGGTGAATGTATTTTATATAGGACAAGGTATGGCTAATTAATTATTATTATTATTATTATTATTATTATTATTATTATTATTATTATTATTATTTGCGAGTGTGTGCAGTAATATACATGAAACCACACAATACCAAGAAGGCGGAGTGTGTTCTATATAGACTTGTGTGCGAGGCTAGCTCAGAATTAAAATTTAGCTACGTAGACAAAGTACATAGCTGTGAGTGCAAAAAGGTAGTTTGTGGACTAAGAGTCCATTGGCTCCCTAGGTGATCGACAAGTGTGTAATACACTTGCTCGTCAACGATCACCCATCGCCCCATTATTATTTTTATTTTTCTTTCAAGCTGGCTATTCGATTTGGTAAAGTTCAGCATTTGAATTGTGAAGTCTCAAATTCTAACTTATCCAGAATTGATGTAAATCTATGAAGTAGAAGTGAGATACTAATTTCCAAACAGAACCAGTCCCAAACTAAAACTTTCAGTGAAAACTTACAAATTTGATTAAAGCTCTTAGTTGTTTAAGTTTTCAATTCTCAGAACTGACACTTGACCCTAAAACCATTGGGTAGAATTGGTAACTAACTTTGAAGAAAACAGGTTCAGATCTGAAACTTTCAGACTTAATTACAACTTTCAGAATGAAGCTTTCAAAACAAAACTTTGCAGAAACCTCCATATGGAACTAAAATTTTGAGACAATCTGTCTAGTGGGAGAGACGTTGATGCTGTGACAAAAAAAGCAACTTCTTATTCAGATATACTTACTTATATATATATATATATACATTATATGAATTAGAGCTTTTGGTGCCAGAATGTTTATTGGATCATGAATCGAAAAACGTTCTCAGTTCCAACTCTTGGTCTTTCCATGAGGGAAATTTTAATAAGCAGATTTTCAAATAAAACTTATTGAAAAAATAGACTCAACACCAATCGGTGTTTATTGAGAAGGTGTGAGGGTAATATTAAAAACAGGAGGGGCCGGAGGAGTTATTAGTCATCCGGAAGAACATGAAGCAACACGACACGTGGAACAATTCAACAAAGTGACTTCCTTGATTCTTTTTCTGTTTTCATACCTGTCATGAATTTTCACATCGAAAAAATACGCACTCGTAGATTCGAATGAAAGCGAGAAAGTTAATTTATTTAGGAAGCATTATTATACTGCGTCTGTGTACGTCTAATCGGCGTTGAAATGACGGAAATCTCATGTCAGGAGCAGAGTAACGTGATTTATAATATGTGATATTGCCACGTGAAAGTAACTTGCTGGCTTTATTCTTATAATTTTATAATTCCGGGAAATGGACAAAATTTTAATCGAGTTATTTTGATTCGTGTCTTAATTCTGACTATTAATTCGTAAGTTACTTGTCGATCAGTTTTACTAAACAACGATGACACCTTACTAATTTGATTGCAGTGTGGAAAATTTAAATGAAAGTATGTGTCCCGTACCTATGTCTTTACTAGGAAAATTTTAGCCTACCGTAATTATCTGGGAAATCATTGGTATGATATTTTGATTTTCTGTTTAACCGAATATTTTGAATATTTTAGCTTATGTGGACATAATTTTTATGGAAGTTTTGTTCACTATGATCTACTATAACTTGATATAAATTTTGGTGTGAATCGCCCGTACGGTACTTCTGGTATGGCTATTTTCATTTTTGTTTTGGCAATAAAATTATGTTTTTTCAATCAATAGCTACGAAATTTGTAAAAAAATTATAACTTGTTATAAATTTTGATGCGAATTGTTCGCACGGTACTTCTGGTAATACTATTTTCGTTTTTATTTCGTCTATAAAATACCTAATTTTGGACCAATAGGAACGTAATTCGGAACAAATATTTATTACGATCTATTAATAAGTTTTTAATGACTACATATTTTATATTTTTCAAAAACCTACTTTTTCTAACGGAGTTGCTGCTGCGTTAGAGTTTTTTTCTCAATTCGCGAAAATTTAGCTTCGCTATGTAAACATTTTTAATTGAACCAAAAGGAGAGAGAGAAAAAAGTTTCAGAGTGAAAGTAAAATGCCTTTAATGGTGGGGGGTGGTTGTTACAATTTGTTAGCTTAATTTCGCTAGTTGAGTGTAATATAGCGAAAGTTAAAATGATTCATTTACCTAATATTTTTGCAAAATTCCTTCTCAGTCAGTGCCTCAAATAAAGAAAAAAAAACTCCAGCACAGCAAGCGTTGCTAGAAAAAGTAGATTTTCGAGAAAAAGAATTATGAATTTTGATAGTCACATTAATTGTCTGTAAGTTTATATGCGTTAATGGTGTATGTTATGATTGTATGAAATTTGTTAACTGCTGACAAAATATTAGACAATGTAAAATTTAAAAGCATTATTTCTTTAAATGAAAAATTAATTATAATGATAAGATTATGGTAAATAATTATATAATTTCAAATAAAATCAAAGAAATATAATAAAGTTATGAAATAAAAAAAAAAAACCATGAATATTTGTCAATTTTTGTGAAAAGAAAAGTTCTTCCGAATTAAAAAAAAAGAAAAAAAAAGTTTACCGGAAATACCGTCCAATCGATTCGCACAAAAATTGATAGCATGCTACAATAAAATATAATAAATATTTGTTTCAAATTTCGTACATATTGTTCGAAAATTGCGCATTTTGTACCATACATAAAAAAAAAAGTGGTACTGGAAGTACTGTCTGGCCGATCCACACCAAAATTGGTAGCGTATTACAATAAATTATGATAAATATTTGTTCCGATTTTGTGGCTATTTATATAAAATTGAGCTTTTATAGCCTAAATAAAAGTAAGAATGGTAGTGCCGGAAGAACCGTCCGGTCGATCCGCACCAAAATCATCAGGTCTGTTCCTTGGCTTAATACAAATGTTTGTACCCAATTTCGTGATTACCGGATTAAAATTGCGTTTTGTACCGTCGAAATTTTCCAGAGGTGATGAAACAAAAAACGGTCCCACCCACAACTTTGAGGGCTAATACCGCACCAATCGTAATAATTAGATTTTCTAAAGAAAATCTACTTAAAAACAGGAGACTTTCATTTACGTTTTTTTATCTTTCCAGTACTGTGTACGGTTGGTTTAGGAATAGAATAAAATTAAAAAATCAGACAAAGTTTTTCTGTTACTTGAAGGTGTGCAATTATATGTCTGAATGTGACATCGATTTTCCTCTGCATTCGAATGAAATTTTTTTGATATTTCATTAACATTGTATATATTATTTGCACTCTTGTTGCAGTTTCATCTTTCTTTTCTTCAAGTGAAATAGTTTATTGTATGCAAAGGGACGAATTTGTTTGGCAGTGAAATGAAAATTTGCGTCCAGATAAATTTGCACAATACAGAAAGAATAACGTTGATTCGCTGCATTATCTGGCTATTCTGAGTATAGCCTTGTTCACACTTGGCTAGTTTTCCTGCTACTAGCTCTATTTGGGGTACCATTTTATTTACAGTTTAAGTTCCTACGCTGTTTCAACCATTTAAAATCAACCCAAACTTGGCAGATCGCCATGTGAGATTTTAATGAGATTCTTATTGGACTATCCATCAAGTTAAAGTTAAAGTTGACTTTAAATGCTTAAAATGGCGTAGTGACTTTGATTGTTAACAGTGTTAAAGAATAGTACCCAAGTAGCTGGCTAGTAGCTAGAAAACCAGCCAAGTGTGAATAATGCTTATGGGTCTAAGAAAATTCTGTTCATATGACTTGAAATCTTGTTTCTCATTTTATTAGATTTGAAAACAAATCTGTTTAAAATTATACAGTGATCCATTGCTAAAAACGTTCACTACGGTAATAATGCGAGGAAAAATCGGGGTTTTTGTTCTGTTTTGTTAAATAAAACACATGTTCAAACCTAAATTTGAACCTCTTCTACTTATGTCTAAAAAAATTACGGAAAATATTAAACTGTCATATATTTTTAGTTTAATAAGTCTTTATGTTAATTTATTTGCTTCATTTTCAAAACTTCTACCCCTTTCATATGAAAAAATCTTTGCAATCATGCTGCTTCTTTTGCATGCATATGCTTCAAATCTTCTATCTAAATCGCCTACTTTAGTTCAGTAAAGTTTTTTTTTTTGAACGTTCAAATGAGGGCTGGTCGTTGAAGTCAGGATTTTTTGGTCAAATTTTGTTTTTCTTGCGCTTCTGCGGTTACCAGTCAAAATTCTTCTTTAAGTGATTTGGTGTTTGAAATTTGCATTTATTGATCCTCTTTTCAATTTTTCTGCATCGCATTTCCCCGTGCATTGACGAAACTAGCTTAATTTATTGAAAAAATATCGTTTACTTCGTCGGTTCAGAAATCTATTTCCGTTTTGAAATGAATAATTTCCTTTTTTTTCTCAGAATTTAGCCCAATTAAATAACACTTTATTTGAAAACCGTAATGTAGGGCATTATTTTTTAATTCTTCACATTTTGATTTGTTTTTATCTTTTAATTTCTTTAATTTTCAGAATTTCAATCTTCCTTCTTTTTTGACGTTCTTGAATATCTTGGTTGATTTTATTATTACAGCTAACTTGGACAATGAACCTTTGACAGAAAAAATTTTGTATTTCAACTAGCATCAAAACGAATTCTCTCGTTGTTACTTATTTATGTTTTTCTATATTTAGAAAGGTACAACAAGTACATAGTGTTTGTTGGAACCAGTTCTAAACGATTTCAGCATGTCTGATATTTATCATTCAATTAATAATGTTCACCGTCTAATTAAATCGTTGAATGTTTTTTTGAAAAATTATTTTTTGTGCATTCATTCATTCAACTTATGTAATTACATTTTCTTTTTTAATTTTCCTGGGGTTCATTAAATTTTCGAAATAAAATTCATTTAAAATTTTTAATTTGTTCTTGTTGCAAGGTTGATTATGAAAAAATTTATAGAAATGTTTAGCTTCTGCAGCACTTATTTGCATGTCATTTATCATATTCAGTTGTTTTTTTAGCAGTAATATTTCTATTGGGAGATAATATTGAAATTATATAGTGATATTTATGCTTGTTGGCTATTTGTGCAAAATAATGTAATTGACCTGTTAGGTGAAAATTTTTTTACAATTTTTTCAAAGGGGTGCAGTTTTCTCTGTCACTTTTTATCGTTTTTTTTAACGTAATATGTCACTTTTCCTCTTTCAGTTTTAAATTGATAAAATTATTTTCGGTTTTCAATCATTCGATTTTTTTTTACAGTTTAATATAGTGATTATTACTCACGAATTCATTCAGGAAAGTAGAAAAAGTCCTGTACCCACTAGTTTTCTGCAAAAAAAAAAGAAGAAAAAAAGTGCAGCAAGCCTCACTAGAAAAATTAAGTTTTTGAGAAAAATAATTATGAATTTTGATGGTTACTGTGGGAACTCTCCCATATGAGGTATAGGGGCTTGGACCCCTCAATGACTGTCGCCGCCTAAAAGGGCAGCCAAACAATCGTCCTTGTGACGTTAAATACACAGAATACGTTCGATCGTAATTACCTGTATGTACTTGCAGGTAATGTACGAGTACCGAATCGTGACACAATAAGATGATGTCACGATTTGTACACAAACCGGCCAGCCATCTCTTATCTCGATAGGGGATGATGCGACCTGGCAGTTCTCACCAACGTACGTATTATCTTACATACGTGTGTTTGTGTGTGTGCAAATAAGCCGTATATAAACCACCCAAACCAGCTCTAAAATCGCCAGTGTTCGCCTTGGTTTTGGCTTACCCGTACTTATGTAGGAAGTGGTTGAACACGCTTAAATTCTGTAGAATTTCCTTCTGGTGAGAATATTTCTCACGACAAGGTATTCCACAGTGGTGACCCCCACATGATATTTGGCTACGTCGTGAGGTGTCCTTAGGCGCGTTGCGCTTTTACAAAAAATTAGCGCGGTGTGCTGGCAAGAAACTCGCTTGCTCGGCAAATACAAAAATTTTTTGCAGATTAAGACACCTTTTAGGTCGTTGAAGTAGAGTCTGCTAAAGTGGGAATTTATACCCTCTCCCTCAAATATATAAACAAGGAGAAACCAGACAGTAGACCTGGAGGAAGAAGGTTGGACTCATCCCCCAACTCCCTCGACTTCGACTCGACACTCTAAGAATTTACCAAATCTGGAAGAAGGCCCTCAACACCCAGAATTAGCACGACTGGGAGCTGCAATAAATAAAGATCAACTAGCAGTATAAACGTTGAGAAGTGGTCAAACTTTAAGCCAAAGTTCAGACCCAAAAACTACTGTCCTACAAACACAGGAGCCTGTGTTTTCGACCAGCAAGGAAGGAAGTAGTTCTGTGGAATACGCTTGTCAACAGACAGACATAGCAATGTTCCCACCACCAAATGGAAATAAAAATCTACAACCATCACAGGGAAGTAGTGCTCAGCCACAGCTGACGCCCAAAGTCTTGGCGCAGATCATGCAACTTTTGCAATTACAGCCAGGACAGAACCCCAGCTTCTACAGACGAAGGATAGAGATCCCGGAATTTCTGCCCAATGAGATAGAATTATGGTTGACCCTATTAGAAGGCAGGTTCAAGACAATATAACCCTGAACCAGCGGTATCTACACATCTGTGGAGGCATGCCCCCACAGATAATCCTCCACATTCCGGACATCATGGAATGCCCTTCGACAGAATAGGACAAATATGCCTGGTTTGTCAAGAAGATAAGGAATGTGTTTGGTAAAACTAAAAACCAAATCATTGACGATGTGATGGGTGGTATGAAGATGGGGGACGACAAACCCTCAATCTTCATGGCAAAATTGAGACAGAAGGCGGATAACATCGTAGCCCCTTCTGTCATAGGCAATCAATTTTGCAAACAACTTCCCCAAAGTGTTGTGCAATGCCTAGCCACCGTAGGTTTGACCGTGATAAACATATCCGCAGACTTGGACTTCCTTGCAAAATCAGCAGATAATGCGCTCAAATACACCAGGTCAAAGCCCGTGGTCAGTGCAGTATCTGCAGAGACTGGAGAGATTGCTCAACTTCAAGCTCAAATAGCTCAGTTGACAGATGAAGTAAAAAGCAACAAAGGCCAAAGCTCCACAAAATCCAATAGTAGCTGGCGACAAAGATCTAAAAGTAGAAGCAACAACAACAACAGTGGCAATAGAAAAGGACGACAGTCCCAGTCCAGAGACCACAGATCTAGTTCCAGTAACAGGGGTCAAAGTTCAACTCCCCTGAGAACATCATCTCCCAAAAAATAGTCTCAAAATTGGGATGATAAATGTTGCTTTTTCCATAACTGGTTTGGCACAGAGGCCACCAAATATAATAACAGATGCAAATGGTGGGGCAAATCCTATACCAAGAAATCGTCAAACTAGAACAAGGGGCCATCTATGTGGCCAAAGACCCCTTGGAAAAATACTCATGCCGCCTGTTCATTAAGGACAGGACGAACAGGAGAAGGTACTTAATCAACTTGGGAGCAGACCTGAGCATATTGCCAGTCAACAAAACCCAAAAAGTACTCCCTCCGAAATACTATCTCTGTACTGTGAATGGTCAAAACCTTCCAGCTTACTGACTTGAAACTAGCAAAGTTGACATCGGACTCAAGAAAATCATGATGTGGTCCTTCACGGTTGCAGATATTCCAAACCTGATCCTGGGTGCAGATTTCCTTGCACATTTTGGCCTGATCATTGACCTCAAAAACGGCAAATTGATCTATAGTGAATCTAAACATTGTGTGGATGGCAAAACGTTAGCTTACAGACTGGACACAAATATATCCAGCTGTACCAAAGTCGACGGACAACTCTTACGGATCCTGTCTGACTATCCTGGAGTCACTCAACCATCAATTCGCAGGCATCCTACATACAAACACGATACGGTTCATTACATAGAAACCAAAGGACAGCCTTGCCATGCTAGAGCAAGAAGGTTACTGCCTGATAAACTCAAAGGGGCATGAGAGTACTTTCATTGCATCATTGAGGAAGGCGTATGTCGCCCCTCAAAAAGCTCATGGAGCTCCCCTATCCACATGACCAAAAAAGCAAGTGGAGAGTGGCAAATTGTTGGAGACTACAGGGCCTTAAATGCCAAAACAGTTCCTGATCACTACCCAGTCCCCAATATAATGGACTTCAATGCAAATATGAAGGGTAAAACGATGTTCACCAAAATAGACATCAACTGGGAATTCCACCAAATTCCTATGGCTGACCAGGGTGTACCAAAGACAGCGGTTATAACCCCCTTTGGACTATTCGAATACCTTCGAATGCTGTTTGGACTTCGCAACTCAGCACAAACTTTCCAAAGATTTATCAATGGACTTTAGGGGATTGCCATTTACATATGCATACTTGGATGATATCTGCATTTGCTCTGAAGGCGGTGAGCAACAGCACGAGGAGAATGTAAGAGCCATCATACAGCGTATACACGCTGCCAGGCTCACTATCAACGTAGGCAAAAGCTTATATGCATAGACCGAAATTGACTTCCTCGGCTACAAAGTCTCAACCAAAGGCATTTCCCCATTGAAGACCAAAGTAGAGCCAATATTGAACTTCCCGAAGCCCTCAAATGTCGCTGAACTTAAGCGTTTCTTGGGGATGGTGAACTTCTATAGACGTTGCATGAAGAATGCAGCAGCCAAACAAAGTAAGCTGTTTGCACTAATAAAGACAAGTAAAAAGAAAGACAAAACTCCACTCAAAAGGAATGAAGAAGCCGAACAGGCCTTTGAGAAAATCAAAGATACACTGGCAAATGCAACTCTTGATGCCTTGAGTAGAATCGAAGCTATCTCGGCTCCTGTCTAATTACCTTATGCTGAAATAGCTAAAGCACAGCTTAAGGATGCAGAATTGCAAGAGTTGTTATCGAACGATGAAACTACTCTCAAATCGAGACAGTGAAAAATTCCTGGTACTGATGTTTTATTAACATGTGACATCAGTACAGGTAAGAATAAGCCATTTCTACCGGTAAAATATCGCAGGTTGGCTTTCAACAGTGTACATAATCTGTCACATGCTGGGCCAAAATGTAGTGCTAATTTAATTTTGGCAAGGTTTGTTTGGCCACAAATGAAGTCTGACTGCAACAAATAGGCTCACAGTTGCCTGAACTGTCAAGAATCCAAAGTAGGAAGACATACTCGCTCACCCCTCAAATCCTTCAAACAAACAGAGCGGTTTAAAACTGTACACATGGACTTGGTAGGCCCATTGTCACCATCTCAAGGACACAGATACCTGTTAACGATAATAGACAGGGCAACACGATGGCCAGAAGCAATCCCTCTACACGAGATGTCAGCTCCTACAGTAGCTGCAAGGTTATACGATACCTGGATTGCGAGGTATGGCGTACCAGAAGTCATAATTACGAACCAAGGTTGCCAATTCGAGAGCTCGCTCTTTAAAGAGCTGTCTAATAAGCTTGGTGTTCAACACAGTCATACCACAGCTTACCATCCTCAAGCCAATGGCAAAATAGAGAGATGGCATAGAGCTCTCAAAGCCTCTATCATGTCTCATGATACAAAGAGATGGGTTGACGTACTCCCTATCATCCTCTTAGGCCTTTGATCTGCCCTACAAACGGATACAGGTCACTCTGCAGCGCAATTAGCATTCGGCAAAGAGCTACGCCTTCCAGGGGACTTCTTCACAAAATCGAAGGAAGTTAGCCCCGAAATAATGGTACAAAATATAAGAAATGATGTCAACAATCTTCTTGAACAGGCAGCTCGCCATGGCCGGCCCAAGATTTACGTCTCGAAACACTTGGCCAATACTTCACATGTATTTGTTAGAGACAAAAAAATGAGATCTGCGCTGGAGAAACCATACGCCGGTCCTTACAAAGTAGTATCATGAGATAAGAAAAACTTTGTGATACTCATTGCAGGCGAACCTAGAACAATTTCAATCGAAAGATTGAAGCCTGCATACATGGTAAGCGACGACAAAAGAATAGAAAGGATACCAAGAGAAAACATCGAAAATATCCGGATGGATTCACCAATAAACATAGAAGAATCCGTCGAAAAATGTGAAAATAAAAATTCACAATTAGAGAAAACATCAAAAATAAAAAAGTCTGTGATGTTTTCGGACGATGTTATTACCAAAACATTCGATCCCGAGGCCCCCATATGCCCACGAAAAAGAGGCAGGCCCCTAGGCAGTAAAAAACGCAAAAATTCCCACCCTTCTCTCATGTCTGAGAGATTAATGCAAAGAAAAGAAAATTTACTCCCGAAAAAGTAATATCCGCTACGTAAATTGAAACCTGCTAAAAAATATGAGACAAAAGAAACTCTGGAGATAAGCAAACGAGGAATCCCAACAAAAAGAAAACGACAGGAATAAACAAATCCACGTGGGATACGGAAATAAACATCGCAACGTGCGTTTACCGTTAAACACAAAGATAATTTCAACATTGTGACATCACAAACGAAGATTCCTTTGTAATAAAATTCGAATAAAATATTCTATGAGTTTATTTCAGGCATAACTCTGCTTAAACTGATCAGAACTTAACCGGAAAACTTGCATACGGCCGAGAATTTTAAGCGCTATCCCCTCTACATGCTGATAAGATGTGAAAATAATGAAACGAAACTGTAATGGTAAATCAAAAATAGCAGTAAATTCACCCACTTCAGAACTGTCTTAGCTCTCAGACGTATTTTCTGAATGATATTTTTGGCTCACCGTTTTCCTTTACACCTATTCCAATGTCGCTACCAACCCAAATCTTCTTCAACATGACCAAGAACCCAAAAGTTCTGGAAGTCGACAAGAACACTGGGCAAATTCCGTAACAGAAGTTGGAATTCGATCAAATTGAGGAGGAACTCCTGATGGACACGGCACCAGCCGTGGATAGTGTTCTCGCGGAAATGACAACTCCACTTCCACCCATCATCTCTCCTCCCTGGACTCCACTGGAACTGACTGCAATGACAGAACCCCCGATGCCGGAGCTGAAGCCAACAGAGACCAGGGAACCGATGAGGTTCCTGTTTACAGCGGAGAAGGCAGCCAACAAAAAGGCAAAGATGGCCGCCTTGGCAGCGGGGAATTCAAACTCCCCGATGCTCAGGCAGCCTCAGTTTAAACATCCGCTGCCCCCTCACTCCCGTCGTCATCCCTACGCCTTCACCAAAAACCGACCACCAAGGCGTAAACTACTTGGCCCAAGCACAGCCTCGTAAGAAATCTTACGAGTGTGTCGGGGCTGCAGTAGGTAGTGCCCTGGCGAAGTGGGAGGCCAATCAAAAACTGTGTTAAACCCGCACATCCCCCCAGGCATTGCGCATTTCGATCATTTTTGCGGCGCAAAAAATGGGGGGGAGTAGCTGTGGGGACTCTCCCATATGAGGTATAGGGGCTTGGACCCCTTGACGACAGTCGCCGCCCAAAAGGGCAGCCAAACAATCGTCCTTGTGACGTTAAATACACAACATACGTTCGATCGTAATTACCTGTATGTACTTGCAGGTAATGTACGAGTACCAAATTGTGACCCAGTAAGATGATATCACAATTCGTACACGAACTGGCCAGCCATCTCTTATCTCGATAGGGGATGATGCAACCTGGCCGTTCTCACCAACGTACATATTATTTTACGTACGTGTGTTTGTGTGCGTGCAAATAAGCCGTATATAAACCACCCGAACCGGCTCTAAAATCGCCAGTGTTCGCCTTGGTTTTGGCTTACCCATACTTATGTAGGAAGTTGTTGAACACGCTTAAATTCTGTAGAATTTCCTTCTGGTGAGAATATCTCTCACAACAAGGTATTCCACAGTTACATTAATTGT
This sequence comes from Ericerus pela, assembly GCA_011428145.1. NCBI lineage: Eukaryota > Metazoa > Arthropoda > Insecta > Hemiptera > Coccidae > Ericerus > Ericerus pela. Next base: position 923,193 of record WOFM01000478.1, read on the forward strand.
TTGTAAGTTTATTTGCGTTTATGGTATGTTATGATTGTATGAAATTTGTCAGCTGCTGACAAAATATTAGAAAATGTGAAATTTAAAAGTATTATTTCTTGAAATGAAAAATTAATTATGATGATAAAGTATGGTGAATAATTATACAAGTTCAAATTAAACCAAAAAAATATAATTAAGTTATGAAATAAAAATAAGAAAACATGAACATGTGGTTGATTTTTGAAAAAATAAAATTCATGCTAATTAGAAAAAAAAAAGATGAAAAAAAGCTGTACCTGAAGTACCATCCAGTTGATTCGCACCAAAATTGGTAGTATACTACAAAGAATCAAAATAAACATTTACTCCTAATTTTGTGGCTATTGGTGCAAAATTGAGCATTTTATAGCCAAAATAATAACAAAAAAATGTGGTATCGTAAGTACCTTCAAGCCAATCCGCACTAAAATCAGTAGGTTTGGTCCTTGGGTTAGTGTATATATATAATTTTGAGTTATTGGTGCCAAAATTTTCTTGAGGTCATAAAACGAAAAACGTACCCACTCGCAACCCTGGGGGCTAATACCGCACTAAGCAATAAGTAGATTTTCTGAAAAAACCTACTTAAAAATGATGGTACCGGAAGTACCTTTTGGTCGATCCGCACCAAAATCATTCGGTCTGGTCCTTGGCTTTGTATAAATGTTCGTAGCAAATTTCGTGATTAGTGGATAAAAATTGCGCCCTTTACCGCGGGAACAAGAAATTGCCTTATATCGTATATATGCATTTGAGTTATTGGTGACAAAATTTTCCTGAAGTCATAAAACGAAAAACGTACCCACCTCCTTCTCTTGGAGCTAATATTGCACCAAGCGTAATAAGTAGATTTTCTAAAGAAAACCTTCTTAAAAATAATGGTTATTCGCAATGCGATTTCTTGTTGGATTACGGTCCCTCTCGACCGAAAATCGAAAGACGAAAGAATCAACGTATTTCGATTGCGTCAATTTTAATGCGATTACCACTGATGTCTGATTTAATCTAAATGATTGTGTTTGCCTCGTGTTCATTCGCAAAAAATAAACAAACGAAAATATAATTGACGAGCGTACTATCGAATTTTTGCCTGTTAAAATTCTCACGAAAACTCGGTAAGAAAGATTATGCTAAGAAAAGTTGATGTGAAATCCATATGTTATGAAGCCGACACGTTGAGTTGAACGTAATTTTAGTGCGACCGATGGCGTGACAGCTTACTTTGATTTTCTTGGGCATACGTTATTTCTTTCATGCTTCAAGAAAGGAATGAATTTCTGTACAAGTTTGCTCTTAAATGTTATTTGTGGTGTTATTATGGAGACTGAATCATTTTGAAAAGTTAGTTTTCTCTGGAGAAGGTGAAAAAGATTGAACAAAATCGTATTTTACCCAACTAGGGAGGAAAGTCAGCAATTTCTCTTTGAGTACAATGTTTGCAAGCCTGAGCCATAGGCGAGTGCAGTAATTTCACGAGTTGACAAATTGCCCTTTCCGACCCAGTTGCGTTCGGTATTTTTTGCAACGAGTGTAAGAAAAGCTGTATTTGAGCCAGGGGCAATAAAATCTGTGGATTGCTAAGTCAAATCCTATTATGGGCAGGGAGAATTTTGAATAAAAAAAAAATTGAATCAATTTAAATAAAAGAAAATAGGATATTTAAAAATGTGGGGGAAACTGAGGAACCAGTTAGGTTTGAAAAAATTAATTTGTGAGTTGGAAAAATAATTAAGGAGTGAGAAAAAAATTAGGGAGTGAGAAAAAAAAATAAAGAAGTGAGAAAAGTAAGAGTTCTGAAAATGGCCGCAGTCATCATGCCATGCAAGCCTCGAAAACACAGCGTGAAAAAGTCTTTATTCATTGGGTAGTAGGTGTTGAAATTGGTAAATTTATGGGGCGGTCAAAATTAACTACATGAAAATTTTCAAATATTGCTTTTTCTTTCTCGCTATTTGTCATTGTAGCCAGTATAAAAAAACGAAAAAACTGGGAACATTCTACCCCTTGCCTGCCTTTGCCCCTTTTAACGCCCATCCATTGGTCATTTTTGAATAAGAATTTTTGTCACAAGAGCATTAGAATCATTTCAGTCATCCTAATGATTTCAAATTTTTTTTTATAAGCTTTTATTCTTCTAACTACTGGAATTTTAAAATATACCAATACTGCAGCCAACCTTTCGCAACAACATAATATTAATTTCGTTTGAAGCTGAAACCAAAAAAAATAAAAATGAAAGTTTATCTTATAAAATTAACGTAAACTTGTTTCTTTGCTGAAATATTAACCTCGATTGCATTTTTAGCCGGTTTTCAATTTTTGTGCATAAACGTTTTTATTAAGACTTTTTAAATTGTTCGTTCAGAATGCCCGAATAAACTTTTTTTTACAAACTTTACTTACCTATGTGCTGGTTGTATTGAGATCAAATTTTACTGAATTGGTACTTGGTTTTAAAAGTTTCTTTACCAGAAGTTTGTTTAACTTATACATTACAAATTTTAAATCTTTGGTAATTCCTTCAGGATTAAAAATGGAATTACCGTGGAGATCGTGTAGAATGTACTTTTTCATCGAACTATATTTATTGTGAAATCTGTTTAGAACTTGGAAAAAATTTGTGAAAAAATATTTTGTTCATGAATATATGAGATTCCTAATATTTTCAGCTTTTCTTTATTTTACTCATTCTCGCGCACCCCAATCTTGCACGGCTGTGAGTGAAATTTTTGATATTATTATTATTATTTACTTTTTTTTTTCAACATACTCCCTGAAATTGTGAAAACTTGTGCGTCAAGTTGCTATTTCAGTTTTGAAAAGAACCTTTCCCAGTTTACTTAATGATTCCTCAGCCTCAATTTGAACTTGAGAACTGGAATTAGTATTGCTTGAGAGTAGATAAAATTTACAAAATTTTCATATAATTTTCTAATTAGCTTTTTGCAAATAACTTATAAAAAAAATGAAAATTAATGGAAAATTTGCCATTATTTGGAATCTAGAAACCTCCTTTCACTCAAGATTCCTCAGTTGTTATTTAAGCTAGTGGGCTAGGGGTTTATAACTTGATATTACTGGAAAGATGAAACTATTTTCTTGAAACTATGAAACTCGCCTCGTAATTTCCAATAATTTTCAGTTGTTTGAAAGTAAATAAATAAAAAAACGAAAAAAATTGAAAATTTTCCAGTTTTGTATTTTTTAGGTATCATTTCAAAAATTTATATCCTTGATGAATATTTTTTTCTTTTGCAGAAAGGTTTTTGAAATTTTTTTTTGGTATAATTTACACTATTTGCAAAAAGTATGGTGTGCGACAAGTGATAGTGGGCTTTTCTAATTCCTGTGAAGTTTGCAGAAGTTGCTTTTAGCTCATCATACAAACTCTTCACTCACGTCACGATGAAAAAACGGCCTACTTTACACGCTTGTCTTCCAATAGGTTATTTGCAACTAGTGCCGAAGAAATATTTTTTGTAACATCCTTTCCAAAAGTACATTTTTTTTACGCGCCTTAAAATAACAAGCAGCAAATTTCTAGACGAAGTTAAAAAACTATCTTTTGCACAATATGCGCACTTGCAACTTTAATTTCTCGCACATTTCGATGAATTTCTCGCATGGGTTGGCTACTTTCTTAGTTTTTATTATTTCTTTCTGTGAACTAAATACCGTATTTTTCAAAAACATTCTAAAAACAAACAAACTGCTAAAAATTCAAAAAAAAATTTTTTGTTTAAAAAAAAATTTAATTATTAATTATTATTTGGATCTGACAAAAAACAATTCATCACCATTTGGGGGAAAGTGGGGAGTGTCGCAAAAAATAGTGTGTGATATATGTGCAAAATAGGTGATTGATACTCATGTGATTAGCAGCACTCGTCTTTGGCTCACGCTGCAAAATTCAGACTCTTATCAAAATCACCTACTTTTTGCACTTGTATAACAAATAACTATTTTACAAAAACAGACTGAATTTTACTAACGGTTGCGCAGGATTGGGACGTACAACAGTGTGTAAAATTACCACTGTAAAATTTTTTTATATCCACAGGCCAAAAATTTGATCTTTTAGTCCCCTACACACATGTAAATTCGGTTTTTTTGCGCAAAAAGTATGGTGTGCCACTAGTGTTAGAGGGATATTTCAATTTATGTGAAGTTTGTGCAGCACTCGCCTTCGACTCTTCTGCAAACTCTTCACGCTCTGTAAATAATTAAATTTTTGAAAAAAAAAAATGAAACTGACTGCATTTAGGAACATAAAACATAATAGAACTAAAATGTTGAAAACAAGTTTTCTAGGTTTTGTAATAGTAATTTTTTATAAAATTGATTTACAACTAACCCAGTCGCTGGCACAAATAGCTTTTGATATTAATATGAAGATCAATACTGGATTCAAATCAGTAGGCGAGTGGAGAGTTTTCAACACATTAGGTATATAAGTAATTTAAAAATTCTTAATGATTGGTACACCAATGTCTTAAATAGATGTAATAATGCTGTATATTAGAATATTGTCAAATCTATGTTAAATTTACCACAAATTGCATTAGAGAAATATGTAATAAAATGAAATCTAATTGCTTCATTTAAAAATTTTGCATTTTATATATATACACACATATATATGTATGTATGTATGTAACTTGAAAGATATTTCTGCCAGCGACTGTGTTAGTTGTAAATCAATTTTATAAAAAATTACTATTACAAAACCTAGAAAACTTGTTTTCAACATTTTAGTTCTATTATGTTTTATGTTCCTAAATGTAGTCGGTTTCATTTTTTTTTCAAAAATTTAATTATTTCTCGATTTTTATGCTGCAAATATTTTTCAGTGCGAATCTTTAATATATGCCCATATTTCTCAAGTTGCTTCAATCCTCCACAATTCTTCTTTACCTTCATAGTTTCTGATAATGATGAAATACCTAATACAAAAAATTCAAGTGACAGGTGCTTGGTGGTCGTGTTGCAATATTTATGTAACAGCAAATTTCATTTCCAGCCTATTGTTTTTTATTAATTAATACCTATTTTCTTATTGGTCAAATAGGGAACTTCAAATTTTTTTTAAATTTTGGAATTGGTCAATGGGTAAATTTTAATCTTTTAATCAAATATTAAGAAAACTAATTTGATCTTTAAAATTGATTTTAGCTATAAAATGTTAAAGAGAATGGGAAAAAAGGGGTATATTTTTTTTTTTTTCCTGTTATTTTCATACCTATCTGATATTCTCTAAATTAATGATTCTTGTTGAAAACAAAAGTTAGATCGTGCCTCAGTTTTGCTTGTATTTTTGTGTATTTATTCAGCACTTTTGCATCAATTTGGTAAGTATGATACCTCCTCAATAGTGATGCCAAAAATATTGATATTTCAAGTATCGATACTTTCCTTTCAATATCGATATTCGTTTGAAATTGCGAATTGAAAATTGAGAATGGGAATTTAAGTTTTTAAAAATTGAAAACTGTCCTGTATTTTGTCAATTGTCAGTTTTAATTTTTGAATTGTGAATAAATAACAATAATATTCAGTGTCTTGTTTCTAAATCCTACTTTCTCTTCCTCTTTTTTCAAATTTATTGCTAAATAGACGTATGAATGGCACATTGTAAAAAATATCGATATTGTATCAATATTCTCACATAAATATCGATACTATATCAACACAAAAAAATATCGATATTTGGTATCACTACTCACACAGTCCGTCATAATATAGACCTTGGACACAGAGAAATGAAAAGCTGACTGATACCTATGATGGGATATAAAATGTAATTATGTATAAGTGATCAATTAACAACCATAAATGAGCCAATCACAATTCATTTTTCAGTATACCTTCCTGATTGGTTGGTTTAAGGGAATTCTGGAAACATGGTATTTTCATTTTTTCTTATAATTATTATTTTGAAGCAGATATATCAACGGACTTTAAATGAGCCAATCACAGTTTGTTTTCCAACATATGCCTTTCTGATATCATTTTTCATTATATAACTATTATTAAGCAGATATCAGCAGACTTTCAATGAGCCAAACCTACATAATACATATTCTGGTGCTTATATATTACTGGGAGAAGTGATGACATTTGAAATATTTATATAACTATAAGAACTTTTGGGAGACCCAATCAGCATGCGTTATTTCCTTATATGTTGAATCTTGGATTGTGTTTGGTTATGTTGCTTTTTGTGTTGAAAAAATCCCCAAATTTTGAATGAAAATTGCGGGTCTGGTATGGGAAATTTTTCAATTTTTTTTGGCCAATGTTACTCACCTTGAAAATACGAATTTTTTGAGACATATTTCATATTTGTATATAATGAATATTGAATGCTGTGGGGTGGCACAAAATTTCGTTAGATTGCCAGGAACAGAGTCAAACACAATACCTCCTTCTGACGCGGTTGGTAAAAAGTAGCCTACTTTATACCTCCTTAACTCAAATATTATTTTATAGTTGTTTTGATACTAGAGGCGTCACATTATTGCTAGGAATTTTAAAAACTCACTATCAACCGAGTGCTTGTTACTTTAACAACATTTGATGGTAGCTTGGGAGAGACGCAAGGAAAAGTGCATTTGAAAGTTATTTCAATCTAGAAAGAAACAATAATCTTTATTCTCGACTCAAATAGCCTTTTTATTTTCGTTATGTTTTTATTTACTGTTGTTCTTCAAGGTTCTGCAAGTTAAATTAATTTTTTTTCCTGTAGCCATCTTATTTCAAAAAATACCAAACGTCAAGGGTAAAAAAGTTCAGTGCTTGCTGTGGCGTGAACTGGTGTAGTTTTACAGTAGTTGGATTTGGAAAAGTTTCAGCAAATGACGTTCAGTTCATTTATGCCGTTGTTTTTCTTTTTTAATTTTTTTTATCTTCGGTGGATTTATTTCGTGTAAATGCTTTTTTAAGGTAGGTACTGTTGGGAGCATTAATTATATTTAAATTTTGTTTATTGGATTAACCTATCCATCTCTGACGTGATAGTGGTATAGTATAGGAGTTGTACGCCAAGAAATTACGCACGATTTTGAATATTTTGTCGGTATTATAATTTCTTGAAAGTTTAGTGACGTATAATTTTCGATGTCATTAATGAGTGCTTTTTATTTCTATCCCTCTCTCATTCATATTAGCTCTTTAGTTCAATTTTTTATAGTGGTTGATGTAGTCAGCATTCATTTCTAGTGTGTTGTATGATTGGATGATAACTTCTTCAATGCGAAAATTACCGTTGTCGCTATGGTATTATTTGGGTGAACTTTTTGACAGTTACGAATGTTTACGCTATATATCAAGAGCTGGTGTTGTCTCGTCTGTTGAGGAAGATACATTTTCGACGGTGTGTGTGACGTGTGTGGTTCGGTATTCTTGGTAGACTGTATTCTGTTTGAAAAATTTACGAGTGTTGCGAATGATGCGACAAATTTTGGCTCGCATTTAGGCTATTCCCAGTTGCTGTGACAATGAATACTATTCTTCGTATTTTACCTTGAAAAAAAGTATTTCGCAATATGTAACTAAAATTTTTCATCGTGTTGTCCTGTTCGATGACATTGTAATGAGTTTCCGCCTTCATGTCCGAAAATCCGATGAACCAAATTAAGTTAAATCTTATACTCATTATGAAAATAATGATGGACTGACTACCTATGTAAGAATTATGATCGTTCATTGAGTCCTTCTTACTAGAAAAATTATAAATATATATTTTTTTAAATGTTCAAAATTTATAAAATATCAAAAGATCTAACTTTGAAAGGCCAGTACCTGTGTAAATATTTCTTAGATAAAAGTTATACAAACATTTAGTGTGTAAGTACATTCAACTATAAGAAAGTAAACATTCTAGGATACAATTTTTTTTTTCGAACGTGCGATGGGAAAAAAATTGCCCTTATTAGTAATGGGGAAAAATCGATTTTTCAGAAATTTCAGAATAATTGAATCAATTTTTCCGAGACAAAGAAATCGGATTACTTTGAAAAAATTTTTCAGTTTAGAGTTGATCAAAAATTGGTTTTTCGAGAAAATCGATCATCCAATTTTTTTGAAATTCTTGTAAAATTGATTTTTTTTGCGATCAAATCGATTAATTGTTTATCACTAGAAGACATGAGGTATTACAGAAACAGTAGGTACAGTACAGCAAGACTTGGCATCGCATGATAAAAAGTTAAATTATGGAATCAAGATTTCGGTTGATGCGTTAATTGCTATTTTGTACTGGCTTATGATTTTTAGGTTGGTAATTCACTTCTTTGAGTCTTTTTCTACTGGTGATAGCTTGATCCTTCCCCCTTTAATAAATAAGATGAGCATTTTACAAAAATTCAGGCTTTCTGCTTTAGGTTGTCCCCATTTCTTGCCTTTAAACCCCTAGTTCTCTCTATTTTTCGTCTCTGTGGGCTTATTTTTTTGATCTTCCCCAATTATTGTTTTCGAAAAATTATTTTTTACTTGTTGGCTCACGTTTTTCACATTTATACCAAGTGTTTAATTGTAGCCCGTTGAAGGTACTGTGGATTGTTGATTGATAGTAACGGAAGTTATAGCTCTGTTTTACTGGACCTAATTTCAAACGTTTAAGCTATAAATTTTCCAAAAGAGATCAACCTCTATGGTTCATCCAGCGAGAGTTGATCCCAAAAACGAAACGTAATCCACAACAACTGTACAATTTTACATGCATTATTTACACATTATTGTCAGTTGGAATATGCCGGAACACGAATTAAGGGCTCTTTTCGCGAGATTAGTTTTCTAGCAGCTATCAGTGACTAGTGCTACCCTGCGCTAGCCCAAAATTAGTACTTAAACAAGCTAATTTCTGATTACATGATGAAAGAAAAATGAGGCTAGTTGCGCTAGTTCTTATAGTGCAGCCTGCAAGTAGTTTTTTAAAAAAAATTCTCATCCACACGATGCTGGCAATTAGTTTCCAGTTCTTATCATTTTATGATACTATTTTACAATGTTTTTACTTATTTTTTCCTGGGGACAATTTGATTTTTGTTACTATTGCTGAGTTTTAAACAACTTATCTCCATAACTGACCAATGCTTAACAGTGAAATTTTAATGGGTTGTTTTTCAATGTTTGAGGATGATTTGGATGAAATTTTGTTTGAATCCATTTGGTGGTTTATCAATTATAGTTGAAAATCTGAAACTGAGTAAAGGAATTTGGTAATTTGTTCAAATGCAACTTGCAAATTAATTTTCTTCGCAATAAAGTAATACTCAACATTGAAATTATAGTATGTTGTGAAATATTTAGGGATAATTTGAATGAAATTTGGTTCGAATCCGTTTGTTAGTTTTTGAGTTATAGTCAAAAATTTTGAATGGTGAAGAAATTTTGGAATATTTAAATTTATATAGTAGGTAATAATGCCATGATTATTTATGAGAGTTCGTATATATTCACCATAATTATGTTTATTCTCAATCAAGATTGATAATTTATTTCTATAACATTATCTACTGTCACTATTTGGTTATTTATTTCTTATCAAAGGACCATTAGGTTTTGAAAATTCACCTAATTTGTTATAAGTCGACATAAGTATGAATGAATCCTTCTTCAGAGCAGAACTCATTTTTTCTTATATCATCTTTATGAGTGATTGAAACAATTACTGATAAAACTTGATAAAACATTAAAATTGGGATAATTAGTACTATAAGTCAAATAAACACATTTCCACAATGCTACTAGTTATCATAAAGTACAGATAATCCATGATCCCAATTTCATCATTATTTTATGACATGCAAGTTAAAAACTATTCACTTCAGTTGGATAGTTGGTTATCTGATAACTAGCAACTTGCAGTTACTTAAAATTTTGTTTATACGATACATTAAAAATATAGCCTGCAACTTCATTGCAAGTTGCATGCTATCCACGATTTTTTGCACGCTAGTCTGTGTACATAATGCTAGGCTAGTGCTATTTTTACGAGCAATTAGAAAACTAGCCTCGTGGAGAGAGCCTTTTATACGATTACGTACGTAAAAATATGAATATTTGGCAACGTTGTTTTAAGGCGTAGGGATCATCTTTGGTTGGACGGATTATAGAAGGTTTGTTATGCATTCAGCCGTACGTGAGAGGCTAAGCTCGAGAGCAGACAAGGTATTAAAACGATGTTTAGTGAGAACATGATTGTGTACGGAAGTTTAGTATTCGATAATAGTATTTATTCACTACTGTAAAATCATATGGTATCAATTGCAAAGCTATATTTCTGCCTATTTTTGCATGAGTGTAAATATTTTAATATTTTTGCTGAATTTAACAGTGTCTTTTTATGCAATAATTCACCTATGATATAAAATCGATCTTGATGATTCGAATATTGTTATTTTTAACTATTTATTTTAGTCTTAATCAATATTATAATTATTATATTAATATTATCTTTTTTGTATTAATTTAATGTATTAATATGTATACGAATGTTTTGCTCTAGACGTTCTGAGATTAAGATTAGTGGAGCGTCCTTTGATGGATCAGAACTCGCTAATGAGCAGTGAATGTAATCCCCGAATTCTTCCTCACTTTTTTTCTAGAGGGAAGGAGAAAAGAGCCAAGTCTCTACTGTAATTCTATGTAATTGGCGAAAAATTCAAATTCCATCATTTCTTCGGTGACGTGAAAAATTCTAACGCCTGGGCTGTGATTATGATACTAAATATGAATTAAGAACCCATGTTTTCTAAATGGGTTATTAATCGCTATTATTTATCAATTCAGTTCATGATTGAAGGCCTGTTTTGTTGGAATTCGACTGAAAATTGATTACATCAGCAAAAAATTTGATATAAACTTACCATTTTTCGAAATTATGTGTTTTACTGAACTCATTTTTTTGTTCTTAATTTGTCATCGATTGAAGGATTTTTGGTTCATGCAATTACTTAGCTCTCAGATTTTTGTAAAATTCATGCCCTCTATTTTTATAGTCACTATGAACGACTCACCTCTATGTCGGATGTTGCCTTTAGGTATCGATAAAACTTTTTTGCGGATTCTGCCTGACCATGAATACGGATTAATAAAACAAACTGATGGTTTACATATTATTCCAATTTTTTAAATAAACTATCAGGTCTTCGAAAACAGCATCTCGAAAGGTGCTTATGTTTAATTGGGTGAAACTGGTTTCGCCGACATAGCCACATTCGATTTGGTCTTTTAATGAAACAAAATATATGAATCGCATAATCTAGTTGGAATGGCCTTGTAATTGAGCTCTCTGCAGACTTCGAAGCGCCAACAATCGATCGTACGCTACGGTAACGAATGAATCATGCTCAAGCGACGGAACAACTCGCGCCCACAACTCCGAACCAGTTCAAATGAGTTTGTCGAATCATTCATGTATCCATTTTTTGCTGTTTTCCCTGTTTGGATTTTTCATTTTAAAGAAGTAGACGTGTATTATCATTCAACTGTGGCCGAAAATCATAGATTCCGAAAATTTGTGGAATAGAGAATTGACATGGTTTTATCAGAGGCCGGTCGCTGGAAATTATGGTGTGGGTGTTTTATTTGCGTTTTCCACTTCTTAGATTTTTTTCCACTTATTCGCGAGGGCGTAGGTTGTTTCATCTTGAACAGAGGGGTTCCGCATCTTCTCTGCCATCTCCTTCGAGTCGTTGACCCCCATTGTCCGCTGTAACGCCACCACCACCGACAAAAACACTATTTTTTTGTGTCAAGATTTTTTTCGGCTTAGGGGGTTGTCTAATCTTCTAAGATTCATCCCTTATTTATGTTACGGCCAATGTGATAAAAAGGGCATTATTAAGAAAGATCGGTCCTTGTGTGGATTGACGAATTTAATTTATCAAACGTGGGTCAATGAGTATAACTTCGAACTATAATGGTTATTATGCGATCTCCTACTTTTTTTTTTTATAAAAAATGCATTTATCTCATGCCTTAAGTGTTTGGAAATAGCTGGTTAGGTAAGGTGAGTCGTTTTGTAAAAATGAAGAGGCATTATCTTATGCCTGTAGGTATGGATGGCTGTGGTGAGAAGTTAAGGTAAGGTGGATTATTTTTTATACCTAAAGGCAAACGATAAAGTATTTTTTTATAAAAAAAAATCCGCCTTATTCATCTTGCCACCATACTTGAAAGTATGAGATGTCTTTTTTATTAAAAAAATAGTGAACCTTACCATTTTTTTTTTATTGAACTTCGTTGCTTGGCCATTTAATCCAACGTCTAAAGAACATATTTGATGTCGGAGTGGAAGGAGATTTAAGAGAATCCGGCGGTCAGTGATCTACAAATATGAATTTTTCAATCGCACAATGGAACACAGATAGAACAAAATACAACTCATTTTGGGTTGGGAATGTGCTGGCAGCCGGTTTGAAACTTTCAACCTTTTGGTTGCAAAGCCGAGCCACCTAATTAGTAACCCAGGTGTTAAGATTAAGAGGTCTGCTCCCTTATATACAACTAAATAAAAACGCAACCCGCACAGCATGATGTTATTTGTTTAGTCTATAAGATTTTAAGTATGAACAGTATAGGGTAGTCTTCAAATTTTTGTTTATAATTCTCTAAAGTGCTAAGCTAAATTCTTGTTCGGTGTATCAAATTGAAGAGGAAACTCCCAGAAATAAAGTGAAACTAATAACAAGAAGTTTTAGCTCTTAGGAGGCGAGAAATTTATGAAGAAGACAAAATTTTCCTTGATACCTTCTTATTATTGAGCTTTTTCATCGTTATGCGTATAGTTCAACTTGTGCTTGATATGTTCGAGGTTCAAAATTAAATAGAGTTTTGAGAGCTGAAATATTCAGGAAATATTAACATAAATTAGCCAATAATACTGGGAAAATGTGGCTGAAATCCTATGTTTAGTTCTTGAGATATCGGTGAAATTCCCCAAGTCGATTGATTTCAGATAATTTTAAATTACACAGTCCTGAACAGAATTTTAATAATATCTCAATAACCAAACGTTTGATTGAAATCAAAGTTCCACGGGATATTCAACTAACATATGACGATGTATCAATGAAATCGAAACTCAATCGAACATTTAGTTCTCAAGATATCACAGAAATCATGTTTAAATTCAAATAATTTGAGTTCAATCTGCTTTTGGAATTTCAGCGATATCTCGAGAAATAAACATAGGATTTTAATCAAATTTTCCCATATCATTAGCTAATGTATGTTAATATTTCCGAAATATTTACGTTTACCTCAACAATTCCCTACGTTGAAACGCCAAGGTGTTGTGGCGAGGAGGATCTCTGAAGGGGATTGAAGTCCCGAGAGAGTTGGAGTAGGTGTGACGTTTCAATTTGTGTAAAAGAGGTCAATCGAGGCGGAGCCTCTCGGAAAAAATTTCTTAGTGTATTTTGCTTATTAAAGCTAAAAAATACCCCATTCCGTGTTTTTCAGTTGTGCAAATCTTGTATAAAAAGTTTCAGTATGAGGAGTCCAGAAAGACAGAGCCCTCACTAAATAAATTGAAAAATGAAGTTTTTCTGAGTGAATATTTTGATTTTAAGTTAGGCTAGTGGTTCCTAAACTTTTTTTAGGCTATGAAACTATTTTGGACGAGATATTGGCTCGCGAGACGTGGCCTCCCATTGCCTATTAAACCTGTTATTAAGAAGCTAAAAAGTTCTGGTGATATCGAAAATCGTGATTTTTTGATTTCTTTTTTTTTAACGCAGTGAAAGTGTAAAATCTTTTGTCACCATTGGTTGCGATTCCTCGAGGGTTCGTTAGTCATTACTTACTTTTAAAACTAATTTTGTGTGTAAATGTTTCTCAACGTTGTTAATAATTTTAAAGCCCAGAAGTTTCTTGAGAGTCTTAGCCTATTTTATTGACTCTGTCATTATGTAAGATATTCTGTTTGTTATACATGTAGATGTACGTTTCTCAATTTTCTGTTTCTGATTTGGGAAATTTTGAGTGAATTTTCTTGTTAAACTTTTATTTTTTTTTACTAATTTTTATAAGCGAAATTTCAACTTTTCGAGAAAAAGTCGCAGTTAATTATATAACTGACTATTTTTGTTGAATGTATAATTTAAATTAAATGACTTAATATGATATTATGTCTTTCTATAAAGCAGAAGGAACCAAATTTTTCACTAGTTGTCAAGTTTGTGTTTGTTTTTGTTCTTTAATGTTGAAGTTAGAAAATTAGAGTTGCAATTTGTTTCGAGTAAAAGATTTTCGTAAAATCTAATGAAGTTATGACTTTTTTCTTTGTTTTTGTATCCCAGTGACCTAAACATTTCCAGAAATTTCATCTTACCGATGGTTGCAAATGTTTTTGATTTTTCAAACTTGAAATTATTATTATTCTGGTTGCTATGTTTGAGTAAGAGTTGATTTTGGTTCGAAGTTGCGAACTTTTCAGAAAAATTTTGATTTGATGAACGCATAGTAAAATCCGATGCTGTCAATGTATATCAATGTTCGTATTTAACATTGATCAGCACTTTTCATACCTCCACTATTTAAGCCACGAAACTTCTGAAATGAAAGTGTGGAACTACTTGCTACTCATAAAAAACCAACTTGAAAATATAAAACGTTTTAAAAACCAAATAGGAAATTGAACTAATCTGTATTTCACAAATTTTTACGTTTTCCTATTACAGCTGTTCAAAAATCTCTTGAAATTTATCTGGATAATATACAAGGAAACCTGTTGAAATTTTTTACCTCAAAATTATTTAAACACAAAGATTTATAGTTATAAAAAAGAGAGAGATAGTTTTTTCTTGTTTTCAAAATCAAAATTGTGAATATGTTAATGATTGTTCTCATGATATAAAATTGAAAACATTCTGAAATGAAAACAATTATACTTATATGAAAAAAACTCTTAATAGGAAAATAAGACTTTACCAAATTTTTAAAAACCCTAATAGGCATTAGAGTTGAGTTGAAAAATAGGAATGCAATCAAATATTCTGGATACCTCATCTGCTTCATGTCCTAAATTTTATTATTTACACTTGAAAATAATTTTGTTTTTACTTAAATATTTTGAGGTAGAAATATTTTTGGGACTAATTCTGACCACTATGTGAGAAACATTCATAAACTGCTGCGTACTGGTAATAGGATTTCAAGTGAAATGGGAGAGAGCTATCCCCAATCAATTTTTTTGGGGATTTAGAAAATTTGATACTAAAAATTTGTGTATTTCTCACGAATTCCGAACTACAGTTTTTCTTGAATGCTAATTCAGTTGTATAGTATGAGATACTTCTCTCATTTAGATAATAGGTAATAGAAAATCAACAATTATTGGAATCTTCTATACATTTCATATTTTCAAATTGCACTCCTCATTTTAGTGAACAATTCACTTATTTTTTATCTGGTATTAGGAATTTTAATATTATTGTAAATACTTGAGCATCGTAAACCAATAAGTCGTATTAAAATTTGTGTTATCAACATTTTTGTTATATTCTTCAATTTTTACATTTTTTGAAGGTTATCAACAATATCACTTTAGAATTTCTGAAATTACTCTATGCGTTTAGTGACATATGTGTATACTAAGGGGCTTCGCCCCAACCCCCTCTGGTGTTGCTTTCTCGAGGCGTGAATCAAAAGTAAACTATGAATTTGAAAAATGTTTATTTATCCAACAAAAAAAAATATGAGAAACCAAATTATAATATGAATTTGATTATAATTTAAAATTAAAATGAAAAAATTCACCCCATTTCACCTCTTAAGGGATGAATTTCACAAAATCCAGAAATTGATTTTTAAGGAATGAATACAACAATATTTTAGTGCAAAAATTTCTTCGATATCTCAACCCATTAAAGAGATATTGGAAAAAAATGTAAAAACACATATCACCCGTTTTTGATCCCTTGGGGGTGGAATTTCAAAAAATCCTGCTTAGTGAGCACCTACACTATGATAGTGATATACCTCTAAAATTTTAAGTCATTCGATGCAGTTGTTTTAGCAGGGCGATGATCAGTCAGTCAATCAATCAGTCAGGACTCTTATTAATATAGAAGATATGCTTTCAAAAATAAATTTCCATTGGAGTTTTTTTAAATTTGGGGAAGTCTTATTGTCCTGTCAGATTTTTTTCATCTGTAATTTTTTCATCTTGGAATTTTTTCGATTTTATATCATGAAAACAATCATTAAGGTATGTAAAGTTTCGATTTTGAAAACAGGAAAAAAACTATTTTTCTCTTTTTTTATTACTATAAATTTTTTTGTTCAAGTAATTTTGAAGTAGCGAATTCCAGCAGGTTTTCCTTTTTATTATTCAGATAAATTTTAAGTGATTTTTGAACAGTTTTACAGGAAAAGGTAAAACTGAAAATATATAAAAATTTATGATTTACTGCTTAGTGCAATTTCTTACATAGTTTCTAGAGAATTTTATATTTTTTAATTGGTTTTATATAAGTAGCAAGTAACTCAATACCCTCACTTAAGAAATTTTGTGACTTTTATCATGGAAAAGTATGAAAATTGATGAAAGGGTTAAATTAAATTTGGGTCAATGTTCGGGTTAGGCTCGTCAGTAAGGAGGAGACTGAAAGGACAGTCTGCTGGGCCTTGCACTTGAAGAGACCTCGTGAGTATTGCGCTACTAAGTACCTTGGACACCACGTGTATTTGGCTGTATGGTAAGTGCTATGGCCCATAAACCGATCAGTGGAATAATAGTTTTTCTAGTTAAAGAATGTCCTGCAGCCGGCCGCCTCCGGAGAGGTTTCACTCCCTTCGTTTGCCATTGTTGTAAAGACAATATTTTTCATCTGCCTGTCAATTATTATTACTTCAATATTACTCAACATCTATACACGATGACCGGCGTTTCTTTTATTTCGTATCAGCTGTACCAGTTAGTCGAATTTTGTCTAGCAGCTCTTTCCGAAAGAATAATTACCAACTTACGAGAAATTTTTTAACGCTCAAAATCGAGTCTACTCTTTCTTTCGGTTTTTTCTCCACCCCCCTTTTCTGTTGAAAGTGTGTGAAGCGTCGCGTCGTCTTCGTCCGACGACCGACGCGACGTCGACTTGTGTTATTTTCAGCATCGGTACTTTCCGTCTTTTCCTTGACGCAAGGTATTGGCGACAAATGGAGGGCGGTAAAGGAAGGAGAGTGTAGTACCGAAATTGTACGTATGTATGTATTATAACGTTTTGGTGACTTATTAGTTTATTACTTTGTGTAGCCATTTCATGCAACCGCAATCACGTATACGGCATGCACGTCTACAACGTTCGTCTTCTTCCCAGTGGCGCTGCAGACGCCTAACCTTCGCCTCTTCCTAAATATTTTTCGACAAACGCGTGTTTATGTGTTGTTTATTATTACCACAATTTAGCACGCCTTCTTTTTTTCCCCATTCTTTCATTTTTATTCTTTGTTTTTTCCCCCTGTACGATTTTATGTTCGATTGTTTTTTCACTCTTCCATTTTGCAGTGCGTTGCACTTGCTCGCGCGTTCGGCATTCGCTTCGTATTCCACCCCTTGGTACTTGGCTGTCGAAGTGCGAAGCCTTCTTCTCACTATCCAGAACACGAGCCCCATCTAAAGAGTGACAAGAGGACGTCTGTCGCCTAATCAACGATGTCAGTCACTTTCACACCAACCAAATTCCTAACCGACGTCCGACACATTATAAATTTCGATGAGGCGAAATTAATGTTTTTTCCTTCACTCACCCTTTATCGTATCGCTTTTTATTCTTCTCGTTTCTTAGCACCACCCCGCCTCACCCACCCTCTTTCTATTCTTTCGGACATATACCGTACGAACGTTCTGTCTGTCCATTCTTTCCTAGGTATGTTGCTTTTTTTTTCTTTACTTCTTCCCCCCTCTAATCCGCTATGACTGTGGATGAAAATGGTCTGTTGTGACTTACGACCCTGCTGTGGGATACCTAATTCAAATGGGTGTGTGTATGTGTCTTTTGAAACGATTATTTTCATTGTAGTTTTTAATTGTTTCGTACTTTCCCTAATTCTTGACGTGGCTCCTTGTTTGTGTATAGCGTGCGGTGTGTACGTATTTATTTTTAAAATTTAATCCCGCCCACACGAAATTAGGCAGACGAACGAGACCAATATTCCAATTACGATTTGCGATTTTGTATCTTCACGATGTAGTAGTTCGTAGTCGTTCTTTCTCCTCTTCGGGTGACTGCATTGAAGAAAATGCGTGTGTTAAACAGAGACATGGAACTAAAGAGATGTTTGTCCAACGCCCGATCAAAAATATGACAAAGATAGAATGTTGAAAAACGTTTCGAAATCGGATATTTGTGACTGCGGATGTGTTGTAGCTTAATAGTGTGCGTGTGTGTGTATTGGTATGAAGATGTCTGTTTTCATTACGAAATACGCGCAGCTTTGGCTGTGCAGAATGTTAAACGAAGTTGAGTTTTTGTTATTGATAATGACGATGATGACGGTGGATGATTGATGATGATGGTTGAATATTTAAATTTTCACGAAAGCTGAACGAAGCTGGCATTTTATTTTCAATCCATCAAATACCTACTAAAATGTCAATGAATTCTGAAAAGGTATCTTCCTTCGACCATTCATACTATAGACACGCCCTAAGGAAGCATAGTTGAAGGAAGCAAACACCTGAACAATAGAAACTAGTTGGGTGATGTCAGTTATTGGCAGTAAAATGGAATGTATATGACGCTTTAGCTGGTGCGGTTGGCCGGTTGTGTTATTACAATCCCCAATTTTCTCAGATTTTCATCATTAGCGGCTTTTTATCCATATGAAAGATGTATGTATCTGTATGTGTCTGATTAAATTCATTTTTTTTTACCCTTCTAACTACATTTTTGAATTTTTTTTACCAGAAAGAAATTGAAGAGGATGCAAATAAATATACAATGGAACATTTATCTGTTTTTCATTTTCACAAACTCGAAAGAAATATGTAATTTTGGATATGAATCCCAACTAAATTCCATACAATCTGAGTTATCAAACGTAATTACAAGACAACTGTTATTCGCAGAGATCTAAAATTTTCAAGATATATTTTTGTATGTTTGTTGTAGATTCTGTGAAAATTTCAGCTCAATCATACGTTTCAGAGTGGAGATATTGCTGAAATTATGAAAATCCCCAACTAGACTGAATCCTTATCACATGAATCACTCAATCTGAACAGAATTTCAGCAATATCTTGTACGTAAAATGTAAAATTTCAGCCAAATTTTCTCAGAATCTTAACAACTAACATACATCAATATGTCTCGGCAAAATTTCAACTTGATTTTCCATTTGCTTTTTGAAGTATCACTGAAATTCTGTTCAAATTGAGTGATTCATGTGATAATGATTCAATCTAGTTGGGGATTTGTGTAATTTCAGCAATATCTCAACTTTGAAAGGTACAATTGAGCTGAAATTTTCACAAAATCTTCAACAAATATATAAAATATGTCTTGAAAATTTCAGCTCTCTGCAAACAACAGTTGTCTCGTAATTACGTTCGATTCGAAGCTGGAAACTGCCAAAGGCCTAATGAATTTACATTATTTAATTCCTGAAAATGTTGATCAAAATGAACTTCGAATGTTAAATAATTTGATAATCGAGTGCAAAAATTCAGCTCAAAGATTGGTTGTTTGCTCAGAGAAGAATTTAAATTTAATTCCAAATGAAATGATTTTTTCTAAGTTACCAAAATGTAAAAAAAGAAAAACTACTTAAAATTGTTATTAGATTTCAATAATTGTTACGTTTTTGTTTGATTTCAATTGTTATGTTTTCATTTAATTTTTACTTGTGATATTATAGCTAATAAAGTTTTATAGAACCAAATACCCTCAGATTAGGAATTTTTTTTAGAGAAGCCTAACTTTGAAACATGCAGTCCAATTAAAATGAATGGCTTACATTTTGAGTAAGATGAAACACTTCTATAAGAAATAACAGTTGATCATGACATTAGAAATCTTTGAAAGTGGATTAAATACTCGCAGGGAGAAATGAAAACAAATGAACATAGAAACATAACAAGATTTATGTTATGGCAAATGTACAAAAAATTGTATCACTGAGATTGAAACTTCAAATTGTTAATATTCACACATGAAAAAACATAGCTCAGTTCATTTCACATTAGAAATGGTGAATGAATAGTCAAAAAGCACCCTGGTGCTCTACCAAAATGTAACGGGTATTCAAGTACGATGTAATCCAGTTTCAACATCAAAAATATTCAATCGGTTACTGTAATGAAAAATATGTTATACGTTGTATTCTTCATTGATCAATGTACATTTTTGAAATGGTAATAAAGCTTTCCCATCATTTATGATTAAGATTAGGAGAAGAAGCAAACTGTGATTATAAAAATGATCAGAAGATTAATCCATGAATCTACTGCATGAAAAAGACCCTAAGGAAATCTTTTCAATTGACTTTAATGAAGAAATCTTCCATTCCCTTAATGTTGAAAACATTTTAAATCAAAGTACTTATTCCTAGAAACCACTGAGAATTTCACTAGCTTTCGAAGTGATTTTGATTCCTCCAACAGATTACTCAAAAAATGTCGGATCAAATACAGAGAAATTTGAAAAATTGAATATAACAACGTTGTGAACTTTGAAATAAATTCGACATTACATCAATAATCTACAAAATAAATTAGAGTACTTAATTTTTTGGTAAATGTTAATTGAAAAGTGAAAAATTCTCGACTCTATTTACTCTAATGATAAAAAATCTGATAACTGTGACTTTTATTTCTATACCACTTTGCATGATTCACTGAATCATTTGAAAACAAACGCCTCATCCAAGCTGGTAGAAATAACAACACCCCACTGTTACCTGTTTCTCTGCTCATTCTTTGTCTCTATACATATTTGTACACTTCGTACAATTCATACACTGTTCTTTACATGTACTAATTTTTCTCAGTTTTGGAAAGTTTCCTCGAGAAAAATGCTGGTGGTTGGTTGGTGTTATCCTTTATTTGGTATAAGGTTGCACTAATTGCAAAATCGGATGCGTCTGTTGAGATACATAGTGGGAGATTGTTATCTAGGTGAGCTAGTAGCATTACATTGGCTAGCATGTTTTTTGTATTTTCAAATGCTATTTCAGCCTCTGCATTCCATTCAATAGGTGTTTTGTTGCGCTTTTTATTAGTTTTTAAAATCATCAAAAATAATTAATACTTGGCAACCAGTATTTGATTATTACAAATTTTACTCATTAGTGATAATCAGCAAAAAATGAAAATTGTTCCCAAATGCCAATTACCAATCTAGTATTATTCTGATTATTTGTGAAGTGTGATCTGAAAAAATTTGTAAAATTGTACTCATGTTGAAATTTTGGCGACATTAAACTAAGTTAAATCACCGTGAAACAGTGATTCCAATTATTAATTGATTTAATTCGAATAATGGATTGTTTGAAGTTGATTATTATAGACAATCAATTATTTGTAGAGTAACCGTTTGATTACGATTAATCAATTATTTTTCAATAATTGGCATCATTATGTCAAAGTCATTAGTGGAAATAGTGACAGGGTTCGATGCTGAATCGTGATTAGTTGCAGGGCTTTACAATTAAATGGTTGCGAATTTGAGATCAATCTGTTACATTACCCATCTAAAATGGTGGTATGTTCGGTTTGAATTGATTGGTGCACTTACATTTGATTGAAAAATTTTTGTTGGGATAAGATTGGCTACGGAATTCCGACCATCTCTTTTCCGCAATCCCCGTATGACATAAAATATCCTCTTGATAGTTTATACGCTGGTTATTGACTAGAAGTTTTTTCTCCGAAGACTTGGGACTAGGTCTTTGTACAGTTTGTGTTTCACCCTATAGTGGCGTTAGGCTTATTTATTTTGTGTTATCGTGTATTGCTCCTCTTACCTTTAGCCTCCTTCAATATATGATTAATGCTGGGCCGGGTTTAGAACGTTTGGCGTTATAGTCCCACATTAAATTTATAAGGCATCAATTTTTACAAGCTGTATTAAACTTTACTCATGACTCTTTTCGTTGGGGACTTTCTATATCTGATAGTTCGAAATGGTATGTGCGCGCATAAGACTAATAGACAGACAGACAGGCAGGCAGGCAGGCAGGCAGAGGTGGTGTTGTTTGTCTGCGTGTGTTTATGTTTTCAAAAGACTAAAAAGAGTAAGAAAAGTAAATAAAAAAACAATTTTTAAAAACAAGCTTTTATTGTAAAAAATAATTTAAAAAAAAAATTTAATCGTAATTTCAGGCTAGGACCAAAAAAATAAAAGCATGATCGCTTATCCGACGGATGTTTACCCTAATTAGGTGGATCTAATTCAGATATGATCTTGCCAAATGGTTATTAGCTTATTTACCCTTTTATGAAAAAGTTCCATTTTGGTTAAATTTTTTCTCTTTTTCTGGCCGCCAAAAGATGATCTATTCGTAGAGTTGGTCGGTTTGAGTATTTTATTTTTAAACATATTATCCTTTAAATGCTCCCTTCAATTTTTTTCCAATTCTTCGAGAATTCTTTCTAGCTTTGTCTTTTTTTCCTTCTTTTTAATGATCAAGATAGATTCCGTTTTGTCTTTTTGGTTAAAGATATAGTATCTGATAATTCAGCTACTGATTCCTATTCTGATTATCGAACATTTTTGTTTTTTCCTCTAGAAAAGTGAATAATTCATTTTGGTTTTTGTTTTTCTCGCTTTTTTTTTTTTTTCCGTGCAGTTGTACTAACAAAATGCGATTAACAAGCTTAAGTTAACTTATTATGTGAAAAAAGGAAGATTAATTTATGACGATTGTACAGTGAAAAAAAAAGCAAAAAACACTGGGTACTTGATTAGTTACATGTTTTAGTACATTTTGTATTTTTGAAGTGGTATCTTTTATTCATTGATAGATTTGATGTTTGTTATTTGTTTTTATTCAATTGCGCGTGAACGGTGAGCACCTTGACCAATTATATCATCTTTATTTTAGTACTTTAATGGTGTTATGCCTGCCAAGAATTCGCATAAAATGCTCATACGTTGTTCCTACTCCTCACGCTACCTGTGATTCATCCATATTTTACTATTATCGATGTTTGCCAATGATTTCATTGATAGATTGACTTTGAATATTATACGTTGAATCAGTTTTACTCTTATTAATTTTATCATTTCCTTTTTTTTTCTTTTTTTTTATGACGATAGATGTACCGAGTGTTGACAATTTCTTGGCTCGTTTTTATTTTTTTATTCCTTTCTTCATCACTCATTCCATTTTCAAATATTTTTCGCACTTGGGAGCCATTAAGCAAATTTCAACCTAATTCTTATAAATGTTTTTCAAAAATAACTAACTTTTTAATTACGTTAAAGAAAATTTTATGACGATCTCTTTCGATTTACAAATTTTTATCGTTTATCACACGAATTATTTTTCATTGTATACTTATCCACAGCTAGCATCAGTTTTTTCCCCAAAAATTTTGTTTGGTTTATTTTTTATGAAGATTTAGCCTTGTGAAAAGGACGCAGTAAAACAGTGAAGACGGTGAAAAGAATTTGTTAATTAGGTATTGAAACAATTATTAAATTTGGAAAGCTAAAAAAAATGGACATGTAATAATTTTTATGGTGTATTTTTGTAGTAGTCTAGGGGAAAAAATGAAAAGGAAAGCTGGACACAAAATGCCCGTAAATAGGGAAATAGTTGATATAGAAAATCACAAATTGGCTTAACATGACAATTCAAAAGTTTTTATGATTTAATTTTGCATTCTTCACCTCGTACGTCATTAACTTTTCATGTTGGACGTTTAATCTGTTCAAATTACGACTTCACATTGATTTCTTCTGATCCAGCATTACTCTTAAAAAAGTCTAATAAAAATGAATCATCCATTGTAAAGTTTTTGCTCGGAAATTACGCTGAATTTACTTCTAACAGAGAACTGTTTACTTTTTAAGCAGTTTCTCAGGCAGAATAGCTCCAATTTTTTTATCATATTTTCGTTTGATTTCCTGAACTTACTTTTAAAAGATGGTGGTGGTCAACCTCCACTGCCGCATCGGTTCCGGCGATTTGCTCCACAATACTTTATTCTCTTTTGCATTTTTTTTACGACATGGTTGAACTGCTGGCATTTTGAGCATATATTCAGTCTGTATAAAAGTGAGGACTCGCTCAAAACGATTTCTCTGTAGTTCTTAGGTATCAATTTGAAAATTCGGTTTTTGCATGTTTTTGTTTTTCTAGTGATTTCCGTGTTTTCGTTATGGATTTATGTGCTACTGTAGCTAAACTGTTACTAGAAATTCTTCAAAAAGGTTTGAAACAAAAAAATTTTTCTATAATAGCCCTCCCTTTGCAAATAGACAAATTGACGCGTCCGAAGTGTTGATGAAGAGGCGAATTTCTTCACTGGTGTAAAAAAGTGATAATTCGTGTGTTTACAAATTATTTATGTTTTTGCACATGGGTGTAGGCTGTTCATGCGCACGTTCAGTTTTGCTTACTTTACACATGACTGTTCAGACATTGCACTACTTGCACATCTCTCACTGCTCGTGATTGTTACAAGAGTGTGATGATTGCAATGAGCTAAAATACTTTAAAATTTTTATTTATTTTATTTTATTTTATTTTATTTTATTTTATTTTATTTTAAATAATACTTGCCCAAAAAAAGAGGTAATTACAAAGGGAAAACAAAGTAGCCTACTTTTTGGCAAGATTAAGAAATATGTAAAAAGTAGTACGTAAAGTAGGCGAAATAAGTGCGCATGCGCAATTCAGATGGATGTACAAGAACGTAATTAATACGCGAATGCGCCCTTACAAATTAATTTTTGTTTTACATTGCTGCGCCACTGTTGGCTGCCTATGCTGCGTATGCGCACTTTTGATTCCACTTACTTAACTTACTACTTTTTAACCATCTTTCATTCTTTCAAAAAAGTTGGCTATCTTTCTTTGTATTTGTTTTGTTCTGAGGGGGGGATTATGAGAAATTCGTGCGTGACACACATTAGAAGTTTAAACCATCTATTTTTCGTACTTGTATCATAAATCTTGTTGCCTGACGTCTTCCTTTTTTTTTTCGAGATGTCCCGTATTTTTTGCTCCAGTGAAATTTTCCCGATGACACAGTCAGTGTCCTGTATTTTGGGCCTGCTGCAATAAATTTATAAACGCCGTAATACCTGAAAAAAAGTTCGAAAATTTACCAAATCTTCACAAAAAAATTCAAAATAGTGAATAATTTAAAAAAAGTAGTTTACATGAAACTGTGAGTTGTATCGTTTTTTAAGATAGTTGCCTCTCAATCCTTTAGTTTGTAAATAACTGAAATCGCGTATCTTTTAGCTGCATTGTTATTATATTGTCCCGTCCTAACGAAAAAAACATTCTGGAAATCTTAATCATAAATGTCTATTTTAGGCAAAAAAACCCAATTTCTTATGATTTATATGAGTTCTAGGAGGTAGAAGAGGGTTCAAACGTTCAAACCTGAATCTCTCTTTTGCCTAAAATCTTAGACTGGAGTCATCATAATGGAATCAATCTGCTTTAGAATGTCCGTTTGCTGAAAGGATGAGATGCTGTTTAGCATGAAGCATTTGGAGTCTGTCGGCGCCGTGGTTATTTAAGTTGTATAATTCGCTGGGTTGATCGAGCGAAACAGTTTTTTGATTCGCTGAAATAATTTCTATTTGTATTCAGAAATTCATTCGCAGAGTAAAATTTCGTTTTGTTTGCGTTCTTCAAAATTTATTTTGCAATTCAGGAATCTTCATTATAAAGAATTATTTAAGCTTGAAATTTATTTTCAACTACATACGTAGATTGTAATGCAGGCTGCATAGATTTTTTTCTGAGGAAAAGAGTATATACGACAAAAATTGAAAAATTTATTAGCGAAAAAATAAAAAAAGAAGAAAAAGAACGGTCATCAAATAACCTTCTAGCGTCACTGAAAAGAAAAAGTAAGAAAAAAGTGTGTGAGAAAATAGTTTTCGGTGAAAATTTAGATACTAAGAGTATGAAGAATATAAAAAGAGAGTTAAGTGCCTTTTTGGGACAATAAGAGAGTTTTTTTGTTTTTTTTTTACCCCTAAAACGAGAGTAAATACTCTAAAAAAGAGTACATCTTTGCACCCTGTTGTAATGTATTTTATCGGTGAACTTTTTTCGAGAACGATTCTCTTCAGAAAAGAGTCGGTGATCCCTCCAAGAAAAAAATTACTTATTAATCTCAAACCGGGAACATATTTGATACATCTATATCTCATTTCTCACCCGCCCGATGTAATTCTTTAAAAAAAAATCAGTTTTAGGTACTTATTTTTTCATGTATTCTTATTAACATCTCATAATTTTGAATTAAGCCGAGTTATTGATAATTTTTCATGAGACCAAAGTTTCCATTTTTGTTTTCTATTTCTGAGAAATGATGTTCTCTACTCTTTCAGCGGGTTTATGAAAAGTTGCGCTGTGCAAGGAAAAACCGATGAAATCAAATGTAGGAAAAAGTATTATTGGTTTTTGAATGAATATAATATTAACTTATGTACTTCTTGTCGTTCAGCATTCAACATTGTGACTGATCAATTTTTTGCGTAGAGTAAAAGCGAAAATGTAGGAGAAATAAACAATTTGGGAAAGTTTTGGAAGCTCCTCATAATTCTTTTGCTGTAATTCGCTACTTATGTTACTCTTTTTGATACAATGGTGAAACTTCATAGTCATCCGAAGAATGTTAATACTTTTTTTAAGTAGGTACTTAGTTCGTATTTTTAAAATCCTCGTTAACACGTCTATATTTTTTTCTTACTGGCTTAACGTTATTTTTTTCAATTGGAGTAAACCCATCTGTTGGTCTCTGCTGGCGCCTAACTTATTATTATGTCTACAGTTCGCAATTCATTTGAAATGTATTTAGAATGTTCCGCGAATAATAAAAAGGAATGGTTCAATTAAAGAGTTGTTATAATTGTTTATTTACGTAGCTCGAACTGTTTATTGGATTCAAGGCGCGTTTCGGTTATATCGACAATAAATAATATTAGAGAAAATACAACTTTTGGAGCCATTTGGCTGCTGTTGAGCTTTTGTTTTTTTTTCTTCTCTTCGTTTTAGAATGGAATTAATCATTTATTTCGTTTTCGAATTTTTTAACCAGTAGTATCCTATGTTTAAATGCTATGATTTTATAAATTCAGTCGTGGAGACTATTTTTAAGGAGGTTACTTGAAGTTAACAGAAACTACTTCTCTTAGTAGTGGGCTGCATGAAAAGTCTTATTCTTGTAAGTGAACCAAGTTCGACGCAATGTGTGGGAGAACATTTGCGAAAATTAATACATTATTCTGTAAATGAAATTTGAAATTACATCAGATTTCGTACATATTTGCACTTGTTGTACTCGATGAATGAGAATGGTTTTTATGTTGGTTCATTCAAAAATTGGACAGATTTTTGTATGAAACTTCGAAAAAGTGATATGTAAAATTTTTTTTCATTAATGAGTCAAAACTGCAAGATAAAAATGGTCAATAATTATTCTAAGTTTTCCTAAATGTTCTAGGTCAAAGGGAAAAATTTCATTCACATCAGTTTTGTGTAAATGACTTAGAAAAATCAGTCAAAAATGTAAATTTTTTTGAAAGTTGGATAATAATTGAATTAACGTTTTTGACTAGTTTTTACCAATTGCGTATGGAGGAGGTTATATGTTTGGTATGTCTATTTCCGGAACTAACGGAATTTCGTTTGCTCAGAACAAATGTATTTGGTACTTTATAGATTTTAATGAAAGTAGGTTCAAAATGTTCCTAATCATCCGAAGAATATCCTAGGCTATTCATATTTTAAAATTGAAAAATTGGAAGGGTGTAATTAAAGAAAATGAGAATTTAATGATTGAAACAATTATTTTCATAAATTTGGGCATATCCATCAATAAGAGCTACTTATTCAGATTAACGCAGTCGGTTTTTTTGTTGTTTGGTTGTTTTTTTTTTTTTTAATTAAATTTATTGTTTATTTATTTACATACATGACTTGGTAAAAAACGTGAATCAGTCAGTATTAAAAATGGCTGAATTTACAAAAATAACTAGGCAAAAACAAAAATAACTTTCAAATGAGCACTTTTTTAAGTGTTTTTTTTTTTTTATTAAAAAGAATTGTAGGACTTCAAAAGTTTTAGTTATTTTCGTAAATATCTAGTGAAAAAAACATATTCACCGTGCAGTAAGTGTATATTTTCCAAGTGTCAAATTTTTTAATGGTTGCCATTCGAAAACAAGTTGACTGAATTTACTCAAATTGATTACCGAACTAGCCCTTGATAGTCTCCATCATAAACATTTTAAGCCAAAATCTTTTAATTTACTGGAGTTATCGCCTTATTGGTATGACAACATGTTAAATTTACAAAACTTTTCAAGTGCTTTTTTCTCCGGAACTACTGGATGAATTTTAAAAATTTTAACATGAATGTGTATCCCATGAATGCTTTCTACTTTACTCCAAGTTTCATTACCATAAGTCAAACAGCGGAGGCTCCACTTACTCCCAAAAAATGCCATAATTATACATAATTATAGTATATATCTTGTTCAGAAGAATTTGAATGACTTATATATTCATGATCTACAACTCAGGATTGGCGAAATCCGTTTGTTGGCATTTAAGTATTTGCTTTGGAATTAATGTAAATTTAGGTATTATACATGTTGACTAATTATCAATTTTGACTGGGTTAATTTCAAGGAAAAATGTTAATTTTGATGAATGACTGAAAACCAAAAAAAATTTACATTTTTAAGTGAAATTAGTCAGGCAAATATATGAAATGGGGACATCAAGTCTTTTTGCTGGCATTTTCCCATCTATCTATGTGAATTTTCCTAATTTTTGATTTTGACTGTGAGGTATATATGTACGGTATGTATTACATATGTATAATTATTTGGATTTATGTATTTATTTCCACTTTTTACTCATTTTGGAAATTCTTGGGAGTCTGTGAAGCTTTTGCTTTTCGATCTATGGTAATTAAACTTGGAACCGTGTTAGAAGCTTTCATGGACTATGCACTCATGTTAAACCTTTCTAAATTCAACCATTAATTTTGGAGGAAAGTTTTACAAAGTAACCATATTGTTATACCGATAAGTCTCATAAATTGAAAGATTTTTGTCTGAAATTTTTATGGTAGTTGGAGACTACTGACGACTGATTTGATATGAATTTAAGAAAAATTGGTCAAATGGTTTTTGAATGGCAGCCATTACAAAATTTTTCACTTTTGGAAAATATACCTATCATGGATGATGTGTATCTCATGCATGACAGTCTGAGTTCTTAACAACTGGGCTACAAATATTCCTAACAATATCAAAAAATATTAGTGGGTACATATAAGTACTATTTCCCAAGAGATGGCATTAAATTTGAACATACACAGACATAAGCCCTTTATATGTAAAGATATTGCTTCTGTACTCAAGTACGAGTTACTTCAACATAGTATGCTTCTGTGTAGTGTTGATGACGGCTGGTCTCAAACCAGAAACCGTTCGGATGCAATACTGAGCCCCTAACCATTGCCCCCATCAAATTATCTTTTTGTCAAGTAAAGTTAACTGCTGTTTTATGAATTGAGAAACCTCGATAATTATGATCGTATAATTTTTGTTTAAATCTATTACTTGTAATATTGAAGCTCTTCGTAGTTCTGGAAATAAGTTTCTAAAATGCTATGGGAATTATGTCTATCGTTTTTTTTTAAACTATATCTGCAGTGACTAGAGAAAAAAAATTAAAATGTTTAAATTGTAAACAAGAAAATTTTTTGATTTTGAGCGTGTTGATTGGCGCTTTTTTTTCATTTATTAATTTTGTATATGTACCTCCTTTGGATACATAAACTGTCATCTCCTTCTTTTATGAAATTCGAAGAATTCCCATATTTATATTGTTCATTCTGTATAAGTTTAAAAATGATGGGCGTTATTGTAAAAACTGAGAATCCTATTCTAGACCTTAGACAGCAAACATAACGTGGCCCTGTGTACAATAATTTCTGCGCAAAAAAGTTTTATTCAATTTACAATGATGTATTTAAAATTTGATTTATTGCCCAAGTCGGTTTATTTTTGTTTTCTCGTCGAAGTGAGGGTGGCGAAAAGTGAAATTAATTTAAAATTTGTATTTTTAAACATCAAAAAATCTCTTTCTCTTGAACTTCCAGAATATTCGAGAAGTATGAATAGTAATACGATTTTTTTCGTTATTTTTGTTTTGAAACATTATTTTCTTTCTTTTTTTGTTTTATTTACCTACTTGAGGTGCGAATTTCAAATTTATTCTGAAGTTCTCCCTTGAATTCAAAGATATTTGTTTTTCGGGACCTTTGATGGCTCCATCATTGGTCTTAGTTTCCATTCATTCGGCTTTTAATGATTTATTTGTACTGTTTGACTATAATGAAGAGAATTCTTAGTATATTGTGTTCAAATTATACAAGAAAGTGTATTCTCTGGATAGGAAAAAATAAATTGCTAGTTAAGGATATTCTGGATTTTTTAACCTAACCCTTCAGGTTTTAGCGATGGGTCCCCAGCCAAAAAACGACAGGAAAGAGCGACCCAAAAGTAGCGCGACCCAAAAGTAGCGCGTATATAAGACCACACATTATAATAAGCGCGTATATAAGACCACACATTATAGAAAAGACACTGATTGTATATCGCTACACGTCTTATCGGTATTATTCGTTCATGTTATTACTGGCATAGTCATCATAAGAGGAGGGGGCTAAAACCTGAAGGGTCAGGTATTTTACATTTTAGCCGTCAGGCTCAAAGTAATAACATCCCGGGGGGTGGAGGGGGCGGAGCCCCCTCCCGAGGCGCGAAGCGCCGAGTTTTTTTTGTCATACCGTTTCATATGACCGCGCAGTCTATGTACCTTAAAAAAAAATTTTTTTAGCATTTCATTACTTAACTTTTCTGACTTTCCTATTTTCGTTTTTAAAAAATTGCCATTTATTATCCGTTAAAATTCATCCGGCCTTAGTTTCTGTAGTAAAAATTTGCTGAAAATGTAAGAATTGTTTTCAAACGTTACAATTATGTAATTCAGCCTTTTAGCTTTTGAAAAAGTCATTTTGTTAATGTCCGACTCTTGGTTGCGTTCACTTCGTGCTATTTGCCGTAAAAAACTTAGAGATTTCCAATAAACAACTCATTGGTTCATGAATATTGGATAATTATGTTAACTATTTATTTTAGCGAGAGGAGAAAACTTTTTAAGTAATTTTTTGCGTCAGCGTCGAATCTGGCGCTCAATTTTATTTTCTCAATTTTGTTTGTGAATAGTCGAACGTAATTAGCTTTATTAATGAAATTTTTGGGCTAGTATTTAACAGCGGAAAGTAGCAGTCTCTTGCCGGGTTGATTGCGATTCCTTTATACGTATAAAAGTGTTTTCGTTAATCGCCTTTCTTTCTTTCTCTCTTCTGGTCTTGTGCCAACTCATTGTGTTGCGTCAATCTGTATTTCCTTTTTGCTTCTTTTTTTTCTCACCCGTCCTTTTCGGTTGTTTATTTATTTTTTCTGGTTTCCCGTAGACATTATCGTCCTTAATAGCTATATCAACGTATCCCAAATAAACAGGATAGCTGCTAATCAAATTGAGGTGTCATCGCGACTTGATTTACTTTTTCGCATTTTCTTTTCGGTTTGTGAACAGTTCATATTTTGGCCTACCTAGTACTACTGTCTTTGAAAAACTATATTTTTTAAGAATTGAGCTTCGTTAACTGATGAACAGTTCTTTTCTTTCTGTTATTGTGACTGAAATTCCTTTTTAGGTAACCCTATGAGTACATTTTAATCCTGTAATATAAGTTTATAAGAATTTTGAATAGAGTTCTTCAGCCTCAGAATTAAGAAAAAAGGCTTGAACCTTCTCGTCATCTCGTCATCTTTCTATTTATCATTTACAAAATGATGAAATATATCGTCGTTAATCTCTAGTCTGAAGTTTGATGCATCAAAATCAGATTATCCGATTGGGTTATTTGTTGTAGTTCTCAAGTATATGGTCTTGCGCAATATTATTTCGAGTATTATTGCTATTTGCTGTGGTAAAGATAATATTGTAATCGGAAACAAATGATTTGCCGAATCATTATAGGTACTGCATTTATAGGTACCTACATTAAAAACATTCGGTGAAGTAATTATAATTACTGTCTTGTGAAGTTGTGGGTATGATTTAATTCTCACTTATCGTACCTAATTAGCCCGATAATTAAGACTTCTTTCTTTCTCTGTACAAAGAAGATTAAAGAAAATACCATCATTTGTTTGAAATGCTACAAAAAAAGAATTCCGAGTTCGTGAATCCTGAATGATTCAAAGTTCCCCGTGAAAAAAGTTGAACATGAATAATAAATTATAGTTTTAGAGGTAAGAGCAGTGTTATCAATATTTGTTTTTGCCTCAAAACAGGGATTTTTTTTTTCAGCACGATTTCGTGAAAGAAATGCTTGTTTTTACAGGAAGAAAACTTGAAAATCGACGCAATTTTTGACCGATTCTGAATAAAATTTTTGTTAAATCAGAAAATTATTTGTTCGTCGTTTCTGCAAAATTTTCAACTTTCTCTCGCACCTATATGGAGTGAAATCCTTGTGCGTAATCGTTGTTATTTTTTATTATTACTTTTATTTCTCATATTATCATAATTATACACCGATAGAAGTTCAATGCTCATAATACCTTCAAAATGGTGTAATGATACCTCTAAAACCGGGGAATTTTGTGACAAGTCATTTTCAATGTATGAGTTACATAGAACAAAATGTTCTCAGTAAAAGCTTCATAATGCAATTAATCTTCTTAAGTAATGAGTAAATACCTCTGGATAATAAATTAGTTACTAATAAAGTAAGAATCCCACCCATCATCTTGCTGCATAAATTCATATATAATAATGGATACATTCCTCTACTGTCCCATATTTATTACTGCATTCTTTTCACAAGTTTCTGTATGGTTTTCCATTAATAACCTCACAAACAGTTTAATGTTTCCCCAACTATTATGAACTTCTTCCTTTACTGTCAGAAATCTTTCAATATCTGTGATGGTCTTATTCATGTACAATTAGGAATTCATTTCTGTAATGTTTGAAGTTCAGGTATAACTGTGATGTACTCATTATATGCTGTTTGGTTATTGAATGCATCCATGATGGGCTTATAAACACATTTCATGAGTTTATTTACCTATCCTTGATGTTCTATTCAGTATCTGTGTTGTACTTTACTACATGCATCAGTTTTTCCTCACTTTCAGTAGATTTGGTTCTTCACTCAGCATTACTTCAGAAAACCACAAATTCAAAATTAAAGAACAAAAATTTTAATTTTTATAAAGAAATAGCAAAATAGAAAAACAATACAAACGATTATTGAATAAAAATTGAGGAAGAAATGAAATACAAAAAAAAGGTATAAAACATTAAAAATAAGGAACATTGACATAAGAATTATTATTGGCAGCATGATATAAAAATTTAATTTTAAATGATATGATATCTTCAGCATTCAGACAATACCATTATTTGAAACATATATCAATTTTGTAACTTCTAAAATGATCAAAAATTTATTTATAAAAAACTTGAACAGGAATCAAACAAAATACAATAAATATAAATGAAACAACAAATTTGAAACAAATATTGTGATAGTCAAAATTGAGTATAAGTGGGTACACGCTTTAGCTACAAAATCAGTTTAATTTTTAAATAATCATTCAAAAACTGTTGAATAGAATTTAAAAAATTCTAACACATAACAGCTCCATTAGAAAATGTAAATTTTAAAATTCAAAAAATCCCTACTCCCTCCACTCCTCTGAAAACACCCACAAAGGAATATAGGTCACTTAGATTAGAAAGAGGGATCAGAATTTGAAATATTTATTCATATTTGAATGCCAAAAATGAGGGTGTACCTTGAGAGTGATGGGGAAGAAGAGCCTGAATACCTTTAACTTCCAAAAAAAAAGAGAAAGGAACACTAATTTGCCAAAAAAATCATATGTAGGTATCCAATTTATATTTTAATAAGTATTTAAACTTAAAAAAAATTCAATAATCCTCCCCCTCTAACCAATTCCTTACAAAAGCAAAAGTTATCAAAAACATTTATAAGGTCCTTTCTCAGTAAAATCCTGAGTATGCTCTTGCTAAAAAAAAACTTATATGGTATAAAAATATTTGTTACAACCTACACAATAGATATGGACAAAAACAAACTAGGTACTTCTTTTAATCTATACTCACTAAATTTAGCTTTTTATCTATAATAATTAATTAGGTACTTTAAATGATAGTTACTGTTTTCTTCTTTGTGAGAAAACTCCTTAATTACCTAGGTACTGCATTCAAAACTTTATATTAAGAAGAACACAAATAAGAAATTACACTATGATGTGCGGACATTTGTTAAGTAAAACATTTAAAGTTAACAAAAAGGAACTTACCTGATAGGTACTCTTTTTATTGAACATACAAAAAACCAAACAAATAACTGATACACAACACAAATTTTTGTTTATACACTACAAACTGAGCATGATAGTTTTTTAACTGTCACTTTCCCACTTTTTTTTTTCACTGAGTATGTAGTAGGTTGTATCATATTCCATTAATCAGTACCTTAATTGTACACTTGTTCAGTAAAAGTTATGTAATTATTACATCACTAAATTGTTATAATTCAATTAATTCATTAATCACCTTCTTATTTAAAGTACTGATTCAATAAAAGTGATGTAATTATTACACTACTAGATCATATTTATTTAATTGCAGTTATTGACTATAATTCCCTCATTTCATTATCTATTATTTATTTATTAAGGTACTAAAAACATATTCATAGTTTAAATATTGTTTTGTTAAAGTATATATTCTACTGGGTGATGCAACAAATACTCTTCTTTAAGAGTTAGATTGCACTGTTTTGGTTGAGAATAAGTTCTCCACTTTTCAAAGAGTCAGTTACTTATGAAGAAGGTGGCCATTTGATTATATGATATAATAAGTACATCATAATTCAGTAATGAAAAACAGATTGTAATTTTATTTTACAGTAAAGGAATGTGTCCATAAAAAAGAGTATATTTACTATTGAAAAAATTGATTCAGCCAATAATAATATAGTAATCCTATAATTTACTCTATTTGAATGTAACTATTATCTGATTTTATGGAATTAGAGTATTACTAAAATTTGGAATTCTATCAGTGTAGTACCTACTTCATCGAGCTTTGCTCCGATGAGTACAATAGTCGATAACTACCTACTGTATACTAAAAAGTAAAAAACCATGTTTTAAATTCAATATCCAAATTCGAAATTCAGTAATAAAATTCTATATCAGAAGCCAATACTAAATTATTATCCAAGTATTGTGGACTCGTGGTTGATCAAGTCAAAACGTATCTTTGTAGTTTGTACCTTTCAACAGCTTATGAAACCAGGATAAGGTGAAAGTGGGGGTAAATATTGGGACAGTAAACGTGCCATTGTTTTGGTAATAAGGTGGCCCTGATGTCCATTATGGATGTCAGTTACAATTGTAAAAAAAAAGTTGAGGTTGTCTCAGACTGCAAGGCAAGGGTATTGATAACGGGAGTGTTCTTAGGGACTGGACAACCCCATAGCTCTGAAAAAAGCTTAATATAAAAAAATTGTGAATATTTTTTTGTGGTTGGGAAGGGTGTTGGAAGGAACAGTTGAGAAGTTATGAATACCTTCCTTTCAATCAAACTACTATGTTACACCCTTATCAGACTGATTGCCCAACAAGTGATGGACGAATAGTTACAAAAATGTGAAGGTGGCCCCAAATTGATGATGACAGACCAGATGTATGTTGAAACTAATCGTGCGAAAAATGGATTGTTAAAATTGTTAAGATTATAAGAAAAGTAAAGATTGGTTCAGAGTGATAGCGCAATAAGAGATAGGCAGATAACTATAGTAAAAAAATCAGTTGAAGGTGGGCTCAGAGAGATAGCGCCAAACCTGATTTATTTCTTATGCTAATAAGTTAGTAACTGTATTCGGCATTACAAAAAGGTACAGAACCAAAAACTTTTAAGGGGCTATTTCAATCATGTTCACCATAATTATGCATCAATAAAAAGTCTATGTGACTTGAACATTAGTAGAATAGCTCCCCTAAAAGTTTTTACTGTCACACTTTTTGGCTGTGTTAAACACAGCCAATCTCTCGAAATGCAAAGATAGGTCTAAACTAATTGCGCCAAAAAAAGTGGACGAAATTCGACATTTTATTTGGAGTTTTATTTTTATTCCTTGTGAACAATTCGCTCCGGCACGGCTAGGTCTTTTATAAACTGGCAGCTTGAATGACGCATAGTTTACTCAACGCTGCTAACTTGCTAACTTTTCTTTTAGAACTCATTAAACAACGTATACCTCTACACTGTGAGGTGACGTAATTACAAATTTTTATCTACAATGTAAACATTTATTTTTTGTATTGACTTTTATTCATGAAAAACTTCTGGAACAACGTCTTGATTTTTTCAAAGGAATGGTGCTTAAAGCCGGACGCAGATTAAGGGAATTCATGTTCATTTGAAAGGCCGATTGCAAGTACAGGTATGATAAGTGTATAGTTCTATTCGATACGGCAAAAGGTGCTGCTGTAGAACTTTAAAGAGGCTGTTCGATTTACCCACACTTTTTTCTCTACTAGTTCGGAATATCCTAACAACTGGGTTAGTAATTTCTGATAAAAAGTGTTTGAGGATATGAATACGTTTTTTGTATCGTATGTCTTTATAGAAAAAATTGTTATGAGTAATTCGTCATTTGACTTTCTTCATTGTACCGAATTAAAACTGCATTAAAACCTCGATGTAGAACTGTCAATGAGTTAAACTTTTAACAGAACTGAGTCCTCACTAAAGCATTAAAGTGTAGAACTGTTCTGCCATATTGAATCCAGTTAACGTATTCTTTTCTAATTGTTTGTTGAGGAGTATTATGACAGTAAAAAATAAAACGATACTGCACATAATGAAATCGAACAAATTCGCTCGATTTCGAGTCACCGAACTAGTTTGTCTTTATTAACAGTAAAGATCTGCAAAAAAAATAGCCGTTGATTCTTCAAAACCACCTAAAAATTACTTTTAATTATCCATTACAATTAATCAACATTTAAAATTTATCTGAGCGCGTAGGCAATCTGAAAATGATTTCTTAATTCGCTTAGTTGGTGTATTATTGATTGTAAGGAAACATTCCCTAAAAGCTCTGTCAAAGGGAGAGAAAGAATGAGAGTTGAATTCTTGGATTTTTAATTTTTTTCTATGAATCACCCCCTGGAAATCAAAAAATTTTAAATTTCTTTCACAGTCGACAGTATATTTATATTCGAAGTTTTATTTGTTACAATCAACTTCTCAAAATTTTCGGTGAATTGTATGCGAAGTGATGCTCTGCCAGACTATACCTTCTTACGTACCATACGGTACCATTGTCATTTCTGTGTCGATCTATTGAACTTCGATCAAAAGTTGAAGCCCTTAACGATCATCGTAAATTTCATTAATAACGACATTCAGCGTAGTGGCGACACCCAGAGTGCCTCCATATGAGGGGCTTGGCGTAATCATTTTCTAGTTGTATGTGAAGAAAAAAAAGAAAAAAAGACTACACGGTTTCCTATTTTTCTACCGATCGTAGATCTTACATATCGAAAAATTCGGCGTCTCTTTTCTTTTTTCCTCACTTTTTCTTTACATAATCTTTGCCTGCAAATATGGGGGGATCATTAAGATAAAAGATAATAGATGTGTAAACCTTGTAAGTAGCGATTGGAAGAAGTCAACGCCGGCTTGTACCTTTAGGACGTAAAGCAATCTAATCCGTCTATTGTATGTTAATATGCGAAGCTGAATGGCGCCTCGTTCAAATTACCACGCACAGGAATACTAGTTTTGTTTTGTTTTTTATTTATTTTTTTGTATATGTATATATTTTTTTATTTATATGTGTAATTTTTTTTTTTTTTTGAAAAACCTCTTCGGAACGGGGTATGTTAACAAACTGAGTTACTTGTTTGCGATTAATCGCTTTAAACTGATGGGTGTACCTCCCCCTGTACCGATGATCTATTAAAAAAAACTTTTTTTTTCATATGTATTGGTAAAAAGAACATGAAAAACGTCAATCAAAATCCATTCTTGGCGATGATTTAATTCATTTTCAAGAACAAACCGGCCGTTTTCATCACGCTACCGTTTTGTGTGGAGCACAAGGTTAGAATCAGAAGTTTAGAATTTCCCACTTTCGATAAAACACACCGCTAACTGGTTTTCAATTGGAGCGTTTCGTGATTTATTTAGCGTTGGTCAAGATGTGTAGAATATTTCCCATTTTCTCTTTTTTTCCTCTTTGTCTTTTCATCTCCTTTCTTTTTTCTTTTTTTTCCCCTTTCTTCCCAAATGTGTGTTTGCGCACCGTGTAAACACTCGTTGCCTTCAAATGCGGCGACTTCATGTCGTCTGTCGATTAGCCCGAGGAAGTGGTCTAGAAATTGGAGATACTTACACCGTATGGTGAATAGCTGCAGAAGTTGCAGTCTTCAGTTTTTTATGGTGGTAGCAATTGTTACTATCGTCGAATGAGAATGAATATTTTGGCTCTCTTGGAAAGGTTGTTTGGATGAACGAAGATAGTGCGAATGAACTGAGGAATGATTCGCTTTTCGCATTTATTGATGTTGTAAGTCACTTATTTACCTACTCGTAATCGTGGAAGCAGAAAGATGCAGTGTTCGTGAATATTTTTATTTTTTCATTCGATACCTTATCCGAATTTGTTTTTCTTTTTATGTAAGTGCAAACAGTGTTTTCAGTATGTACAGTGTCGTTGTCGGGAAGTATTGTCAGCGGAAGCATGTCAAACTGCTGGGAGAGCCAACTATGTAATTACTGATAAGTAGTACTTATGCAGTAAAAAGAAATTTAGAGGGGAAAAAGCTCGCTCTGTCTGTCCCCCTTGCCAAAGATGTTGCTAGA
Source organism: Ericerus pela (assembly GCA_011428145.1). Taxonomy (NCBI): domain Eukaryota; kingdom Metazoa; phylum Arthropoda; class Insecta; order Hemiptera; family Coccidae; genus Ericerus; species Ericerus pela. The sequence goes on from WOFM01000478.1 coordinate 962,421, forward strand.
AAATTTTACAGGAGGGGCAAAGTAAGTTTTATGAAAGTAGAGACCAGCTAATTGGGTTAACAGGCAGTGAAATAACTAGGAATTTACCGCGTGGGGACTGGTTAATTTATTGATCTCAATTGCAACAGGGCTCTACTCAGGAGTTATCTCTAGAGGGAGTTTTATAAGGTGACAAAACAATTATTTTGCCAGCGGACTAAGTGAAAAAAAAAATAATTGATGTTTTTTGGGTTTTGGAACATTCATGTTTGGAGGGTTGGTTGTTTTTGTTTTTTGGGTAGGTGGGGGGGTTTAGTATAATTATTGTATAAGTAGTTTGAAAATTAATTTCGGTTTGTAATTTTTCTACTCCCAAAATTCAACCATCTAGGAATGAATGCCCCCCTTGCCTCCCTAGTTGCACCATTGGTAACAAGTGACCTCGAAAGTTCAGTCACAGACAATTTTACTGGCTGTGCAAAAAGCAGTCATTGAAAATGTTCTAATGAAATTAACATAAAGAAATTTATAATATTTTCAAGAAAATAGTATATTACACAACAAGGTTCAGAAGGGAGTATTTACATGTGAGGGGAGTTTGCAAAATGAACATAGCGAATTAGAAATTCCAGAGACATGTGAACTTACTTTTGAACCTTGTTGAGGAAGATATTTTATATAATTAATGATTAGAAAGCTGCAAAACTTTAAAATTCTATCATAATAATGAGTCTTTCACAAAAATTATGGAAAATGGAATAAAATATCAACCTCCTCATTATGGCAGATTTAACATTTCATTCAGAACGTGTAACCTCTACCTCGATGAAAAGTGAACGTGCTTCTTTGTAAAAAGATACTTCACGTTTTTACATGGAGGCATGTTCACTTACATTGAGATTACATTCATCAGTGATAGGATCTACTTTTCACTTGCAAAGCACAAGTATAAACATTGCCTTTCTGATGTATTATATAAAAAATATTACTTATAGTTAGCTTTTATTTAAAAAAATTTTAGCTTGCTTTACCAAAAATAAGTAGATTTTCTTTGTAAACCACTTGAAAATCATGCTGGATAGACTAATTTTTTCTTTTTTTGTACATATCACCGATATAAGGGATAAAGAAAAGCATCCATATTTTTTTCGTTTTAGTTGTTTTTTTTTTGCAATAAGGGGGAAATTGCCGCTCTGCCCCATGATGGCTACGTCCTTGCCCCTTGGCTATGAGCCTGAGCATGTATGAGTTGAAGTGTTCGTCTGTCTGTGTGGGATGACTGACAATCACGTGAGAGCTGAAGGATGTTGTGTCTTTAAAACATCGTATACTCCAGACTCGTCGTTTGCTGGCAAATACTCGGATAATATTAACAAAAGTTTGTGTTTTTCAATGGTAAAATTTTCTTCATAAATCTTTTGAAACGGCCGGTGTCCTTAATTGTAGTTTGTGATGAGATTATAAGTTTTACTTTTTTTTTTTTTTAAATTGATTTTCATATGGCGTTTATTGTTAAACGAAAATCTGATAATGGTCCTAGAAAATTCATTTTCTAGGCTTTGTTGAGAAAACCACTCATTTTAACCGAAACCAACACGATCTCAGAAAAAAGTCAATTTTCGCCCCCCCCTCCACACGTCATAGTATACTAGATTTGAACAAGGACACTAAAATCTCCATTAGTATTTTCGTAGACAACTGCATTGTACTTCGTTTTGCAATAAGGGATATTTTTTTTCATATAACTTTTTTTTTTATTTTTATATAAATATATAATATCCACAATTCTCATCCGGTAACACTATCTTTGTTTTTATTTTGGCTATAAAATGCCTAATTTTGTACTAATAGGAACATTATTCGAAGAAAATATTTATTGTGATCTATTCTAACATGTTACTAATTTTGGCGCAGATCTGCTGGACGGTACTTACGGTGGTGCTATTTTAGATATTATTTTGGCTATAACATGTTTGATTTTGAACCAATAATTGAGAAATTTAAAAAAAATATCGACTATAATTAATGTAACTTGTTTGCAATTCTAATGTAGATCGGCCGTTAGGTACTTCGAAAAAAATTTTTTTTTTCTACTTTGAAAGAGGTAGTTGGTTTTACTGCGTAATTTTATGTCAACAGTTAAACAGTTATAAAATTTAATACAATCATTAATTATGATCTATTAATAACTTTTCAGTCATTTATTCTCTACTTTTCGAAAACCGACTTTTTCTAACGGAGCTGGTGCTGCGTTAAGAGTTTTTTTGACAATTGGTGAGTTACCATTCTTTTTTTTTCTTTTTTTTTTGCAATATTTTTATTTTTTCTTATACCAATACGTATTTAGTTACCTACATTAGAAATGAATTACTGAGCAAAAATTTTAGAAGGTTTTGCATTTCATCGCATCAGGAATGAAAAATGGAAAAAAAAATCGTTTAAAAACTGAAGAACAAATAGAACCAGTCCAGCTGTTAAAAACTTGGTGTATGGTTCAAAGGAAGATAATGGAAATTATAAAAATTAAGTCATAGTTGTAATTAAAAATTTAGTTCTATACTTATGTGCTGATTTTGTAGAATTATTTTCAGTCGATTTTCAAATAGTTGAAATTTTGGAAAAAATTAGATTTATTTGGGGTTCCCATTTACCAGTCATCATTTGTCAAACTACTACTTTACCTTGTAACGTAGATATGTCAGGAAAATTTCCCAAAAATTTTTTTTCACCTTGAAAACTTGATAATTATGATTTTCATGCTGCTAAATATACTTATACTATAGTAGAGAAAAATCAAATCGTAATAAATTCTGTCACTGTTCACGGCATTATGTTGAAGTGCGAAGAAGAGATGATAATAATAAATAATGGAACCAAAAATTGAAGAAATTCGGATAATCTGGCAAAAGATATTTTTCTTTCAAAAATTGAATGAAATTTTTTCGTTTGTTGTTAGAATGATTTCACTAATCGCAGTGGTGTAGTGAGGTTTGGAGCGCCCTGGAGAATGTGTGCTCCTCTTCATTCCAATAGATCGCCTATTAACAAAAAACAAAATTATGAATCTGTAAATTTTCTTCATTGTAGTGATCTGTTGGAATGGGGAATAATTTTTAAAGGAATTCAAAATACTTCGTACCTTGAAGAATTCTAGCGTTGATTCATTCATATTGTTTGAATTTTTTTTTTTTGGTGAAGCTCTAGTAGAATATTGCCACAATTTATTTGTTAATTTATTTTCCGCCCCCTCACTCAGATGCTCTGGAGTGACCGCTTCGCCCCCTCCACTATCGCCACGCCACTGTCTGATCCAATGTACAATTTATGAATCCTGATTTTGTTTGATGTCGTTTATCATTATATCGGCCGTTGAAAGAGGGAAATACCTACGTTTAAGATCTTGTTTGTTGGGAAATCGAAGAAAAATATCTCCGAACTACTCTTTCTTACGCAGTATCTGCTGAACTTCCTGACGCTTTTTTTCTGTTAATAAACAAGTTTTGTTTTGTCGTTTTCGATCGATGTGTCAGTTATTGAAGAACATAATTTTGGCTGAAACTTGATTTTCGATTTTTATCCGGTTTTCTCTGCAAGCTTTTTTAAGTTTTTATTTCCGTTTTCCGACTGCCGTTCAATTATAATTAACTACCATTATTAATTATTTTTCTATTGTAATCGAGAAAAAAAACGTAATAGAAAAAATTATATTGTCGAATCTGCTTGCCGACCCCTTACCAAAATTATATTAGACAAATGAATGGGAGTACATATGTTTTATAAAAAAGCTGGGAAAGTCTGCTATGCAGGAAATTCGCCAAATTGGGCTACCGTTGCTTTTGAAAAATCCATTTCATTCGATTTTTTTTTTTTTTAAGGTTAATGTATTATTGTCCCAACTAGAGTCTTCGAAAATTAACCAAAGTAAGCCTGTAGAAGAGGTCGACGGAAAACGTAGGTCAGAAAATACCTTGTTGATGTTGAAGTAATTTTTTTGAACATTGTGCGTTGGTGCAAATGGCGCCTCAACATGGCTCATGTTTTTTTAAATTATGCCCCAACTGAATGTGTTTTTTCATTGCTTCATTCTTTTTTTGTTCGTTATTTTTTCTTTCTTCATCTCTATTACTTTTTTTTTGTGGATAAACTGACATTATTGTATGAGCTGGCACATTTAGTAAATGTAATCATTTCTTATTTAACGAGACTATAAACATCGTTAATAAAGTATTTATGATATGGATAAAAAATTAAAAAAAAAAAAAAGAAATAAGAAATAAACGATTGTTCATGCTCCGCTTGAGGAAAAAATGTATATAATATTTTGATATGTTCGTAAGTGTTGTTTTCACATGTTTTTGTAGGGTGCTACATTGTATGTTTACCTACCACGTGGCGCCAGCATAATTTTTTATTCTGTGGAAGCAGTTAAAATTTTTTCGCGAAAAGATCATTGGAGATTAGAATTGACGATAGGTAGTCGTAATTTTTTACGATTATTAAAATATATGGTCTGGAGATTGTAGATTATAAATGACTTGAAAATGAGGTTTTTAGATTACTTACTATTTTTATAGCTGTTTCACTTACCAGATTTTGAGTAAATTCGTTGAAGAAATTTCCCAAAAGTAATTCTATCTCCGCTACTGCTGCTCCCTGTGAATGCTATTTTGTTTCTAATAATTGCTTTCTTTTATGATGAATGGTCTGCAGGTAGTCTAATAAGATTCCTATCGACAGCTCTGCAAATGTTAATATTTTTAAAGCGATTATTTTCTCCGAATGTAGACGGATTGACGTAATTTGATGAGAATTTCTTTTGCCCATTTTTTGTGGTAACTAACCATGTGTAATTTTCGATTTTCATAATGCTGTATTATGGAATTTGCGATAATTCGTTAAAAAATGTATTGCATTATGAACAAGAGAGCCATTTGCAATGAAAAAGCCTTGTACGGTGCGATGATATGACTGTCTATTTATTACAGTCATTCAATGGGGGAATAAGTGACTGAATTGGTCGTAGAAAGGTAAAATCCAAAATTGTATAAAAGAGTTAAAATCATTTGACCTGGAAAAAAAAGGTAAAATTTTACTTTTTACTATCTTCCTTCTTAAATTAATGTTTATTCATTTGAGTTTGTCATTATTGATGGCATTTCAAACCTTTTACTGATATTTTAATCCAGTTCAGATGTCAGTAAGTATTAATTCGCTCATGAAAATGTTTTTGTTCACTTTCCTTTTCAGTCTTCTCTCGTGTAGGAATTCCTCTATTATATTTTCTCCCCTTAAGTCTTACTGTTACCTCAAGATAGGTTCAGTCGTAGCTTGAACCTTTTTTATGTAGATTTCCAAAGAAATCTAATGTTAATATTGATTTGATATTATCATGACTTATGGTCGGGGGTAGGTTCGTTTTTCGTTTCATGACCTCAGGAAACTTTTGGCACTATTAGCTGAAATTTATGTATATATACATACATATACATACATATTATGTTTAACCTCCTGAAAGTCACAAAATGGCAAGTAAGGTAGATGAATTCATTTCACGTAATTAGTTGTATTAAAATAAAGACCAAATTTTCAGCCTTTAAAATCACATCTATATGATAAAATGGAGCCGGAAATACATGAATTATTAAAATTTAATACGATCAAAAACCTGAAATTCCAGAATCGTTAAGAGGTTGTCCTGTAAACATTATATTTATCTGATTAATATGTAACACCTTATATGAAATAAATAAAGCATTATACAATTTCATTAAAAAAACGAGAAAATGTGGTTAGGTAGGTACACTAAAAAAATTTTTAACAAAGGTTCTGTTAGTTGGTTTTTTAAGAAAATGTACCTATTAAAATTGATTTCAATAAATGACCTAGGGGTGGAAATGAATATGTTTAGTTATAATCTTTGAAACAGACATTGATTTTTTACTACACATTTTAACATTGTATCAAATTTTGTTGCAACTGGTTCTCTGGTTCCTGCCTTGAGGCTATTGAAATGGTGAACAGTTCATATGTATATTCATGTTATCTGTTGACTCCTAAAGAAATTTTTTCACCTTTCTTTTTTATTAACTAAAACTTAAAAATATCGGTTTAAAAATAATTTTCCTAAGCCATTTGTTGTTCATAAATTGGGAGAAAATGAGAAAAAGTGACATGAAGCCCAATGTTCCATTTTTGGGAATTAAATAGTTATAAAACGTGTAATTTTTAACCAATAGTCACGAAATTTTGTACAGACATTGAATATATTATATTTCATCTTCCTGAAAAATTTTGTTTCAAACGAGTTAACGGTTCATGCGTTCATGCGTAGTGGTGATTTGAAAAAATCAAGGCTATTGCTAAGAAAAGAATATGAAGTCCAGATATATCATTTGATAACTTGCGAAAATATTTTCTAACTTTCTTTTACTACATTATGGAGATCGAAATTAATAAGTAAATGACGAATATTGTCTGCATTGCCTGGACATGATAGCCTTAGATGTTCTCGTAGACCAAAAGAGGACTGAAGTTCTTGCAATGATGATTCAACTTTTTTTTTTTCTCTGTGCCTCGTATGTGATGCACTGGAGAATTCATTATGAATTTCTGACATTTAATTTTAAAAGTTATTTTTACCCACAATTGTGCGAAATATTTTTGATATTTTGATTTTTTCATTGTATTTATTTATTTATTTATTTATTAATTTACTTATTCATTTATTAATTTACTTATTCATTTTTGATTAGGAAAACCCACATTTTCTACTGTTTCTTGGTGCGTTAGATTTTTTCATTTTTATTTGACCAATTAGAGGTGATTAAACTCCAAGAAAACTCTCTTGTGACTAGACCTTCTATAGCGTGTCGTTTGAAATATAAGTCTAACTAGAAGAGGTTCTTTGTTACTTTTTCTCTATGACTGTTTATATTAATAATCTTGGATTACAGTGTCTGATAGACGATTTCGTAGATTGTTAGTTGAGCAGCTAAACTAAAAATTGAATACCATACCACGATTTTTCAAATTATTAACATTTTCAAAGAAAAAAAAAAAGGGCTTAATTTCAATTAAAACGTCGTAGAAACTGTCTTATTATTGATATGGCGCACATATTTAATGTGTGACTTCATAAAATTGTGACTTGATGTGAAACCGATTGTTCTGGTCAACCAAGAAGTATAAAATTTTATTGCTTCCCGAAATTTTGTATCCCAATCCTGCCAGGAAAGAATAAAATTCTGCTTCGATGGTTTGGGAAATTGTAAATCGAATGACTTCGTCCAGGCATTACATTAGACGACATGTGTAACAATTCATCTTGTTTAAAGGTAAGAATAAATTATTAAGGCTGCGTGTTTCCAAAGTTATTCAAAGCTGTTCAAAGTATAACCGATTAAAATCGGTGTGTAATATAGTTTATGTTCGGTTTCTTGCTCATTAGCCATAGAAACGATTTGACATTTTGATTAGTAAACATCCACAGTCTAAAGTCTTTAACTCTTAACGATTTCTTTTTGGAATAATCAGTTTACGTTGTTTCTTTTTTCTCTTCCAGAATGTATATTCGGAAAACAACATAAGGAATTGGGATCATCGTGGTTTGCAGATTTGGGTCCACCATTCGATGTTATGTATTGCATCAAATGCGAATGTGTGAAGGTAAGAAAAATTATCACATCATTTTGAAACCGATTGTTTTGTTTTCATTCAACCGTACGCACTCCATTTTCGAAAGTTTTCGAGCCAGTGATTGAAAACAGTCGCTGTCAGGACAAGTTATGACAAACACCTTCATTTGTGCTATTGAATCCTTATATACCAATAGCAAGGGTCGAAAAAAAGGAGCCCGAAATCAAATCAGACATTGTACCTACGTACCTACTAACTTTCGATCTGATTGGTTTGATTCAGAATGTTTCTAATCCTTTATAATCATTGGGTTTGTAATTCCAAATTTCGAGAATCTGACAGCGAATTTGTAATTAGCAACTACAGAAATTTATTGATACCGATTTCCAATTAGTTTTAAATTTTAGGTTTATAGTTTCGGATCCGGTATTGATCTAATTATGACCAAAATTTAATGGAACCACTTCGGGAGTTCTAGGTCATTTTCTTTCAAATGAATTTCGAACCATCAAAATCAATTCAGTCCTTGCTGTGTAATCAGTGTACATACATTAGCAGTAAGTGTTAATAATTATACTTTGTCCACATTAATATGTACCTGACATCATAAATCATATCCTCATTTGTCTGGCTTAAACACATGTTTGTTCTATACAAAATATCCTAAATTGATGCTTATCATTTTATAACAATGTGTATCTATACCTTTTCTTCTCCCCCAACCAACCGTATCGCCTATAGTTTTATGGTGTTAGGTACATCTGAGACAAGTGTTTTGTGCTTGCTTACTCTACTCCTCATTGATTATTATAGTCATAAATGGCATGTAGTGTGTATGCTTTTGAATTTGAAATTTTTGTACACATTTCAAATGCCTCGTGATTAAAAGTTGTGACAAGAATAATAATAATAATAATTATTATTATTATTATTATTATTATTTTTTTTTTTTTTTTAAACACAAGCTACCTCACCAACTACTTATGGTACAAAAAAGGTATAGAAAAAAGTTGGGAATATCGATTGTCTGAAAATATCAATTGGCTACACTGTCATTCTATAATTGTTTATGACGTATACCATTAAACAAGTTGTTATTGTAAAACACTTATAATGTTCTCTATGTAAACAGTGTTATAAAGTAAACACTCTTCATTATGTATTTCTCAATACATCATTATGATCTGGTTCAGTATTTGTGATTTCTATTTTATTTATTTATTACATTATATATCACCCACCACTACTTTCCTATGATCAACAATGGACATTAGCCCCAGATGTCAAGTTTGGTGGAGGCGCTGGGTGACTAAGAAGAAACAAGATAATTTCCAAATGGTCAAGATCCCATCAGGTATTTTGTATAAATTGGAGTAAGTAGAAATGTTATGGTGAAAATGAGTAAGTCAAATTTCTTTATTATTATGGGCACTTAAATTATTAAACTCTCGACAGTGTTTTCTATTTTACCTTACTATTATTAATGGAGTTTGTAAACTAGCTAGTATTAAATATAAAGTATTTTGGTGTGGAGATATGTACATGTATGTAATTTCATTTATTTCATTTTAATATGGTATTGGCTGTTGGAGTAAAACAGTTAAGAATGGAGTTCGAAGTATTGGAGAAAAATACTTTGGTAGAATGACTGAATGGAGAGATGATACGTATTTGGTAAACAAAGGAGGAGGTGAATATAGTAGGTATTTTGAAATAAAATAATAATTGCATCTTTATACCTGCAAAATAGAGAACAATAAATATGTCGGAGAATTTGAGTTGTTTTATTTTTTGTTTCTTTATTTCAAATCGGAAATACCAAACAAAGAATGTTGAAGGAAGAGTTGGTTGATCTGGGTTATATGTGTAGTGTTTATTTATACAAATACACACTCATACATTTGTTTATTGCTGGAGAAGGAGAATTCAAATTAGAGAAAATACAGTTGCACGGAGATAGACGAAGTCATTTTTTTAATTTTCCAGTTGCATACCTTTTCACTTGATGTTGAAAAAAATCCTCTTGCATTGAGCTACTGGACTTCTAATTTTGCATTCTTGATTGTTTATTATTTGTGGAATAAAGTCCAGAGGGTGGCTGCAAATTAAATGCCGTGATCAGAGTAACAGCGAGTGTGAGGAGTCTGCCTTATGTCATGATGTTGATTTGGAACAGGTTGAGGATGACCTCATCTATGCCTCAGATGATGGTTCTGCGGTGGTTGCTCAAACTGAGCAACATTTATTGAAAAAGAAGCGACCAGAAAAAAGAGGTATATATATCGTTATATTAAGATTATTGTTGTGTGTGTCTCGTTTCAAGATTGCCAGTGTTTTATCTTATTTGTGCATTTTGTAGGGAGTTAAAGTGGATGATATCACTCTAAATTTTATTTGTTACCCCTTCTATTTTACAGTTTGCACAAAGGCTACTCAGAAAGAAGTGGTGGAGGAGGTAAGTGCCAATAAGGCATCTACCTCGAAGGCTGCAAATGCAGGAGTAGCTTCTCTAAAATGAATCAGTACTGATCAAAAGGTGGCAGAAATGTCGCTTGGTAAAGTGTTAGAGTTGCAAAAGCAGGCGGACAAGTTACTTATAGCCAAAAAGGCTGATTTTTTGGGATTTCAAATCCCAAAAGTGTTGCGTGGAGCAGTAGCAACAGCGACTTCTGCAGCTTCATCTGCTAGACCTCAAACAACTGTCAGGGAGCTGACAACATCTCGTCGAGTTAAGGCCGCAAGTGACGTGAGCCTGTTAAGAAATTATGCATGCTGAGTGGGCGGAGCAGCTTCGCATTCAAAATGAGTTGCAGCAAGTGGTAGTTATGAGAGTTCATATAGCTTGGTTAGAGGATATGCTGTATGATATTACTGGTGAACAGGTAAATGGACAAACATAAATTTGGAGTATGTTAATAAAAATATTTCTGTTGTTGATGAATTGGGAGATAATAACAATATGAATGTAAATATTAATCATGATGGAGGTAATCGAAATTTATAGGGAGAAAATATTAATGTTAGGGGTGAAGAAGAAATAAGAGTAAACCCACAAATTAAGGAGAATAAAACTGGAGAATGTTTGGAGGAAAAGGATTTAGGTCAAGAACTGCTTAAATTATTAACAAATGTGTTGAAGAGTGGTTCAACAAAAGATGAGGAGAGTCACAAAAAGTTAAACTCAGAGTTATTGATTACAAAAGATAATACTAGATTGGAGTATAAACTGACAAGAAACCTATGATATGATCTCTGATTTGATTATCTCAGATCAGAGTTAATATCGATAGACTTATTTGACATAATAGAGAATTTGGAGCAGGAGTTGAAGAAATTTGAAGAGAAAGAAAGAGAAAGAAGATCAAACAAATTTAGTCGAGGACATTATCATCAATCATATTGATGATAATTATCATAAAATGATAGTCATGGAGAAGAACCCTATTAATATTTTGAAAACTTGAAGATTTTTCAAAGTTTGAAGTTCATAAAGAATCAGGGGTCTTTAAGGAGAGAACTTGTGCTATGACAATATAGTTCTCAAAAGGAAGAAGCTTATTAATTCATCCAAAAGTTTGATGAATTAATACGTATGTATGAAAGTCATCAAGAAAATGATATTCTGATTAAAAAAATGGAGCTATTTCTACATGGCGGTGTCTAAATCCTCCAATATGATTGAAACAATTAATTTTATCACAAAATATCGGATTATTGATGGTGGAGCTAAATGTTTAATGTTGCAGTTAGAGTTGAACCAAATGTCAGAAAGGCATTCCAAAAGAGTAGGCCCTGATATTCCAAAAGGGTATTGCATTAGAATCAGGGTAATTTGGCATATAGGGGGTGGGGAGGCTATAGGACTGGAATCACACAAATAGCAAATGTAATATCTGGTCCTCGATGTTACAATTGCCAACTGTTTGGTCATTTTGGATCATTGCCCAAATCCAACTGTTGAAGGTTGTTTATGTTACTTTTATAACAGAATAACTTCTACTCATATATCAGCTACGTGTTAACAGCATAACTGATCACTGTTTTTATCTGGAATAAGATATATTTGATGCAGATCTCTTTTACACAGTCACAATGGAGAGCTGATAAACTATTACAGATGATATATTCAGATGTAATGGGACCTATATCACCTCCCACATTTCCTTAAGTGTGGAGATTTATTGTAGTGTTTATTAATGATTATTCATGATATGTTCAGGCTTATATGATGAAACATAAGACTGAAGTAGGAGAATATCTAGAGCTATTTTTACACAATGTATGTAATTTGTTAGGTAGTGATCAGAAGGTGTGCTATTTAAACTCAGATCAAGGTACAAGTTTACTAGAAGTTATACACAAGAGGTGTTAAATAAGGAGAAAATAGATTTAAAATTAGCGCCACCAGACACTCTTTAACATAATGAAGTAGTGAAGAGATTTAATTGTACATTGTAAAATAAAGTCAGAGTCTTAATGCAGGACTCAGGGTTACCTAAGAGTATGTCAGATTTAGCTGTGAAAGCTGTGGTGTTTGTATACAAACCTGCCATAAATCAATAAATTATGATACACATCTGTTAAAGTTTTCACAAAAAACAAAATGCAATTTTGATATGGAGAATTGGTTGTATTGCATATTGTGAAGTAAAATGTAACTTGGAGATAAACTTTTCAGGGAGAGGAATCTACACCATAATGGTTGGATATGCTCAAACTGGATACTTTATACTGCAGGAGAACAGAAATTTTATTGAGTTAAGGGATGTACGTTTTAATGAAAAATTAGTTTATAAGGAGAAAATATAAACTAGCGAAGAACATTGAATGTGGAGAAGACGATTGGTTTTATAATTTTAGTACAGACTCTCACTCTGATAAAGAGGAAGAATAATCTGATACTAACGAAGTAAAAGGAGTTAAAAGGAGAAAATGGCAGAGAATATTGAAGGTGAAGAGACAAAAGGTTGAAATTTTCAATATCGATGATTTAGAACAAATTGAATTGGAGGATTTGGGGAGTAAGAAGGATGAATTCGCATAAATGGCCTTCCCCAAAGTCAATGATGATCTAAAAACCTGTATGGAAGTGGTGAATTCATTGGCCAGCTAAGATTAGAGAAAAGCCATAGCAAACAAATTAAAATCCTTAGAGGAACATAAGGTCTAGAGCATAGTAGACCAACCAATTGTTGATGAGAATGGGAGAAAACTGAATGTAATATATTTGAGATGGTTGTTCCAAGGTCAAACTTGAACCCACTAGAGAAGTTAGATACAAAGCTCAACTAGTAGGGAGGGGCTTCAAAGATAGACTGGAGTGTAGTTTATTGTAGGTTTATGCACCAGTAACACCTCCAGCAGCAGTACAAAATTTAATGGTAATAGTAAATAAGTACAATTTAGATGTCTGCCAGCTAGATATTAAAACAGCATTTCTACACAGAGAGGTAACCAGTCCTATTTTTATGGAGATTCCTGAAAGTGTGAAGATAGATCCTTTGGAAATTGCAAACAAGGTCTATAGATTAAACAGATCAATATGCATTCTCACTGGACTCTAAATTAGGTTCAGCAAATACTATGTAAACTGATTTCACTTTATTATTTTTAATAGAAGAAAAGATTAACTTTTTGGAAAATTTTCCAACTGCAGGTATAATTCCAAATGTTTGATGTTTCTTCATGATATTTGGAGTTGATGTATGAATTGTAGTGTTATCTGAAAGTGAAATTATTTATATTCAGTAAAAATTTGACATGTGTCATTGTGTACCAACTTTCAGTATTTCAACTAGTACCAATGACTTTCACGATAAAATTTTGAAATATGTGATGAAAAATTATATTGTTTTGAAAACTTTATAAATCTTCATATAGCTAATACAATAAGGTAAATTTTGGTACCAAATTTACTTACCTTCATATATTTTGGAAAAAGTATGAATAAAAACTAAATTTGGCATTATTTCTATTTTCACTGTGGGAAAAAACTTTTTTTTTCACCAGTCACGAAATATTCCACCTATATTCATGAATAATAGGAAGATGATGTGTTTAGATGAGATCAACAGTACATACTAATTTCATCCCTGTAGCGCTAATGTAGTGGGAATAATATCAAATAGTTGCACTGTGTATCAGTTCACCCTAATTCTAATATTTTATCAAAAAATCAATGCTGAAATAGATGCATACAGAAAAGTGGAAAGAATCAGGCCATATATAGATTTTATCCACTTCTAGCCAGAAAAAACACTCTTATCCTTTCTTAATAATTGATAAATGTTTTTATTTCTGTTTCTCCTACTAAAATTTCAGTGGAAAAACTGTTTTCTAATGTACATTTTATCCTCAATTCCCTAAAGACCAGGACATCAATAACTCACTCAGAGGAGATTTTATTTATAAGGTCAAATTTTATGTTAATGGGGGATTCTCCTTGAAAAATTTACTGTGGCATTTGCGGTGTTATATATAACTGTGTGGACAAACAAACAAGGTAAAAGCATGGTAAGTATATAACAGTTTTCAAATACTTCTTCTTAATTCCCTTTAAAGAAAATTTGGCTTTTATTGGACATATCAAATTAAATAGGAGACTCTAAGGAATAAAATGAGATTATGAACAATAATTCTGAGCCCTCAGAAGTTGAGATAATAAAAAAAAAGGAAAAAAATCTCAATTTCACAGTTTTTGGGCCTTTTCATTAGTTGATTGCTTATTTGTCCACATAGTTAAACTCATTTTCTGAGGCACTACTTGTACTGTGACGTCAAAAGTAAAATCCCTTATTCAAAATCTGTTTCAAAATTTTTGAATTAATAGAATTTTTTCTCAGTTTTATGATAATATTTTTTTAATGATGTAGTACTTTGTATAGTGTTTATTTTACTTGTACTTTACTGCACTAACTATAATCTATTGAAGCAGCATGCTAAGAAATATGTGTCATCAGAATCATCTATAGACGTTGCTGTTGGTTGAGAATAGAGGAAAAGGTATCGATGCATGTTGTTATATAAAGATAATCCTCATTTTGTAGAGTAAACAAACACCGTTTCAAGCAGATAAATATGAATATTGTTTATGATGTCACGCACTTATTGTTCTTAGCATGAATGGAGTATAGTATCTGCACTTGTACAAAAAACCGTTCTCTATACAATGCTAACATTGCTGGCTAATGCAAATTGCAAACTATACACTATACAAGCAAAAAATGAAACAACATTGAATCATTTTTCAAATTTAAAACCGAAACCAAAACCAATAATCAAAACAGCTCTTCAAACTAAAATTAGAAACTGATAAAAGATTAAACTTTTCAGTTAATATCTCTAGCCGCAAGACACTTAGTCCTCTAAAAGTGGATAGATCATTGAAAAGTCCAGTGGTTGTGGAGTGCTAGTGCTTAGTAGGTGATAGCAGTACTGAAAAAGGTGTTCATTGAAATTATTTACATCTTTTTACATATTATTTTCCATAAAGAAAAAAGCATCCATATCTTTCTTCTGGAGTTCTTTGTTTTACAACTATCAGTTTTATAATTTACTAGTAATAATAATAAAATGGAATAATTAAGTAATGTTTTAGAGATCAAAAATTTCACTTCTCACATTAAATATTTCATTTCATAAATGTCTGTTTTGTACTTACAAACAGTTATCAAAAATACATAATCACCCTTTCAGCACTTTCCATTTCTGCCTCCAGAGCCAGTCTTTTATGCTGGACTTCTCAGTTCTCATTTCTCAATTGGGATTTTTAAGCAAATAGATGGTGCTACTATCAGTTACTAAATTAAAAGTAATGAGAGTGAAATAACAACCAAAAAATTTACAAACCACGTGCAAACACAATGAGCAGCTAATCAGCTATAGGAATGATGATAATTGATTATTCTTATTTGAGCTTCATTAAAAATTCGTCAGATCAGGCATTCTCTATTGCACTGATGACATTTGAAAATTTAATCTATTATCTTACTTGAAGTTTTAGGGTTGTATTCATAAATGACCCTAACCTTCAAACAAGTATTGGAGGTGTCACACACTACAGAAAAACTAAAAAATGCTTATCCTTTTTCACATAAACATCGCTTATTTTTGTTGTAGTCTGTGACATCCTTTGAGTTGATATGTAATGGCGGGCTGATTCCTATAACATTTCTTTAGGTAGTTAATATCAGACGTAGATAGCGTTTTTAGGGAATGAAATTACTGTCATACACGTTACTATATATATATATATATATATATATATATATATATATATATATATACACGAATAGATAGATATACATTTTAAAGTTATTTCATTCCCAGAAACATTCTATGGTTGAGGAACAGAACTACTATAATCTGTTCTTCATTACATAGCATACTCAAAGGTGATATCCCTAATACTTAGCTGAGTGTTAAGATCATCTATGAATACAACCATTGAACAATAATCATCTTGTTGCTCTAAAAAGACGAAAAATTTTCTTAATCAACTTATTTCACCAAAAATATTTCTATTTTCTAGTATTTTGCTTGCCAATTTTCTGTCCACTTCTAAAATTGATGGAATGAATTATTGGAACCAAAGACATCTAACCTATTTTTCTTATAGAGACTACACTCTCCCCCAACATTGGTATCAGTTATCCTTGGACGCTGGCAAAAAAATTACAAACATCTGTGATCAGGAAAAGAGGATGTTTTTTTTGGTGTTTTCAGTTGCATCTGTAAAGAGATGGAGAAAAAGTATACGAGTGTAATAATATTTCTAACTATTTCTTTATTTTCTTTTTAATGTGGAACACATTTTTATTTTCAATATCATGGTAAAAATAAAACAGGAAGGAATAAGTGGTGCAAATCTTGGGGTAAATTCAGGTGCAAGTTTCTGTACGAAGGAGAGAAGTAAGAGAGAAGAAAAAAATGTGTCTGTGTGTAGAAGTGTGGTTGTGTGCATGTGCAATGTACACACATACAATCATATCACTTGTTCTCTATCGTCTCGATCTCAGACCACAACTCAGAGAGAGATTAATTATTTATTAAGTTGGTTTTCTCTTGAAAATCTGATTATTAATTTTGGCCATATGAAACAAATTGAGAGTAGAGGTAGTTGCGGTACCACTATTTTTTTTTGTTTTTATTTTGGCTATAAAATTCTGAATTTTTGACTAATAGCTATGAAATTTGGAATAAATATTCACTATAATCTATTATAAATTGCTATTAATTTTGGTACGGATTAGCCGAATGGTACATATCTGGTCACACTTATTTTGGCCATAAAATGCCTAATTTTGAACCAATAGGCACGTAATTTGGGTCAAATATTTATTATGACCTGTTCTAACATGTTAATAATTTTGGTGTGGATTGGCCAGATGGTACTTACTGTGCATTAATTGTGGATATCATTTTGGCTATAAAATGCTTAATTTTGAACCAATAACTAGGAAATTTGCAAAAAATATTGAATATAATTTATTGCAACATGCTAGCAATTCAGGTGCGGATTGGTCGGAAGGTACTTCCATAAAATTTATTTTTGTTTAAATTTTGAAAGTGATAATTGTTTTTAATTGTCTAACTTTACATCAACGGTTACAAGATTTAATATAATCGTTGTAATTTTATTATGATCTATTAATTTTATAGTGACTAATTTTGTAATTTTTGAAAACCTATTTTTTCTAATGGAGCTGCTGCTGCATTTGGCTGCTATTAAAATGTGTTCCACATTAAATGTTTCAGTCCATTCCAGTAGCATTCCAGTAGGTACTAAAATGAGTTTTTCTTATGTAGTATTAATTTTGACTCATCTACTCTCAAAGGTACAATGTGAACATGAAATGTAACATCTTGGAACAAAAAAAAATTCTGTAAAGATAAGGGTTGAACTTCGTCGGACTAGTGAACTGAGTCTTATGATAGCAGAGGGCTATGATTTAATTTCCAAAATCATCAGTTTTGAACAGCACTGTAGAACACTACCATAAAAAACCTCTTAACACAAATAAAAAAATTTACTTTTAGTAAGTCCCAACGTCCCTTTTAAAAAAATTAAAATAAAAGTTATTGCTCATCAATGTCAAATTAAAAATTTGTTGGGGAGGTATTCAGAATTAATTGTTGCGTTTATTTTTTTGAAGTCATAAGTTAAGGATACCTTAAATATGCTAGCAGGTTCGCCATATTTAATTTGGAGAAGACAAAAATTCCAAAAGTCTAAAAGTAAAAGTATTTGTTCTTTAACAAAGAAATTAACGTAAAATTTTGACCTATTTCGGAGATTTGATGAAAAAAATACGAGGGAAAACCAACTGAGAAATGTGAAGGCAAGTGCTGTTTATTTTCTCACTATCACGTACGGATGTAAAAGCAGTGCTTTGCATTCATAAAAAGAAGTTCTTAATTTTTTGCCGATTTGAAATACATAATAGTCAGTGGCACTACTTTGCTTCCAAAACGCTAAGTTTATGTTCATGGAAAAAAATCAAAATTAAAAATTCTTTTTAGATGTGTAAAAAATGCGATGAAAATGTTTTTGCGTAGCTGGCCTATGTTCATAAACTGTGAAAAACCTTGAAAAATATATTTCTTTACCAAGCTATTTGAAACAGAACTGTTTGTATATTTTCCGAAAAACACGTGATCTAAGCTTGTCATTTTTCGAATATTTTCACGTGAGTTACACTCTTCGAATAATAATGTTCAAATAATTAATAATAATAATAATAATAATAATAATAATAATAATAAAAAATAATAATAATAATAAAAATAATAAAAAATAATAATAATAATAATAATAATTAAAAATAATAATAATAATAATAATAATAATAATAAATAATAATAATAATAATAATAATAATAATAAATAATAATAATAATAATAATAATAATAATAAATAATAATAATAATAATAATAATAATAATAAAAAATAATAATAATAATAATAATAATAAATAATAAATATGGTATAATTTTGCTAATAGTGTTGAGGGGAGAGAGAAGAAGAAAGAAAAAACTTGTCGCACCATAAGGTTTTCATTTCTTTTCAGGCAATTATTCCTATGGTTCAGAGGCCACAGAAACCCAATTCCGTCGATTGGAATGGTGCCCATTCTATTTGTCATACTCAGGTCAGCCAGTCTGTCTTATAGACGAAAAATTTGGCCAATTAATTTTCTTAATTCGTGGGGAAGAATTTTGAATTTTCGGGAAGGTTATCCGGAGGCTCTGCATTCTCACATATGTGTTAATAACAAAACCGTTGGTAACACTGATACATAGTGGATATATGAGTATTTTATTAAAATTTTGTAGGCTCTTTTTAAAAGAACCGATTTTCTTATTTAAAGTGATCAGGTGCAATGGCCTTAGCGTGGTTTCTAACCCATTAAATTGTATCTTCTCTTGTAGATTAAATCCAGGTCTCTTCATACTCTCTTTTGTTTCATATATTTAAAAAAATTTTGCTATTTTTCCTTGACTTCGTTGGAAAATTTCTCGAGATTTGTGCTGTGTCAGCGTACCTACACTGTCGGAAACATACGTCGTTAAATCCGTCTCGTCTTGTTGGCACCGAAATGCTAAATTTAAAATTCATAACATTTGAAATTTTTGACCTTAATATCATATTTTGTTAATTAATTCTTCGTTTTCTTTTTGTTTTTGTTTTTTTCATTCGGTCCCCGTCTTAGGATATTAGGGGGGGCCGTATTATCGGACATGTAAAATGCAGAAATATCGCTAAGGAATGCCAGGAATTGGCATGCGAAGACCAAATACAAATTGCGGGACGCTGCTGCAAAGTTTGCCGAAATGACACCGAAGGTAAGTGATCTATAGATTTTTTTAGCTTTTAGATCTCAGATTATGTATTGTGGGTGTATGTGTATGAATTTGGCTGGGTGGATGAATGACTGTTGAGGTCATATTACCTGCAGTTTATGTTCGGCTACTCCTGATGATTGCTACCTCGATGATGAGCAAGTAAAATATATTTTATTTCCGTGGTATGGGAATTATATCGTCTAATTTATGTTTTGTGCACGAACGTTTACTCTTGTGCGAAATGAACCTAACACATACGTTAATTGTAGCTTTAATGTCCGTCTATTTTCATCATACTGGTCTCCTAAATATTGCGAATGTCATTGAGTGCAATTAAATTTTAATTACGTATTTCTACCATTGATCTTTTATACTCCATTTTTTAAAACTGGTGATAAGTTTCTTCAAATTTATGTGGTATGGTATCAGCGGCAGCATGAATAGTTGTTGCGCCTGTTGTTCCCCCTTCTCAATAAGCAATGACGTACTAAGTTGGAAGGGGGTGCGTCATCGTCTGAGTACACCAATTTAATGATTTTCATTAAAGAAAAAGTGAAAACAAACGAGTAACAGCTAACCAAATGAAATCATGTACTTACCCACAAAAATTTTCAACATCCCCTTAATTTTTTTTCTAAGAAGTCACTGTGCTTTGAGTATTTCATTTAAAATTTTTCTTTCGAATTTGTTAGGAATTTTAGAACAATATGAATTGAAAATACAAAAGTAATAAAAACAGAAGTATATTTTGCATTTGTTTACACCTACAGGGTAGCTAGCCATAGGATTTGTCCCTGGGTCGAGAGTTAGTGATGACTTTACGGATTTTTACAGCTTTTTTTTTTTACAATTTTCGTAATCTGAATTTTTTGGGCTGCTCATAATTTTTGATGAGTAAATAGGGGTATTCTCTCTGGAAAAAGAATACTAAACCTGAATTCTAAGTTCTCATGAAGTTCTGTCGAGATCGAAAATTCATTTAAACCTTAGGATTTTCGAACAACTTCTTTCTATAATTAGCCGTGGGTTACTTTAGTAAATAAAAATACCTGTAATGAAAATGCGCTAAATATTTTGTACTTTTTCTTTTCATCAATAGTAGGGAAAGCTTATTTTTTTTACACTGGCCTTGTAGGTATATGTATTTTTGGAATTATCTAGGGATTATTTGTAGCATCTATGGTCTATTCGGATATGTTGGCAACCCTAAGTATCATATAGGTAACCTAAAATTACAATTTTATTTTGCTACTTTTTGTGATAGCAGCAAGTTCATTCATAATTTTATCGAAATGAGTTTTGTCACCTATGCCTGTGCCTGTTGACAGTGTCACCTAATCCGGAAGTCGGTGTTAGCCCATTCTGGCCGTTACATAATTTTTAACCAACTTCAACTTAGGCTGGTAAAGAATTGTTTCGATGTCGAACAAATTTAGAATACGATTTCTAAATTAGGGTAAATTTTTTTTACCGTATTTGTAGTTCATTAATAAGGGATATTCCTAGTTTCAGTTGCTTAATTGTGTAATTTGTTTTTCTCGGTTATAGAAAATTCTCATTTTTAGCGTTCCTTTGGTGCAAAAAGTGTAGAAAATTCCACAAAATTGCACAAATACGCCTTCGGGCCACCTCTGTGTGGTATCGTGATGCGTGTTACGCTGTTGACAAAAAACAATATCTAATTATTCTTTGAGTAGGTACCGAAAAAAATTTGACTTGGATCAGTGCATGATTTTGTTCTTTACGTTTAATAGGTGAGTTTTTCCTTGATTGGGTTTTGGCATTCGGGCTAAGTTATTCACCTTTTTGGAAATTTCAGATTGTAAATGGATGAAGGTAGCTGAACAGATATTTTTTTGTTACTTACGGAAGAGTATTAAAAATCATAATCAGTCAATATTTTCAATTGAGAATTTTGGGCAGCTGTTGGTCTTAAGGTACAATTTTCAGATTATAAAGAAAATCACCAAATTTTTACGCTGATGACGACGAAATTCCTTTGTGCCCCTTCCCTTAGATGTTCTATTGAAGATCAGTAAATTTTTTAACACGAATCTTATTTCTGATTTGGATAAAATTTTTAGGGAAAATTAAAATAAATAACAATGTCTTTGGTGCGTGATTTTCGCTGAGACAATTCCTTTGTCTCAGCTCGGCATCCTTTTAATAGATGATCCTTTGAGAAAAATATCAGGATCCTACTTTTTGCTTTTTTACTCTTATTTCTTGTACGTAGGTTTCTGTTTTTTGTTTTCGGTATTTTAATCGTTGCTTCGAATCCATATTTTTTTCGACTAGAGCCTAGTTATTGCTTTAATACTTCTGTTCGTGATTTAGAATTATTTTTTTCTATCTGTTTAGTGATTAGTCCAAAGCCTCTGTATAAGTTGAGTAGTCGTTATCGTCGCCTTATGTTTTTTACAGATTTTTGAATTTGTCATTATTAGTTCAATCCTCTAGGTAAATCATGAATCTTTCACTTGAAAATTCGAATCGTTAATTGAAACAATTTAAAAATTTGTTCGTCTTTACATCTAATTTTCGTTTTTGAAATGTCATGATCGTAGGACGGTATGAACTGTTTTTGTTTAAAATGCTATTCAATTTGAGTGTAAATTCGTATAAAATAATCATAAATTTATTTCACGCCGAACATGGCCTATGTGCATGCGAAACAAGTGGGTAGCCTTCATTTTTAGAGTGATTTAATTTTCCTAAATAGGATCAGTTACGTTGTTGTCTAGAAAACTAGTCAGGTTTTCGGGGGAAGCGGTTGTTTGTTTTTCTCTTTAAATGTATAATACCACTCCCATTTTATTGTTTATTAAAACGTGCGATATATGGGGCTTTTTTATATGGACTGTTCCGATTTTTAATTCCAATTTAACTAGTTTGCTTTCGAAATGAGTAAAATTAATTTGTAAATAAATGAAGCCAAAATTTTATTTTACTTCGTTTCTATAATTCTCATCGATGTCTTTCAGTTTATGGGAAATTAGATGATCAGTTTGGATGTGTGTTTTTTTGTTGCCCGATCTAAAAGGAATCTATTCTATTTTTTAGAATAAGATACACGTATTGCACACGTATTGCAGCTGAAAGAAATAAAATTTTTAATTTCGCTGAGGTAACGCCGTTACCTACTTCAGATTCAGTTAAATAAGTATATGATACCTTTGTATGAAGAAATCATTTTTGATAAAAATTAAAAGTATTTATTGAGAATATACGTTAATTGGATTTGATAATGTAACGGTATAATTACACTACACATGTATTATTTTTATATGATGTATATTTTATATGTACATGAAAATATTAAGATGTAGTTCATTGTACAAGAGAAGAATAAATTGAAAATCAATCAGGCTTAGAACTAAGGGTATGAATTCAATTGAACGTAACAGTGTTGTTGTGGGAGACAGCCAATGTGATTGGTTAATAGAATCTACATAATTTAGAGTTAGCCAATGAGGAAACATATTTATGACATAAGTGGGTGTAGTTATAATTTTAAGAGGAATTGGAAATAGTGTAGAATTGTGTATAATATTCATGGAATGAATGACATCATGGTATGTATTATGAAAACATTATGTTTGTGAGAATAGGTGATGTGATAAAACAAGTTTTGACAAGTTTCAATGATATAATTAGAACAGGATATTAGAATAGAAGCCATATTATGAGAATGGTTTTGTTGAGATAATATTTATAAAATACGAAGGTAATTTAAAAGGATATTAAGTTAGGAAATGAAAAGAAATTATCATTACATAAAATTTTGGGGGAATTTTGAAATTCAAAGTTTAAGGAAAGTTTGAATTTAAAAATTTGGATTTTTTAGGAGTTATGTGAGAAAGGGAAAGAGGGAGAAAACAAAATTTTGTTTGGATACATAGAACAATAAATATTTAAAATGTAGTAAAATGGTCTATATAGATAAATTTTAGTTCATAATAAGTTGGTAAATTTGAAAAAATACAGATATAGGTAAATGAAATGTCATGGATACATATACATATAGTAAAAATAAAAAAAAATATAATAATCAATTTTTACATTTTTCATCGATACATTCAATATTATTTTCTTTCATATTTTCAATAAATTCAATAGGTTTTGTAATTTCATCAAGTAATTGTTTAACATGTCTGCTCTCGAGAGGTTTTCTAATTTTAGTAAATAAAAGATATATAATGATAGTTAGGAAATTATATGGAATTATTATTACAGATAAATAAAAGTATGTACCTATTTAGTAAGTTCATAAGATGTTATAAATAAAATCTGAATCATTGTTAAAAGCAGAATTGTAGATTTAAACATAACTATACATACAACACCACCCTAAAAACATCTATTATAACCTCTGATAACACAAATAAAAATATCCACTTTGACTGAATGTAGACGCTTTTAACATTGCTGGTTGGGATCATATGATACAAAGATTGTCTAATGTAAATTTCGTATCACTTGTCTTTTTTTTGGATTTCATCATTTTATTTTCTGGAGTGTAGTGTTTGAGCCAACCAGCATACAAAAATACTTTTTGAAGATGTTCTGTTCATTTGAAAATTTCAGAGGCTGTCAAGTGCAAATAAGTTGACCTATTGTATTTCAATTTTCAATTTTTTAAAAATTATCTTATTCTCATTTTCAAAAAATTTGGAAAATGATTGAAACTTCTTTTCGTGCTCTCGAGGGTGACTTCAGAAAGGGAGGGCAGGGAACTGAGACCCTCCCAAATCATATGAAAACATTTTTAATCCTATCTTACTGTGAGTAGGAGTAGTTATCAATCGTTTTTTCCCCTAAAACAACCAGTTGATAAGTAAGAAAGAAACAACAGACTTGGTAATTACAATTAGCAAAGAGAAAATGTATTTTCATGGGTAAAAAAAGATCGATTGACGTTATTTTATGAGGAAATTATGTTCAAAGGGAGCAGTGGTTCGCGTTACCGTTTTTTTGTCAAGACTACTAGTTGAATCCTAAATTTTGAGGTAAAAATACCATGAAACTATGGGTAGAAGGGGCGATTTTTTCCTCAAATTAAAATACGTAGAGTTATAATTTTTTTCTCAACAGAACGTATTTTTAAATTTTTTTTGGGAAGGCATAGCCTCCTCTTATCTTTGTCCCTGCCCTAATAAAGTTAGTATTTAAATACAATCAATTTATTAATTCTGAATTTGTTTCTTTTGGTTTTTGAAAAGTTGTACTTTTTAGTTTAAACAACAAGTTTGGGATAATTTTTTTGCGTTTGAAAGGGAAAAGGTTGACTCGATAATTTCGTGTAGAAATATCTTCGTTTCGGTCTCCAGAATGTGTACAGCCTATCGTTGTCTGTTTATTTGGTGACCATGGTATGTCAGCTTTTCTATTCTGTTTCATAATTAAAATAAAATTGCCGTGATTTTAATAACGCTGTTAACATTAAAATCTCTGACATTTTCTTCTTTATTCAATTTATATAGAGTGGGTATGTTTATAATGTAGATATGTTATTTAAATCCTTACAAGACACTTTTTGGCGGACCCTGTATTTCTGCGCACGTCCTGTATTCGAATTAACCAGAGAGAGAAAAAAATACATGTATTTATACAGGGTGTTACATCAAGTTTTACCAATTCTTGGCAAATTTTTAAAACTTGCCGAGATAAATAAAAAAAAACTTGCGTAGCAAGCCTCGCTAGAAAAAGTAGGTTTTCGAGAAAAAAGAATTATGAATTTTGATGGTCACATTAATTGTCTGTAAGTTCATATGCGTAAATGGTATGGTATGATTGTATTAAATTTGTTAGGTGCTTTCGAAGTATCAAACAATGTGGAATTTAAAAGCATTATGGTAAATAATCGTTTAACTTCGAATAAAATCGAAGAAATACAATGAAGTTATGAAATAATAAAAAAAAATGAAAATGTGGTTAATTTTTGTAAAAAGTTCATGCAAATTAGAGAAAAAAGAGGGAAAGAAAAAGCTCTATCGAAAGTACCGTCCGGTCATTTGTAGCAGGGTACAGTAGATTATAGTAAATATTTTTTTCAAAATTCGTGCATATTGTTTCACAATTTCGGAGTTTATGGCCAATATAAAAACAAAACTCTAGCGCAGAAAGCTTCGCTAGAAAAAGTAGGTTTTAGAAAGAAATAATTATGAATTTTGATGGTCACATTAATTGTCTGTAAGTTTGTATGCGTTAATGGTATGTTATGATTGTATGAAATGTGTTAGCTGCTGACAAAATATTAGACAATGTGAAATATAAAAGCATTTTTTCTTGAAAAAATGAAACATAAATTAAGATGATAAAGTATGGTACATCATCATATAATTTAAAATAAAATCAATGAAATATAATAAAATTATGAAATAAAAAAAAGAAAACATCAGCATGTGGCTAATTTTTGTAAAAAGAAAAGTTCATGCAAATTAGAAAAAAGAGGGAAAAAGAACATTACCGGAAGTACCGTCTGGTCAATCCGCATCAAGTTGGTAGCATGCTACAATAAATTTTAATGAATATTTGTTTCAAACTTCGTACATATGGTTTCAAAATTAAGTTTTTTATGACCAATATAAAAACAAAAATAGTGGTACCGAAAGTAACGCCCAGCCGATCAGCCTCAAAATTGGAAGCGTATTATAACAAATCAAAATAAATATTTACTCCGAATTTCGCAGCTATTGGTGCAAAATTGAGCATTTTATAGCCAAAATAAAAACAAAAATGGTGGTACCGGAAGTACCGTCCGGCCAATCCGCATTAAAATCAATAGGTCAGGTCCTTGGCTCAGTAAAAATGTTCGTACAAAATTTCATGATTATCGGACAAAAATTGCAACCTGTACCGAGGGAATAAGAAATGAATTTGAGTTATTGGTGCCAGAAAATTTCCTGTGGTCATAAAACGAAAAACGTACCCACCCCCAACCCTGTCCATCTGCATAAAAACTGGTAGAATGTTACAATAAGTTATAATAAATGTTCGTTCAAAATATAAGGCATTTTATAGCAGACTAAAAACGAAAATAAATATCTTTACCGGAAGTATCGTCCGGTCAATCCGCACCAAAGCAAATAGTCTGCTACAATAAATTATAATAAATATTTATTCCAAATTTTGTGGCTATTGGTGCAAAGTTGAGCGGCTTATAGCCAAATAAAAACAAAAGTGGTGATACCTGAAGTACCGTCCAGCCGATTCGAACCAAAATCAATAGGTCTGGTCCTTGGCTTAGTACAAATGTTCGTACCAAATTTCGTGATTATCGAACAAAATTTGCGACCTGTACCGCTGGAACAAGAAAACGGAATACATATGACCGTATATATAAGAATTTGAGTTATTGGTGCCAGAATTTTCCTGTAGTCATAAAACGAAAAACGTACCCACTCCCAACCCTGGGGGCTAATAACGCACAAAGCGTAATAAGTAAATTTTATAAAGAAAACCTACTTAAAAAGTTTGTGCAGTATGGTCCTAAAGAAATTAGATATTGATTTATTGTTTCTATAAACGAGGATTAGCCCAAAAATTCTTACATTTCCTTTTCTTAATTTAAACCGAATTTTAAGAAGAACGAGAAAAGAACGGTATCGCAGAAAGGCTCAAAAAGAAAAATTCTACCAAATCCGATGGTTAGAAGTTCATCCAGAGTATAATTTTATTCATTTTAACAAATTTCAGTGTTGACAATTTGCTGAAAATGCATAAATATCAAATATGTGTTTTCTGGAAATGTTTAATTTCTTCTAAACTCGTTTGTATCATAGCCCCCTGCGAATTCCTTTCAAAAATTTTGTTTTAATCCAAGAAAAACAAAAAAGAATTTTCAAATTATATAATATATACTCTGTAATCTGTATTTGTTGATGCGACAGATCAATACCCAGCCACTTCAGGTTAAGTGGGATACACAAAACGCAAAATATTTGGTTTATGTTAGCGTCTGGCGTGTTCCTCTAGTTTGCTAAGTATTTACTGGTAAAACTTGCTGAAGCACCCTGTATACACTATGGAAAGAAGAATATACGATATAAGCTTCGTCGTGATCGTACGTTTCCTTGATGTGCGAGGTTTTGTATCGTCTTGTTCACGTTTCTCTCTTTCTTCCTTTTCTCCATTTTTTTTTAAACGCAAAAGACAGTCTCAGATATTCGGTACAAGTTTTTTAAGCCACACGAATTGATGTGGGCGGATTACAAGACTTTCTAAGACAGTATAAATCTCGTAAAGCGATTAATTCTCTCGCCTTTCTTTCGATGACTTCTATTTTTTCTCTTCCTCTTTGTCTTACTCTTAGGAGCCAATTTTTTTCGGATTTTTCATCAATTTTTTTTATACCCCCGCCTGGTACTTTATGCGTGTGTACGTACAGAATTTTATGCCTCCAGTTTCATTCGTTATAGTTGTTGTCTTCGACGACCCCCGGAAAAATAAAAAAACGTGTGAGACGAGGTTACGTATGGACGAGATGCGGCAATACTGCTGTCCTAAAAGATGTGTTGGTTGCAGATGTGTAGTCCCCTCTTCTTTTTATACGTAAATGTTTTTCGAACTAGAGTGCAGGCGTAATGATTTTGTCGCCCGAATGTCTGTGATTGTCGTCCAAAAAAAAATCATTGGGTCACCTTAATTTTTTCTCTCTCCGTCTGTCTCCCTCTCATTTCGCTTTTTTTTTACTCTTTAATTTTTTGGCATGCCTCGAGATTTCGCTACTCTGTGTGGATGGCGGATACGCGTGCCTCTATAAAAATTCGAAATCGCGGGAAGTGCAATTTTCTGCATAGTCGTCTCCCAACTGCGCACGCTCTAGAAGTCAGTCGCACCCGCTCTCGCCCATCTGTGCAGCCAGGTGCCTTTCTCTGTCACCTAAATCCTTTTCCAGATTCTTCTTACCCTCCACCACCTTCGAGTAGTCCGAATTTGTCGCGATTGTACGTATTTACATATTTTTGGTGTGGAAAGGTCAGTGACACTGTAGTTACGACGATTGGCTTTGCTGGCGGAATGACACCGAAATAGAGAACGTGGGCCGTTTATCGTCGTGCGATATGAGGGGCGGAAGGAGGACTGAAATTTGAATTTTTTTAATGGGCTCAAGCCAAAACCCACTGAGAAGGAACGTTATTCGGGTCGTATAACCGTGTATTTTTCTTCCTCTTCTCCCTTTCCCTTTAAAACGTATATTTCTGGATGTCTACTTGTACCTTTAATTAAATCCTCTCTGTCATGTTTAATGAGGCGGTGTGTGAAAGCGATAATTACTTAGGCGTTTATTTATTCGCACGTATTTTCATTTTTTTTGTAGCTAGTTGAGTAATGCGTCTGTTTAGCGCCACCACTTCACGATGCCTTCATATTATTTGCATATAGGTGAGTCGGCGATTCAACACTATATTGGCCTAATGAAGTGTACGTAGGTAACAGTGAGGAGGTGAGTCTGACGATGATGCGCATCCGACTGTTTGTTAAAAAGAAAAGTTCTCGGTTTTTGATGGCTTTGATTCGAATTCGTTTATCGATTATAATACCATATAACCAGGTGCTTCATGGATTCAGTATATTTCTGTATTCCTTCTAGGTTTCGTGAAAGATTCATCAGATAATTTCGAAAATTTTATTGAAAACCTTTTATTACCAATTATTCCCAAAAATGTTTGAAAATTTGAAACACCATGAACTTATTTCCGCAAACTAATGGGTATATTTTTTTATGATGACCTATTAATATAGTGCGCATATCTGATGCGTTGATACTTGTGTAATGTGAGAAAACCTTGATAATAATAAAAAATCGTAATATAAATTTTAAAAGATCTTAAATCTGCTTATTTATCGTTGAAATTGAACAGAAAAGGTAAACAAATTACGTTAAAAATGAATTTTTAAAAGATACGCGTTTATAAGTGTAAAATATTTTCAAAAAACTGAAAAAAATCACACTGAGAACATGACCTGTCCGAAATTAGAATATGGGCCTTCCACTTGTGGGAGCCCGCACTCTAACCATACGCCTCAGTAGGTTGTGTTGAAATTGAGAACAAACCTGCTCTAAAATTGATTAGATTAACCAAACCAGACTGTAGCGCATCCCAGTGGACTGGCACTAAGCTACGAAATATTTTGTAGCGTTAGTAACTGCAATAAAAGCGCATAAAAAATCTTGGATTCTAAACCTTACTAGGTATCATTTCTACTGGAAAAATATAATCAATTTATGATTATTATAGTTTCTTATAGACATAATTTTGCTGAGTTGAGTCATGATATCTGAGCCGAGGGTTCAAAAGTCATGCTTATAAGCCGTTACTGTTTCCAAATAATCATTGAGTTATTAGCTGTATTTTGCATTAAGCCTAATCTGGATAAAATAGGCTATGTGGATTGAAGGAGTGGATATGGAGAGAGATAATATACTTCGTCGAAGAATTTCCTCAATAGCGTATATGTAGTCAGCAAAAGTGGTTCCCGAGGTGGATTTTGAGTGCTTGACGTAGTAGATCCAAAAATATAAGAGGTCCCTGCGGTGGCATAGCTAGATTATTCTTTTTTCTGGGAGGATTTTGACGAACGGAAAAAAAGCTCACTTAACGCTTTTTACAATTTCTTCACTTTTAAATTTTGATAAGATTGTACCCTTGATGCCCCTGAAAATGTGGCGTCTACAGGTCCCCTAGTCTGATGGACCTGTGTTTGAATCAACCGATGGGGTTCTCTTTTTCATTTTTTTAATGTGGCATATTTTTTGTATTATTTTTCAGTTTTTTCATTTCGTATTTTAAAGCCAGTTACTGGTTTCCCTCCTTTTTTTTACGTATGTAAAGTTGAGTTCGATATAGTGAAAAAGTGCTATTCTGAAGTTATGTTAAAATTCAGTTCTCTGTTCAACCCTGAGGTTTCAGTTCTGTATTATTTCTGTTACTTAAAGAAATAACAAAACTTAAAAAACCAATATCTCAAATACAAGTTGAAAATAACTTTTTTGATGAAAAGGGCATGTGATACAAGCGAAAATATCTGTGTTTGATATAGCAAAAAACCAATATCTTAAATATCAGAGTAATAATAATTTTTTGGTAAAATAGGCATTTGATACAAAGAAAAGTAGCCGTTTCTATTGACAAAAGCAAGGCGTTTATGCTGCTGAATTGGAGGCGTTTAAATACGCCAGCATAAAATGAAGTGCTTCTGAAGCATATGCAAGCTTCCTGTGCATTTCTGAAGCTTATTTCAAAGCGTATGAACGCTTCCGAGGCATATATGATGCGTAAATGGAGGCGTATTTCAACACATTTGTAAGCAGCTTGAGAGAGGTGTAAAACAAAGTGTACGTTGACCTCCAAGGCATATTGATGCTGAAATAGAGACGTATTTCAACATATGTGTAAGAAGTGTAAGAGATGATAATTCCATCTTAACTCCGACTGACTGAACTTCTCTAAGCTTCAGTAGGTGATTGGATGGATCAAATTTCATCAAACTCAAAATTTGTTTTTGATTGGTTTGGGACTAACTACATACCAAATTAAAGCTGTATCAAAAGATAAATGCATCTTAGAACCAATAGTTGGAAAATTAGGTCTGGCTCTCTTCTGCTCTTAGACTCCATCATGTAAGCTACATTTCTGTAGCGTATTATGGAGCATAAATCAGCCACTTTTATACTTGGCCAATTTGACTGCGGAGTATGAAGTGTATATTATCCAGGAGTATTTCAAAGCTTATGTCCGCTCAATTTCAGCAGTGTATTCTGAAGAATATTTTGAGGTTTATTCCCCTTTAACCCTCCAATTATCACGGGAGGATAGATTCAGTCCTTCTTGCAGAATGCCACATTCCTTCATTCCCTTGGGAGATAATAACCCACCTTTTATTATATTTGAAAAAACATTTTTAAAACTTTAAAGCAGCCCAAAAGTTTGCCTGTGGGTGTACATTTCCTTACACTATCTTATTGCATAAATGAAAAATGTACAATTTTTTTGCCCTCTAATTGAGCCATATACTCAAATTTGATATCAAAATGCTTAAAACAAGGAGGCGCATGGGCATGGTTGGAAATCAGATGTTTCTGATGACCTTGGGAGTCACAAAAATCTAAAAACCCAGTTTCAACAATATTTTGTCTCTAACTTACCTCTAATGAGTAATAGCTCACTGAGGCACATTAATTTCATGGGAAATCGGATTTGTCCGATACATAGGGGCGTCACAAAACATAAAAATGCACTTTCAAATAGTTTTTGAAGCTATTACTTGTGTCCTAATTAAGCTACAACAATGAGTAATGCTGTGCTGAAATAATTTATTCAAGATGGTTGATTGAATCCAAACTCGACTATCTAGCTTCATTTATTTTTGGTGGCCTATAAATGTGAAGTGGCAACGGGGGGAGAAATTGACAAAACATGAAAAAAATAATAAGAAGCATGTTTATATTTTATTCAGAAGTTTATTTTCAAAATTTTAGCCTTATATAATGACAATTACATCTTGATCCCCCACTGATGGATCTTTTCTGAGCCACCAGGGTTGATGAGATGTATCAAATGTTTTCAAACTTTAAGTTAGTTTTTGATTGGTTTGGAACTAACTATCTACAAAATACAGAATAACAAAAAAACAAGAAAAATTTGGAACTTAGGGTTTTGGAGACTATATATACCAGCTTTCACTGCTACAGTTTGAATGAGAAGAATAGCATCGTCCTGTAAACCACTGCCAACATTTAATTACTAAAATCTGCTTTCAGATGCTAGCCCCTACTTTAAAATTTGCTTCCTTGGTGGAATTATGTATTAACACTTGCTTCTAAATACGGTTTGGTAAGAAAATATATCATGGAATACATTATGGAGGTTTATTATGTAGTATACATATGCCACGAGGCTTATTTCGAGGCATCCATACACCATGGAAGTTTATTTTGTGGAATCCGTATGCCATAGGGGCTTATTTTCAGACACCCGTATGCTATGAGGGCTTATTTCAAGGCGTCCGTATGCCTCAAATTCAGTAAGGTATTCTTCCATATAATGACAAAAATGAGACGTAAATGCAGTATAAGAAGCAGATACTGAGACGTATAAACTCCCTGAAATACACCACTGTGATGTATTCTAAGGCATATAAATTTCCTCAATTATATCAGATGTAAATCAATACTGACTCACAATGGCGCCCATACGCAGCATGTATCATTAGCAATCTACGCTGGGGTATTTTTATCATTTTTTATGCTGGCATTTACACCAGCACAAAATGGTACGCCAGTGTGAGTCAATATTGATTTACATCTGGTGTATTTGAAAGAATTTATACGCCTTAAAGTATGCC
This sequence comes from Ericerus pela, assembly GCA_011428145.1. Classification (NCBI taxonomy): domain Eukaryota; kingdom Metazoa; phylum Arthropoda; class Insecta; order Hemiptera; family Coccidae; genus Ericerus; species Ericerus pela. Next base: position 995,231 of record WOFM01000478.1, read on the forward strand.
AGCGTAAAAAAGGCATACTCACTCTGGCGTATGCCAATATCAATTTACACTAGCATTTTTAGCATTTCTTACATTGGCGGCATATACACCAGGGTATTAATAGGGGTGTTTGATATGGAAAACAGGTACTAGTAAAGTTTTTGTTCTAAACCAGTCAGTTTAGTGGTGCAGTCAGATATTTATTTCGGGTGGGTCATTGAGGGGGTTTTGAATTTTTTTTTTGGCGTGCGGTTCAGGATAAAGTGAGATAAAGATTTGTTTGGCTTACGATGGTAATTTATCATCCCATATAGTTCAAATTTTTCTTGCCAATTTTTTCAAAGTGGCCAGTAGAGAGACAATCTCTAGGCTCCTTGTAGCTCCACCACTGAGTCAGGGAGCAATTTCCCTATTCTTTAAGTATTTTTATGCTCTTTAAGTGCATTTTATAATCATGTGAGAGTGGAATCATCCTGGTACATCATAAAAATATTGGGAATTGAATGCAAGAATGATACTTGAGTACTAACAACTATAATTTGAGAATTATTGAAGTATTTTTTATGGTTGTAAGTATTTATTACTTACAACTATTATTTTTATCCGAGTGTTCGGGGACTTAATCCTTTCTAGGTTCAGAGAGCCAACCCACTTAAAAACCTGCATCACATGTAGCATGAAGCTCTGTCAACTGCAGGTAGGTAAGTAGTGACTATATGTTAGCTACAACACGCACTGTTTCAGCAAGTGCCTAAATACATAGATACTCACCTTCCCTGTATTAGCTCATCATGTAATCATAGAGACAATGTACCCTTTATTTAATACGTGCAGAGCACTTTATTTATGAAATGTCTGTCCATGTATGATCCAAGCCCTTAAGGAATGAGAAGGAGGTAAGTCCCCAAAACCATTTTCCCTAGTTTTTAACTGGGGTTAAAAATTGAAGTCCCCATTAGGCATTGGGGGACTTGGGACTGATGAGGCTTCAACTGATGTGTAGGATTTATGAATTTTTCACCTATCATCAGCCTTAGCCAATTGTTTTGATCATCTAATTGTAATTTGATTCTGTTTTTTTGTAGCTTTCTTCAGGTCAAACCTCTTTTTTTAGGATTTATAGGCTCTTTCAGTTTATAATAATTTATTATGATATTGTCATTGAATTTTAGTCATTTTAACTTTAGTTTTCAATTTATCTATTTTGACAACTTCAGTATATGTTTTTTGTGAGTTTTGTGAATTCTGATTATTTTTAATTTGTGCATTTATGTCGTTATTTTGTTTGACTAATTCACTATCTGCTTCTTGTAAACTTTGAGTTTTAATAGGAATTTCAGATTCTATGACTTCTAATTTTTTAGATTTTCTCCCAGATTTTTTATATAATTTTATCTTCTGCTAATAAAAATGCAGGTTTTAATCAGTCGGATAGGTAAGTCGTGTGTGTATACAGTAAAGGTTCTATCTTCAACATTATGTCTAACCGCCTAATCGCAGCATTAATAGCTAATAACTCTGTATCATTCGTACTATAATTTTTTTCAGATTTTTATAATTTTCTCGAGATAAATGCTAGTGGCTGATTATTGTTATTTTCAATTTGGTACATTGTTGCACCTATAGCGTAGGTAAATGCGCCAGTTGCAATGCATAAAGGCAGACTATCATCAGAGTGAGCTAACAAAGTTGCATTTGCTAACATGTCTTTAACTTTGTCAAAAGTTATCAGATCCTTGTTCCACACAATGGGTGTACAATAATGCTTTTTGTTTGTATTTATAAGATCAAAAAGTTTTCCTTAGAAAGCTGCAGCGTTTTTCATGCATCTTCTTTAAAAATTGGTCATTCCCAAGCGGCGGTTTAATTCAGCTACTGTTTTAGGTTTGGCAAATTTCAAAATTGGCTTTACCTGGGCCTTTTGAGGGGGGATACCGGCGGAGTTTATATTGTAGCTAAGAAAATCAATAGTCACAAGTGGTTTATCTTTTATTTAATGTGTGGAGCATTTTACTTATGATCTGTCTGTTGACATAATAAGCCAAGCCCATTATTAGTGAGAAGGAGGAAAGTCCCCATAATGGTGTATTGGTGTGTTTGTGAGAATTTTACTCGCTCAAGAAATACTTTAGTAGGTTACTGATCAGATTCATGTTGAAGTATCCGAAAGGTGAACTAGTAAGCATCGTCTTGGCATATCAGTAATGATTACTTACCTATGTCTTTAATTGCAGTTAGTGATTGAGTATCCATCTTGTATTCGGCCTTTGAAGTGCCACTTTTTTATCGTATCGAACACAGCTATATTGTTTTAGTGAAAAACAACTTTGTATCAAAACCTACTCGTGACTGGATTCAAGAAGTTTGGTTCGTAGAGAATTGAACTAACTCTTCAAAAAACTAGTTCCGCGCTTTTTTCCATATGGAATCGAGCTTATGACTTGCATTGTGCTTGCGTTTATTGTGAAATCTGGGTTTTCAGATTTTCGTTGAGGAGTTTCAGTTTTTTCCCAAAGTGCCTGTCACCAATAATAAGTCCCACATCTTACAAAAATTGAAGGGGAGGGTGTGAAAGAAAATCGTTGGAGAAATATGTGGGATCTCCGTATTTATTTATATGAAGTCACTTCGATGCTACGAAAATTCACAGCATTTTCTTTCACTTGTCGTGCAGTAGACAGTTTCTAAATGCGAAAAATTATAATTTGTTTGCTCATTTATATATTTTTTCCCTTATTCCTTTACTCGTGATTATGAGTGTTCTAAAAAAACGTATAGCTTTGGAGTGGAAGTAGGACTTGAGAGAAAAAATGAATTCGCGCAATTCAAGGCGAAAGAAATTTTATGTCAGAAACGTGGGCGTTGTAAAATGCGAGTAGGTTAAAGAATTACAACCGTAGTAATGCGTTTGATAATTCATTTACGGACATGTACGGCGACGATTCATGCGAAAAAATCTGGTTAAATACGATGAAAGAGAATTTGGAATGCGGGACACGATGGCGGGCTTATAGTGTTTACAGTCCAAGACGTGAAGAACGGAGTCGCTCGTGTGTGGCTGTCACGTCTGTGTTCTACATGGAAAAGCGGATATCGCGAATACGAAAATGTGTCTCTTCCGAGTGGAAAGTGATTCTGAATGGCTGTGTTGTTGTAGCACGTTTATGAGAGGGGACCGCGAACAGAGAGAGAATAACCATAGCTTGGCTTGATAGTAATTGGACTTGAAAGTTATCCTCTTCGCAGCTAAGAAAGTTTTATTTTGGTAAATTGTTAATGTTAATGATGCAACGGAGAGAACTGAGGTGAATTTGATTTATTCTCAAGAGTAGATCCGAATCACGAATACCTTAAACGCGTAAAGAGCCACCCACAGTCTGTCGGTTACATGACTAAATACCTACACAAAAACAAAATAACAAGGACAAAATTTTACCAGACAAAATAACAAAAAAATTTCATCCACGTGCCAAAATATATTAACTGACAAAATATATCGGTCTAAGATTCTCATTTTAATTTAATTCATATTAAATAATTTCCTAAAAATGAATAAATTTTAAATATCTCTTCCGCGCCGTCAACTATAAGGGTATTTTCCAAAAGCGTCTAGTTTTGTATTAGCTGACATTCAAAAACTAGTTAACCGATTTTGCCTCCAATTTAGTATCAAACAGCAGTCTTTAATTGTCTCTAATTACCATAAAAAGTTCAGGCTAAAATTTTTCAATTTACGTCAGTTATTTCTATGATAACATGGAGTGTTTGCGAAACTTTGAAAACTCTTTTGTCCGAAACTACCGGATGGATTTTAAAAATTTCATCACGAATCTGTAATTCTTAATAGTTCCAAAGATTGTGCTAAGTTTCATTGTCATAGGTCAAAAATTGGAGGTTCCATAGACTCCAAAAAATTTCCGAAATAAATAAAAAGTATAAATATGTGTGTATAATTATAGGAGTTGATTACTCATCCTTCGGGCAGGTATGACAGAATTAATTGCGAGATAACTGGTACAGAACTGAAATTTTTACTGAAAACTTTTAAAAATAATTACACTTTTCATTTTTTTTTGAGTTTCCTTTTCTCGGAACTGATACTGAAATAAAATCCCTACGTAAAATTAGGTGCAGAATTGAAAAATTTGACGAAAATATTTTAACTTAATTACAACTCTACACTGAGCTAAAACCCTTCAGTGCCTAGAATTGTGAACTAACTTCCAACATAACAGGTCCAGAAGTAAAACTTTTCATAAAAATGAATCTAATTCCATCTTTCGGGTTCTCGGGTTTCCATTTCTCAGCACTGACACTAAAACCAAAAACTCTCAAGTAGAACTGAAAACTAACGTTTAACTCGTTTCTTTTCTGTATTTTTGTGTTACAAACTAAAAAAAGAAAAAAAAAGTTCCAGAACAAAAACATGCTAGGGAACCCAGTTTGCCAATTAAAAACTTTAATTCAAAATTCAACCTGATCTCTTTGGTAGTTTGCTCAAACTAGAAGTCTACCAAACAAATAATCATCAAAATTCTATCAGACTTATATATAAGGAAAATCTATCGTGAACATTTCAACCGGATCCCTCCAACAACTCCCTCAAAATCCTAAAAAAACTACTGTTCCAACAATTTTTTCTTTTCTAGTCATATCGGAAACTATCAAACAAATAAGCATCAAACTTCTATCAAACTTGCACTAACATCAGGAAAATCTATCGTGAAAATTTCAACGCAATATCCCAGTTGTAGTTTCTTCAAAATTTTAGAAAAATAACTTCAAGGATTTTTTTATTCTCCAGTTTTTTTGGAAATTACTGGACCAATAGTAGGCATCAAATTTCTTTCAGACTTGGTCCGATATAAAGACTGCGTGTCTTGAAAATTTCAGCCTTATACCTTTTGTTCTTTTCTCGAAACCAAGAACCAAAAATTCTATCTAGCAATTTATTCTTTTTCAGTTTTCTCAGAAACTAATGAACGAATAAGCACCAAACTCCTATTAGACTTTCACTATCGAAAGGAAAATTTATCGCGGGACTACTGGGAGATCACCATGTAGGTATCGTTTAAAAATTTTTTTATGAAAATCGGTTCTAAGCAGGGTTGTCAAGCTGAATAAATAAAGCTTAAGCTAGGTGTAGGCTTGTGGCTTGCTCTTCAGAAAATACAGCTTCGGCTTGAAGCTTTCGGCTTTTAAGTCAAATGTCACTATATTTCACTATATTAATAGCAATTTGTTCTTCTTTTGTGCATTAACCACGCAACAAAATTATATGTTTATTCATACTAAATGAAAGTTCATGATCCGCAGAAATGGCAAAACTACTTGTTTTTTCAATTTGAACTTTCATTTTAGCTTAATTAAATTTCAAAAATGTTTCGAAGGAGAACTAAATCTCGCAGGGAATTTGAATACGGAGGAGCCGAAAAAAGAAATGTTTGGCAACTGCGTATTCTGTTGTAAATATTCGTGATAGCTGCATCTTGTTTTCCTTAAATTTGTAAAATTGAATAATGTGAAATAAATTTTTTTAAACTTAAAATTTATGAATATACAAGTTTGTTGATACTAAAAAGAAAAACTAATAAAATTTTGGTGTGGTAGAGCGAAAAAAAGTCTAAAGTAGAAGAAAAAAATATGGCTTTCAGCTGGCTTTCACCTGGAAAAAAATAAAACATAGGCTTACAGGTTAAAGTTGAGAATACCTAAATACAGCATTTTTGGCTTATAGATTTTTGATTTCAGCTAGCTTAAGAGTCCTGGTTCTAAGAGTTGCAATTTGTATTCAACGAACATCCAAAAAATGAGCTGTATACAGATCGAATTGTTAAGGAATCTCATTTTTTTTGGATGTTGGTTAAAAATATGATCTTTTTTATTCTTCAGGTCAAATGTAAAATTTTGAAACATGTTATCTGATATGCAAACAATCTTTTTGTTTATTAAAAATATTTTTTGGGGATACAAATGATACTTTGTATCCCCCATTTTTCGTTAGGGGATACATTTTTCCCCTGCATCCCCCGTTCCTACGCCACTGATTATCAATAGTATCCCATTATTACTAAAATCGATGAAAAAATTTCACGGCTCGGTTTTTGTTGCACAATATCGCTGTTTTCAATCTCATTTTTAGCTACGTAATTTGTATTTGTTGTGATTTCTGAATCCATAATTATGTTTATTTGTTCCTTAATTTAATTCGGTTATTTAAAAAAAAGTTATTTATTATTGCCAATAAGTCCGAATGCCGACAAGAAAATTTGAATTCGGTACCTTTTGAAAGTGAGGATTAAGCTACTGAAGTGGTGTCATTCCTCTTTACAGCGTTCAGAGTAATGTGCTTACTCTATTATATTTACTCTATGCTCTGTGGTTTACACTTCCCAGCTCATTCCAATTTAAAAAGGCTCATTTCTAAAATTCATGATTACATTTTTTCCGATATTGAGTAGAATAGTTTGTAAAGTTTTGAGCGGAAATCCAATGAATAAATGTTCGGGTCTATTAAAATTTTATTTTTCATCTCTGGAGAGTTTAAAACACTCAAGACGTTGAAATTTCATTTATTCCTGCTACTCACTCGTATTTGGCTGTGTTACTTATTAGTACCTATGACGAAGAAAATATATCGTCGTGTTTGTTTCTCTCAAATTGCGTAGGAATTGACTCTAGGTGATATTTAATCCTCCTTCATCCTCTTTTATTTCCCACGCGATTTAATTTCATGCGCACAATCGCAAAAGCTGATTGTTTTTCGAATGCTGTCCTCTTATTGAAAGTGTAAAGCCAGTTCATTCTGTCATATTGGCTTTATCATGTATCTTTCGGTCAATGACACTTCCAAAAATTCATTTTTCGGTTTTTTTAGGACGTAAAGTTTCCTCGGTCAATCTTCGTTTTCTTCTTCCTCTTCTTATTTTATTTATTTTTTTTTCGTTTTATGTTGAAATTGGATAACCAATGCACTGACATTGTGATTGACTGAAAATCGTTTAGCAATGAAAAAATAACAAAGAATGAACTTGAGAAATAAAGAATTTTTGATTCGGAATTTTCTACAAGAATTGAAATTATTTTTTTAAATTTTATAAAAAGTTGTTGGGGAACACATTATCGTCTGAGAAAAAGGATATTTTTCATATTATAGGTTTGTTGTAAAAGCTGAAATAAATATCGTGAGAGGGAGGTTGACGCGGTGCAATAAAATGTTTTCAAATATTATTTAATTGGCTTTTTGCCAATAATAACACCCCTTATGTTAATAGTATGTGTAGGTTTTGATTAAGAGGACTCGGGAATGTAGTTAATTTTTCAATATTTCCTCAGTAATTTTTTACTAGATACTCATTGAAAATACCCCCGTTAGGATACCAGAAAACAGGCTGAGGGCAAAATTTATCTTGAGAAGTTTTAATATTGTGGTGTTCTTAATAGTAGTTGATTTTGCTTTTGGCTTAATTGGAAAATTCATTTCCGAGACTTTCAAGTAGGTTCTATTTTTATTGCAATTTATCAACTTAAATCCAATAAAATTTCGTACATTTCTTTCAAGAATTCAAATAAGTTTTTTCAATTAAAAGTTTTCGATGCTCGGGTATAAAAAAATATTTTTGAAGTTTTTTGAGTGTCTCATAATTATTTTTATCTTCGGTTACTGACTGTATATTAGGTAGCATAATAAATGGGTTTCAAAATGAATTGATTAAACAGTCGGTTGAAATCGGTGCATTTGTGTGTTCGTTGAAATGTACATTTTCAGCTATTCGCCTAATTGAGAAAGTAATTATCGTTTGAAAAATTCACCTATTGCGGTCGTTATTATACATTTATTTCTGAAAAAGCTATCGGTGTTAAAAAATAACATCCAGTCGGCGATGGTAAATATACCACTAAAAAAATATAAATACTTCGTAGTTACTTATGATAATATTGATTTTCTCTACTGTGTATATCTTCCAGGCTATCTACTTTTCAATTTATCAATATTTAAATTTGTTAGAATTATTTTTTTTGATTTTTGCAAAAAAAAGTCAATTTTTTGTGGTTGGTTGGTAAAATTTCCAACGCCATTATTAAAAATTGTTACTTTTTTATGCTGTGAAATTTTTCAACTGATACGTGTAAATTCGTGTTTCATGCTGAAAAAGAGCTTCGTTGCCTGATGGTTTTGGCGAAATGTGTTGATAGAAATGTGACGCGTGTGCATTTTTTCATGAACTTGAACAAAGTCAACTTAATGTTATTCTTGCTGTACGTGAATCCGAATGACGTGCGAGAAAAGTGTAGTTATTTGTGAAACTTGGTTGAGAAATTCAAAACATTGTCAAAAAATCTCAGTGTTTTATTGGAATGATGTTCGCTGATGGCTGTGCGGTACAGAAGTAGAAATTTTATAGTTGTCAAATCATCGACTACATGAATATTAACAGTGTTTGGCGCGTGTGTTCGACGTAATTTTCAAAGATCGTAAGAAATGCATTCATTATTGCTGTATACCCACCGGAATATGTGTAACAAACATACAGTTAGTTGTTATTTGTTTTGTTTTTTTGCGTTGAAACAATTTGCATGTCTCTCGACAACTGAAATTTTATGAATCTGTTGGAGTATGAAAAGATAACTCTCTAGAACGTAACAGTGAAATTGCAAAACTTCAATTTGTCTGCAAAGCTTGCACCAGAAGTGTGAAATGCCAGATGTCTTGCACTAGCTGTTTATGTACTTCTACTTAATTACTAAATGAACTGTACGTTTTTCCTTATTTTATATGATCTTCTTTCTGTTTCACTTGTTTGTTACTTATTGTTTTAAATGTATAGTGAAGTATCTTATTTTTTTCTTCAAATTTTGAATGATAATTTGGACTGAAATCAGACGGTTAACTAACACAATTTTCATAACTAAAATCTTTTTTCTAAATTTCCGAAAATTCGTAATTGTTAGTCTTTCTTGCCTTTTTGGTGTTACTGTAGCTAATTTCCTCCATAATTAAAACTATGATCAACTTCCAATTCTTGATTTATGTCCTTCACTGCATTCGGTGTAAATTGGCCAATAAATATACGTTTCAAATGATTGAAAAACTTGCCCTAAAATTTTTGAATATTAGTAAATTTCCACTTTTGCTCGGATGAAAAAACCACTTTAATTTGGTTCCTATTTGTGAAACTGCCAAAATTTTTTTATTGATTATTGATGCCATTATATTCATATAGACTAACACCCGTGTTCTAGAACGTTTCTTAAATCAGTTTTTAAACTTGAGTTGTTCTTAGCATATTATGTAACCCTGGCGAATGATACGAATTCAATTTATTTGCAGTTTCAGTAATATTCTGAAAACCACCCGTATGATATTAGCCAAATTTTTATAGAATCTTAAGCAAATATGTCGCGACATCTCTACAGAATTCCAGCTCTTTATAACTAAAGGTTCTCTCGCAGTTCCTCTCGATAACTCTGAATTCCCACAAATTTTATCCCACTTCTATTATATAGTTGTATACTATCCCCAAGAAACTAAATCTGCAAATATAACAATTTCACTTTTTATTTTACAACAGTTGATGAAGTCAGTGAAAATAAAATTGAAAATAAAAAGTAGGTAACGAATTATCTAATGATTTATTCGAGAAAAAAATGTGATATTCTTGTTTATTTCGAAAAATGGCAATGAACAAAATTTTTCTCAAGTTTTTCTTTAGTTTTTTTAGTAATTTTTCTTCTTAAGAATGATTTAAGTCGCCAATATTAGATACTTGAGCCTTCCTAAAAATTTGATTCTTAAGTCAATAAAAGTATCATCCTTGAATATCAAATCCTACTTAAGTGCGACTTACGTATAGCTTAACGCTAAATATTGCTTAAAAAATGTTCTAGTCTAATTTTTGTTGATAGCTAGAGGAAGACGTTGATAAAACTGTTTTAATCAATCGTGGATATTATTTGCATAATGAAAGTTAGTGGTGACTCAAATCTTAGCCTAATTTTCCTAATTTTCTCACGCTTAGTGTGCTACCACGTTTCAAAATCAACTGGAAAGAGTATCTGTTTTCACGAGATTTTTATTAGTGAAAACCTTTCAGTAGTTTTTTAATTTTTAATTTTTTTTTTTTTTTTTTTTTTTTTAAATTATTGGATTTTCAAACTTATCATAATTGATTATTCTGTTGATCTTTGCCATCAAGATCAATTGGAAATTCATAGTTCCATATTTGAATGTGTTTCATGCCAATTCCTCATTTTAAAACTTGTAAATTATTACAAGCTTTTATATAACTTCATTCTTAATACCAATAGTGTAGTAGCAGATGTTTATGAAGACGTGCTTATTGTCTGTCGTCAATATTGAAGGGGTATTACAAATCTAATGCTCAATTCAAATATTCATTTACTCATTTCATTTGATATCCCATAACAAAGTGATCATTTTCATTTCTTATATTCTGATTCTTCTGAAGTTAAGCAATCAACCCTTCTTAATAATTTCGTAACTTGACAATATTGACGTTCTCAGAACACCATTTTTTTTGTTTTTTGTTTCATGTCATAAGACGATGAGCTAGTGCGTTATGTTGATTTTTGAAAGCTTTGCTGAAATTGTACCTATCATTTGTAATATTTAAAAAATTTTTTCCTTTATAGTGCTCCTTTCACCTTCTCTGAGTAGAATGATGGAATTCCTACTGATTATAAAAGAAGTAGTTCTCGAAAAACATGAGATTTAACTTTTCTAATATCCAATCTGTAATTTTATTATAATTTGATTTGTATACGACTCGGAGAAAACAACAAACTTTCTCAAAAAAAAAAAAACACTCAGTATTCGGCTGTACGTTCTCCTTATTTACACGCACACAGACACATGTACGTAGCGAATACATACGTTGGTGAGAATGGCCCAGTTGCGTCATCTCTTGTAGTGATAAGAGAAGATGGGCCGGTTCGTGTATGGATCGTGAAATCATCGCATTGTTGAGATTAGTAACAATTTGGTACTTGTACATTACCTGCAAGTACATACAGGTAATTAGGATCGAACGTAATTTCATGTGTTTGGTTTAACATCACAAGGACAAAAATTAGCCTGCCTTTTGGCAGCGACTGTTGTTGGGGGTCCAAGCCCCCCTAAACCTCATACCGGTGAGTCCCTACAAGCCATAATAATTTGATCATTTTTTTTCTCCATTTGATGGAGGCCCTGTGTTGGTTGTGGCCCTTGGCCAGGGGCCGCCTCTGTCACTCCTCAAACTGACCTATTTGTGAATCAAGCTCAAATGATAGGAGAGCGAGGTACCATGGAACAAGTGTACTATGGACAAAACTGACTTTCCCTTTAATTTTTGGAAAAACTGGTCCCATAGCATTATGCATCATATACCTGGTAAATACTTCATTTGTTTACTATAGTTATGCAGTTTGTTGTTCAAAAATTATTGCAATATTTATTAAAATTATATCGAAATTTTAATTTCGATAACTTTCAAAAAGTATGATAATTGAGAGAGAAGTTGAGCTTTCAAATTTTTGGATGTATTTCAAAGAAGTTTAATAGTTAGTAATTAATTATTCAGAGTTACCAGTACTCAAAAATATTTATATTAAATAAAATGTTAATTTCTAATAAGAATGGGAACCTAGTGTACCGTGGTGTAATTTTTCTGGTGTGCCATGTAACAATATCTTAAAAATACTTTTCAATATTTTAAAAATAATTTTCCTAATTAAAGCTGCCCAAAAATATGAAACATAGGATCTTGAGAAAGTTTACAATACTGTGAAAGATGTATTAAATTAGCAAATTCATGAGGAAAGTATCACAATTGAAAGACAATCAGTTTTCCTAATAATAATTACATTATTACCATTTAAATAGCAGATACTATCTGTTTTCTAAATATAATTACTTTTAGATGCCTGCACTTCATATTGTATTAGATAATTTAATTTTTTGGTTTAAAAATATTTTTTCTTATGGGATTTGATATGTACCAAGGTACACCACCAACAGTTCCAGTACACTGGGATAGTGTATCATGGAACAGAAAAGGTTACCTCTTTGAGATGGAATTAGAAAAAAAACTATCACTTCAGTTAATTATTTTTTTTGGTTTTGTTTTTCAGATGGAGGTTCCTTCTTTTCAAATTTATTGGTCCCAAATTTCTAACTATATTCTAGCTCACACCAAAAAGGTGTTCCATGGTACCCCAGTCTCCCCTAAACTCAACTTTCTCGGCTGCCACCATGGAGCGAGGATTGAGATTTTGTTGAGAAAAAAATTTTTCGCTGTTTTATATATAATTTTTCTCTGAAGACGAGTGAATGAACCTCTCGGTTTACGTTTTTTTAAACGTTGTGCCAAGAAACTTGAACAATATTTAGACGCCGCACCGACCAGTTTCACAGATGCGTCGAGCTCAATAAATGTTCATGTGAGTTAAATTTTTTTTTTTCATTCACTGAACCTCTTCTACGCCCCACGAATCTTGTTATGCGAAAGAGAAAAAACGGTGATTTCGATTGCGGGGGCTGAAGGTGCGCAAAAATACCGTTTGAAAATTTCACGAGTAGATAAATACGTTGGTAGTCGAGGCTACGCTTTTTTTTCTTCCTTACCTAATATCAATTTTTTTTTTTTTTTGTTCTTTAAATGCTGTATTTTCCGAACCTACAATTCGTGTATTATTCATACGTAGGTACCTATACCTATTTAATCCACTTCTCTTTCATAAAAACCACACGCAAACGTGTTATGTTTTTATTTGTATGCTGTTTTTTTTCCCCGCCACTATTTCTACGCTAAATCGTTTTTATACATAATTTATAGTATTTAAATAAATTTGATTTGATCTCTTGTTTTCCGTGAAGTAGAAAAAAGAAATCATGGGCTTGGTTCCAAATTTGGTTATTTTTTCCTCTGCCACGTAGGTAGGTACTCGAGTTTTTATTCCGTGTTCATTTCTGTTATACTCTTTTGTTGAAATTTATATCGAGTTTAGTGATCTCCATTGAAGGATGTTTGGACGGGTTGTACGATTTTTATACGTTTTAATGTTAATTATGATATAGTATGTACTCGCTACTCTTGTTCTTAAGGAAGATTCTGCGATAATCGTAGTGAAGTAAGCCAATTGAACGGAGGTGGAACTACGGGATCTCCTTGATGGTCGTTTGCTAATTCATTCATTATCGTTCTCGGTGTAACTCGTTTTTTTTTTTTTTGTTTTTTTTTGTGCGTGCAAAAAAGTTTTTGAAAAGCTTAATCCGATATAATGGCATCGGTTTCCTAATCTCTCGTTGTTTAAAACGTTAACGCGTTGTTCACATTATCCTGAATTGGCATTTGTATGCATAAGTATACAGTATTATTACATAATATGTACTTTTTTTTTTTTTTTTTTCTTTAAAGAAAGAAACATGTTAAAAAAGTAGGTAGCCTAACAAATTTTTTACCCTTAAAGTTGTTCGTTGTGCGTTACACACGCAAAAAATGATCGTAGGCTAAATAATTACCGCTAGTCTCGGTGATGCTGATGTGTAATTATTTTCTCTTGTTGAGTACCTACCTTCAAACGTCAGTAATATTCGTCAAATGAAGTGAGATCTCGTCCTTTCGTGATCATCGTGTTTCTACGATAGCTGTACTGTTTTCATGTACAGACATTGATCTAATAATTTGATATGTTGAAACTGAACTGACCTCAGCGAGAAAAAGTGTATCCAGCTCTTATCGTTGTGTATTTTTTTCTGATTATTATTGTTATTGGATGTCGATCTGACTCCTCAGGCGTCGATACCTGTAATAAACGGTGAACAGGAAAATAATTTTCCACGCCTCAATTTATTTATTAAATTTACGTAATATTACATCATGAAGTATCGAAGTATTGGAAAATTGCGAATAAATAGTTTCATATCTGCGGCTCATCCGTGGGGGGGGGGACACAATTTTGAAAAGTAATTTGCGTAAAATTTCTCCATAAATCAGTGATATCGTACGTGTGGAGGCGATAGGAAAAATTTCAGACTGAACGTTTATTCGTGGAAGTGGCGTTTTGCAATTTCTAAGAAGTTGGCAGATTTTTATTTTAAATTTCATTTTGAAAAATACAGATTGCCGTGATAAATTATTTTTCGTCTGCCTGAAAAATGCATGTCAGACCTCAGAATGTTATTGGTTGTCTGAACGAAACAATATGGGTTTAATATTAATTCTTGTATAGTGAAGTATATAGTGGTCACATGTGCTCATATATTCGGTGGTTTTTGATGGATTTGTTTAACCTTCAACGTAAGGAAAAATGTTTAGAGTATAATTCCAAGAATTATGGAATGCCGTATTCACCGAATGTTGCGTTTGTGTTCAGTGTTTTCGCCTTGTATACGTAGTACGCTATCCCAATGTCTTTCGAAAATGTATAGTAGTTGGGCTTTTAAACTTCGGCGAATTTTATGTGTTTTTTTCCCGCTTAAAGAGACCACCCACATTTGTTGTGGACACGAAATAATTAAGTTTTGTCGTCAAAGTGTTTATTTTTATTATTTTTCTGCGTGTAGTATGTTGTTTACTCTCTCATACCTCGGTCAATTATGTCATGGAATGTTTTTAAATTTTTTTCATTGATTTGAATGTTCCGGCTGATGTTACTGATGAAAATAATTGATTAAAAAGTGAAATTAAAATAGCTTTCGAGGGTATACTGACAGACTGTGTGAATGAAATACTCAATAACATGAATTATTCGATTCGTAATTAAGATGCAGTTGTAAATTTTGCACACGAAACACCCACTATGAGAAAAAAACCATAGGTACTGACAAAACTTCTTGAAATAGGTATATTATAGAATGTCTTTTTATAATTTACGTTTTTTGTGGGTAGAGTTTAGTGGGTCTCTGGCTAGCCAGGCCAAAAATTCTGTTGAAATGTCTCGCTGCAAATAAAATTAACATCTTGTGTTTATTCTGAGGTTTTGTAGAACGAGGATTTCTATCAAGAGTGAGTCCTGTGTTTGGTTGGAAGGCAGTTACGTCTTTTGGATTATCTACTATCATCTGTTGTAATGTGTATCCAAAAATTTTTTTTTTTGTGTAAAAATAAATGCTTTTTTTTTTATCATTAGATAGGAAAGTTTTTAACGAGCGGATCGGGATCTCAAAAATTGAAACCAATCAGAATCGCGCTTTTTGCCTTCCAATTAAAATCGTTGGTATCCTATCACTATTTTTTTCTTCCTTCATTTTTTAATTAGAGAACGAGTCGATGAAGGTGTCAAACACAGTCATCTAACGCTGGAGTTTTCTAGTTACTTCTTATCGTCATCTCACCATAGTTCATTTTCGATTTTATGTTGCGTCTTAAGCTGTTGATCTTTTCCCACTTCTTCCTTGCGAGCTCTTGCCATAGCTGCTTCCTGGCAAATTTCTTAGGCACAAATAACGATCGGTTAGTAGCGTAAAAGAATGTGGCTTGTTACACCACTAGTGAATCCACGGCACCATTGTTACATGACGCAAGTGTTGACCAACAAATTAAATGGTGTTATTAATGTAAATGTGCAGAACAAAATAATTTTCACTTTAGCTGAGCAGACGACTACAGAAAAGACAAAATTTAATTGTGTTACAAGCCACATTCTTTTACGCTATTAACCGTTCGTCGTTGGTGCCTAAGAAATTTTCCAGGAAGCAGCTGTGGCAAGAGCTCGCGAGGAAGTAATGGGAAAAGATCAACAGCTTAAAACGCAACATAAAATTGAAAATGATCTATGGCGAGATGACGATAAGAAGTAATTGAAAAACTCCAGCGTTAGGCGAGTGTGTTTGACACCTTTATCGACTCCTCTTCTAATTAAAAAACGAAGGAAGAAAAAAATAGTGATAAAATACGAACGATTTTAATTTAAGGGCAAAAAACGTGATTCTGATTATTTTCAATTTTTGGGATCTCGATCCACTCGTAATTTATATCCCTCGTGTTCCGGGTTTCGTCCTATTTTATTAGGGTTTTTGCCTGTGGTGATGAAAATCCTATTAGGAAGTGAAGGCTCCACAAAAAGTGCTAAATTCGCCTTTTATTATCGCAGTTTGAAAACAGGATAATGTATTTTTCCATAAAAAAAAGAAGAGTTTAAATTGATTTTCTGAGAATGGGAGGGACTTTAATTTGGATGATCACTAATCGGTAAAGGATAATATTTAAATCCTATTCAATTTTAACGATAAAAACACATTTTTAAAATAAATGTTTGCATTATAAGATCAATACATTTATACCTATTTTCATCCATTTTCCTGTTTTCAGCCGACTGCTATTTTCGCCACTAGAGTTCGTATCTTTTACCTCCACTTTCTAATTTAAAATAACCACTATTTTCCTTCTTGTTTTTTTTTTTCTTTTTCTTTAGTCCGTTCTATATTTTGTTTTTTATCTGTGAAGCATGTGATGTGCACTAATTGATTAGTCCTCGATTAATCAATTAATAGATTTTTTTCTAATCTATTGATAAAAAATCATTCAGGGCTTGCGCAAGAATCACAAAATTTTAGGCTGTTATAAAAGAAACATTTTCTATTCTGCCTTATAATAATGTGCGTTCAAAAAATTAGGTTTGTTAGTTGTTGACTTGGTGTAAACAATGGTAAAATCGATTACTTGAAATAATTGATTAATCGAACCGTTTTAGATTAATAATTCATCACTAGGGAAGCAAAAATGCTATTGCAACATCGTTTATCAATGCAGTTTGTTTGAAAATAGTACCTATATAACACAACAAGGTTCAAAAGTGAGCGATTACATGTGAGGGAGTTTGCAGAATGGCGCAGCAAGTCAGCAATTCCCAAGTCATGTAAACTCACTTCTGAACCTTGTTGAGAAAGGTATTTTATGTTCTATGCCATATGATTATGAACCATTTGTGTATGTTCCTTCTGCCATGTTTCTATTACACGCTAATCTGCTGTGCACACATGTTCTAATTTATTACATTTTTTGAGCGAAAGTTTCTGAAAATCTCAATATGTTAGCAGAGCAATATATTCAAAAAAATGTGTAAGTATGAATGACATATGATTTGATTGTATCAATTTGATGTATCATAAACTTAATTTTGTGTTCTTTTTCACATATTACTGAAAGTTTAAAAGTGAAATTGTGTTACCCTGTGTAAAAGTTCACATGTTCAACCACATACTTTTTCATTTAACTAAAATCTTTTTTTTTCCTTTGAGTTATGTCGAATGCCTAATCATTCAAAAAGAAATTTGAGTTTCAATTTGTCATTTGTGGTATGGGAAAGCTATATTCTCCTTACAAAATTTCTGCCAATTGATAATTTGAGATAATTTGGGAGGAGACGACAGTTAACGTGGCAGAAATTAGTCAATGAGAAGACACACCTAGAATTGGACAATGATCAACGCAGAAATCATCATTCATTGTTTTTAATCCTTTATTTCATCATTTTGTGTAATCAATGTCAATTTTTCCAAAATTTTATAATAAGAACTAGTTATTCTTAGGTTGATTAATTTTAGCAAACAACATCATGACTGTCTTTTACAAGCACATCAGAGAAGCAAAGTTAAATTCTGGTACTTTGAATCATCATCTTTTACTCAACCCAACATTTGTCATTTGAGTCCTGTAAAATTGTTGTAGACCAAAACAGAGAACTATATCTACTAATTGTAAATATTGAAGGATCATCATAAAAAAGTAACATCAATCATTATTTATTTTTGATTTATTTTCCATTTTTTTACCTCTAAATTTTTTAGAATTCTTATATGTATATGTGACGACAAGATCCATTTTTATTGTAATATTTTGTTTTGTATCTTTGTAAAAAGTTGCTGTCTAGTCAAATTTTTACATTGTACATTTTCCACCATTTTTAAGTCCTTGTCTTTACTTGTCAAATTGCAATTCAATAAACTGCAAATCATGTGATCCCTCGTTCAATTCTTGTTTTAGTCATTTTATTAGATTGAAGAAGGGTTGTTGAGATAATTTTATTTTATTTCATTCTTTTTCTCTTCTTCAATTTGGTTACTTGTATTCATTCATACTGATTCCCACTGTTTCATAACTTAATTGTAAAACGATAGAACAAGATTTTGCAAAACTAAATGAAAGTAGGAATTACAAAACATGGAAAACATATATAATAACAGGTTTATATGGTGAAGGCTTATATGAAATTATAAATGATTTAAATAAAGAACAGGAATTTTTAGAAACTGATGTAGAAACATGGCTATCATCTAATAATAATATAAACGGGCATAAAGTTTATATTTTTGGCAAATTGTAACCGTTTTTGATCGATAACCTTAGGGATTGCATGATTGTAAACAAAATTTTTGATAAACTAGATGATAAACTTAGAAGATATACAACATCAACCTTTTTGGGTGCAAAAATAGATTTCAGTCATTGAAATTTAGATAAGGAGGTAATATGAGAAAATTTTTGGAAATATTTAATTGGTATTTGAGAGAATTGAAAGATCAGGGTTACGAATTATTATATAACGAGAAATTACAGCAATTAATGATGACAATTACTGACAAATATGATGTAACAATGGTAACATATAATAGCCTCAGTAATAAGGAAAAAAACTGAAATTACAATCTATGTTAATTGAAAAATCTGAAAAAATCTTAGTAACAAATATACATATTATACAAATGAGATAGTATAGAGAACAAAATTATAATCAATATTCCAGATGCCTAAGAAACTATTACAATAGCTCTATTTGATAGGACTACACTAACTTACATCAACCTACACTTGGAGGGGAATTTGACAAATTTAGGAAAATTATATGACATTGCGCTAAGTTTTACTTCAATATTTGTAGAATAGCCCTACAGGTGTAAGTTGATAAGTTAGTGTAATCCTATCAAACAGAACTAATAATAATAATAATAATAATAATAATGGATTTAATTAAGGGAATTTCTGTAATGGAAACTAGAAATAGTGGAGGACCAAACTTTGATGAAAATTATCAATTCTAAAATAGAGATATTTTGATAATAGAGAAAATTTTAGACATAATGATGAAATTAAATGTTATAATTGTGGTAAATTAGGACAAAATGATTCTGTAATTTAGTATTTAATTAATGACAATGGTCAAAATAATTCAAACAGCAACCGGAATCTTCCAAATAGTTATCAATATAATCCTAACAACAATCAAAGTCAATCAAACAATAATCAATCTAACAGAAACCCCAACAATAATTACACAAATGGAAATCAGAATAAAAATAAAGATGATCGTGTACAATTAGCAATGATGTTCAAAAAAATTCAAATAGAGGATGTTAACGAAAAGTAACTAAATCAAAAGATCAAGTTAGATGGAGAAGTTACTGTACACATAGTTTCATCTTTACAAAAACTGAATCATTTTAAAACATTGAATGAACCAATAAAATTATAAATTTCTTTTTATATATATATATATATATATGTGTGTGTGTGTGTGTGTTTGTGTGTTTGTGCGTGTTTGTGTGTGTTTGAAACACACGTAGGGATAATGGTTATTAGAGTAGAAAATTTATATGGGTTTAACTGGAAAATGTACATTATGTACCTGAATTAGAAGTAGATCTTTTATCAGGAATTAAAGTTACTGAAAGGAATATTTTGATCTGAGAACAAACTAGTAATTACATGAAAATTTATTTAAAATAAAATAAAAAAGTTATAGCCAGAGCCTAGAAATCAAATGAAGTATATGTCATTAATAATGAATTGATATGAGAATATATGTATAGACAAAACTGTCAGCAACAATCATATAGAAAAAATTATGCGTGTATCCAAATTAGATAGCCAGAAAAGTGATTGGGATGATTTTGATATTGAAGTACAAGTTGAAAAAGAAGATGATGGGGAACTGAGTAACCAAGATATTCAAATAGATATTGAACAAAATTTCTCAGAAAATAAAATAATAAATGAAAATTTGGAAACCTCTAACAATCAGGATGAAATGTTTAATGACAAATTGTTAAACATTGAAGGTGACCAAGATGAAGAAAAAATAGAATTAAGCTAAGTAGACGTGTATCAAGATTAAACAGAATTAGAAATCCAAAATACGTACAATAAAAGTACTTGGCATAGAAGATTAGGGCGTTTAGGTTCAAAATGCTTAACCAACTAAAAAAATTATTTCTGAGTATTCATGAACAAATAAAATTTTAATGTAAACAATTTCTTAAGTTGTGAAATATGTAGTTAATCAAAATCAACGAGGTTAGGATATAATGGAACTAGATTTAAACCTCTACGTCATTAAGAAATTGTGTTGTCAGATATAATGAGCCTTCTGACAACATCAATTTACAATGATCATTGTATCATAATATTCATTGATTATTTATCTATTTATGTATTTGTTACACCTATACAAAAGAAAAATCAAATGTTTGATGAATTTAAAAAATACTATTTTTTGTTGAAAAAAAATTTTCAACTTGCCCCATTTTGACATTAAGATGTGTTAGTTATACCAATTCAAGTCCACCTAATGTTTATGTTATTTACTCTGTGATAGGTATTTTGTCTGTGGACTGATAGTTTGTACTCTATATATTTCTAGAAACTGTAAACTGATTTTAGTCAACTAATGGCCTCAGATGCCTGAACATTAAATGTTTCTAGTCAGCTATGGTTTGTTTTATTTCTGTGTATTTAACTATTTTGAGTTTCCTTTTTTGATGGTGTATTCTACCGTAGTTCAAATTACTTTTGATTGTAGTGTACATTGACATTCTCTGCGTTGATTTCAAGTTTCAATCTCACAAAATGAGATGATGCAAAAAAATATCTCGACAAAAGCAAATTACAGTATCAAAGAAAATTATGTCCCTGTTATACAATATTGGATAATAAGATGGCTAATTTCTTTCACAAATGAATATCATTTAAAATTAGTATAATAACAATCTTTTGTAACTCAGATTTAAAAACTCTAATTTATCTAGTTATCTCAAAGGATTATGAAGAAGACAACAAAAATTGCTTACAATTATTGAAGTCTATTTATGGCCTAAAAATATCTTTGAATTACTCGATTAATGTATGATTTTGAGCTTTATTTAATATGATAGGAAAACTGCATTGCTCTTCTGTGCTATTTTGTATGAACTTTGTGATATTCCAATGTTACAAAAATCCCTAAAATTTTCAGGTTTTGAATATTTGATGTGATTCTCATGTTCTTTGTTGAAAATAATATCACATTTTTTTACGGTTTATGAATAATTGATTTTATGTAATTTTTTCAGCTTTGGAAATGCAAGATTTTTCTCCTATTAACTCTCCAGAAGAAGAGGAAAAAAGTAATAAACGTGAGTATTTGTTTAAAATTGATTGTTTTCTTGTATAAATTCGGTTTTATTGTTGTTACTTGTTTAAGACTAGTTTATTTTTATATTTTTCTGGTCTTTTGTTTAAAAAGTTATGATGAAATTATTTAATTTATCTTCAGTTTGAATTTTTGGCACAATACGATCGAGAAAATTGAAAATTAGTCTTTTTGGCCTTTTAATTGAAAATGCAGTTTTATGAATTTTCAATGTTTTACTGTTCTGTCAGTTTTAAGAGTAGGCGAAACATCGTTATTTTTCAATAGCTTTCAACTTGGAAACATGCAACTTTTCGTACATGAATTTTTTTCTTGTTTCATGAAGTTCTGTTTTATTATTATACGCTTTTATTCTATTCCCTCAATTTGTTGAAGTACACCGGATGACCAACTTCAGCACTGCTTTCACTTGTTGCGACATATGCACACATACACTTATATCCGTTTTTATCAGTTGTTTTTTCAGTTTTTATTTGTTTTTGTCTCGGAAAAAAATTTAGAAATTTTATTTTCTCTTTCGCCGTTATTTTTTTCTTCAAATTATAAAAGCGTATTTTTTAAAAACTCGTTTTTAACCTAACTAATTCATATCTTATTATTTCCCAGCTTGCCGATCGAAATTCGAACGCACTTTGTATTTATTATTTTTTTGATTCTCTCATTTTCGCGCTTTTTGAATTTCACACTCCCATCAAACAGGTGTACTTTGTTAGGAAAAATTTTTTTATTACGTGTGATAAAAAAGTTCGTGAAAATTTGTAAATCGGGGATAGAAATTTCAGGCCAAAATAACGAGCTGTAGCCAATGTGTCGTTTCAAGATAGCCACATAGTATAAAAAAGAACAATTTTTTCTTTCTCCAAGAAAAACACCGTAAATTATGCATTCTTTTGAATGTAAATCGTGCACGAGCCAAAATACAGTCACTTAGCTGTCAGTCATTTCAGTTTATCAAGGAGCTCGTAAATATACCGAGAAATTTTGAAGCATTCTTTCGATGAAGTTTCCCAAGACTATGTGAAGAACTTTTTGGTACCACATTGTGCTTCGTAGATTCACGTAGTGGCATTCAGTGTTGAACCTTTCCTTTGAGACGTGGCATGTTTTTATATTTTACAATTTTTTAAAAAAATAAATAGCCTCCTCATAGTAAATTAACTGGCTGTAGAATATTTAATCTTCGAAAAATTGAAGCGTATCTATGCTTGAGTTGATAAAATAAAAGAATCGTTGAAATTGACTCCACGGAGGGGACCAGCTATATTTTGAAAAAAATAACTAACAAAAAACGCACAAAACGATATAATTCCAATCGTTGTAATTATTTGAAGTAGGTAGGTTCCAGTGCATGTATTTTAGTAAGTACACTTTATCGAAAAGCTTTAAAACATTGAATATTTCTTAAAGAGAAATCAATATCAAAATGCAATGCGATAATTAGTTTATTTTGTTTTTCTTTTTCGAAGTAAAAACGACACGTGCTGGATATCATTCCCCTCGCCACTTCTTTTTGCCACCACGATAGGGAGAGCTGATCGAAGGGTGATTTTGCGAGAAAATAAAATCATCTTTAATGTTTATCTGTGTCTTGTAACCTCTTCCATTATTGATACATTCTTGAATTCGCTAAAGGTAATATATTTTTAATTAGGGACGTAAAGAATAATTTTTTTTTCTTGTTTTCGTTTACCGTTTTTGTAAATAATTGTAACTATGAACAATGTTCGATGTTACGCAAAATATGTTTGCAAAAGTACGAATAATATTATTTAGTCAGCAATGCTCCTAAATTCACTCGTCACCTTGAGGTAGACGAAGTTATAATATATTCACGGTAGGAAATTTAAATATATGGAAAAGAAAATGTGAAAGAATGATGTTTTCGTGGCCCGGCAAATTTTTTTCTGTTACTATCGGACGACGACTCGAGATCACGAGACATAGTTGCAGTATCTGCGGTGATAAATGTGGTCCTGTGGCTGATATGCATTGGTGGCTCCACGACATCCAGTTGATCAGTGGCGGCGGTCATGTCTCAGATTGGTTAGGCGCCAATGTTTTAACGTAATTTTATTTAGTTAAGTAAGGTTAAAAAAAAAAAAAAGCCGTCGCCATTAGAATGCGTAGGTGTTTGCTGATACATTAGCCAATAATTGCGATTTTCTTTCACGCTGAAGAATGTTGAGAACTAATAAATTTTTCGCATTTCGAAACATTAGGCAGAACTTAAAAAAATTCTTCGTTAATAGGTGGTAGGCTAATTTTTTCATTATCTTTCTGATGTTAAATTTTAATTTTGTAGTGCTGTACGGGAACTGTGGAATGTTACTCTGTTTATTCGTTGGACAGGTTTTTGTTTAGTCTCGGAAAATTTCCCAGTGATGTATTTCACGATTTTTCAACTTGAACTGCATGATAAGATTTGAATAGGTTTGATTAATGTTGAAGTGGGGTAGGATGGTTGGGATCCAGTGGCCGATGGTCGGACATGTATGAATTTTTCGATAATATAAGTTACTTACTGAACCGCCGAATGGAACCGAACAGAATATGTTTCGAATCGGAGTCTCGAAGTAACAGTACGTCTTTTGACTGCAAAGCCAACCCTTAATTATCCAACATTTATCGCTTTTTCCAAATTTCAGTTGCTCTCAGCTAATATTGGAGTATCTCACATGATGCTTTGTGGTTATGATAGGTAGTTGGATTAATCCTTTTTTTCAAATGTATTTTCTCAAAAAATTTTGCTGATCCTACCTTGAACCCTTGATTTTGTAATTTCCTTTGAATATTTGAACTTCCCGAGTCTGGAGTACAACTATTTTGTATAAAATGGAATAGTTTCTTTTATAAAGTTCGTAGAAGTTTGTTCGTAAATTCTCCTTCGAAGTTCATTTGAGATGTATGAAATTTTTCTATCTGGCTATAAATATCTCGTGATCAGATTGTTTTTTGTTTCATAAATATTAATTAATGTCAAGTCTGACAGTCACTTTTTACTTTAGTAGTAAAAATCACGAAATTTTTGCAGTGATGATAGTTTTACATTTTGACGTTATCATAATTCGTAACCTATTCCCAATTTAATCCGCAATACTCACAGTTTAGGGTAAGGTTGCCAAAATCGTACCGTTTCCTAAATCGTACCACGACGTATATTAAAAAAATGGGAGAGTCAATTTCTGGTTCGTGTGATGAATAATGTACCTAATTAAATACAAGTAACCACTAGGGAACCAAAACATTTTTATATATACTCATTTTCCCCCTTTTTACAAGCTTAAGAAAAAAACCATACCCAAAGACAAATAATTTGTTCATGTTGTTTTAATAAACTTAGGCTTAAAAAAAATTTTGCAGCTTTCAAAATTGTTAATTTAGTTGAATTTAAAATTTTCTTTATCATATTTTCAGAAAATTTTAATTAAAATTATAGTTTGAAGATGGAAAATTTAAGTTTTATTGGAAGTGAACACTTTCCTAAATTGTACCACATGAGTTTCCTAAATCAGACTACTTTTTGTTATGTGTTTCAGAATATTTTGACAAGCTTATTGCAATTTATTTATTAAAAAGATCCTTAAAAATATGGTAAAAAATAAAAATAAAAATGAAACTAACCCCCAAAAAAATAAAATAAGCTATAAAAATGAAAAATTATCAAGGAACGATTTAGTAAACTGACTGGTATAATTTAGGAAACTAGTTGCCTAAATTGTACCATTTGGAGTTTGTTGATAAAATTAGCTGTAATTTTGACAATATTTAAGTGAGGTTAATATGAATGAAAATATAATAGAAGTAAGGATATAAAAATTGGAAAATATATCATTTGTGATTCTAAAAATATTATGTTTTTAATTATAAGCGGCTGAAGTGAAAAGTACAATTTCGGCAACCTTACCCTAGATATTTTGATTTCAACGTCGCTTTGTTTTGAACATTATATGCTAAAATTCAAATCATTGGTACCTATTTATGATGTTTTGACTTCTTAAATTAAAGATTATGATTGAAGCCAATACATTTGAGGTGTAAGTTATGCGTTTTAAGTTTTTCATTTTTTCCTTCGTATTAACATTGAACTTAAGTAGCCTAGTTTTATAGATGATTTGATGTTAGTATGGAGGGGGGAGAGTTGGATAGAATTTGGTAGTCAGTATTACAATCGCATGTATAAGCATCAAATGAACAAACCAAACACATTACCAGCTAATTTGGAGACTGGAATCCATAATCTTTGTGAGACCGTGCAATTATCCCTACATCTCTCAGAAGCTTGAGGGAATTTGTAGCTTTTTCTCAATGTCATTTCAAAGCCATAAGTTCGCACAGGAGAAAAGCATAAAACACCTTCTCAGTGATAATACATCCATGGAGAAATAATTCAGATAGTTTGTTTAAGAGTGTTTTTGTTAAAGTGCAGGGCTCAAGTTTTCCTTAGAATAGGTGTACTAATGACTTTTACTTAAAGTTGAAGAGCCCATTGTCTTAGGTACCTCATTCATAAATAGTTGAAATTTTTTGCACGTATTTGTTGACACCGAAAGAAGATACAGAAATAGTCGGATAAGTTGAGAACTTCTGAAAAAAAAATTGATCTACGCACGTAGCCTTGATTATTCTGCTGACTTGACTAAATCTTAATTCAAGTTGCCGTTCGTGCGTCTACAAATGACCGTCACCAATTTTACTTTGAATTACTTCCCGTTTAGTGTTTCCGTCCTATTTCCCGAGTCCTTGAAAAGTTAATGATGAGTACCTTCATGTCATCATCGGATCTTCCGTTTTTTTTTATTTAAATCTAACTCTTGTATGTGTTTCAGATTACGCTGCACTTTTGACCAACACATTTTACTCGTTGCATCAGAATGATAACGTCAGTGCCGTCAATTCCTTAGGACAGACGGCTACAGGACGATTCACATTGCTTAAACGTAATTTATATTTCTCGTTTTACACCTCGACATATCCGTTGTCGATGAAACCGAAAACTGTTCTGTTCTTGGGCCCATCCGGAGACATTTTGGAGGAACAACAGGTGAGTGTTTCGAAATTCGATATTATTTTTGTGGTGAATGTCAGTCGGGGGAAGATCTGTGTGGCAAAACTAGTTTCGCACTATGCGTGAGAAAGGTTGGTGACACAGTCTGTGTATGAATTATTCGAGGCCTTGATTTAGATATTTTTACCCAGTTTGTTTGCAAACGGGGTATTTAAGTTGACCGCACAAAAGGGTTAGGATGGGGATGATGAAAATTATTCATTTGATGAGAAAAGAAAATGATTGGTACCGTTTTTTCATTTTGACCTAATTTTTTCGTGTATATATAAATAGCCCAAAATTTTGTTTTTATAGTTTTGAGAAAACTACTCTGTGGATAGGGCTGAAATTTTTACAAGAAATAGTTCTCATATTGGAGCAGGTCTGAAAGAATTTTTTTACCTATCGGTTACTTAGTTTTTGAGAAAACTGGAAAACAAAAAATTCTTGGAAAAGTTGTTTTTCCAAAATTCTGGGAAAATGACAAAACGAACCAGGCTGAAATTTTCACGATAGACTTTCCTTATGTTGTTGCAATTTATTAAATGTCTATTAATTCAGTAGTTTCCAAGAAAACAGGAAAATAAAACTTTCTGGAAAAAAGTTTGTGTTCAAGGTTTGGAAAAAACTACCAGACAGATAGGCCAAAAATTTTTACAAAAGATAGCTATTGTATGGGAGCAGGTCTGAAAGAAGTTTGGTGCTCATCGGTTTAGTAGTTCTCAAGAAAACTGGAAACAACAAATTTATGGAAATACTGTTTTTGCGATAAAACATTGACATATCGATATTTTTGTTAAAGATATGGGTACGTGTCGATAGTTTTTTATAATTTAAAGAGGTTGAGGAAGACAGATTCAATGTAATAAATAAAATAATAAAGATGTTTACAAAGTTATGTCTCAGAAGTGTGTAATTGCAGCAATGAAAATAAGTAATGTATAGAGATTTAGAAAGTGTTTAGAAACAGATATATCCGGAGATGAACGATTGAGGGATGGAATGAGTATCAGTGTAACTGCAAGTGTAAAAGTAGAAAAGTGTTTACAGAAAGATAGTCGAATGTTTGCAATAGTGTGGGGGGAAGAGGATTGGTGGTCCCAACATAATTTAACCAGAGTTTGAAAGTCAACTGAAAACGTTATCGCTTTTGGCTTTTAGCTTTCAACCTAGAACATTAAGCTTTCACTTTTGGCCTTGGGCTTTTTCATAATTTTTTAAAATTATTACAAAATTAGCTTAGAGAAAATTTAAAATTTTGAAAACTGAAAAATATTAGTCTGAAAATTTCCATCAGTGAAAGTAAATAAAGAATTTCTCCATAAACTTCTGAATTTAACCTGAAACTAGCAGTGAAATATTGATATATCGATATAAATATAGATTACTATCGATATTATTTTGCAACTTTTTCAGGTAAGCTCTCTCTCTCCCTCTCTGTCACCATCTCTATCTACATCTCGATCTTGGTCTTATCTCCGTCTTCAAACTGGGTTTTCTAGCGAAGCATTGCTGCGCTAAAGTTTTTTCCCCTCCTCGGCTCCTCTAATTGCTATTTTATTTCCGTTCGTTAATGTTAGTCCGATTGATTTCGATGAGATTCGAGTAATTTGAGAAAGTTTCTTTTTCCATGTTTTAACTTTAACAAAATTTTATTAGCTTCGTGTTTACCTGCGTTTGGTTATATCTGTTTTCAGTTACCTTCTTCGGGAAGTCTGTACCAGAACCAAACAGGCAAAATTTGCGGCATTTGGAGGCGAGTGCCATCTGAGTACAGAATGCTGTTGAAAGAGGAAAAACTCAGCGTAATTTTAGTGTGGGAAGAATATGATGTAAGAATACGTGGAACCTTACTGAAGTAAGTGTTTGTTGCTTATTTTTCGTCGAGTTTTGTTAACTTGAAAATTTACTGTTGTTATAGAACGACTTAGTGAAGTTGAGATTTGGAAAACGATGACTCGTTTTCTCGCTTCTTTTGAGAAACAAGTTTAGAAAATACAATGAAATGTAAAGACTTATCCATTAGCTTACGAACGTTGTAGGTAAATTGGGTAGTGTTTCTTAGGAGGGTGTTTGGAAGAGACACCTGAGTGACAGCTATTCCCTTCTCGCTAGAGATTCAATTTGCTCTTATTTAGTCGCTTCAGACGGAAATTTCATTTTTAAATATTATTTCTAAAATGTTGTGAGGATTTCTACTTTCGAGTATAAGAATGTTTCTGGAGCAATTTTTTTTCTTAAGTAGTAAGAAAATGTGCTCATAAGCAGTGTTAACTCAACTACCTAGTGACGTGGATTATAGTTCCCTTATGATGCTATTCGTCATTTTTTATCGAGGAATTCCATGACTTTTTTGAAGGATATGAGGTTTTTTGTTTTTTGTTTGTAATTTGACCCAGTTATGGTGAGAAAATTTAAATTTATTTATTTTGCTGCGATTGAGCACCAACTGTGTTTGGATGATGGTGATGTACAATTATTATATGAAAAAATTTTCTTGAAATCTGCAGAAAGTATTTGCCTTATAATAATTTTGAAAATATATTCCATAGAAACATTGTCTGTGAGTTCAGGTATAAATTATAACGATGAGAAAGACATCGTATAGATTGATGATAGAACCACGGAGTATAAACATAATAGAGGACGCACGCCCATCGAAACGCTACTTCGAAAAACGGAACCACTTTTAAAGCTATTGTTCTCACTCTTATGGTACCGAATTAAAGTTTGTATGTCCCGTATTCAGGCCCACCGATAATAATGAAAATTGTTACTTACTTGAATTTAATGAAAGAATAAATATAATTATTAATTCAGAAACAACAACAAACACTTCCCCGTCTTGGAATTTTATTATTGAATGGATCACACGAAAATGTCAATGTAAAAAATTTTTTTTGCTCTCTTCAGTTGATATTTTAATATCCCCTTCTGTTTCGAGTTATTTTTCCGAATTCTTCTTCTCAACAAGCTATTTTCTTAAATTCATTTACCCGAGCATAAATTTCCCAAATTGACAACACACAACAATTTTATTGAAATTTTATTTTGTACACTAGTGAATATTATATTACAGGCCATAGAACGCGGGTATTATAGCTTCTATCTGGCAAATTGAAGTTGCTTTTTCTTTTTGGCATAGCATCACGCCTCCTTCACTTCGCGGATTTTCTCAAAATTTTGGAATCATATCGATTCCTATTCTTAGATGATTTGTGCGAAGTTTCATTTTGAAAGCTCTGTTCTGAGAACTGTACTTGAGTTCGAAAGTTTCAGTTCTAAACTTGTTCTTTTTAAAGTCAGTTCTCAATTTTACTTAATTGTTTTTGCGTCGGTGTCAGTTCTGAGAAGTGGAAATTCATACAACAGGGTACCGGACATGATGATTTTTAGTAAACATATTTTCAAATTCTTTAAAAAAAATAAAAAATAGTGAAAAATCACATTAAAATTGGTTAGATAGAATGGGAGAAAATGAATGGTAAAGTTGAGTTCTCAAAAAACGTTGTGATATTTTTTGAGCAGTGGGTGTGATGTTATAGAATTGACACATCAGCAAACTTTTCACCTATTTCGCAGGTTTCTCATTCATTCATTCCTCACTCTCCTGTATTTATAAATTGGTTTAGTTAAGCTCATCAATTTATAAAGTTCATGGTGACTGTGAGGGAGGGGATGAAAGGATGTGTACTTGCATTCCGCACCCCCTTATAGACAAATTCAAAACATTGAAAAACAATAAAAACTTAGAAAATCAAAAACCAATTATTCCTTATTTGTTTTTATATTAGAGCACAGCCTTGGAAAAATTTTTTGATGGTGCCTGGGGAGTTATTTACTTTGAGGGCTGAGTTTATATTTGCAACCCATTTTTAGATTTAACCCTTCATTTTGTTCTCTGTAGCCTAAGAAATGGAATTAAGATAATATTTTTGGATGTTATTGAGTGATACATCGATAATATTATTTTTTGAGGCTCTGAGTTTACATTTATAATCCAATTTTAGATTGAACCCCTCCTTGGCCTCCCAAACAGGGGGTTAAGATAATATTCTTTGATATTATTGAGTGATATATCATTAATAATGTTTTTTGAGGCGCTGGGTTTAGATTTTCAATCCATTTTTTGATCAAACCCCTCATTGAGCCCCCTGTGACCCTAAACGGGGGTTGAGATAATGTTCTTAGATATTATTGAGTGATACACCACAAATAATGTTTCTTGAGGCCCTGAGATTACAATCCATTTTTAGATTGAACCACTTTTTTTCTTCCTTTGGCCCCAAAAAAGGGATTGCAATTATATCTTAACTTATTATTGAGTGATTTATTAGGTATTGGATGCCCATGTTTTTTGAGACCAACAAAAAACAACAAAATTCAGTAAAACCACTTGCCCAGCTTACTTGTAAGAAAAATAAAATTTTTGTATTTGTACTCAGAAACTTGTAAAACATTATAAACAATATAACACACAATAAAATGTGAAAAGTCAAAATTAGCTAGTTCTAAACCACTTTGGATCACATTATAAGGAGTTGAATGAAGAAATACTTGTCAAAATAAAACTTCAAGTCTAAAAAAATTACCAATAATTTATCACACAATATAATACGGAAATCCCCTTTCAGAGTGCCTGTGGGATCACATAATAGGTAAAATTAAGAAATTAAGTCAAATTCAAAATCAGCAGCTAAAAAACTATTACCAATGATGTATTACACTACAAAATATGAAAAGTCAAAATTTCCCCTCATTTTGAACCTTGGGGGTCGAAAATGATTCAAATGAATAAAATAATGTCAAATTTGAACTTGGTACCTCAAGAAACATTACAAATGATGTATTACATAATAATATGTAAAAAAACAAAATTGGGCCTTTTTATGAGTCCCTTGGGGTCAAAAAATTGATTAAATTAAAAAATTATTGACAAATTTGAACTCAGCACCTCAAGAAACATTACAAATTATGTATTACATAATAATATGAAAAAAAAAAATTGGGCCCTTTTATCTTGGGGTCAAAAAATTGATCAAATTAAAAAATTATTGACAAATTTGAACTCAGCACCTCAAGAAATATTACAAATGATGTATTACATATTAAAATGTAAAAAAACAAAATTGGGCCCTTTTTTGTGAGTCCCTTGGGGTCAAAAAATTGATCAAATTAAAAAATTATTGGCAAATTTGAACTCAGCACCTCAAGAAACATTACAAATGATGTATTACATAATAATATGAAAAAAAAAAATTGGGCCTTTTTATGAGTCCCTTGGGGTCAAAAAATTGATTAAATTAAAAAATTATTGACAAATTTGAACTCAGCACCTCAAGAAACATTACAAATTATGTATTACATAATAATATGAAAAAAAAAAATTGGGCCCTTTTATCTTGGGGTCAAAAAATTGATCAAATTAAAAAATTATTGACAAAAAAATGTGGCATCAATGATAAAAAATTGAATAATTAAATATGACGAATTTGAACTCAGCACCACTCAAGAAATATTACAAATGATGTATACATACTAAATGTAAAAAAACAAAATTGGGCCCTTTTTTGAGTCCGTTTGAGTCAAAATATTGATCAAATTAAAAAACTTAAGGTCCAATTTGAACTCAGTACCTCAAAAAATATTTTTTTAAGGCATAAACAAACAATATTATGCCACCTTTGTGTTGAGTTGGATAATTTCAGTGTATATATGTTGAAAGTTCCAAGAAAATGAATGTTTGGCCCATATCTGCTGCCCCTTTCTTATTTTTGGGATTTCAAAAAAGAAACCTTCTACCTCAGTGGGAAGTACAAAAAATAAATACAGATAGAAACCCAAACTTATTGCATCTTATTTACTTAGGTGATAATTTAGACTTTGAGCTTTCTGTGCCAAAAGTTTTCTTGGGTCCTGAAATGAAATGTGCGCCCACCCTTGCTTCAAAGTCATTTTTTAAAGTCAATTTTGTTCAGTAAATTTTCACCAAAAACCTACTTAAAAAGGAAGTATTATTGAGATGTATTGAAACCAGTAACCTCTGATAATGCAAAATACAAAAATGTCAATTCTATGACATCACAACAACAGGGTGCGCATCAAGGTACAGTTTTTGGTGCAGCGCAACTTTGACATCTTATAACTAACTTTTTATTTAATATTTTACAAAAAAAATTTCAGAACCTTCATTCACAGGCTTTAGACTATCTCTCCCATTAATTTCAGGTAATTCTGAGAGTCCTGTCCGGTACCCTACTGAGAGCTTTTGTTAAGTTCGAAAATTTTCATCATTGTTTTAGTTCTGAACCTGCAATGTGTGAAAGTTAGCCCTTCGTTCTACTGTATAGTTTAATGTCAGTTCAGAAGTATGAAAATTCAAAACTTCATAGTTCAAGTGCCGATTTTCACCAAATCGAATAGCCATTTTAAGAGAAAAAAAGAAGTATAGGTAAAATTTCTGAATTTTCTTGTGTAATCGAATAAACACGCATACAGCTTGTCATATGGTTTTATGCCCATTTACCCTAACCTTATATAAATTGAAGACATAGAATTCGGGTGAATGGTCTGTTGGGAAAATGGATTTAAAAAACTATCCGTGAACCTTTCCCCTTTTCTACAAAGCTATTGTTAAATCAGATCCATTTATTTTTCTGAAACCGTCCCCCTTTGTGATGTTGGCTTGTGGCTGAAACTTAAATTATCTAATGTTAAAAAAAATAAGCTATTTTGATTATGGAAAACCTGTTGAAGAACCTAAGAAATTTTCTATTTGCTCAGGTCGAACACACATTATCGGGTTTCTTAGGTATTAACTGAGGAAAAATACCCTCTCACAGCCGCGACAGAATTTTACGTTTACGACGCCTGTCATTTTTGTTTTGGGCGGTATCGGTGGTGTATACGATTGATGATAAAACAGTGGCGTACCTAGCGGCTGGGTGCAATGAGTAAAAGGCTCATATGGTGCGTAACTCCATGTGGTAAGACTTCTAAAAAAGCCGTCTGCGCCATTTTACAGCGTCACTTTCGCTTCACCATCGACTTTTAATTACCCAACGCCGTACAACCAAGAGAGCTTTGACAGAAGTTATTGGCTTCGTTGAATTATGGCAAAGTCTTGACACGGCGATCCCCCATACGCGATACACGTTGTGGGTGGATAGTTGGCGATTTTTTTCATATTTTTTTGTTGTTTGATTTCTGTTTCTCTCTCTTATCATTTCTTATGATGTTTTATTTTCATCAATTGTTTTGTTCACCCTTTCTTTTTTCTATGTCGTTTTATCATTACCGAATGGACAGTGTCTGTATCGTACCAAACCATATCATATGTCGGCTGATCGTATTCGAGTCGATTTATCGCCGTTGGTATCTCATTTACAATGTTAAGGATCACCGTAAGCGGTATCACCTTCAACCCAAGTTCGCGTCTCATAAATTAATAAGGCGCGCGCGAAAGACAGACCACCTACCCCAGCGGGCGTATGTGTGATGGCGCGCAAATCGGCATGAAAAAAATACTTTGGCAAACGCTTGTCTTGTAGCGTGAAAATATTAACGAATAATTATGCTGAGAAAGAAAGAAAGAAAGAAAAAAAAACAACAACAACATGCAGAAAACAATGCTATTATAGATAGCGTGCCGTATCTCACCTTCATTATTTTGCAATATCCGACAGATATATAAGGTCGTTTTTCTTACTCATCTTTTTGTTTTGGTGCTGATGTTTCGTTTTTTTTCCCTCTTTCATTTTCTATTATTTTTTTTTATTATTTTCCAAGCATCATGCGCGTATATGTACGTGTGTTTATATTATTTGTATTTGTGTAGGTACACGCGTGCGCCATCATTATTGTTAAAAAAAAAGAAAATTACAATCAAAATAAATTACGTTTTCTTCGGATCCGCAGGCATCGACCATTGCCGACAGAGATGTTCAGCTCGCTGATGGTGTCACCGAGTGACTCGCTGACGGATGCAGCTGGCACGGCGATCATTTCAATCTCAACGATCACACCGTCTGTTCACGTGCTCATCGTGTACACAGGGTTATTGAGCCTGAAACGAAAGTCGGATGTACCGTTGCAGTTGCAGATGAGGATGACGATCGACGATAAGGCAAAGCCTGTTTTCGAGGAGGTATGTGAAAATGAATGAAGTGCTGTTCTTTTTGTGAGGGTCGGGTACAGGTATACGAACTAAACTTGCAACACCAAGTTTCACCTGCGTAGCAAATACCAGTAACCTACTAGTACGGTGTCTAAACTTCACCGTGAGCCCCGCGCAGGTAATTGCTCCGGGTTACAAAGTTTTGAAAGGTCTTATCTAAGAATGTTCGTTTTGGGCCTCTTGCAAAAAGTAAAAATTTTTATTATCTCATTTTGAGAAGTGCGCGGTGTTCTCGCCGCTATATCCGCGTACGGGACCTCCGAAAGACGGTGTGTTCGGTTTGGTCTATCTAGTGCTGCTATATTTGGATGGAAAATTTGTTTTGGCTGACCAATATCTGTCGAATCCCGTTCAACTCCCGTTTCGAACCCTGTAATAATTCGGTTAGTCAACACTCAAATAATAATAACCTCTTGCACTCTAATGCAATCCATCTGTGTGAATCTGGGAATAAATAATTCAGCTCATTCATCTCTTAAATGTGCAACATATTTCCCTCCATACCGCGGCCAATGTAACCCATTGAACAAACAGTACCGATATGAAAAAATACGAATAATTTTCTTTTTTTCGCCCTCATTGAATGAATGTGTAGTCATTTATTGTTGCTTGTGGCGCAGAAATACTTGAAGAAAGCTTTATACAGCTACCAAGGTGGTAAGACAAATTTTTAGGTTTCAGAAATCTAAATCCTGGGAAGCAGTTTTTCGTTCTTTTGATTTTGTGAAAGTGATATAAATTAAAAAACAAATGTAATTGTAGGTAGATGCTACCTACACGGGGTTCATGGAACCTAAGAGGGAGACAGTGGTTTACATGCGGGGCAACCGAATTATTTCTCGGTACCGGTAGCCAGCTGGTTTAAGTGCCTAACCATACACAAAGCGTACTTCCTAACTGGGGCAATCGTCCAAAGGCGATGCAGTACCTTGTACGGACCACAGCACATTGTCAGAGAGTATGTAAGTATTACATACTCACCTGCCTCAGTTTACCACCTCAACGGTAAACACAGAAACACATTGTCTGTATGAGTGCATATAGACGATGTAATTCGTTTAACGTGCAATGCACTATTAGTATGGGTTGGGGATTTTGGTCTGCGACCCATCTGTCGACGCAGGGCTGAGCCCTGAGGGTGGCAAAGAGGGAAACGTCCCCACAGCCACTCCCCCTAGTATTTTTGTACAAAAAGACTAAGTGCAGTCATACCCTAAATGTTGGGGGGATGTTGGACTGAAGATTGTCCGGTGGGATTACATCCT
Source organism: Ericerus pela (assembly GCA_011428145.1). Taxonomy (NCBI): domain Eukaryota; kingdom Metazoa; phylum Arthropoda; class Insecta; order Hemiptera; family Coccidae; genus Ericerus; species Ericerus pela. The sequence goes on from WOFM01000478.1 coordinate 1,031,103, forward strand.
CTGTAAGACCTAGCTCCTCCAAAGAGGATGTTGCAGAGGGCCTGGCCTAAGGCATAGCCAGTAAAAGTCCCCATATTGTAATTGAGGATCCTCCGCTGGTTGTAGTTAGCACGAGATCATGCTCCTCTCTTTTTATTTTTGTGCTGGATCACCTGAGTGGAATTTCTGGAATTCATATTTGGGATAGAATTCCGTTGTTGGACGAGAGGCTGGAGTTGGGTTTCTGGTCTATGGACCGTGATTTTGGAGCAAGAAGGCTGAATGCTCCTAGATGGGTCCACATCCATGGGGGTGATCATGGATCGTGAAGCATCCGAGGTCTCGTCGATAGGAAGGTGGTGAGAAAGAGGTTGGGTCATTTCAGCTAAGACTGAACTGACCTCAGGCCTCGGAGTGGAACTCAAAGCGAGATTGCTTGCCAAAGAAGAAAGTTGGGAAAACATGATGTCATTTTCCCGATTGTTCTGTTCCTGCTCTTCTGCGAGGAGGGCTTCCTCATAGTCGAGCAAAGGTTCAGAAGAGTTAATGGAAGACATTGTGATGGAATGCACGTGTCAATTAAGATAAGATAAGAAATTTTCAAAAGCGATTTTTTGGCACAGAAAATAGGTGTTTGAATTGAACAAATTGTATGAAATTCAAAATGTGATGATGCTCGGAGTTTATTTGACAAACGAATGATTGTGTATCGCTCTTGGCCGTTTCGTTTGGTACAAATTTGTCGTCGAGTTTATCATAATTCATCTCAGCATGAAATTAGTATTTTCCCACCATTTAGAAATTCCCATGTAGAAGATTCTACGTGCAAAATTCGTTGATTTAAATTTCCACGTGCTTTTATGTGGGTCAACGTATTCGAGTGAATGAACTTTGTTCTTTTATTTAGGTCAATGCGATAAGGAACGGTGGTGTGATATCCTTATTGCAACGTACATTGTGGTATGTTCTGAGATAAGGATATGTGTCATTGCAGTTGCACCGTTTCTCATTGTTTGTCAGCTGATTTCTGTTTTTATAAAAATGCACGTGAATTTATTTTGAATTTCACGATAGATGTTTTATTTTCAAGCTGATTTATTTTCACATTTTTCTTCTCTGCGTCTAGGTTCGAATCCTGGAGGTGGAAGATTTATTTTTGATTTTTGTGACCATTTTTTGATGTTTTAATTTTTGTTTAACCTTCTGCTATGTTTTGATGCAGGAGTTAATGGTGAATAAATTTATTTTGCTTTTTTATAACCATTTATTTTTCAAAGGTTTGGGAATTTGGTGGTTTTTGTATGAGTGAATTTTGTATTTGTGATCATATTTCGGTTTAGCTATTTTAGTGTTGAGCTAACCTTCTTGATCTACAACTCGGAATTTGATTTCGTTTTTTATAACTACCTTTAGGCCTGCCTCTTTCATTAGGCTTTATAGGCACTTTTGGATCGTAGTAATATTTTCGTACGTTGTCATTAAATTTGACAACTTTTTAGATTTGGTTTTTGCAGCCGTTTTTTCCAAATTTGGTTTGGATACATCGCTATGGATTTCTCGCACTATTTCTGGCTGTGTATGTAGCTTTTGAGTGTCAGTATTTTGTTCGACAATTTCTTGTGGATCTTTGACTATGTTTATGTCAGTATCCATGTCATTTTTCTTGCAATTTTTTATGACATTGACTTTATCATCTGCTATTAAGAATGCAGGTTTTACACGATCTATTGAGACTTTTTTCTCTGTCGGCTATGAGTAGGGTGAACGTTTTTTCTGTTCTATCCATTACTTTATAGGGACTGGTGTAGGGTTTCTGCAAAGCCTTTTTCATCCCTTTTTCTCATAAGAACACGTGCGTGGTTGTCGCTAAGTGTCTCGAGACATAGGTTTTAGGTTTGCTATGAGTTGCAGCTTGTTTTAAAAATTGACTTGCGTCATCTTTTACGTTTTGTACTTAAGTTTCGGGGTTAATTTCTTTAGTTTCATAGAAAAAATCCCCTGGTAAGCGCAATTCCTCAACGCGTGCTAATTGAGCAGCTGAGTGTCCAGTATCTGTTTGCAAGGCTGATCGGAGGCCTAATAAGATGGTTGATAGCTTATGAATCCATCTTTTAGTGTCGTGTGCCATAATTGAGGCTTTTAGAGCCCTGTGCCACCTTTCCACTTTCCCATTAGTTTGTGGGTGGTAAGTGGTGGTGGACCAGAGTTTAGCACCCAAGGTCTTTACTAGCTCGTTGAATATTTGGCTTTCGAATTGTCGACCTTGGTCTGTTGTTATGCTTTGAGGCACACCGTATCTAGCAATTCACGTTGAATATATTTCTGCAGCCACTGTTGGGGCTGACATTTCCGTAAGTAGAATTGCTTCGGGCCAGAAAGTAGCTCGGTCTATAATGGTAAACAGATACTTGTAGCCACGAGAAGGTGGTAAAGGACCAACTAAGTCTAGGTGAATGTGTTTATGTCTAAATTTCCCAAGTTTTGATTTTGTGTGTCTGCCAATTTTAGATTTCTGGAAATTTAGACAAGCACGGGCCCAGTTGTTGCAATCTTTTTTTATATTGGGCCATACAAATCTCGAGGTCATTAATTTATTCGTACTCCTAGGTCCAGTGAGTGATAAGTTATGAACACTGTCGAACCCCATTTTCCTATATTTTTGTGAAATGTAGGGTCGTTCTTGACCTTGGGACACATCACATGTTAACATGATTTTTGTGCCAGGGGGTCTTTTTTGTCTCAGTTGTAGACTTGATTTGTCTGAAGATATCAATTTTAATAATTCTTCATCCCCCAGCTGTTCAATAGCTATTTCAGAGTAGGGCAACTGAGATGGCACTGAGACAGATTCTATTCGGCTCAGAGCATCAGCGGGTGTATTTAATTCCCCTTTTATATACCTGATGTCTGTTGTAAATTGGCCTATGAATTCTAAGTGTCTCATTTGCCTTGGCGATGCATGTTCTGCTCTCTGCTGGAATGCATGTGTGATAGGTAGGTGGTCTGTATACACAGTAAAAGTTCTACCTTCTACATTATGCCTAAAATGCCTGATCGCAGCATATATCGCCAATAGCTCCCTGTCGTATGTACTATAATTTTTCTCAGCCTTAGATAGTTTCCTCGAGAAGAATGCTAAGGGCTGGTTTTGATTATTATCAATCTGATACAAGGTTGCACCTATTGCAAAGTCTGACGTGTCTGTTGCTATGCATAATGGCAGACTGTCATCTGGGTGAGCTAATAATGTCGTGTTAGCCAGCATTTTTAGAACGACTATTTTGATTTCCATTGCTGCTGTTGGTATTTTTATGTTCCATTTTCAAGGCAGCAATTTTGGCTCTAAGTTCCGCTATTTTGGATTTTTCTGCTGAGATGGCACTGATTGCAGTTTTACCTGTGTATTCCAGTGCCTGTTCAGCAGCTTTGGCCAAATTTATTAATGCCTCATCACTGGTAGAATTTGTGAGATTTAAAGCTCCAAATGATTGCACAACTGATGTAGGTAGTTGTTGGCAAAATCGGTCAGCTATTACCAAGGGTGATACATGGTTATCCCCTTTTTTCATGAGTTTAGCCATAAATACTGTGGGCTTGTCATCTCCGATGGACATGCCTCTCATCAGTTCTCGAATTTCCTTTCGAGCGGTTATGCCAAATGCAGTTCTTATTTTGTTCTGGAACCAACTGTACGAATCTTCTGCTTTGTCAGGACATTCCATGATGTCAGGACAAGCTTTTATGATTTGTGCAGGCATGTTTCCACACAATTGTCTGTATCTGTGCTCTCGAGAAATCTCCTCGAGTCGGAAACAGCCGGTCAGTTGAATGAACCAAGTTTCTACGTCCTTTGGGAGAAACTCTGGTAGTTGGATTCGTTTTTTGAATGAGTTTTTGGCATTTTCTTCGACTTTCTTTTTGTCGTACTCCGATATTGCCTTGGCTACGATGTCTTTCATATATTGATCGAACAGCTCCTTTTCTATCTGAGCCTGTTTCTCAACGAGTAACCTACGTTCTTTTTCCTCTGGATTTTCATTCGAAGTTCTAGGCATTTTAGTTTCGTTGTTTTTCAGCATTATTTTACGTATTATTTTTCCGTTTCTTAATTTTTGGAAATCCAGCTTAACCGAATTTGTAGCAGAAATTATTGTAGGACTATTTCCTATCTAACAGATGTATATGCATGTTCTACCGAGATTTCGTTGACCCGTCCAGTTATGGGGCAATGTTTATTTGGTATAGGGGGGTAAATTTCCCACTCCGTAGTCGACTAATAGTCACCTAAGTCACATCAGCTATTTTTAGGCAATGAAAAAGTCGCGTCCAAGCCTCACTTATCAACAGAGCGATTTCTTGCTTGTTGAGCATTTTCACACCTGCACCACTGTAGCAACGTCGAGGTCACCACTGTGGCTTGTTTGGTGTAGGTAGATGCTACCTACACGGGGTTCATGGAACCTAAGAGGGAGACAGTGGTTTACGTGCGGGGCAACAAAATTATTTCTCGGTACCGGTAGCCAGCTGGTTTAAGTGCCTAACCGTACACAAAGCGTACTTCCTAACTGGGGCAATCATCCAAAGGCGATACAGTACCTTATACGGACTGCAGCATGTATACTGTCAGTGAGTATGTAAGTATTACATACTCACTTGCCTCAGTTTACCGCCTCAACGGTAAACACAGAAACGCATCGTCTGTATGAGTGCATACAGACGATGTAATTTGTTTAACGTGTAATGCACAATTAGTATGGGTCGTGGACTTTGGTCTGCGACTCATCTGTCGACGTAGGGGCGAGCCCTGAGGGTGGCAAAGAGGGAAACGTCCCCACAGTAATGTATGAAAGCTATTCTTTATTACTCTCAGTTCTGATTTAGCCGTACAAATTCGAAATCATGACAGCGTCATCTAGCTAAATTCGAATTGAAATTTTGAGATTTGGTTTGCTTTCAAATTTAATTTCAATTTGTATTAGTCGAATTTTCTTTCATTTCACTTGTACCTATAGGGAAAAATTTTTTTACATATCAATTTTCAATTTAAAAGCTCTAATTTTTGTGTCGGCCTTTATGTTCTCTATAATTTGAAGCTCGTATAGAGTGATTCATAAAAGTACCATAACTACGAGCATTTCAACTATTCGCAGGTGTTGGAATAATAGGATTTTGAGAAGAACAAAAACTTTTCCAAACGCTAAGAAGAGCAAAACTTCTTTGGAAATATTTCTGTATGTAATAGTTTTTCAAATGTATGGAAGAGAAGTTCAGATGAATTTTAGATTTGTAGGAGGCAGTCGCAGTATTTAAATAGCTACGATTATATGTTGGCCTGGTTTGTATTGCGATGGATGAATTACAAGGTTGTCGCCGTAAATACAAATCTAGGCAACCATCATGACTTACAGCGTTAAATTCGTTCTATCTTTTTTTCTTTTCTGAAAATGGGCGTAATAATTGTTTTGATTGGTTCTAGAATTTAAGGAAGTCATTAGTCATGTGAGATTCACGATGAGTTAATTTACATTTTAAGTTCACGTTAGAGTCGTAATATTTCCGAAATTGTCGTTCTGATACACTTGAAATTGTCCTTCTTTAGTGAGAAATTTTTCTTATGACCACTTTTGGGTTAGAACATGTATGCCATTAATTACTTGTGATGATCATTATTAAAATAATAATAGCTATTTTTTCCTTTCAATTTAATTTGACATTTACATGGAGAAGGGGAATAGAAATGCTTCAAATTTTTGTAAAATTTTCCATTTCTCTAAGCATTCCTACGTGGTTTTGCTTAACGAGCTAGATTGACCTTTACTCCTTTTCAAGTTCTGATTTCTGCCAAGGCCGGTTTTAAGGAGGGAATTTGATGTATAATCCTCCAGCCCTAAAAAAAAAGGGTCAGTTTAGAACACGATTATTTATTCTGTTTTTCAAATTTTATGTCAATGAATTACGTGAAAATTTGCTAACCCTTTCCATAAAAATTCATGAATATTATGAAGTCTGATTCTATATACCTTCAAGAAGAAATCGTGAACCGGGCCGATGTTCAGCACAAAGTCATAAGTTTTGCCGATTCATTCTTATAGCTAATTTAATAAAATCTTAATTATTTTATCCGTGTGTTTTATTGATTAGAATATTTTTGTGGAGAAACCATCATCGGAAATCAATGTGGTAGAATTTAGTACAGCCGTTAGTGCATCTGATTTACAAGCGTTGACTCAAAATCGAGTTTCAGTGTCGCTCATTTCAGTTCAATATCCGGATTCCAGAGTATACGGACGAGTTGTGCCCAAAGTTAATTGTGAATTATTTCAATCAGTTTTATCCTCTGCTAATGTCAATCAAGTTGGAACTAGATACCCGCTAAAGTGAGTGCTTTATCAGACAGTAGTTGACTTCTTAAAATTTCTAGGGAGTTAATTTTTACTAAAATAATGTGTTCGTATTCAAATATGCCTGGGAAGAAGAGACTTCTCAAGGTTAGGCTACTTGTTCTATGATAAATAGTCAAATAAGTGAATAATTTACCGTATACGAATTTTACTCTCATAAATTTTTATAGCTTCTGTATCAAGTGCTTCAGATGATTTTTTCGAAACGTAATTTGACAGATGAAATCAGATAGAGGCGAACTTAAGCCTTATTTTCGTAATTAAGTTACAGTACCAAAGAATTTTGGCGAATATTTGTTGAGGAATTTTTTTTTAGATTATTGTTATAGAGTTTCCATGTAGTAAACGGATAATGCTGGGAAATTTTTGTAAGGTATGCTACTGATAGGGTTATTTTTGAAATGAAAGATCATATTTGTTCAGATTTGAGGCCTTGAAATTTCCTAATGCGTTTTCATATTTTGGTACTATAATATGGTTACTATTTACTGGGTAGGATAGAAGATTTTAATAGTCATAAAGAAATATCCATCTATTTGTACTGACATCAGTCTTTTTAATTTATCTATAATAGGGGTTTCCAAATTACTGTGAATCGCTGTGACTTCCAGAATGGGTCGCCAAGAGCTCCAAAAAAAATAAAATAAAATAAAAAGTTGGCTAGTGTTTGTTTATGAAATAGATAGGAATAAATTATTAATATGATTAGTGATCATAGGTCGTAAATTATAACAAGTTCCTTAGTTTTGTGCCTCGACCGAAAAATTTTGGGACCTCTGGTCTGTAACCTCGTAAAAAATTCCAACTGATTTGAATTTAGATACTTCGGAGTCAAATTCAATCACCTAAATTAGAACGGCAGTAGAAAAATGAATCTGACTTCTAACTCGAGTGAGCTTAATGTTCGCAATATTAAAAATCATCTGCAGTTTACCTATATGAGAGTCGAGAGTTACTGTTGTATTACTTTCAACGAGAAACTTATTATAGTTCCTCGAAACATTTTATCTGTTACTTCAACATTTTTTTATTTAGGGCGTATTTTATTAGGATTAAAAAATTTTGAAATACAAATTTTTTGCTGATAAAAATCTAATTGTTTAAATTTTTTGAATGTTGCATAAAACTTTGGTGGACAAAAAAAATAATTCTTAAAATTTTCTAATGTGTTATGCAAATTTAGCATTTTACCCACGAATTTTGTGACATGAATTTTTCAGTTTTCTTAAAATTTTTACGAACGTACTAGATTGAGACTTAAATTTTTGTTTCAAATTACAATTTACGCCGAAGTTGTTGCATTTGAAGAAACCAGCGAAATTTATTTCAATCATCACGAAAATTTTAGAGTATTGAAATTTAAAAAATTTATATAAAGTTTTTTTCAATTTTGGCTGTGGGACTTGTACTTGTCTGTAATTAATTTTATAGTTATCATTCATTATATTGGCTGGCTATTGCTTCATGGACAACCTTTGGGTTGTTGTAGACTGTAGCTAAATTTTGACTATGAAGCTAGTAAGATTTGTAGGTCTGCTAAATCCAAAAATTAATGATACATAATAATTTATGACGTTCAATTTGGTAAATGTTTGGCTATGGCCCAGTAAACCGCATGAAGGTCGAATCGAAAATGGAAGAAAAAGGAAAAATTGATGGACGGCGACTGTATAGGGTCATACATTGTTCCTCCGTCTGCTTAAAAATGATGAATGCCGACGTAGCTACGACTAAATTTATGTTCATTGTGTGAATTTTATTTAATTTATTACGCTTTTTATGCTCGCAGGCCGACCAAGGCTGTTGGAATCTCGTGGATGTTTATAGACAGAAACGGTGCCTTACAGTATTATTACGTGTTAGATAATGTAGCTGATGCAGCTGTTGAATTAGGTGATTATTATAATATTTTTTATTTATGTATGTTCGGTTTTAAAACCATCGGGTCAACTAGGCCTACTTGATGTGTAATCATTATTGTTCGTATATTTTAGTCATTTCCAGACACCAAACAGCGGTGGAGAATCTTACGTCTCCTAATGGAACGTTTTCTTATTTGGCTCCAAAGCATTTGGAACTACTATACGATCAAGAGCTGGCTGTTAGTGTGACAAGGATGAACAGCAATGGGCAGAGTCTGATTCGTGGTCGACTGATGTTGCGCCCAGTGGCTGATAGTCGAGATTCTGCTACGCCTTATTTGTTAAGACGATCCGATACTTCCGTTCCCGCAGACATGGTCGGATTAATATGGGCTCGAATCGATACGGATTGTATCTTTTATTACGATGTAAGTGAAAATAAAAGTTTTATCTCACTATGTTGAGCGCAAGATAGTAAACTGTTCTTGAAATTATCTATGTCGCCATTTGCGTCGCAAAACGGTTAGTTTTATTGAATACTTCAAATTTTGGCTGTGCGTGTCTCGTGTTCGTTGAGCCTTATCTTATGTGAAAAATGTTCAAGTCCAGACTAAAACTTTTTTCAGTATCTAATAGTTAATTTTTGTCAAAAAAAATTTCGAAACATATTTAAAAATTCAAATGGTAATGCTTTGTTGCAAAATCAAAATGTACGAGAAAGATATTTATCAAAAATGTTTTTTTAATTCTCAAAAATATCAAAATTTTAAGAATTGTTATAACTGTTTTGAAAATTTCATGCGAAGCTCGAAATTTTACTTTGTACATTTGCTCGCCCAAATTCAAGTTTTAACAGAATTTTATGAAAATTAGGCTATTCCAATCATCGTTGATAAGAGAAACGTGAATTTTGGAAATTGTGCTATTAAAATTTCGATTTCAATTTTTTTTTCAATTCATAACGGATTGAAAAAACCCATTACCTACGTTGAAAAATATTTTTTGATGTGAAGAATTGAATCACGAAATTTCATTTGAGTGTAGGTTTTGCTGCTAGCAAAGGAATGACACATCATAATTTCAGAAATGTGTTCACTTTTTAAGTCAAATTAAAAATGCGAAATTCGCTTCTTTACCTTTTAAAAAACCCCGTTTATTCATACGCAGTTTACCTATGAAAATTTTATATTCTTTGTTTTTGACTTGCAGAATTTTTAATGAATTTTGATCTGAATATTTTTGAAACAAAAAAAGAAAAAGAAAAAGTCATGGTGTATAGGGTACCAATATAGATCTGACGTGAAATTACTTTCCTTCTTTAATTCGCAAATTGATCAAAGATGAAGAAAATTCATTATAGAAACGAGGTTCAGGTTTATAGTAATTTCGTTGTCATGAAAATAATTATTATGAAAATAATCTGTATTCGTGAAGGATTTTGAGTACTTGATTGTGTTGTGTCTGTGTCTAGCTGCACCATTTCCTACTATTTTATCGACTTACCTTTTACGTCTCAAAGATCTAATCATTCGACATTCGGTCTCCTGTAAAGTAAGAAGACTTTCAAAAATTGCGCTCGACTCAAAGGTAAATTTGAGTTGGGCGCGAGTTTTTGTTTTATTATGGGTATTAGCAGCAACGTTCTCGCTATTCGCTCCCTGAACGTTGAGCTCCCCATAGACAAGGACTAAGCTTTGTACCGTTGTGGCTGTTTATTCAAACGTACTGTAACACGTTTCATCAGTGAGTGGTAAAAACGTTGAAGTATATTTTGGTTTCAAGTTTCGTTGAAATATTGAGCGAACTGGACGCCGTCTAGAATATGTGACTCCACTGACCATCTCTTGGCTTCGTTTTGATTTTTGATTTTTTTTTTTGCTTGCACTTATCTTGTACATATTAGTTAACTTGATGTCAGGTTAGGAAGTAGGCTTTTTCAAATCTTTTTCGTAGTTTAATAGGATTTACTAATTGATATGATACTGGCTGATAATGGAAGATTTAGAATTTGATGAATTGATACATTCGTTTTCTCTTGATGATATCGTTAATACTCGTGAATCGTTTCAAGTCATTCGGATAAGGTTATGCGGTTACTTTTACTGACACATTTTATATAAATATACCTATCCTGTATTAATTATAAGTGCAATCATTGTTTTATGTTTCAGCTCCTGTTGGGGCAGATTTCCAAATATTTTTACATTTTTGATTTTTCTCATTTTTAAATAATAATTTTGCAAAACTTCACTCGTTTGCAATATTTTTTTTTGTTTTATTCTATAGTAAAATATAGGACAATGTTGAGCTAGTTTAAAATGGGTTTGAGGGCTTCATTTTCCATTATGACTCTAAACAAATTTTAGGAATTTGAATCAATAGTGTATTTTTGACGTTGAATACTTTTTTTCTTTTGAGTGTGGTTAAGTACGTAATTTAAAAAAGGTGTTCAAAAAGTGAATACTAGATTTCCTTTAAAAATTCAAAAACTAAGATAGCTGGAGCGTAAGAAAAAAAGTAGGGTGGAAGCGAGGAAGGTTCGAAGAATCTAACGAAAATATTATTCAAGGTCGTACGACAAATTATTGAGCGGTGCTCGCATCCGAAATTTGATCATGATTTATGAAATTAGCTCCATTTCAGTAAAATTAGTATAACTTGGAACTGAGACTTGGCGGAATGTTCTACTACGTTTCAATAGTTTTTTCTATGCGAGATCTATTGATAATTGATATTAATGATAATGTTTGCAAGAAAAAGTAGATTTTGTTAATGGTGTTAAAAATTAAAGGTGACTAATTTTCCTTCAAAAACTAAAATATTGATTGTTAGACCTTAGGAGTCTTGCGAAGCGATGTTGTTAAGCGTGTAACCGGTCAATTTTTACTAGTCCAAAAAATTTTTAGTTTCTACCAATAAATTAAATAAAAAAAGTCATTTTTAAGTACGTAATCAAAAAAAAAAAAAGTCGCTCTTTTAATTTTTACAACAACTTGGGTTTGTGGGTGTCACACCTCCACTCCCTCTCGCGCGGCATCTTGTTAAACCTAATTAATTGCATTTCGTTGATTCCGTTGTTTATTATGTTTCTCAAATTTGATTGAAACTTAAACTGTTCTGATGGTAATTTGTTTTATGCATCAAGTCAAAGGTGTACATTCGAAGGGTCCAGGTTGTCTGGACCCCTCCTTAACTCCGACGAAAAAGCTTGACGTAAAATTAATGCGTATTTCTTAGTGAAAATTGTATTGTTGGGAGGGAAGGCAGTCGGAAGAGAAGATCATGAGGATATGTAAATCCCCCTTTCTAATCGAGTTTAATACGGCTTAGTTGCATCAAGTATAACTCATGCGAGGTGGTTTGAAAAATTCATCTTAGAAAATCCATAAAATGTTGTAAAAAAAAAAAAATCATTAATTTAGCGCCGTAGTATTCAGTAATTTGTTATTATGTAAGTGTACGTGTACATCATGATATAGAAAGTTTAAAAATTCTCTGCATATCTTCAGATTTCAATCGCCGGCAAAGAGGTAGATGATCATCAATACGAATTCTATCTGGAGGATGTGCCTGTTGAAATTATTGGAGCGCCGCTTACTCGACGACTGTTTCAAGAATTCTCCGGTGGCAATACAGAGGGTTCGACTTTTCCCATGTCGCCGTTAGAACTCACTCGTCTAGAAACGGGCGTCGTTTACATGGACATATGGGACATGAAGCGCGGACAATCCGTTTTACGAAGTCGTTGGGAGAAGGTATTTTGTGCGGCATATATTTATTTTATTATAATGAGTGAAGAGATCAAAAATGTAAAATTATAGTCGTATGTTCGTCTGGCTGCCGAACTTTTCTTACTGTCTGTGAAAGAAAAAAAATGCTTGCAATATTTTTCAGATATCGGTTCCGGCTAATTGTCGTCGTCCGTACGTTGACAACAGCACTGTCGACAATAACATTAATTCTTATCGTCTGATCAGCGAAGAACAAGAGCAGCCTCAACCTGAAACTTCAAAATGTCTTCATGGTTTACAGTACTACGAGCACGGTTCTCAATGGACATCGACAGTGGAGCACTGCACCATGTGTTATTGTAGTCATGGTGTGCATAGGTGTGACCCGATTTTGTGTCCACCGCTAAAATGCGCTGATAAATTTACGATACCTGGTTCTTGCTGCCAGTCTTGTTACAGTAAGTTCGATCGTCGTATACATATACATATAAGTAAAACGATGTTAATTTAGACACATTATTGCGTCTTAAGGCGGATACCAGAAATTCAGTTGTGTTGATGCATTTGGCTGATTTTTAATAATGGTAGTATTGCGGATATTCTCAAGTTATCTGGTTCAAAACATCGAATTCTGCGCTCTGCGCGGAAAAATTGAGTCTAAAAGATTGAAAGTTCGAGATATCTACAATTACAATCACATATCTGTACTGTCCTATTTTTCGTAGTGCAAGGTTTTCGTTACAAAGTTGTCCATCTTTTAATTAAACGATTGCGAATTTTCTTTATTTAAATAAGGAATATCATACGATCATTTAATATTTTAAACTATATACCGGCGGGATTTCTGTGATAAATCGCTGGAAATGGATTATCCTAACCAGTCTTAATTTTTAATTTATCTTGAATTGCAATATTTTAAAGCTTCTCGACGTCCAGAGAAATTGTGACACCACTGTATGTTATTGCTAATTTTTTACTTAATGACTAATGAATGATATGCGGTGAGAGATTGAATTTTACTGAAAATTATTCAAGTTGGGTTTCATTTTGATGAATGGGAAGGCGTCATCGAATTTTTTTTTTTGAAATATAATTGTATAATTTTAGGAAATTAGTATTACGCTTTTCTCGCTGATCTTGTCGAATGTAGGTAAGAAAATTCTCTGAATGTCGAGTAAGGATTGGATTTGGATTGTACGGAACCCTGGGGGAGGCTACTATATCGAAAAATTGCAGTTAGTTTTAATTGAATTTTTATACCAGTATTCAAGTTTTCTGATAATTGGTACTTAACTAATATATGTTATTATAAACGCATTTAAAATGGTGGTGGTAAAATTCACAATTGTGTTAATAAATCAGTAGCTTATATGCGAATGTATCTATTGTTTGGAGAACCATATAGATAATTTATAGCATACTGTGGGGAACTCTTCGTCAAACTTTTCATTTTCTACGTCTTACATGTATTTTCTTTGCCTTGCTTACTTTCTAGATGTGAGTTTGGTGGTCAATGCAAATTCTGGTAGTTGTTCACTCGGTGGACAGAATTTCTCTCCGGGCTCGTCTTGGCATCCGTATATTCCACCGCACGGCTTCTCTACGTGTACTGTTTGCAGTTGCAATGTAAAGTAGTTATAAGATAGTTTCGTTGTAACTCGAATGCTACCCTCAGTGGGCGCTGTGCATTATGATGTATTGAATTTTTATGTTTGTTTCATCTTTCGTTTTTGTAGCCCTCAACCTTACAAGTGAAGTGTGAACGTTTAAGCTGTCCGCCATTAAATTGCGATGAAAGACAGGCCATTCGGCCGGAGAACAAATCATGCTGCAAAGTGTGCCCCAACAATACGAAAAGCGTCGGTGAAGATGTGGCATTTTCCGATCAGCTTATTGTGCCGTCGACTAAAAGTCCGGGCGAAATTTTGGCAAATGGAGGTTGTAATTGTTCATATGGCGGATTGTTCGAAAATGGTCAGTCGTGGACGCCGTCTCTGTATCTACACGGTCCTCAAAATTGCATCACTTGTCGATGTAAGGTATGTATGGAAATTTCTTCGTTGTAAGAATTTGTCTTTGTGTATTTACGGTAACTGCATTCCAGTCCCTGTATTCTGCGTGGTCAAAAATTATTTTTTATTTAATTATTTCTCCACATAAATATATGTGTTGATATACCTACATTATAACTTCGTTAAGATGAGTAATTCTTAAGAAAATGATTCTCAGTTGAACTTGAAAGTTTTGGTCGCTTGTGAGTTTCGCGTAGTGGTAAAAAAATCAAAAAATGTGTATCTCCTAATAAAACAGTAAATTAAAACAACGTGTTTTATTAGAAGGAATTAGGAAATGACTTACGGGTTATATGACACAAATACGATCCTTTTTTTAGAAGAGAACTCTTCATCAGTTCTGACACACCAAGTCAGGTCAAGAAGTTCCGCACTTCTAGAAAACAGAAGTTATTTTCAAGTGCTACTATAAAAAATAGAACGCATCCTTTTCAGAGCCCTAGTTCCACACTTTCTTCCGAATAGCATGCAATTAATAATACAGTTAACATATTCCAATTTCATGTTTGCACATTTGCTGTTTCTCAAACTAATATAGGTATGATTATGAAACGAGTAGTATTACGTGTCCTAATTTTCAGACCTTTCTGTAAATTCCGAAGTCTAATTTTTACTAAATGAACGAAAAAAGTTAAAAATTGTTTATTGTTCTCATGAAAAAAGTTTTTTTCAATAGGTTTTTAAAATTAGACTTGACACAATGGCGGCTCCGAGAGGCAGGGAGTGATACCCATATGGAGTCCATTGCTCCGACCTTTTCAAAATTATATGAAAATACTTGGAATTTCTTCTGTTCTTTGGTATAAATACCAGTTTCAGAAAAAAACCGTCTCACCTATTCTCTCACTCGCGTCGTTGGAATTTTGAAATAAAAGTTCATCTAAAACCTTTTTCTAACCATTGATTTTAAAATAAGAGGATGGTAAATAAAAAATGGTCATTAATTCAGAGAAAATGAATGAATATTTTGAATTTTTACCCTTATACTGTGTGCGTTAAGTTTAGCAAAATTGCATTTAAATAAAGTTGCAATATATTTTGCTTGATGATTCCCTATAGGAAGACTCGATAGACCGAAGATATTTTGTAGAGATACACGAATAGAAGGAGATCATAGTCGCTGATTCAGGGGGTCCTCGGTTGCGCGGGTACCTCCGTAGAATTTTTTGGTGGGGAGGCAAAGAACTCGCATCGATTTTCCTGCACCACATTAATTTTTGGATTTTTCATACGATCACTGAAATTTCCGTCTAAAAATTGAAAATTTATGGAATGAAATAGAAAAAATATTGTACATCTACTGCATTAATTTAAATCTGAAGGAAATTTCACTTTATTTTATTTTTTTATTCTTTTCTATAAATTGGCTTCTGCTCTGTGGCCACTTCACTCTTGACCAATGTGCATTATGCACTACCCTTTTGGTAAAATATAAGTCGGTGCTTATAGAGAACATACATAGAAATAACCCTCCAAACCTATCATTTTTCCCATTCTGACTGGATGAAATATCAAACTTTCGAAATATTTATTTAGATAGAAAAATAATATCGTCCAAAAAGGTCTTTACAGTTTTTTTTTATCTATGTATTTTTTGTTAAACAGGATTCTCAAGTGACTTGCGAAAGAATAAAATGTACGAAGAGTTCGTGTGGCGAAGAATGCTGTAAACGAAAAGAACGTTGCAAAAAATTACTTGGCAGAATGACAGGGGTAACCAATTCATCGCGCAAACATTGACAAATGAATGTAATAATATTGTAATTGATGTGTAAATATTTATCTGGTTAACCACTGTACCGTACCTTGTAAAAATAAGAAAAACATAAATCAGTTGGATGTGTATGATTGTGACGTGTATCGATAAAATTATGATTTTATGTATTGGACTAAAATTTTAGAAGCTGAAAGTTTTATCATGTGTCTACAACGGTCATCGTTGAAATGAGAATGAGAGAAAGCTAGAGTGTATTAACGTGTTGACAAAAATTTTTGTATTTTTTTTTTTTTTTGTCGGAACTAGTCACCGTTTTTTAATTAATTGTTTTCTCGCTCTTTGCTTTTTCATTTCTTTCTCTGGTCAATAAGAATTATTGTTTGTGAAGATGTTAATTTTGATCGATATTTTTTTAATGTATGTGCCCCAAATTTGTTAAGATTTTATGCTTGATAAGTTGTTCGAGTGAAGCCATCTTTCAAAGTGATGCAATGGCTTCAGGTTATTCGGAAAAGGTCGAAGAGAGATGATGGAAATGCACATGAAGTCAGTGTGATAATTGAATTAAGGACATCCATGCATATCATGTTTAATTATTGGTTCTACCTTGAATTTGTGTGTTTTTTCAAGACCAAATAAATTTAGTTTTTTTTTTTTTTTTTTTTTTTTTTTAAAGTACCAATCATTCACTTAGATGTGTGCATTTATTTTATTTTATAAATAGTAATGGTTAATTTATTTATTCTTTTTGTTTATTATGTATCGAAATTATTGTAATTATTTTAAAAATCGTTAGCAGTATTTTAAACGTAACACTAGAATTTCGTACCCAATCAAGCATTACATGTCTTGCCTCGTGTTATAACAATCATGTAAACAACTAATGTTTGTTCTAATTTTAATTCTTGAGATTTTTCATTCTTTTTGAATGACATTTTTGATGATTTTTTTTTGACTTCTTCAAATTCTATATTGTTTCTTTTATTGCATTCGATTAAGAAAAGTTTTGTACGTGCATAAATTCAAAATAGCTTTAAGAATTTCCAAATTTAAGTCGAAATAATATCTTTAATAGAATAAATATTTTATAATACCGTTTGTCGTAATGTTTTGTTAAATTCTTGTTCGACAAAATTTATGCCGGTTATACGAACTTATGTTTGTATTAGTTCATATTGTTAATGCCTATAGTTGATAGCAGAATCTTCTTTTCCTGTAAACCTTCTCTCTTTATTTGTATGTTTTGATAGGAGCTCGCGTGTTGACAATATATAGTTTAAGGATTATAATTTGTTTTTGTCGGGACATTATATAATTATCGTTAACAGTTCCTTCATCGTAAGAATCGAAAAAGAGATAATAATAAAGTGCAAGCATTCTCTTATCATTGAACGTTTTACCTATGAGAATACTTGATGACAAAAGGGAACGAGTGATCATCGTTGTTTGTAAAAATGCTGTTTAACGTAAAAATTGAAAAAATGTTCCTATTTTTATTTTATTTAGAGATTGATGTGTAGAATTGGACAACGTATAGGTGTACCTTAATGTAATATTGTGAATTTAATTATCTTTTTTAATTCTTTTTTTTTTTGTTGTTGTAATTTTTTTTATGATTGATTTATTTTTAATATCTCTTTCTTATACGCTTATTAATATTAAATCCATTCATTATATATTTATTTCAATCCAGCAGAATGAATTTCTTACATTAATTTTTGTATTTTGAGAAGAAAAAATTAATAAATTTCTTGATTTCTATTTATCTGTTCCGTGTTAGGCTCTCGTATGATTAATTTGTGATGAAGAACCTTTGTCATTTGTTAAATTAAGCCCAAATTTACCTATCTTGAATAAAATCAAGTACCAGAAAGCAGAATTTGAGAAAATTTGAGAGTTAGATACTCAGATGTTATAAAATCATTGAGGACACGAATGAAAAACTCACAATTTTTTTTTCGGGCCTAATTCCCGTATGGGCACTATATGTTGATTCTAAAACTGACTATTGGATGTATTGAGACGAAGTAGAAATGTGAGTCTACAATATTATTCTTGATCCCATAAGATAAAAAACATGTTTGAAATTTTGAATAACTCTTTTTATCATATTTAGTGTAACAGTCTTGATATGTACTAATAACGAGCAGCATCTTGTGCTAACCCCGTGGAGTTTGTCAAGATTTTAGTAAAAATATTTTGTTCTATGATTTTTATTAATCGACTGCCTCTGTATCACGATACTATAAGTTTATTGTAGTAGAAATAATTTTATTATGGACTGCGGAGGTTATTTTTGGAAGTTGTTCGATAATTCTAATTTTACTCTGCTCTCGAGTGGAAAGTTCAATGAAAATAACTGCGTAAAAATGACATGAGTAACCTGGTGATCAGTTTATTATTTTCTTGATTATGGATACGAGCAAATAAATCGAAACCCACTGATTCGACTTAATAATCAGTGTTCTTCAGCGTTGTCAACGTCGTACCAAGGAGTAACATTGAAAGAAAAAATGCAAAAATGAATTTCCAAGTGATGTAAAAAAAATGAAAATCATTCCACCTTTAGGGGAATAATTATGTGTATTAAGTGGATTGTTGTGGGATTGGGCTGGAATTTAGGATAAGTGCATTAGCCAAGAAAAATGTGAAATGTTATCTTATTTGTTGTGGGAAGCCTTAAATTAAGGAAAACCAAAGAGCAATTCTTTTACTGTCTCTCGAGGTAACCTGTTCGTATTTTTTGGATGAAGTAGTGTTAATCTCTCGATCATCGCTTTATTTCTGTCTGAATGGAGGTTTTTACAGATTGACAGTGTAACCAATGATTGGTTTTTTGTTTTTTGAAGTTTACCTACATAGTTGACTGGTTAACATATCAAGAAATTTTGATGGTCGATGGTTGTTGTTTGAAAGCGTCATCGGTCATCACTTGAGTGATTCCATCTTGTCCGTATGAATCTAGACCCACATTTGTGTCATCCCTAATTATAGGCGTTGAAAATTAGAATAAATAATAATATTATAATGTTCTGACCTACTTTTCTCTCCTTCTCAGTTCTTACTGATATTAATTACCCACTCAATCTCTAAAAAAATAAAAATTTAGCCGTAATATATACAAGATTCATCATTCTTAATTTTTTGAGCGTTGCGAGACTGCAGAAATTAAAAGATTATTGGAATTCAAATACTTCTGTACTTTCTTCAACATTGCATTCAGGTCGCATGTTCATTATCATTTTTTACTCGTCTAATTGAGAAGACAAAGAACAATCTGGACCACTGGTGCTGTAGTTTATTACACATGTATACTGTAACAGTCAATTTTCGGTGTTCTAAAATTGCTCCTATCAAGGATATACTATGCAACTTTGTATATACACGTGCATAAAACGTGGAATATCTCTTTATCGAAGGTATGTTATTTACTTATTCCATCAAATAGGCCACTACATATAGTATATTACGACGAGGGCTACAACCACGTGAATTTGACAAATGTTTCGTGAAAACACCCTGCAGAATTGCAGGCTTACACCATTTTTAGTAGCTTCAATTGATCGGTTGTGTGGGTTTGGATTACGGACTTCATGTGTATGAAAAAATACGAATTACGACACTCGCATTAACGAAGTATCGAATAATTACTTTCCATGAAGTTTATGTCAGAAATTTTGAAAAATAAATTTGTTAATTTTTCGTTAAAACAATTTTTCACATTTTGCATAACAATAAAACAATTTATACAAGTTCTGTTTATTTTGATTTTTAGTTTTTTCATTTGATTATTTTTCTTCTTCGCTGTCCAGTTATGAGTTGAAAGATTCTTTTAATCACTTTCATGAGGTACACGTTCATCGCAATTCGTGTCTACTATTTTTCAAACGATTGAAGATGTATCACAGTTTTAATCAATAAAAATATCGATACCTATATATGAATAAAAACACTGAACTTCAACCCTTAACGACAATTTTATTAAAAATTACAAAAGCTGAAAATGAAAGCTACATTTGAAATATAATACGTATAGGTAAGTGTTTAAAATAAAATAAAAATATTTACGCATGAGATTCTTCTACACTGAAACAAAATACTTTTTATGACCTTTCCTATAACAATAAATAATTATACTTAGATGAATCGTCTTTACAAATAATATAGTTTAAGTTTTGTACTTGACGCTGAAATTAAAGATTAAGAAAACCTCGTTTAAAATTAGTATACTGGCACGTCCATTTTTTCTGTTGTAACTGATTTTTCTCCACATCGATAAACGTACGCGCTCACCGAGAGATCATCATCACTTCGAATGCAAGTTTTTTCATCTGGGCAAATGCATCTAAAATCAAATGAAAATATTTACGATATATTAGGGGGATGTACCTCTTGAAGAATTATTGTTTTTACAGAATACTATAATGTATTAGCAGTATCTAATGCGCCATTACTCATTGTGGCCTCACTTGCAATTTTTACTTTTACATATAATTATGCACATTAATTTTTTCAATACCTCTAATACCTGGAAAGTTATGCAACTATTTTTACGTATAAAGAGTTGCCTATCACGCGGATTTTTGTTTTTTTGTTCAAAAATCACTTAAATTTTTGCTCAAGTTTTTGAGATACAAATTAGCCTATATCCTATGCCAAGAGATACTCTACATATATACAAAGTTTCGTTTAAATCCGTTCAATAGAACTGGCGTGGTTGGATCACAAACTTACGCACACTACTTATTTATAATATTAATAGGATAGGATATTTTCATCCATGAGTACAGAACTGCTCAACTAACTGTGAAGAAATTTTCAGGATTTATTTTAAAAAAGGGTTGTCAAATTTGGGTTCAACGCCTCGAAAAACATTAAAAATGATGTATTACACAAAAAAATACGAAAAGTAGAATTTGGCCCCTTTCTTGAGCCCATTAAAATTAATCAATGACCTAAATGAAAAAAGTATCATCAAATTTAAATTTGGCACCTTAAAAACTATTAACGACAGTGTACTACTCAATAAATGATAAAAAATCAAATTTGACTCTATTTTGAAAAATGGGTCGAATGAATCAATTAACGTCAAATTCGAACTCACCGTCTCAAAAAACACTAAAAATCATGTATTACCCAATAAAATACGAAATGTCGAAATTGGCTTTATTTTTGAGCCCCTAATGGAATTTAAAGACGGATCGAGTAGAAAAATTAACGTAAAACTCGAACTCATCGCCTTAAAAAACATATACTCATAGGTATGGATGCATGCATCAACAACATTGTACAAACTTTGTGTTATGTTGTTCAATTTCGATGTGAGGGAGTGGTGGTGTTCAGGAAAGTGCCAAAAAATTAGTTTTTGGCCCATATCTGTGGCCCCTTTCTCATTTTCAAAATTTCGAAAAAATTAGATCTGGATGTGATACTCAGGCACCTACATAATAATTTTCAACTTCCTAGTTCAATGGGAAGTATAAAAGAATAAACCTATACACCTTTATAATAGCTAAAATATACATTGTTAGCCTACATTTTTAGAATTTCAAAAGAAATTTTTTTGGAATTGATATTCAGATATAGCCTCATATAAATTTTTAGCCTTCTAGCTCAATGGAAAGTACGAAAAATAAATGCGGACGAATCAGGACGTATTCGAATAATTATTATATGTACCTATTATTAGAATGGAGCTTCGATGTCCAAGAGAGATTAAAAAAATCTTCATATAATTTGGAAGAGGAGGAAACATATATACTTGAGACCTCCACGGAGTTACTCTTGTAGACACTGCCCTATATTCTGTGTAATATTAGTGTGATAATTTCAGTAAATACCTATATTTACAACAAAGTTGCAGGTACCTATACGACCTATAATTAATTAAAATAAAATTGAAGAATTTAAAGGTCTAGAAAATTTGTTTGAAGAAAATGTAAAATTCGACTCAAGAAAATAAAGCATTAATTTGGACACCGTTCAAAAGTTAGGGCCTGAATAACCCCGTTGAAATGAGAACATACTAAAGCCAGGATTAGCTGGCCGAAGGTATTGTTGATTAAAAAAAAACTTTAAATTAAAGGTTAAATTCAGGTCGGAAATAAGTCACGATTCACGAACGAGTCGCCAAAACAATAAAGCTAATTAAATCTGATTTCTGATGGACTGAAAATATAGATTTTTATTTTTCGGTTACAAATGGTCGTAGATGTACAATAATTTTATGATATTTTTGATTCACGTAGTTCAGGTTTGGCATGCACAAAAAAGGTGAGTACTGTTGGTCAAGAAAAAAAAAAAAAATCGTGATAAAAATTTTATGAATTTCTCAACTGAAAAAAAATAAAAAAAATAAACTTGCCTATTCCTCTAACTTTTCGAGCTCTCCTTTTGAAGGTGTAGGTTACGAAATGACCTCCATTCCTCCAAATAATGGAATATTTACCCTAAAACTCCAATACTTTTGATAGGTACGATAATTTTTATAATATAGCGTCAAAAATTCGCATTTTATTCTTCAAAACAATGTTGACTTGCCAGGTAGACATAAAAAAATGCCATTATTTGTATACTTACGTGTTTTTCATGAAGTAATCCACTCGCCTGGTGTAAGGAATATAGACAGCCCAGCCACATGGCGTAGTCGAGTGACAAATTTTCGTCTAAAAAACAAATTAAAAATAATAACCCATTAATCTTGATTATCGTTTTATGTTTATTTTTTCTTCTTCAATGGTACCGAAGTCGATGCTTCTGCATCAGATGGGAATATCGATTATTCAGAAACAAAATTCGCAACAGTAGTCGTCCATTGACAATACCATTGCTTACGAAATTGACGTAAATAAATTGATGCAGTCATATGTTGGATCGATTAAGAGACATACATACAAACTTAAATATTGGGCAATACCTCAGTATCTTATTTCGAGTAGGTACCTAGGTAATGAGTTTCGTATTACGAGAATGAACTTTGACCTGCATAATGTAAGTGTTTAGATACATATTTAATTGTTTGTTTGGCAAAATTACCAGATAAACATCGAGTTTCATCAACAGGAACTGGCATTTTACGGCAAACTCGAGATAGAAAAAAACTTTATCGGGTTTGGCGCAGGTAAGACCTTGTTATTTAGATTTTTTATTCTCAAATTTCGCAAAAAGTATATGTTTTGAGTAAATTTGTACTTATATCGCTGCGCAAGAACATATTTCAACTATTTATACTAAATTATAAGATTAGAAGCCCGAAGCTGCTTTGGCTTGTGCCGGCCCTGGATTTTTGCAGGCATTTGGGTAACACTATAGAATTTGTTGTTTTAGCGAAAACTACGAAATTTTTTTTTGTGTATGTGTGTATGGCTGTGTGGGTGGTGGTGCATGAGCATCAAATTTGAAGGAATATATTGGCGAAATAATTTTAATGAACGAATTAATTTCGGCTGACTTGTACATTTATTTTAGTGATACTTATAGTATTATTTAATGAAAAGTTACCAAATTTTCATGGAATCATTTTTAAAGAATGCCAACTTAATACAGGTTAAGTTCAAGAAGTTACTCTGTAATTTGAATAAAATTCCATCACAAAGGCAAAAAAAGAACTAACTAAAATGGATGTGTCTGATTCAAAAATTCTGATCATTAACCTGGTATCTATACATTTTAATAACGACTAACTGTAGCTTATACGTATGAATCCAACATCAAAAGAAAATGAGCCAAAAACTTTCTTTCGGAATTCTGCGACTTAAACTTTCAAATTTTGGTTTTATCTACCCCATATGACTATATTTTACATTTTAGAATTTTGGAGGCCCATTAATTTGAATACTTAATCTTGAACAAAGTTTTTATTTGAAAAACTTTTTTTTTGGCTTTCTACTTATGAGAAGCGAGAAGTTGAAAAATAGTAAGAAAATCAAAAATGACATTTATATAATAGTATCTAAATTCCCTGTAGTCTCCTGTTTCCTACAATAATTATACAATTCATTATACTTTTCATTGAATTTCTGTTTTAAAAATCCTATTGTTTGAATAATATAGTCAAAATTATAACATTTCAGCAAAAAAAAAAAAAATAAATTTTCAAAACTATGATTCCTACTGAAATTCTAATCCTAGATCCTGAAAACAAGGAGCGCAGTGTTGACTGGTGCACTGAAACTATTTCCACCAGTTTCAAAATGTACACAATAAAATTTCCCAAAAAAAAATTTTGTTTTATCTTTGAGGAATACCTTGTTGTGAGAGATATTCACACGTAGAAGGTAATCAACTATTTTGCGTGTTCTGCCATTTCATACGTTAAGGTATGGGAGAGCCAAATCCAAGGTAAACACCTGCAATTTTGTAGCCTGTTTTGTGAGCTTATATACCAAATTTGGCACACACACACAGATACACATACGTACATATATATATGGTATTATGTCATATATTACGTCATTTCCTGTCTCTGTAAGGTGATAAGAAATGACTCAGCGTGTTTGGTACCAGTCCGTGACATCATTGAGATTCTTTTCAGGTAATTTGTCATGGCCCATATAGTGTATCTTACCTGTATATATGTACAGGTATGAACATACAAACATACATGCACGTATTTGGTTTAATGTCATAGAGACAAAATATGCCAGCCTTTTGGCAGCAACTGTTGTCGAGGGATTCGAGCCCCTATACGTCATAGAGTATTGTCCCCACAATTTTTATGAACCTTTTTGTCAGAATTGCCTCAACGGATTTTCATGATTCTGTATTTTATTTTATTGCTAAATGTCTTTGAGTATATATTATGTTAGGGGAAGTTGATTCGTATAACATTTCTATACATAGCTGCTACCAGACACAGATAGCGTTTTTGGGGAATGAAATTACTCCGTTTTACACGTTACTATAAGTACGAATATAATTATAGATATACATCTCACAGTAATTTCGTTTCCTAAAATACTCTATCGTTGAAGAATGGAACTACAGGAGAATCAGTCCTCCATTACATAAAGGTATTATACTCAAAGCTGAACATCTTCTACAAAAACAGATGGAAGGAGTTTTTGAAATAATTTTTTTAAAGTGAAATAGACAACTTTTTGCGATGAAAAACATGTAAAAAAAAGGTATATTTAGTGAAAATATCAAAAATCAGGCCTAAATAATTTAAATCCAGAACCCCGTATTCAAGTTTAAGTTAATTTTGGGTGAAAGTGTAGTGTGGGGACTCACTGGTATGAGGTAAAAGGGACTCGGACCCCTCGACGACAGTCGCCGCCCCAAAGGGCAGGCCAATTATTCGTCTATATGACGTTAAACACACAAAACTCGTTCAATCGTAATTACCTGCATGTACTTGCAGGTAATGTACGAGTACTGAATCGTGACACGGTATGATGACGTCACGATTTGTACACGAACCAGCCAGACATCTCTTATCTTGGTAGGGGATGATGTGACCTGGCCGTTCTCACTAACGTACGTATTACCTTACGTACGTGTGTTTGTGTGCGTGTGCCAAAACCAGTGTATAAACTCTCAGAACCGGCTATAAAATCGCCAGTGTTCGGTCTGGTTCTGGCTTACCCGTACTTACGTACGAAGTGGCTGAACACGCTTAAATTCTGTTGAATTTCCTTCTGGTGAGAATATCTCTCACAACAAGGTATTCCACTTGTAGCTAAAATTTCAGTTCTGTATCTCTGATAGTTTTTAAAAAAAGGTACGTAAAAATGGTCAATTTTACATTGAAAATGGCCCATTTCTCACTCCTCTTAATCTTTCAAAACTAATTAAATTACAAAATAATTTAGATACAGCGACGTTTTTTACCACCTCATGACTTCGTCTTCATTTTCTACCAACTTGAAGAAAAATAATATTGTGAAAATATTATGTTACCTAATTTAACAAATTTTTCGTGCGATGGTTTCTTTTCATATTCAAAAACAGCTGAAATGTCCAACCAACTGATTTTACTCTACAAGATCACCGGAAGTTAATCGGAAAAACTCGACTAAATCGATATTTTTGGGATCGAAAAAACATAATATTCCTCTTGCAAAATGATGAAAAATGCTTCCTTTTTGAGTTATCTCCCAACAAAAATCTGATGCAGTTCCCCAAAAAGTGACAAAAACGAATGAAATTTTTTGAGTAAAAAAGTCTATTTATGTTATTTATTTTCACTCATCTTTTAGAGTTTTACCTAGGTACCCATATTTGAGGGATACACCAAGAGGTATACCGTACCTTCTTGCAAAAATCCAATAATTTTCTTGAAAAATAGGGGTTGAAAATGAAAATTATGTAAAAATTGTTCATACTCTAAAACAACATTTCAACTCCACTCACTCCTGTTATTCCCATATCAAACGTGATCTTAATGAATACTTTTGACTGAATTTTATATTTAAATCCTGTTTTTTTCGAAAACTATGGCGTTTTCACGGACTGGTGAGGTATACGTTTCTGTATTTCTTTTCACGAATGAAAGGGCGGGGTGAGACCCAGTTTTTGATAGAATAAGGGCTAAAAAGATATGGCTATTTAAAACGAAGCAACTCCTCTTCTCCTAAATTTGATTAAAATTTTAAACACTAGGTAGATGAAAGCAAATAGTAACATAAATACTCACTTCCTTATGTCAAATTTTGTTCATTTTTGTCGATTTTTTGGGAACGTAAATGATTATTCCTCCCCACTTTTAGCTCGGAAAGGAAGCGTTTCATAACATTTTGCAAGATGATTTTCTTTGTTTTTTCGATCTCACGAATTGATCTTGGAAATTATGCTGCTTAACTTTTGCACTTCTTGTAGCCTATGAATAGGGTTTCTGCATTTTTTTAATAATCTGTGAATGAAGAAATCAAATTCGAAAAGCAGGTGGACTATTATAGGTATCTTAAGAATTATAACATTCTTATTTCTGTTCAGTAACCAGTCTATTAAGCATATAAATACCTAATTTGTTATCAACATTAAAAAAAAAAATCCTTGGTTGGCAACCACTTTTACACCCTTTACTATACATATAATATACCTATACAGTGCTGAGTACGACTTCATATTTACTTTTCATTCTTATGAACAGAGAAAACCGATCTGAAAAATATAAGTATGTAGGTTCTTGAATGAAATTCGAATAGGTAGGTATATACATTCAAAACAAGATGAATTGTATTTCGTAATTTCTCTTTGCCTATACTGATTTGCAGATCGTTTCCACGAATAAGTAGGTACTTAAAATAAAAAATGTTTTTTTTAGCTTTTTTTTTTTTTTTTTTTTTTGTAAATTTCTTAAAGTAATTTTATTTTATTCGTTATCGATTTCGTGAATCATAATGACGCAAGATATTTGTTACATTCTCCGACGAATATAAAAAATTCATTTGAACAAAGGGTATTCATTATTATTTTTACTCTTTCGCTACAGCATACGGCCTGAAAAAAATTCTCAATTATGTTGTATTTGTGAAGTCTTTATGAAGCAATCGTAATTGGTATCTACGTCTGTGTGACTGCGATATTTTACGGTGAGCATTTGATTTAAAATGAACCGGAGATGAGGTGTAATAGAAAATTAATTTTTATTTCTTTTAATGCCTTCGCCTCTCCATTGAAAAACGGCTGAAACAAAATTTTTAGACAGAAAATTGAAAAATACTTTCCCATTTCTTAGGTGTTCAATGATCTTTTTAAAATTTATGATTTTCATTAATATGGCTGGGCTGAAATTATTCATTTTTTCACAAATCGTGAATCTTTTGGGAAAAAAAGTTTTTGGATTTGTTCAATAATTTTCTGTTAAGCCTAAATATTTCAACCAAATATTTTTCTATTAAAATCTTTTTCAAGGAAGAAGGAATGTTATACCTTGAATTTCAAATTTTTTTTTCATTTTAATCAAATTTAAATTATAATCCAGTCAAACCTTACAAAAAAAAAAAAAAAAAAAAAAATCACGCATAAACTTTAACTAAATAGGGTTGTTGGGTGGGTCCCCTAGATTAACATACTAAAAGTTTCATCCTCCCCACCTATTGAATTTTTTTGGAGGAAAGTGTTTGTCCCCCAAAATTTTGTTTTTTGCGTTTTTCTCCGCGAATTTTGGTTTTATGATAAACATAGTTCATTAAAAAAATTGTTCAAAATAAAAATTTCTTACAAAAAATGTGACGCGGAGTTTTTTATCTAACGTCTTCATTTCCTTCCAGAGTCTTGAAAACAACCAAATTCAGTGAATATAGTTGTTTTCAAGACTCGCTGGAGGGAAGGGGGCGTCATACAAAAAACTTTGAAGGTGGAAGGGATCGTAAAAGATTATGGAAGGGGAGTGGATGGGTAGAAATATGTAATGGGTTTACGATTTATTTATATAGTATAATAATTTCATATATCCATATAATCTATTGAACATGTGCAGTGAAGAATGGTTTTTCAAGACTCTCTGGAGGGAAAGGAAAGCGTCGGGAAAAAAATTACAGATCATCTTTTTTGTGAAAAATTTTATGCTAAACAATTTCGTACTGTTCTATTTTTATCACAAAATCAAAATTCGAGGAGAAAAACGCAAAAAACCAAATTTTGGGGAATAAACACCCCCTTCCCAAAAATAAAAACAGTGGAGGGAGTGCAACTTTTAGTATGTTATTTCAGGAGACTCACTCAACAACACTATATAGTTAAAGTTTGTGTGCTAATTTTTATCCAGTTTGCTTGCAAATGGGGTATTAAAATTGACCTCACAAAAGAGTTAGGGGTGGGGATGATGAAAATAATCCGTTTTGTGAAAAAAAAAAAAAGGGACTGGTACCATTTTTTCATTTTGATCTAATTTATATACATGTATACTCTCTCCATTTCCATCTCATCTCCATCTGCAAACTGGGTTTTCTAGTGAAGCATTACTGTGCTAATTTTTTTTTTTTTTTTTTTTTTTTTCATTTTGATGCTAATTTAACTGGACTATTAGCAAAGTCTGAACCTGTTTTTTGCCATTTTAAAAATGAAAAATAGTAAAAAATGTTCTCTTCACTTTCATGGACTATAAATATCTATCATGTGAGCCATTGCTTTCTTGAACCAAACATGCCATCTCTTGGGACTTACCCTTAAACCATAAAGAGACCTTCTAAGGTGATACACATTACTTCTTTTAAATTCATCAGACTTATTTATACTGTCTGGAATTTTCATATAAATTCGGTTTTTCTAATTCACCATTTAGAAAATCAATATCGAGATCTGTTTAAATTATATTCCAACTTAATTACTTGCTAAAGCTCTGGAAAAAGCCAAAAATGTTGCGCATTCCATTAAGTTACCTACCAATTTGAATGTATAAATTTTTCAATTTAGTTAGTGCAGACTCCCTTTTACCTGGGGGAGGGCACTGGGAACACTACGCCCTCGGTAGAAAAGTCTCAATAAGCGAAAAAGAGAGGAAAAGGTAGGAAAAGAGAGGAAAAGAAAGGAAAAAAGAGAGAAAGTGTTGAGACGTCCCACCACTGTCTCTTTGAAAATATAAAATTACAAAAGAGGCGGCACGAATATCTTTTCTTCTGTAGCAACTTATACCTGAAAATGACACTGGGACAGTTTTAAATTTTGGATACTTAGTTTAAAAAAAAACCTGTTGCTGCATTACCGAATTAACAATTTGGAGAGACAAGTTTTGTCAGCCAGCCGACTGCACTTAGCATTCGTTTGTAAACCGTATTAGCAGTACCAAAGAGGAAATCGTATTATAGACCCTATAACCATTATCTGAGTATCTAATCATCGTATTCGGTTCATTGCAAAGGTAAAAAATATACTTTCACTGGGCTAAAGCAACTGAACTGATTCATGCGTAGTTATAAAGGTGTATGTTTATCATACTCACACAAAAAAATAAATAAATGGGTAAATAAAATTTACTACAGGTACCTTCGTATAAGCTGTTTGTGAAGCTTATCACATTTCTAAATTTATAATTTCATTGATGGAAAAACAAATAGAGAGAAATTTAATAAAAAAGACGTAGTAACACGAACTGCGCTTTTACATTGATTGGTTTTAACGTACTTAGGTACCTATATTGTATAAATTATTTGGACGTATAAACCGACTTCAACAATGAAAAGCATTAAAAATAGCACAGTATATGGAAATATAATCCTATATTAATATTATAAATTAGTAGTGTGCGTAAGTTTGTGACCCAATCACATCCAAAACTCTACTGAACGGATTTGAATAAAACTTGGTACATAGGTACACAGAGTATCGCCTGGCACAAACTTCTATTTTTGGTGGTGGGAATAACATTGACCCACAGTTGCCCCTGGGTATAGTTCCGTTACTGATCACGAGTATTAGCTTGTAATATTAGAGTGCGGATTTTTTGGTTTTATTAAGGTTAAAATTTGGCAATAAAAACTGTATTTTCGGAATTATTTGGCAAAAACGAAAAAAAAGTTTTTAAACAATAAAAATTATGTATTTTTTATTCCAGAAATTCAATGAGCTCATTTCCAGAGCTCTAAACATCTGTCGTTCATTAACAGAATGGATTCTTAGCGATAATTCAGCTCCCTGAAATTTGAGTTTTTCTTTCCTACAGACCATAAAAACAGCAACTAAAAACTTCAAATTTCAATTTTCTCTCCAATTCTAGAGTTTTTTTTTTCGCTATTACATCATTTTTGGCATTGAAATAAAAATTTTTTCCCAGCCCCCAACCTATGAAACGAACTTTAAGTTGAAGAATTCTCGCCCTACTTATAATTTATTTGAATTTAGCTCTCAGTGTTTCCATATTTACCAACCAGTCTAGATCAGCTACAAAATAACGCAACAAAACAATTTCTTGTTTGAATCCAGCTACACTCTCCATCTTTCAATCAAACTGATATTTTATCCTAAAACAGGTTTATCAAATGTATAGGATAAATATTTTGTCAATAATTTGGCTTTAGAAATTGAATCCACAATCCAATGGAATAAAGAACGATGCTTTAGAGTCTTTGACTATATAGTATTGAACCAGTAAAATTCCATAAGACCAATGTACTTTTTAATGTCATGCTGGTGAATAAGTACGAAACCCCGGTGTGTTGCATATTTTGAGGTTATGCTTGAGCTCACAAATTTAGAATACATATGATAAAGACATCCCTTAAATTCACACGGATAGTGTAAATAAATACAAAGAAAAGTGTGTCAAAAGGTACACTCTGGTTGCCTATTCAGCGCCTGCATGTCTAGCCAAAAATCAACTTTCTTTACTGATCCAGTAATATGTAGTAAAAGTTTAGATTATATATATACACTGTTGACCCAGGTATTTTAATTGTTTTTCAATTTCATCTTCTAAGTATATTTTATTCCATGGAATATTACAGAAGAACATATCGAGGGAGTATATAAAGGGTCCTGAAAGTCTAACTCCCTTAGTAAAAAAAAAAGACTTGACCTCCAAATTTTTTTGTACATTTTGGTGAATCAAATCTGGGACTTACATATTCGCCAGCTAAAAGCGGTGAACTTAACCACATGGCCATTCCACCGTTGGCTATAACCGGCGAATGTATGTTGTGTAGGACAAGGTATGGTGGTACCCACAAAAGTGTATCTTTATCAGTTTTGATGATTTTTTATTGTGAGGATGGTTAGAAGAGACCACTGTGAATGTGTGGACACCCCACTTACGATGAAGCTATAAGCTACATACGCCCTTTAAACATATCTACGTATAGGTAACTTAAAAAGCTTCACTCATTTCTGTCACTGAGGGATAAAACTCTATTAACGAAAAAACCACCACATGACATTCTCATTTCACACTGCATGATTTTGCAATCCTTTATTTTGAAATGTTATCTAAAATTGTGGCCCGAAATTACCATTACATATTGTCCACAATGACCATAAATACAGAGTGTATTTACTTAGCGTCAATAAATTAAAACTGAGACGGAAGCTTATAATATTGCATAACTGATTGATGAGAATCGTTATCAGAAAACTTTCATTTTATTTGTAGCAAATTGATGTCCGGAGGCATGAACAGACTTTTGGCAAATTAAAGAACGCTTCGTGACTTCAGCATGTGCACCTTATCGTAAAATTATACGATATGACATGCGATCAATGAATGATTGTAGTAGACGAATACCTAATGGATAAGTAAGGTATTCGTCGTATTTCTATTCATTATACTGTCTTACTTTTTTTTTTTTTTTTTTTTTTTCATTCATTTGGAAGACATAACCATCTTATGGGTATATGTATATGTAAAAATTTTCGAATCAACATTACAAAATAGTTCATGAATATTCATTTAATAAATTCGTCGTACTGCGTTGTAGGTACTCACTGAATGAAAATTTACCATTTGCATCTCCTGTTGTTTCTGGACTGTCTGCCTTTCGTTTTATATTAGGTACCTCCTATACGTATAATACCTTTGTATTTTAAATGTTATGAATCGGGGATAGCTAAGCGTGTCAATGAACGGTAAAAAGTTAAATGAAAGCTTGTAAAAGCGTTTCTTTCATTAGATTCTTAAAGTGAGAAAAAAAAAGAAGAAAAAAAAAGATCTACGTTACCTATGACCGGTCTATAATGTATAATTTAGTCTTGAGCCGGAGAGAGAAGGCGAAAGCTTCGTCCAGGTATTTCTCGAAAATCTTTTTTCGATCTCTCTCCACATCCTCGAAGGGAAATTTTCAAAGCACTCCACAGTTATTTGTCATATAAATACGAATAAATTTAAAATTTAAAATTATTAGGCTACTAAAGACAAGTAATAATTGGATGTTGACGAAAAATAGAATTTTCTCAATTTATAGCTGATTCAAAAAAATTAATTTTTTTTTTGGCTGCTCAAAAGATTGTTTTTCTTCTTTCTTTACTAGCCAAAAGTTATAGCCCTAAACAGTAAGGTTGCACAAATAATGGACCATTTATTTTCAAATTAAACATCCGAATCCATCCGTTCCACTTCCAAGTTCTGAATTTGACACTGCCCTCGTGCATGTGTGCCACTACTCTTGCACTATAATGGAAGCCATATTGCGAATTGGTGAAAGTTAGGGTCTTCAGTTTCTCTTTTATAGTCTTCTTGATGGTTCTAATGTATAGATGTGAATTACAAAATTACTTGAATACAATGAAATCAATACACAAGTTAGGTAATGAGTGATTTCACAGCAAATAAAATAACAGCAAGTCTGCTATATCTTCTCTTCTTAGCAACAGTTTAATATTCCCTTCAATAGCTCCTACCCTTGAAACATAAAAAGTTGATTAAAACTTTTGACAAAATATTAAAATAGAGCATGTCTGTTCCCAATTTCGTGACTATTGCTTGAAAATACCCATTTTTAGAGCCCTCTGGAGACCACCCTGTCATGGTCAACATACAAAGTGGCATGCCTTGGACAAGATCCCCACCATCATTCAAAAGATCCCTCCACTGGTAATGTGCGGTTGTGTACTACAATCACCAACTTCACCTGAGAAACAATAAAAAATTTTCACCAATTAAGCACTTGTTGTTTGCTCCCAGACTCCCACTACCAAACTGTAATCTATCTTCGAGGATATATATATATATATGATGAAGATGACATGCTACTGTTTTACAATGGGATCAACTGTCGTTAACATCTACACCAAGCACGTGTGCATCGATGTATGAAATATCCCACACCAACTGACATTGACCAATCAAAATAATTAGATTATCAGGAATAAGGTACTTCAAATGCCAGTGTTTATAAACAAATGTATGTGGGAATTTTATTCTCCAATAAAATTTTTAGAAAGATAAACATGTGGTACCAGCAGCACTATTCATAGGTGCAACACCAAAACCACCTTTGTGTCGTCTCCATCATGCATATAACCTCAATGTAATCTATCCATCAGCAATAAGTGATAACAGCTAATGATGAAAAATTTGCCTTGAACAAATGTGATGTTTAGATCTGCAATCTGCCTATCATCAAATTTTGCGATTAACGATAAGCACAACAGATAGAAGATGCCTCCTACTGAATCTTTAATCATAGTTAATATTTTAATAATTTAACATCGGCTTGTATTATTGAATTTTATAAATTAATATTTAGAATTTGGATACTGACTTAAAAATATGATTTTTTTACTTTTCAGTGTACACTGCCCATGCTCGGTGAACTACTCATACATAAATAAATAAGAAATATTCACAATTAGTTATGTATAGTATGTTACATACCAAGTCTTAAAATGTACCATCCTAGATTGATACTGTAATGGCCAAAAGAGGTGGTAATAGTACCAATTAGAACCACTTTCAATGTTACACCATATGGGAAATATTCTATGAATATTTCTCTTATATTTTAAAATAGTTGATTTAGTTATCCACAGACTATTGTGGACCTTAACGTTGAATGAGACTAATACAATTAATACGATTAATATTTCAAACAGTTTTACTAAAATTTGGTAGTTAATAGGAGGTAATAATATTTCAAACACAAATAATTCAATATTGGGTAAAGCCTTTAGACATTAAGTGTCTAGTAAAATAAATAAGTAAGTAAACGTAAAGAACCAGTAACTGAACATCGAGTGTATCGTTACTAGGATTTATATACCCATTCAGGGTACCTAGGTGCACATGATTGAATATGGTGGATAGACTAAGAGAGGTAGGGATTTGTTATAATAGGGATTTGCTAATTCGTAATAATATCGAGGGACGGGTATATTTAGATCACTGAATATGGAGATGGGATTCTTCTTTTCATGACATTTAGGATGGGTGATATTAGTTTGTTTACAAAAGAGTATTGGGATGTTTAGATTATGGTCGAATACCTATATTTCTGGTATTTGAAACAGTGTTAACGAATATTGTTCGTCATACTTAAAAATAGACGAAAATATACGTTACAGATACAGCCAGTTTTGTACAAATCGAAGAAGGTATCAAGCATTTTGTATCAATTTTGGATTTTGGTGAAGGATTTAACATGTTGTATACATATGTTACAAATCACCCGTGAATGTCAACATACGTAAAATTTTGCGGTGAAACTCCAAAAAAATATCCCTTTTTGGACATTTGCTGATGAAAGCTGATATACACCAAGTGGTAGAGGTGAATGTTGATAGTAAAATTACGTTTTTTTTCCTAGTTAAATCTAACATTTATGAGGGAGTTTTGCCCCTCAGCTTTACACTGCTTTTCCCAGCCTTATGAGGAGGGCTTTACCCCACTTAAACCTCCCTCCAAGTGATGTAAGTTACATATTTACTATAACTTCGGAGGGAAAATAAGAGAATTTGAATGCCTAAATATAGGTAACACCTTTTATTAAAACGTACCCACTCCTATCCGTAGGTATTTTCACGATATCAAGATTAATAATGTATTTACGTAGATTTTCTTTGAAAACCTATACATAAAAAAAGGATCCAAAATATTTCGCAAAGAATAATATTGATCTTTTTTTATTGTAGAACAAATTTCGTTTATAATGATGGACAATACGAAAACAACAAAAACCGGGTCCATTTAAAAATGAAATCGGTTAACCTTTTTTCCCCCTTTCACTATGGTCGGGCTATTATACAAGAATTTAATATATAGGTATATCTGTACCTATGGGTATCATATTGAAAGAAAATGGGCGAATGAGACACACAAATTTATCAAATTAAGCTTCTGATATTCAGGTCCGTGCGTAGGATAACGTGAGGAACCAAACTGTTTTTTTTTTCTTTTTAATGGAAACAAATGCATGATTTGACGATAAAATTAATGACCTGCTGAATGAACCCCAACTCCTCTGTGTATGTTGAAATTAAGTAATACAAAACTTAACAATTCGATCTGTTTCAATAGTGGATACCTATACCTATGTAGGTATAGGCTCACATATAGAAAACGAGTTGGATTTGATTTTTGTTTTTATTTTTCAGTTCTTGCTTCCCAGTTTTGCGGAATTCACTCTTTTTTTTGGATCTTGTTTAGGGAAATAAAAAAAAAAAATCAAAAATCGTAGGCATAATTAGTGGTGTATTAACATACTATAGCTTAGAAGCATAATATCAGAGATGTTCAACTTTCTATGACGAAATCAAAATTTCAAATGAGGTTTTAAATATATCCTAAAAGAATGAGTCAGAAATTTCCATTAAAATGACCTGCACTAGCGGTTTCTGGCGGCATTAAATTCTCTCATCTGATGATAATGGTATTTGGCCTAAATGTTGTTCGATAGGTACGTTTCCAAAAAGTGTGGCAATATGGTTGTTATTACTCATTATTTTTATTTTAGGTATTTTAAAATTTTCGAACAAATATTAAACTTGGGGAAAAATCTGACAGATAAGTTTCATAGGTTGTTAACGGTGAAGAACGATGAGGCGTGAAAAATAAGTTTTTCTTTCGCGAAAAACAACCAGTTAGGTAAGTTAATACGTTTTAAGAAAATTTAAAAATAAAAATATCACATCGAAAAGAAAATCAATGTTTTATTTTCTCGAATTCGTTATCAGAATATTTTGTTATGGGTGGAGGAATCAGATCATTTTAAAATGATCTTAATTTCACTGCATTTAGTCAAGGAAAAATTGTTATCATCGTCGATAAATATAAGGTAGTAGGTATATACCTACCTACTTTAGGTAAGTTATTAATTTTCTGCCAGAATTTAGTATGAAATAAACTTCAATGAGAAGAATAATTTTTTAAGTGAAAATATTTGGAATACCTATAATCAAAGTTTAGTAACCCAGACTAACTTAAAATTAGCCTCGATGTTTCATAGATGGTTTCATCCTTTCACATTCGAACGTTTTGCTGCAAATTCTCATAAATTTCCAATTAACAATAATAAGTACCTATTAAAAAGAACTGTAATTATTATACCTATTTTAAAAATAAGAAAAAAATTGAAGGGGTCAGTTTCAACAGCTAAAGTGTTTTTTTAAATAAGTTACCTATTGGAAATAAAACTGTTAGATAGGTAGATACCAATTTAATAGAAGCTCTAATATTGTTTGTGGAATACCATGTCGTGAGAAAGTATTCTCACCAGAATGTAAATTCAACAGAATTTAAGCGTGTTCAGCCACTTCTTATATTACATATGGGTAAGCCAAAACCAAGGCGAATACTGATGATTTTAGAGCTGGTTTGGATGGTTTTTATACTGGCTTATTTACACGCACATAAACACACATACGTAAGAAATATGTACGTTGGTGAGAACAGCCTGGTTACATCATCCCCTATTGCGATAAGAGATGGTTGGCCGGTTTGTGTACAGATTGTGACATCATTCTATTGTCACAATTCGGTACTCGTACATTACCTGCATGTACTTGCAGGTAATTACGATCAAACGTAATTTGTGCAAGTTTTACATCACAAGGACAAATATTTGCCTGCCCTTTGGGGCAACGACTGTTGTCAAGGGGTCCAAGCCCCTATCCCTCATACGTGTGAGTCCCCACATTGTTCATTGGGTTCATTTTGAATTTCTGGAGAGTCATAGGTTCCCAACACCTTCTGTTAAGAGTAAGAACTCAGTTCAACTTCAGGGGTCTAGTTCTGTGTGAATTCTGCGAAGTCACTATTGCAAAAAAAATATCGTTGATCATTGCATTTATTATTATAAGCTTTTATTCTGCTCAAAACTGCGATTTTAAAATATAATAATACTGCGGCCAAACTTGCCCAACAAAATAATATTTATTTCGCATGAAGCTAATGCCAAAAAATAAATAAATAAAACCTTAACTTTTAAAAATGCGTTTTTAACTTAAAGTTATTATAAACTTTTATTATAAGCTTTTATTCTACTCACTACTGCGATTTTAAAATATACCAATACTGAGCCAACCTTCCGCAACGAAATAATACTTATTTTGCATGAAACTAAAGCCAAAAAAACATACCTAAATAAAAAGCTTATCTTCTAAAAACGCATTTTTAGCATAAACATTCTACTCACTACTGCGATTTTAAAATATACCAATACTGCAGCAAACCTTCCCCAACAAAATAATGTTTATTTCACATGAAGCTAAAGCTAAAAGAAAATAAAAGCTTATTTTTTTTTAAATTTGTTTTTAACCTAAACTTATTTTGAAATGGTTAAAATTAGAATACAATAATAAAAAAAAAATTTTGTTGGGATTTGATTTCCTCAAGACTGCTCTCTACCTGAGACAACCTACAACTATATATATATGAAATACCTATACTGATTTATATTGTACTTGTATATGACTATGTGGTAACACTGGGTACAATATATCGAATACAGGGATTTGTACATTCTATGTTACATTGACTAGCTAGTTCCTGAATAAACCCAGTTTATGAAAGTTATTTTTATGTGTTGTTTCTTTGTTCATCCTCATTCACCTCTTAACACATTTATCTCAAAACCGTTGGGTACTCTCAATTAAAGCTATATGGACTATTTATGGCTGGTTTTTCAATAGCCAGCTAAAAAATTTAACATTCAGCTTGTGCTAAAATCTTATTTAACTCTTAGCGATGCCAGTTAAACTAATGGAGCTTTTAACTGAGAATGGAAAAACCAGTACATACTTAGACAAGTTGATGTGCTCCCATGAAGCCAATGTAATAAAATTGGCATAAGTTTTTAGTTGGGACAAATTATCCCACTAGCAGCACACATGCATTAACTCTTCAAAGTGAAGCAAATTTAAATCGCAAACGACACTAGCGCTTACTTATAGTGGGATAAAATTTTCCTATTAACTTTTGAAACCATTTTCTTATCAGAGTGTGCTAGTGATGGTAACGAGCCTGTGATTTTTATTTTCACGCTCAAGCATTTTAAGCATTTGCTGAGCAAATGCTTCAAAAACAAGTGCTTGACATTTTAAAGTATATTCTTAGTTTCAGCATACACTTACTTTTGAGTAAATAGAGAACTTACGAGCATTTTCAAAAGTTCTGGCTTCTGACCTAAGTGGATGAAAAATTGAAAATCTGTTGTTTGTCTCAAATATCAAATTCAAAATAATAATATTTTTCCCTGTTCCTTTAGGACCACACTGGCGTACGTAATAGAATTTGCTCTGTATTCTCCAGCTAATATTTAATTCCCGAGCACTTTAAGCATGAGCAAGTACTGAGTAAATGTCTAAGCATACTTGGCATTTGCTGATCAATAATAAATGTTTGAGCAATTACCATCTTTATTCAGAATGTGTTTACATATATACAGATGTACATACGTATACATACAAACAATTATTGCTCTTATTATAGTGTAGGATTAAGTATCTTCATCCATTGTTACCCAGTATTTTAACATAAACATATTATTATGCAGGTACTGCCTGAGGTAACTTTGTACCTGATCTTATACTCTATACTTTTTCAAATTTCTTATAGATGTTCATTACACTTCTTGACTGCTGATAATTGATCTTGGCGTCTATTTCTTCCACTCTACCCTACTCTGCATATGTTGGACTTCTATAAAATTGGAAAATTTAAAGGAACCTTTTTGATTAGGTACCTAATAATATCTCTGTTCTTTTTGGCCACTTGTGAAAAGTTATGACAACTTCACAGTTTGCAACAGTTATGGAAGTTCTTTTTACTCAAGAATAATAAAACTCTTACAACTTTCCAAAACTGTTGCAAAGTTGTTACAACTTTTCTCAACAAGTGACAAAAACAAAAACAGAGCTAATGAAAGGCACACAGTAAGCACTAAAGAGACTGGAATTGATGTATTGGCTATTAAAGGACATTAATTATCCATAAATTTCAATTCTGTCTCTCTATGGGTACATTCGACATGGCCAAAAAGTGTTGCACTAGAAGTTAAAATTGCAGTTTTAATGCAGATCTGGTTTTTTAAATTTTCAGTTCTCAATTTTAGTTAAAGTGCAGTTTCAGTTTTGTGAGCTGTGAAGCCCTCCTTCAATTAATTCTTCCCATTTACTAATGTGTAAACATTCTTGCTCTCTAGTCCGCTTCCTCCCAGTTGTAAAAAATATTAGATACAAAAAAGTTGAGATTGCATAAAAAAAACTGTACAGCGCACTGTCCAGTTTCAAATTCTGTTTGTCACATAACACACACACACACATACTCACAAGCAGCCATTCATGGCAAGCTGGAGGCGCGATACATGCACGCACACATACACTAGATACATATTTATCGTGTTTCAGCTGAATGCTTACACATTAAATATATGAGGGGGGACCCTCGCACGCCTTTTTTTTCCATTAAAATCAGATAGAATCTAAGTTATCATATGTAATTGCGAGAGAACTGTTCATTATAGAAATCTGAAATTTTAATGAGATATTGTGGCATGTTGGCTTAAGATATTCGTAGTTAAAGTTCTTTTCATGTTTTTCCCAAACAAATAAAACAGCTTCCTGCCTCTTCAAGTAAACTAGTTTCGTACTTTTTTCCAAATAAAATACACATCTGCGAAGTATCCTATGACATTTTCATAAACACCAAACCTTTGAAAAAGAATACAACCAGTCCAATAATTTTAGCAGTTATTCAGGTCACTGCTCATATTATTGCAAGACAACTTTGTGGCTGAATTTTCTTGAAAAAAAAAATTAAGGTTATCCACTTTTACATCGTAAGCAAAATAATATAAAAAAAAGAAGCGGTTATATGCGGTAAAAATTAATGAAATCTTTAAAATAATTGATGAAAAACTGGCTCGTAAGATAGATCGGTAGCTATGATAAAGTTTGTGATAGGACTTAGGAAATCGAAGTCGTTTTAAAAATTTCCGTTTTCTAAAATTTTAACGTTAGAAAACCTTTGAACGGTTAAACTACCACGAATTAGTTTATTAATGATCTTTCATCGCAATGATAAGTATGATTTTTGGTATTTCTATATCCTCTTTTATTTCTCAACATTTCAATCAAAAATTATAGTGTTAAAGCGTTATTTTTTTTGTTTTGAATTCCTTCCTGTATGTTTTCTTTGGTTGCTTTCGTCTTGGAAAAAATGCTGGTCCCATGACTGTATGTTGAAAGAGCAAATATAATTAAAAATGGGTACTTCAAATTGTAGGGTGGCGACGGCCGCATTGGGTTCGTCCCTTTTTGTGGTTACATACGCACATATTTTACTGATCCGTTCAAGGGCGTAAATAAGGGGAGGGTTCAAGGGGTCTGGACTTTCGTTGGCTTTGAATAATTTTTGATATATATGAAATGGTGTTTTTTGGCGGTGTTGGTATTGTGGCGGAGGTCTGAACTGTTCCGAAGGGACCGTTGAGAAGATTTGAACTCCTCTCCTCCGATCGAGTTATTTAGGCCTTTTCATCCATTGGAATTTAGTAATAAACGATAAACAGAAACGTTGAGGAAAATAGAACTGTTGACTGTCCAAAAAATACTCGGCGAATTTTGAAAAATTAAAAATTTTTAATTTTCTAAAATTAATTATTTAAACGTGTCTCGTCAGTTCCCACGGAGTGGGAATAAATATTTCGATGAAAGTCGGTAGAGTAGAAATACTATGTAAAAATTACAAAAAAGTGATCTTTAAATCAAACTTTTCCTAAAAAAAAGAAAATCCAAAATTTTCGTATAAGGCTATCTAATTTTTAAAACTTACTTTGAAAAAAAAAAAAATGCAGGAGTTAGGTATTATACGTTTGTGCTAACATAACTTTCTACCCAATTGCCCCAAGGGACCGTTTTTGACGAACTTTTTTTCTAAATGATATAGGGTGATCCCCCCATTGGTCTCGTTTTTTCCAGATTTGATGAAATTGTTTTTGAATTATCCTTAAAAAATCGTTCGTTTAAAAGCAAAATTTTGGCTAACGACAAATGTAAATAAAACGGAAAAGCATTAAGGTGGAAAAATAAATAAATTCATCAAAAAATTGAACGCTATTCGAGAGAAAAGAATAAAAATGCGTTAAAGAAAGAAAAATAATCCTTTTCAAATTTCTGCAGCCGACTGGAATTATTGAAGTCGGCGCTAATTAAAAAGTTTTTTCATAAAATTCGATCGAATGATGAAAGAAAAGAACGTCGACTTCAATAAGAGAAATTGTGAAAGGGTTCCTTTTTTTATTTTTTTATCGCATGTTTAGTGTTGTTGATGTTATTGTTTTTTTGTTTTTTTTTATGTTGTTACATACCTACACATTATCCCAAAAATATAATAATCCTCTTCGACAGCATGCAAATAAACGCAATTTCACTTTCACTAGCAAAGTACAATTGAAACCTTAATTTTACTCAAACTTATGACCACCCACATGAAAATACCGAATAGATTATTACTTTAATAGGTATATAGCCTAACGTTGGAATTTCAAACGCTTTATAATTACTTCAGTCCCAATTTTATACAAGTAGGGGCCTGTGTACTTATTAATATTTTTACTACGTACTTATATACCTTATATGTACTTAATAATTCGTTTAATAATATTAATAAACACATACCTAATAATGTTTTGACCTTTTGTCTAGAAATAAATTATCTACTACCTATTAATTTTGCTTCGTCGCTGATTCAATAAAAAATAATCATTTTAAAAATAGATGAAAAATATAAATTGTTGACTCGAAACTGTAAGAAGAAATTTTCAATCAAAAACTTTGTCGATGAGATAAAAAATATCTCGGACGATTTTTAATCTCCAAATTTAACGAATGAAAGTTTTATAGGTTCATATTTTAATTTCTATTTTTTGGGTTAGGCAGAAGAAAATTCATTCAGAAGAGTACGGTAGATAAGCGAAAAAATAAATGAAAAAATAAAAATGAAATTCAGAAAAATAAATTCTGAAAAATTTCATTCAATCAATATAAATAGGTAAGTATAGGTATGGGAAAATAAATAAATAAACAGTTTTTGAATTTAAAGGCAGACGTACTCACCGCAGTTTCTTCTGGTAATGCTGCAGACTGACAAGTTGTAATTGAAATTAAAACAATACTGAGCACGACCAGAACGTTGAATGTATTCATTTTGAGGGTGGACCGAACTGGAATCTTATCCGTAGGATCTCTCTGATATTTAGGCACTGTCACCATTGTGTATTTGTTGATTCGATTTTCGGCGATTTCAATTTGTTGCTCACATCCAGTAAAAACATCCATTACTAAAAGTAAGTTTAATTTACTTTTTCAACCACTCGGCTAGTGAAATAATAATAAAAAAAAAAAAAGTTTATTGTCACCGAATGAATAATTATTAATTACTAAAAAAAAAAAAAGACTTAAATTTTCAACACGTGTGACGCTAACTGAGAAAATAGGAAACTTGAAGTTTTTTTTTTTTTTTTTTTTTTTTTCAACAACAAAATAAACGGACATACGTTTCGATTGTTTTCAATGGAATCACGCTAGTCCTACTGTAACGGTGTTATTTTATAGGATGAAAAAAGACGTAATTAGCTTGCGTCTAGTGGGAGGATCTTATTTTT
Organism: Ericerus pela; assembly: GCA_011428145.1. Classification (NCBI taxonomy): domain Eukaryota; kingdom Metazoa; phylum Arthropoda; class Insecta; order Hemiptera; family Coccidae; genus Ericerus; species Ericerus pela. The sequence continues at coordinate 1,074,335 of WOFM01000478.1, forward strand.
CGAAATATATGTACGATATCGTGGTTTTTATCAAAGGTGTATAAACGCGTACAAAACACAGAATGAGAAAAAGAGAGAGACAGAGAGAGAGAGAGAGAGAGAGAGAGAGAGAGAGAGAGAGAGAGAGAGACAGAGAGTGAGAGAGAGTGAGAGAGACAGAGAGAGAGAGAGAGAGAGAGAGAGAGATAAAGAGTGAGAGAGTTAAGTGAGAGAAAGAGTGAGAGAGATTGAGAGAGAGAGAGAGAGTGAGAGAGAGAGTGAGTCAGTGAATGAGAGTGAGAGATAGCGAGAGAGAGTGAGAGAGCCAGAGGGAGAGTGAGTGAGAGAGGTGAGAGGGTGAGAGAGTGTCGAGAGTGTCGAGAGTGTCGAGAGTGTCGAGGGTGTCGAGAGACAGAAACAGAATGACGGATAGAGAAACACCTATGACAAACAGAATTTTTACGTTAGCGCATCTCTTCCTCCATTCGACCCGAGTTTGCTTTAATTTCCATTTTTCATTCGAAATGCATGCAATATGCATGAACGAATGATGCAGCTGCAGAATACGTGTGTGCCAGGGACGTACTTTTTATTCGGTTAAAAATTACATTTTTAACTCCACCATACCTAGAATTTTGGGTTCGATTTTAGGAGGTCTTTTTAATCAACTAAAAAAAAAAAACAAAAACGATTCGCGGATGTTATTAATTCCACCAATATGGATTTTTTTGTATGTTTGTTCCAGCGTTACTTCTTACCCTAGGTACAGATTTTGATGACACTTTTTCTTAAATAATATACGATAATTTCCTTTAGATCTCATTAAATTTTTTTTAGAATCGATGAGATAGATTTTGAGTTATTTGAAAAAAATTGTTTGTTTCAAAGCAAAATTGGCCTAACTCAAATCTAAATGAAACGAACAATCATAGGTGGCAAGATTTTGTTATAAAAATTGAAGCAACGTGTAAAAGAGAGGTTAAAAGTGTCTAAAAATATGAAAATAACTTTTTTAAATTTCTTCAGCAAGATCCACTGGAATTATTGCTGTCGATATGTCGATGCTGGTTAAAAAGTATTGTTATTAAGTTTGACTTAATTGAGATGTATGTATTTTGTTATGTACCATATTTACTCTTACTTTACTCACTATTTTAAAATGTATTCGTACATATTTTAGACCACTAACCATTTCCAAATGCATTCTCACTACTCTCGAATGTACCTATAGGCACCTGCCATTTTTGACAGCCTTAAATTGATTTCACCTTATAAACAGCCAATCGAGGGTAATCAAATGTACACTTTATGATATGTCAAGGTTGACACTTCGAGGTGAATACTTTCGAGTTTCGACTACTGGACTAACCAGAACACCTAAGCTGATTTTCCGTGTTTTTCCTATATTCTAATAATGCACATAATATAGGTAAACATAGAAAAACAGTATATAAAAAACTAGTTAAGATTCAATCAGTGGAATATCGAGTACATTCCTTATGGAATCTATTGTAATCCAAAATACAGAAGTACATATATCCATTGGCACCCTGTGTGTTCCAGCCACTCAATGTTCGCCCCTGAAACACCAAAATTTGTAGAAATTCTCTTATTAAATCAAGGGTTTTGACAGCCTTGTTTACTCCCCAAAGGAAACCCACTGCACTTTGTCTGCCATAACCCTCAAATCCAAACCAACTAGTAATCTCAATTTCTAGAGAGAAATCATGTACTTGCTGGCTGTCCTAGGACCAAGATCTCTTTTAAACTTACTGACTGGCAGTCTTAAAATCAACACTTCTTAAATTTAACTCATCTTTGATCAAGGCATAAATGCCTATATCGTTTTCTCAACCTGAAGATAGTCAAAGTTAACATTTATCAATATTATTTTTACCCTCTAGTAAAGGCAATAAGGGCTAAGTTTGAGTATTTTTCGTGTATTTTTTGTGAATTTTAAATATTAAAATTTTTCATTATGAGGGAAATTAAATCTTTTATTTATTTGCCATCAAAATTGTCTCTGGTTGAGCTTCTCTCAACTCAGAACAAAACACACTGAGTCGCTCCTTAACAATGTTACGAGCAATTTTGCAAATCTGGAAAATAATGTGAATGCCCAGGAATTCACGTTATTACCCTAAAATTTTGAAACTTTCATTCGCGTTATCTGGAGACGAAGCTAAAATAGGCAATGGTTCAGCAAGACTCAAAATCCTGGTGAAGTTCGTCTTCTCACTTTAGAAAAAATACAAAAATATGCGTTGTTAAAAATAACGCAAAAATAATTTGACTTATTTTAATTTGAGGAAAAGATGATGAGATTTTGAGTTCACAGAAATTTTATTCTAGCTTCGGCTCTGGCATTATACTTGGTAGGTCATGTTGAATATTAACAGTTACATAAAATAAAAATTAGAAATAAATTAATTTATGTTTTAAGATCTGTTTAGGAGGATGTTAGGTCAGATGGATTATATTATTTTAAATAACATCCTTTTTATTTACCTAAAAACAAAAATAAAAACATCCCACCTTACCTAACCACCCACCATACAAGTAGGAAGGTATAAGATAAACGCCTTTGATGTCAAGACCAGAGACATACAGCTAAAGAGATGACCAATTTACTAAACACACCGTGATACAAAAATATGTCAACGATGAAAACAGAGCTATCAGAGTTTTACATTTTGCGCATCTAAAGCTGCACACATTTCATGAAATTTATCATATGAAATTTTTTAGAAATATCTATTTCTATGTCATTAAATAAGCTACATAACGCACACAATAGCAAATATCCTGATTGAAAATCTTTTTGATCAGCTCTTTGAGGATCTCTTTAGTTGTATATCTCTGGTCAGGACTATCGTGGGTGGGAACATCCACGATCTCCTGCGCGCCTGGTGGGCGTAAAGGGAACTCGCCTACTGAAGAAATGTAGGTAGGCGAGTGACTGGGCTGAGGAGGTCACCGTAGTCATTACGGATCTAGTGAGCGAGATAGGTGTGTGACAACGTATATTTTCATGTCCCTTGGACGTTAAACCACACATTAATATTAAGTGCCTACAACTGTAGTGTCTCTGCCACTACATGGTAGCGAGAGCATCGGGGTTTTCTCGGAGAAACAGATACTTTTTCAAACAGCTGCTTCACATAAAGAAACTCTGAAGTTGGAAATATGGGTATTTTCGATTTCGTTTCGATGAAAAATGAAAACTGAATCTAAATAGAATCAGTTCTCACTGCTACAAAACGCTTCCACTGGCAACTTAAGTCAATATCTGTAATGGAAATTGATTTAATGGCACTTAGCGTTTGAAGTTAATCTTAGCCTCAAATGCCTAATTAATCTGCACTCGAAACTGATGGTGGCTTCGAGCACGATTAAGCATATAATTATGTACTCGAAACTGACGGTGGCTTCAAGTGCATGAGTGTACTCACTAATTATGTGCAAAAATAATTTCTCCTTGCGTTCGAAACTTTAATTAGCCTCGAACACATACCTACATTGTCCAGAAAAATCCTTTTCTAGACAACATGTCTCTGTTGATAGTCAAAAGCTACAAATTAACATTTGACTATCCACAAGTACACGATCTTCATTTGTATATAGGATCTTGTACAAGTTACATAGGAATGCGAAACATAATCATGCATCGTATTCTCGCAACAAACAAATGGATTCGAATTTATGGCTAAATTTGAATACAACAAAGTTGAATTTGAGACTATACCCGGCCTCAAATACACGTCAATAAACTCAGGCCTATGTATTTTTTCTTTCTCGAATGAAGAAAGAAAAAACCTGTAGAGAATAAAATCTCGGCCGACAAAGCCTAAGGAAAATACTCCCCGGCAACAAACGTATATGTGAATCTATGATAAGCCTCACATATAATAAACAAAAGAGTATATGAATCAAATGGATTTGATTCCTTTCGACTCTCACTCTCCAAAAAAAAATATATTTTTTATTATTTTTTTTTCTCCAATATTCTTGCTTATTCATCGAAAGATTTCGACGTAATTATTATATCGAAAACTGAAATAATCCTTGAATAAACAAAAATATTAAAGAATATGGCAAGTTCCTTGCAACATGTCGCGTTCCCTTTATAACATCAAGGCTAAAAATAATTCTCACAAAAAATTTTTAGCCCCCCCCCAGCAAAAAATGCATCAAAATCTTTATGAAGAATTTGATACAAAACCAAGGTCACCACATCTGGATAGGCCATCTTGCATATCATCTACCCTACGCCAACAACCATTATTACATATTCTTCGAAAAAAGAACATTAAAAAATGGTTGACGTAAGGCTGTATGCAATTAAGGCTGTCGATCCCTAAAACAGAGATCGACACCCCATTGAGACGAAGCGATACCAATACGCTTTGCCTCAATAAACTTCATAAATGTCGATAAAAAACTATCAAGTATTTTGTCAACACACTAGTCTAGAAAGACGAGCAAAAAATCTAAATAGGTAACGACTCGCGTAACCTTTTTTTTGTCTTACATACATTTGGATGTAAGACAATCTTATCGCAAAGATAAGTTGTATGTGTATTGCTGGTCAACACACACACACACACACACACACACAGCAATGTTTTTCCTTTTGAATTCTGGAAAAAACATCGCACATACACACGCACACTCAGACAATAGTCCTTCCATTCCAGTTAAGGAATGAAAGAACGTCTGAATCAATCATGTGATCGACAAGAACACCAATTGGATCTGCCAAAAAATGATATTCACTATCGTGTTGAACTGTCATTCTAGCAACATCGCCATGTTCTGTCGATTTGATTACGAACTACTCCTGTTTGTCTTAAGTGTATTAGGTTGTCTTCTAGTGTTTCTCTTAGTGCGCTTTGTTATTTTTCGTGCAATTGTTTCGGCATTGCTAAACTTTTCAAACAAATTAACGAAACAATCACAATTTTTTGGGCAAGAACCTCCTGAAGATTCTCGTCCACGTTGGCGTTTTCAATCGTATTTCAAGAAATTGAAATCGAAGAAGAGTATTGGAGTCTTTCGCCAACGAGAAACGTCAAGAGTACCGGTAACACGAAAGCGGTTTTACTGGTCCTCCATCTTTTTAAAAGAAAAAACAGTCAGCAAAAAATGGTAAGTCCAAATTTAGCAACATTCAACATTTTCGCGACATTATGGGTCTGAAAATTACATGTAATTTCCACACCATGCGCCTTGCGAACTTTGTTAGGAAATCGTTCTTGTATGATTTGATCTCGTCGAAGTTCAAAACATCAACGGCGGAATGCATTAATTTTGGTAGATCAAAACACTTGAACGTGTTCTGACCCACTTACAGGATCCAATTATTTCAATAGTTGGAACCCATTTTTGAAAAATTTCGTTGAAAAAACGAAACCTAATGCATTCCCCCAACTAAACATGCTGACTACGAACAAAATTCATTAGAAAAAATCGTAAAGAGACACCAAAAACACCGATGTATTTGGAGCATAGCATCATGAAACTTTACTTCAGGCGAACTCCAAATCTTCGACGCCATTTTGAGTGAATTAATTTTAATATTCTTTATTTATTTTTCAAATGCAATTTTTGGATTTGAAAAAGATGTGCGTAACCCGCGATGAAAACCCTTCATTGCACTCCCAGGTCACGCGCAATTTTTCAAAATCCGTTTTGGACTTTGAAAATTTTTCATATTTTTATTTATTTTCTTTTCAAATGCAAATTTTGGATTTGAAAAAAGAGTGCGTGACCCACGATGAATACCCTTCATCGCGCCCCCAGGTCACACCCAATTTTCAAAATCGGTTTTAGACTTTGAAAATATTTCGTCTATTATCGGCTTCTCTGTTTTTATAGAATTTGAAATGGATCCGATCCAGGAAGCCAATTCACCTGCTTCCCCTCCTCCACTGCCAACCGTAACCCCGCCGGCAGCAGTGTTCGGACCCAATGGCCAGCTGATCCCCAGACTGTCCCATCAACGTTACTTCCCCATCGGACAACCAATCCCACCAGTCATAGCCAATGCGCCATTGGCTAGGGAAATAGCTCAACACGGTGGCGGCCTTCTACATCAAACTGTAGAATGCCAAATGGAAGAACAGGCGAGAGATTCACAACCGATGAATCTCTCACCACAGGACCAGTCCGAGCGATCCTCCATTGCAGGATTGCGATACAGCTTGCTATCAATGGGAGCTGACAACGAGTACGAAACAAACATTGAACTATACTACGATGCCATCGAGTCCGCGGGTTACTACCTCATCGAGCTTAGTAACCTAATCAGTACACCAAACCTTACCCTAGTTCAAGGGAGAAAGGAGCTGCCGGTGATCGATACTGTCATAGAAACACTGAATCGGCCACCACCTGGAGTAGCAAAACATAAAATTGTTCTCGCACGCTCCACGATACTGCGTCTCCGCTCCAGCCAAGAAGAAATTGAGGCGACGTTCCCATTGGTCCCTGTGCCAATGGTAACACCTGGGCCTCAACTGCTCCCCACTCCATCTTCCTCTTTGCAAGGGAGAGAGGAGGAAACTGAAGCACAGAGAGGCGCAGGACGTGGAACAGGGTGCGGCCAAGGATGTTCACCTCAGCAGGAGGCGGAACACCGAGAGGAACTCCGCCTCTGACAGCATCTGGACAAACAGGAACGCAAGTGGATGGAGGAGCTACGTGGTCTCGCACAACAAGCTGTGCGAGATCAACTCAAGCTGGAACACGCAGAATCAGTCATCGACGGAATCCGCCGGAATTGTTCCGAGTTGATCCAGCATGTCCAAGCAGTCTACGGGATGGGAAAGGACCAATTCCGTGATGAATTTGTTCGCCCCGCCATCCAACAAGGTAATGGTCAATCTTTACGTACCGATTCAAGCGATTCCCATAAGCGAAGTCGATTGAATATCGATCGGAGTTGGTCAGTGGAACCAACACAAAAACGTGTGTGCGTTGGTTTCCCCTACCCCACCTTTAAAAGCTCTGTTCAAACTGACTCGAATGATTTAGAATCAAACGCCCCTGTCGGACATTCGAATCTAGACAAACCATTTGACTCAGTAATTGAATTGGTCCCCCAACCTGTTACTAGTAACATGGCTAACATACCAAATCATGCAAGAGAAGTGGACCCAATTCCCCATTGCTGGGAATTGGACCCCAAAACGTGCACAGAAAAACCAGCTCTGAATCTGAAACCCCCCAATACTTCATCGACGAATGGGACGGCACGATTCTGAACTACCCAGGTTTTATTAGAGGCTTTAAAATGTATGTGCATTTGCGAACAGATATTGTGATTCCTCAGAAAATAAAGTTATTGCAACAAGCAATGCCGAAAGACATTGTTGAAAAATTTTTGCACTTTTGGCCGCAACCTTCCAGAAAGGTAACGATCAACGAAAGAGAAAGGATAAATCCAATCCCAAGAAATCTAATAGGCAGAACCATAGAGATTTGGGAAACTCATCTAAGTCTCCCAAACCCTATTCTGTTTCAGAATGCCGAGAACAAGAAACATTGAACCAAGCGGCTCAAGACACTCCGAAGAGCATCTTGAACCTGGCTCACTCTGCGCAGAAGGCATGCCTTTTCTGCACCAACCAACACCTCTCTTTTCTCTGCCACAATCCACGCTATAACACGTTGGAACAGCAGCAGAGAGAATTCAACGTCTGTAAGTTGTGCACTAGGTGTGCAACTTACCATGCGACGCAGGAGTGTAAGCAAAAAATTGCCCTCTGCTGCCGGTGGTTTAATTGCTACGCCACCACTCACAACAGCTGCCTGTGTCCAAATGCCCCGTACCCCATCCAAAGAGAGCACGGGGACAACTGGTTCACCACATTGAGGCAGCGGAAGGAGGCACACAGTAAGCACCGAGTTGATTTTACTAAAGTTTCAAAACCAACTGTTGATTTTGATACTATAAAATCACGTGTTCCACAGGGCGACTGCGAAACTAAAATTGCGCGGGCCATTGGAACGGTGCAACTCAGTGCGTCCCAGAAGGAGTGCTTACTGATGAGTAGTGAGTACTTTTCATCATTTATTCGCACCAAGAAAAGTTCTACTTTTCTTGTCTTTCAAGCTTTTGCTCAATCACCACACTTGCAGAGGGCAGTCAAATTACGAGGGTTTTTTGATTGTGGCAGTGTAGACACCTTCATCACTAAGTCTTATGCTTTCATATCCTTAAAACTAAAAGGGTACGAAACAGAAATTATAAGACTTAAAGGTGTACAAAATCAGACGTCCAACGTCTTTAAATCATGTCTAGTAGACTTCAAAATTCTGACACTGAGTGGGTTAAAGGTTCCGATTACTGCGAAAACTATTAGTAGTATCACGCAAAATCTGAAACAACCTGATTTGTCAGAATTTCATAGAAGTTTCCCAGAATACTCTGGAATTGAGTTCTCCAAGATAGACGATGAGCATACGGTTGACATATTGTTAGGCAATGATTACATATGGTCGTTCGTGACAAATGTACAACATATCTCTCCGACTCTAACTTTGATAAAGACAGAGTTCGGATATATGTTGGGAGGTATCATCCAAAATCAAAAACAAGTGGATGATATCTTCACACCTATCTTCTTAACCATCCCATAAGAGGTTGAGAATCTATGGAGGTTGGATGCCATCGGTATCGAATCTCACAATTTGGTAGAAGCTCAAGCGGAAGCTGACACTCTTCAACTCTTTTATAAGAATGTCAAATTGGTAAACAAACGTTACCAAATCAGATGGTTGTATAAAAACTATCCACCCCAGTTGGCGGATAATTTCAACCTGTCATTCAAAAGACTTGAGCATCAGCTCCCCAAGTTACAAAAGTTACCTGAGTTCTACCAACGTTACGACGAATATTTCAACTTACTCATAGAGTTGGAAATGATAGAGAAAGTAGATCCAAAATCCAAGCCAGATATCGTACACTATCTGCCGCATAAAGGGATCTTGGACCTAACGAAAAGCACACCGCTCAGGGTAGTATTTGACGAGTCAGCAAAGACAAAACAATTAAAGCATTCAATCAATGACTGTATGTTCAAAGGGGCAAATCTCCTGCCAGATTTGCTCCAGATACTTTTGTCTTTCCGTAAGGATAAATATGCCATAATAGCCGATATCAAAAAAGCTTTCCATCAAATTGGGTTACACCCCCTTGATCGGGATGTAACAAGGTTTCTGTGGGTCCTGAATCCACAGAAACCGTTTACTAGGGAAAACTTAGTAATTTTCCAATTCCAACGTGTTCCTTTTGGAATTGTGACAGCGCCATTTTTGTTGGCGGCTGTTCTGTCGCATCACTTCCAACAGGCAAATCCAGAATTTTACAAAAAACACACCGACAATATATATGTGGATAACTTAGTAACATCGTTGCCCACATATAACGAAGCTAAGGATTTACACGATCAGGCTAACAAGTTGATCGGGGACATATCAATGGAGTTGTCACAATGGGGCACAAATTGCACCCCATTAAGCGATGACTTTGCCCCCAACCACGCATTAACAAAACCAATCGTTAAGGTTCTTGGACTTTCTTGGGACATGGACAAAGATATACTTTATCTGAGTACGACCAAATTTAAAGACCACGAACCCGTCTGGTCAAAGAGACTGTTTCTTAGAGCAATCTCACAATTTTTTGACCCCCACTGTTGGTTTGCTCCAGCTTTCTTCCCTTCACGAGCTTTTATTAAAAAGCTTTGGAATGAGAACTACAAGTGGGATGAATCCTTACCTCTGTCACTGCAGCCGATAGCGACAGAGCTAATACAGGATTTGTCCCAGTGCACAACTTATTGCCTCCCTCGCCAGATATACCCGGATACATATAACCCAAACAGGGCACAACTGCACGTGTTTGTGGATGCATCCCAGATAGCCTTTGCTATGGTAGCCTACTTACGCTTCCATAACACAGAAAGCAACAAAACAATAACCAGATGTCATAGGGAAATCAAGAATAGCACCAATGAAAAGGGTAACAATCCCCAAGTTGGAATTGTTAGCGGCATTGATTGGAGCTAGAGGAATAAAAAATATTAGGAAACCCCTAAAGCTAGAAAACTGTCCGACCTACTTATGGTCAGATAGTAAATGCGTTCTAACATGGTTGTTAGAGCGCAGAGTGTTAACGCAATTTGTCTTGAATAGGGTTACTGAAATAAAAAGCGTTCCTAACTTGCAATTTCGCTATGTTCCGACAACCGAAAATATCCAGCAGATGTCGGATCACGAGGGGCAATGGTGAACGATTTATTCAGTACCACATGGTGGTCAGGACCAACCTGGTTACCTGATCACCCAAACTCATGGCCACAGACTGACTTACATGTAATTCAGTCTCTACCAGACCTATCAGAGGATGAGAACACTATACCTGTATTCTCAACCTTAAGGGAGTCTCTCAAAATTTCTGACAAACTGTCAGAAATTATAGCAACTTCAACTGACCCTATATTTGACAACCACAAGACCGCCAAATTAAACAGACAGTTGAAATCTTGTAAGGCAGTCATACCAAAGTTTGTCATGAACTCCGTAAACCATGTTTGTGAAGTCAAACTGTTTGCCACACATGTTGACCAACAGGCTGTAGACCAGAATCAATCTGACTCTGATCTACCACAACCTCACAAACAAGCGAGCTCACAACAACCGCTGGATCTATCCCACAAAAGTAGAATAGACCCACTGGCAAATTCACCTTACGAGAGCTTTATACACGAACCATTGAAAACACCATTCACCATCGATATAGACAAATTTAACACTCTCATCAGTCTTAAGAGAATCTTTTACAATTGCTTAACAGCCCTCCGAAGATTCTCGAGAAAGCGACTCACTCGTAGGTTGGTTTCTCCTTGGGCAATACTGCCCAACAATTATCAGTTTGCATTGCTTTGTTTCATCTATGCAGACCAGAAAAAATATTTTTCTGGCCTACGAAATACACTTCTGTCTCATAATCCACCGAAATATGTGGCATACGAGAAGTTTCATATCACCCTTGACAAATCAGGACTCCTGAAGCTGAGAAATTATTTGCCTGTAACACCGTTTACCGAAGACATTCTGTCTCTGGTGTTGTTACATCCAAAATCCCACCTCACAAAGTTAATACTGTTGAATGTTCATACACTCAATAGTCATACAGGCATTAAGTTTACACTGGCGGCCTTCCGTAGGACATACTTCGTACCAAAAGCAATGAGGATACTTCCTAAAGTATTAAAATCATCTTGCTTAGTGTGTAAAAAGCTCAATAAGCAGCCTTTTACGCAGCCAACCCATTCTGATATCCCTGATTTCAGATTGGTACCATTCACACATCCTTTCACCTATACAGGTGTTGATGTATTTGGTCCATATTCAGTCTTCAATGAATATTTACCAAAAAAGAAAAAGGCTTTGGCAACTCCGACATCACCTCCATATAAAACATGGATTCTGATATTCACCTGTCTATCCACAAGAGCAGTGTACTATCTCTCTATCTCGTCTCTAACCACACAAGAAGTGTGGACGGCATTCCAGACGTTCTTTGCAGATCGTGGAACGCCAAAGGCAATCCTGTCTGACAATGCTCCCCAGTTTAGGTTAGTTGCAACAAACTTACCCCAGTTCTGGGAAGCAATCACGTCAAACAGCTCCATAAGTGACAAGCTTATGCAAAAAGGCATAACTTGGCACTTTACTCCACCTAAGGCTCCTTGGTATGGTGCGTCATACGAAAGACTCATTGGAATCTTTAAACAGGCTTTTGAAAAGGTAATGGGCCCCCACTCTCACCATCGCTTCAATTTTCAAGCAGCGCTTAAAAACATACAAGTGATGATGAATGAGAGACTACTCTGTCCTGCAGTCGATGAGTGTGAATAAGCTACTTTAACACCTGCACACTTTCTGCACGCAAAGTACAGAAACTTTATCCTCGACCTAAACAAGCCTTTTGACGAAACCACCATAACGTCCAGAAACCTTCAGGGCCTCTGGAACACTGACAAGGACAACCTTAGTAAGCTCTGGGCTGTGTGGAAGGGACTCTATCTCACATACTTGAGGGATAGAATCCCCAAAGGGGTAAGCAACGCTTACCAAACAGTTAGCTTCAAACCGAAAATTGGAGACATTGTCCACGTGTTGGACATAATGACAAAACCAGGAGTCTACAAGTTAGCCACTGTAGTCAACCTGATGACATCTCGCAATGGCCTGGTACGTCACGCAGATGTTAGGCTACCCTCATCTAAAATAGTGAGTAGACCTATTAAGTTCTTAGCTCCACTGGAGATAAGTACTGATGGTAAGGACTCTAATCCATCGTTGGATTAGAACCTATCCGATTAAGATCTGTAAAAGCAGGCATACATGCACGCACTACCTACAACTCCGTGGCCGGTGGCACCACTGGAGTTGTGCTATCTTTGAAGTCATGACAAGTCAACCTTGCCAAATACTTACTCTACCATCCAGCTACCTATTCAGATCAGCAGGTAGAGGTGATAGCGGATCGCGATCCACACACACCGAACTTGTGATAACCTTGTCAGTGTCACAAATTTATTTTAAAAAAATTGCTAATTCTTATTTTTCTTCCTTACAGAGTCACTCCTTTATAGTGCTGACACCTGACTGCCCTTCCAATGAATTGTCTGGCAATTTTGTTGGACCACAAGTCAGAAGATGGGACCCACTTGTGGATCTCAACTTCAGAGGAAATAAACTTCGTTTTATTATACTTATTTTAGATTTGTGGCCCAGTTTATAAATGGTAGTAACTTGTACCATATATGTATATATTTTTTGTAAATAAATATCATTTGTGTACTTGTGTGTGTATGCCAACTAATCTCTTTTTTTACAGATCTTGTAGGGACGAGTGAATCCCCGAGGATTCACAATGGACACCGCCCCCAGTATTGTGGGTGGGAACATCCACGATCTCCTGCGCGCCTGGCGGGTGTAAAGGGAACTCGCCTACTGAAGAAATGTAGGTAGACGAGTGACTGGGCTGAGGAGGTTGCCGTAGTCGTTACGGATCTAGTGAGCGAGATAGGTGTGTGACGACGTATATTTTCATGTCCCTTGGACGTTAAACCACACATTAATATTAAGTGCCTACAACTGTAGTGTCTCTGCCACTACAAGGACCACGTATAAATAATTGTCTAACAAGAAGTCAGAAACGAGAATTACCAGACTTAGTTGGTCATTCATATAAATACCTAGACAATGACGTGACTGCCTGAAGTTGTTGGACAATCAGTTCAATTCATGCTAATGTCCAATTCACATCATTACCAATAGTAGTTGATACTTGGTGCCAACCCTAGCTCCTTTCGTGAAAACTAAATTTTTAAGTAGATTTTTCACTTTATAAAAACCTACTTGCAAAATCCATAAAAGAAGAAGCAGAAACGTGCTTGGAAAAATGGTACCTTTAACACGAAGTCGATGACTTGTTAAAATTGTTCATAGAATCCAGTTGGTCAACAATAAGGCAGTAACGAATAGGTAACTACAATGCCTACGTATATTATAGGTGGTTGGCCAGTGGCCACGGTTTATGACTTTTTCTTTCAGATGGGATAAGATTAACTAGGAAATTTATGGCTATCGTGCTGTACTCTTGAAAATGTGGAAATAAGATAATTTTAACATCTAAGCTGATGCAATATTTTCTAATTTTTCTCGAGATAAACGAATTTTAACGTTTAAAAATGGTCACATAAAATGTGAAGACGGTGCAAGGTCATCGCTTTGATTTTGATTAGGGAGATTGATTTATCGTGTGTTTTTTATCTCGTGATTGCGTAGACCACCTTTTTCGAGCCACTGAATACCTTTCATTCGTAGTGGACATTACTTTAAAAGATACCACACCATAAACGAAAGGAATAATTACAATTTTTTACACTGTGAGAAAATGAAAATATTTCGAAACCTCTAAGGATATACCTACGAATTATTATTACCTACGTACTAGCATCTGATTTTTTTCCAAATTTTCAGAAATACCAATGGACGATTTTTTGCATAACTTCCCAGTTTTGTAGCAATTATACAAACGATTTTACATTTTTCCTAGTAAATACTTGAACCTATTAATTTGCTGTAATTTTTTCGCCGTATTGGCCACAAACTTCTACGATGAAAAATATTAATCAATTTTGTGTTAATGAAATTGACGGATTAATGAAACTTCTGGCGTTAGGGTGAAGATAAAGTACTTTTATATTTCTCACCGATTGTTTGGATGTGAAAACTTCAGTATAGCCACCGAGAAGCGTGTCTTACAGGTGATACAGCACATTTATTGCAGGAAAAATGAGTTTCTTTAAAATATTTACAATGAAAATTGTTTTACCAGTACCCTCATGATGGTTCCCGTCCCCTTCCCATTGATAAACACTTCACGATAAACCGTATGTTTGTGTCGAAGATCCGAAACACTAATAAATTTCTAATCTTTTTGCATTTGCGGTCCGTCGGTATACTCGCGAATAAAATTTTTGAAAAGTAGCCAAAATGAAATTATGTCGCCATTTCAATTCGTTTTGAAAATCGTCATCAAAAACCTGATGCAATTTTTGTACGAAATTTCAATCAACTTTTTGTGGTGTTCGAAAAATTATATTTAACATGTAAATGTGCCCAGGTTTTTGGTTGCTCTTGCCATTGGAGTGACGTAGATAAACGCATTAAAATGCTTTTTTGAAAGAAGAAGAATACTTTTCCAAGTTTATATTATGAAAACTGGAATTTGATGTAATTTTACTCATGTTACTCTCTTTTTATAAATTTTAACTTAATGATCAAGTAGGTCACTTATGGATTTGCTTGAAGTATCGGTTAGGTAATAATTTCATTTTTCTAATAGTCTGTGGACAAAATAACCCAGAGTACAATCAAACGATCTTGAAAACAAGTTTAGTCAAAATTATAAGAATTTACCAGGTGTTGTAAAATACCGAGTGATTTTGCACCTCTTAGGAATCTTCTTATCATGCTATTAAGTTACATTTATGTTGGAACTATTTGATTATTGTACATGAACTAGTTGGCTACACTGATATATCGTCTGAATATATTCTCTATGTTATATCGACTACTATCGATTAGAACTCTTTGTTCAGTCGTATTACTAATACGACTTACTTTTCTGTTGATCTCTATGAGTACAATAAATATTCTTGGTGCGGTAAATGTGTTTTACATATTTTATTTCTAATTAATGATTTTGTCACTTCTTACGAGTACATCAAAACCCCCTTGATGTCCAATATGGTGGAGGCGCCGGGTACCTGACAATAGTGGAAAACGGGATTGTCTCCCAAGGTGAAGATTCCGCCAGGTATTTGAAAATTATGGAGTGAAAGGAGGAAAATACGTAAGTCGGTAAATATATTAAATTAATCAGTGATCACTGTAATGGCCATGCACATATATTGTGACGTCCGAAAACGAACGTACATCCCGAGTATGGGGAATGATATCACGATTCGATGTATATCAATAAGTCTCGATCAATCGTAGAGTCGAAACCACAAACCAGCTCAAACAGTTAGACCACCAGCCTACCAGCGATAGCTCCCTAGGCCTACGAAGTATATCAGGCGAATTTACATATGTGGAATTAAATAAGTTGGCCGACCCATTATCACAGTGTATACTTTATTACAATTGAAAAGATTACTTACAATTATGGTAACTACAATCAGGTCGTGCAGGTTATTCTTTACATCGCCTCATGGTTCTCGAAGTTCGGTGAACCATCAAATCTCGATCGATTATTCGTTTTGAGTTCGAAAGAATAATATCGCGAGTTATTTAAATTCTACTACTGGCGTTCACATTCGAAAATATCGGTGAAAACAATCAATTGGTGGCTTGCTGCCGTATAAAAGAGCTGTATTTGTCGTGAATAATATTTCGTATTCACGACGAACGAAAAACGATCACGTCTAAAACGAGACTGACTGTCCACCTATTAGCCTAAAACGTGAACAGTCGAAGAGATTAGAGATAGTTCACCGATGATCGATATCTTATTCTTACACGTCACCATATCGTTAAATAATCATCGGTCGACGTGTTTTTATGTTTCTTATATTTCGGGAATTTATTCCCGATGGGGAATCGGCGTATTTCTGGTTCACCTTATCATTATTACATACTTAAAGTTCGAGAGCCGTTCCCTATCATAATATCAATATACAATCGATGGTGACGTGATGGGAAGACTACGGATGACTTAGATGTCACAATATAAAATAATATCTGTCGACAGAATCTATAGGCTTAACTTAACTACTTAATATATTTTAGTTGTTAGCCTAGACTTACGTACGGAGAAATAAATGGGAGAAATGGAGAATATATATATACATATTTATATATATATAGACATAAATATATTTACGTGCACGGTAATAATAATTAATGATATTATGGAGTTTTTGAAAAACCATGGTTATGAGATGCGCATCTGGTTGTTGATCGGTGAGAAACACACCACTTGGAGAATGGCAATTTTTATATAGGAGAATATAATATACGTATATATATAATTAATGTGGAGAATGGAGTTGTATTTATTTGTATTTGTCGGTGGTCATTGGAGAAACGCCGTACAATATATTGTAAGAGGTGATGGATTTGGCGATTTGGAGGTTTAATGGAGAAAATTGGAGAAATATATAAATAAATAATTAATTGCGTAATATTTGGAGTATGGAGTTAAGGGAGAATTGGAGACGTGATCGAACTATTTTATCGAAAGTTCGAGAAAACAAAAGAGCGGATGTAGGATGATGTAATACGCAGTATTCTCTGTTACGCGTTTACATTTGCACCACTACATACGCAAGTACGTACGAATAAAGGAGAAATGGAGAATAGCAGCTGCAAGGAGAAGTTTAAAGTAGTCAGCAATATTGTGGACAATGGCCCGGACATGGTCGCCGACCTTATCTAAATAGCTAAAGGAGTTAGCGACAAAAAAAACAAAAAAAAACGGAGAATAAAATGTTTGAACAACGGAGATATATATATACAGATACATAGAAGGAGAAACAATGTTGCACACACGCACAAGTAGGTATTGCATCGGGAGTACGATATACACTCTACTGTCATGTGTGTGAGTAAAGGTTCGCCTGGTTTGATTGTATATAGACAATCTGCAATAAACGGCAAGGCCCAGGCATGTCTTACAAACCGAGGTCACATACGAGTCAAACAAATTAAAAGGAGATAGCAATACTGAGTCTTTTGTTCTTTGCTGAATGCATTTTTTTTGGAGAATTAAGATAAGGAGAACTGGCCAATGAGGGCGAAGGATTGAAATCAAATCATTTTTGTGGGAATTGATTGGTGTTGCTAAATTACGACGCAAATTCTAACTCTGTCCAACAACGAGCTGGAGATTCACATTGTAACATCCTGACGATGAACGTTCAGCAATCGGCGCGATTTTTAACTTTTGTATTCCTGTTGTGGAATGTAATACTCCTTTGTAATATTTTGTTGTATTTGGTTCGGCGATTTTTCGATATGATTTTAACAACTGTAATCTATGGGCTAACTCTGCAATTTTATAGAGGTTAGTTGTTTTTTCACCCAGTTAATAATCGTTCGAAATAAGTTCGTAATAATAGTCGCCATCTTGTTTTGAATTCTGATCGTTCTCGTCGTGTCTGTTCCTGCACGGAACTACTGTTGGAGAAACATTTAAGGAGATTTATTAGCGGACAAGAGTTGGTAAGTCGTAGTATATCATTATCGGAGTTTTATTGATATTAGTTTAGTTCAATTTCCAATCCACCCTCAACACCTTTATTCAATTCAATCGGAGATACTATTGGAATTAATCGGAGATAAATCTAAATTTAATTGGAGACATTTTTTTTTAATTGGAGAAAACTTTATTGAAATATGCGCAACTGGAGAAATATTTTACGAAAGCTTTCCAAATTGAATAATCGGAGAAAAATTTTAAAATGGCCAATATTTTCGATCGAAATTTTTAAAGTATCGGTACATAGGGAGCCATCGATTTTCTTAATTAATTGGAGATAAATTCTTGTTCGTGATATAAGCCCTTAATGGAGAAGTAGATGGAGAAGAAGAGGAGAAGCGTAAAATTAAAGGTTCCCCCAAATATTCAGAATGCCTTTATGGTCCGGAGATTTTTAATAAAAGCTAGTAAAGCCATTCGGTGATTAGTGAGCGGAGTCACATGCGAAACGGAGTCGCAACTAAGATGGTAGGATCGAGTACAATTTTTCTTTGGAGTGATATTTCTTTTACCATCATGGCTCGTGGAGATGATCAGAGATAAATCCATCTTGGAGAAATTATACGGAGAAATGAAATGATATATACATACGTAGATGAAATTAATTAAAGTGTTGTCTCAGTCTTATATTTTATTGTACTCGTTCCAAACGAATCTTTGTTTTGCGGGTTGATTATGTGAAAGGGTGTTGCGTTCGCACCTGGAAACATAATCGACTAGCTATTTTTGGAGGATGTACGTGTGTTCCGTACCTCTTAAGAAAATTCCGTCTAGTTATAGGCGGCGATGTTCGAAGCCTATGATTATGAAGCACGGGTGAGCACCTCCCCGCATGTTAAATTTTCGTGGTGGAGAATTATTAAAAGAGCCTAACGGATTTCGAACCAAACTATTTCTTAAATTTAAGAAATAGACATTAGCATCGACACACGGAGACGTAATAATAAGGAGACATTATTAAATGAATAAGTTATTGATAAATGGAGATGTCGTTATTTGGAGACACATATATTTTTATTACTAATATGTATATACGGAGATACATGTTTTGACTCGTAAACTCGAACATTTTTTATTTAGTAAAATGTCGGGACGTGTTCCGAAATCTGGCAGGCGAGATCGCCCACAAAACTGTGATCAGAGCGATGGCGAGGGCAGTTCCCGATGCGAGTTGGAAGAGTACGACACTGACTTCCATTTCTATGAGGAGGAAATCAAAGAGCAGTTAATTGGGCCTGAGGTATCAACCCAAGAAGTCGATCCTCAAATAGAAAGTCGTCTCTTGAGCGATCCGAGCAAGAAAAAGAAGGGTGAGATATTTTCTTTTAGAGGTTGCACCTATATATTATTTTGTTGTTAACGCTTTTGAAGGAGACAAGTTGTGACGTCACACACATACTTTAATTTCGCGGGCCCTTCGTTACAGTTAATACAAAAGCGGCTGTAAAGGAGATTGTGGAGTTGAAAATGCGCCCGAGCACATTGGGAACGTCGACGGCCGCTGCAACAGGGGGAGCTCCTCGAAAGAAGGCAAATCCATCATCGAGCACAGTGCAAAAGGGATTGGAGCTACCTAAAACCACGAAAAAGGGATTGGAGAAACCTAAAGCGAAAGCCATGTGGAAATTGGCAACCTCAGTCGTCGCAACCAAACCGCCACCGTCGAGTATTAAGCCGTTTAATATTCCGACGTACCGCATTCCTCGAATTTCGAAGGAAGCAGTTGAAAAAGCAACGTCCACAGCGTTATCGGAGAAAACCCGTGCAGACGCAAGTAGACCCATGTTGTCGCAGGAGGCTGACGCATGGGATCTAGCTTTTGAAGTGGCGCTTGAGTGCATTCAGGTGATGAGGAGGGAGAACGCCCTTCAAGCAAAGCGAGCGGAGTCGCAGGAGATGAAGGAGCTGAAATGTCGTATTGCGCTGCTCGAAAGGTCGTTAAAGGAGGCTACGCAAAATCAGGTAATTGGAGAAAATGTTTTGGAGAATGGTGATAATATTAATAACGATTTTGCAAATAATAACGACCAAATTGTAACTGATAAGGAGAATGGAGATATTATTAATGACCCGCCTATTGAACAACCAGTCCCACAACATACCAATAGTAATAATAATAATCAATCGGAGAGAGATTTAAAAAGGGAGTTTTTGGAGATACTTGTAAATGCTTTAAAAGGAGATGAAATCATTACGGAGGATTTAAATAAGAAAACTAAATCGTAGATAGTTTTAACTAGAGACAACACAAAAAGGAAGTATAAATTGACAAGAAATTTTAGGTATGATTTGTGGTTTGACTATTTGAAAACAGAGTTGATTTTGAAAGATCTATTTGATGTTTTGGAGAATTCGGAGAAGGAGTTGGAGAAATTTAATGAAAAGGAGAGGGAGATGAGACGCAATCTTGTTCGAGATATTATCATTAATCATATTGACGATAATTATCACAAGATGATCGTCTCAGATAATGATCCGAAATCAATTCTGAGCACAATAAAGGAGTTTAAAAAATGCGAAGTACATAAAGCATCGGAGGCTTTAAGGAGAGAACTGGCATTACTGAGATATAATCCTCAGAAGGAGAAAGCCTATCAATTCATTCAACGCTTTGATGAATTGATACGAATGTACGAAAGTCATCAGGAGAACGATATTTTAACGGAGAAGGAGAAAAGGAGCTATTTTTATATGGCGGTGTCAAGGTCATCTAACCTCATTGAGCCCATTAACTTTATTACAAAATGTCAAAATGACGTCGGGCTATCAATTGAGGAGTTAAAATGTTTAATGTTGCAGGCGGAAGCAACACGAAATACGGAGAAAAAGCCGGAGGGAGTTGGATGTGGAGTAACGATAGGCACACAAGGAAATATAGCTTTCCGTGGAAGGATGGGTGCGTGGACCGGAGTGGCACGCATCTCATCCTCGTCTGTTCAGTATCCCACTGTCAGATGTTTCAACTGCCAGCGATATGGGCACATTGGCTCAGACTGCACATATCGCACCATCGAAGGTCGCATGTGTTATACGTGTGGAGAAATCATGTCAACACACATCTCTGCTACGTGCCCTAAACGTGGCAAGATGCAGGCAGTGGTAATGGACCATAAAACCCAGAATTGGAGAACTGAGTATGGTTTTATCCATGGACACAATCGTGGTGTCTCACCCCGTGTCCGAGTGGTGACTCGTGGGGTGAAACCACAAAAGGGCTTAACTAATGACCCAATGAAGCGGATTAGTGGCGCTCCACAGACACCAGCGCGAGGAGGCAGTGCAAACCGGAGAGGTGTTGCCCCTTGTGGCCGAGTGTCCCTCCATCGTCATCCTGGACCGTCCACAAATGACACGCAAACATCAGCAAAATTTGCGATGTCTGAAACAGATGCGTGCTCCTCAAGTTCCGAGTCAATGCGGACTCATGCATTGCCTGTACACCTTCGAATGGACACGAAAGTGGATCTTGGAGCAGTGGTTGAGATCCCCCGCAAACCTTGACCTCTCGTGGAACAACCTGGTCTTGTACCAGTGGAGTCTCGTGATGTTGATATGCAGTTAGACCCGGACTTGCTAAATATCCCATTACCGCCAAATCCTCCGTCGTTTGTCCATTCCCCCGAAGGCCAGCAACCAGAGCAAGCGTTGCTAGCATCTGGAGAGGAGCCACCTAATACAGAGCCGATGGAGATTCAGGCTACTGCTACCGACACCCCATCTTCAGGTACTGATTACATCATTTCCTTTTTTACCTGATAGTGGTGCCACACAACACCTTGTGTTACAGTCGGCTCCTCTCTCGAATCTTCATCCTTATTCGGAGAATATATTAAGTGCCAATGTTCAATCACGACTGCCATGTACGGAGTCTGGTAGTTTATTTACACGTGATTTGCTCGGCAATAAGGTTGAATTCAAAGGAGTAAGGTGCTGTCCTCTACTATCGGAGAACTTGTTTTCTTCACGCAAACTTGTCGATCTTGGCTTCACAATACTTCTCGATAGTACTTCTATTAAAATTACTGATGTCACTCATAATATCATTTATTTTCGTGGCACTTATCGCCCACCTTTCTGGCATATTGAATTTCCTATGGATTGTATAACTGATCCTGTAGACTATAATAATGAAGATGTCGATCTGTTTTGTCATCTCACCTATGCGAACGCTTTAGCGATTTCTGTTGTTTCGGCAAACAATTCGGAGGGAGAAGAAGGAGAAAATGGAGAAAATGGAGAAAATGGAGAAGGAGAGGAGAATAATAATATGTCAGAAGTGAGTACAGGCAAAGGCAATAGCAAAATCTGAGGGAGTAATAAAATGGAGAATTGCTCGCCTAAACAACTAATTGGAGATAACGAAACGGAGACTAATATTAATAAAAATGGAGATGGAGAAACAAATGACTCAGTAACTAAATTTATAGGAGAATTGGAGACTGGGAGAAATAATTTGGAGAAAATAAATTTAAACGGAGAAAAGAAGGAAGCCAAGACGAACAATAATATTCTAAACAAAAATTTGGAGTGCGATCGGAGAATAGTGTGTATAGATGATATGCCCGAACCTACCATTTTAGAATTTACCGGAGTGAATAAAACAATGACTTTGGAGTTATTATGGCATTATAAATTGGGTCATGTTTTGGAGAAATATTTAAAGAAACTTGCACTCATTCATAAAGAATTAAAAGGAGTACAATTTACCAGAGTGATACGAGACTGCGAGATCTGTGCAATCTCAAACTTTACAAAATTACCTTTTACACAAGCAAGGTGGAGAGCCCAGAAACCTTTGCAATTGATTCATTCGGATGTGATGGGACCAATATCTTCCAGCACATTTCCAGGAGGGAGGAGATTTATAGTCGTATTTATCGACGATTATTCTCGCTATGCTCAAGCTTACGTATTGACACACAAATCTGGAGTAGGAGAATGTTTGGAGACTTTTTTGAGGAGTTCACAAAATCTATTAGGGAGTGATCAAAAGGTGTGCTATTTACGTTTGGATCAAGGAACAGAGTTTACTGGAGGTTATACACAGGAGGTGTTAAAAAGGGAGAATATTGATCCGCAATTAGCACCACCAGACACTCCACAGCATAACAGAGTTGCTGAAAGGTTCAACCGTACACTGCAAATGAGAGTAAGAGCCCTAATGTATGATTCAGGTTTACCCCGGAGTATGTGGGACTTAGCAGTCAAAGCTGCGGTATTTGTTTATAACCGTACACCGCACAAGTCGATTAATTATGGAATCCCATTAATTAAATTTTCGCCAAATGCGAAATATACATTTAACCAATTACGGAGATTTGGATGTATAGCATACATGAAAGTGAAAAGAAAACCCGAGACGAAATTTTTGGGAAGAGGTATTCGAACTTTTATGGTTGGATACACTCAATCAGGCTACTTACTATTTTGTCCTGAAACCAAAGCCTATCTGGAGTCGAGAGATGTTCGTTTCAATGAAAAAGTGGTATATAAAGATAGATATAAACCACTGGAGAATATTGAATCGAAAAATGATAACTGGTTTAAGTACGAAAAATCGGAGATGGTGCAGAAAGAGGAGAAAATAAATTCTGCATTTAAAAGGACAAAACGGAGAAAGTCCCAAAGACTATTGATGGAGAAGAAACAAAAGGTAGAAGCATTCAATATCGAAGAAGAATGCCTGGAGAACAAAAATCTGAAGAACCTGACAGATGAGTTCGTCTACTTAATGTTGACAACAATATATAATTATCCTAAAACGTATGAGGAGGCATTGAGATCACCCAATAGCGGAGAATGGGAGAAAGCTATTGAGGAAGAAATAAAATCGTTGCAAGAACACAAGGTGTGGAGTATAGTAGATAGACCGAGTATTGATGAAAAAGGGAGAAAACCAAATATAGTAGACTCAAGGTGGTTATTTAAAATCAAGCCTGAACCGAACGGAGGAGTCAGATACAAAGCACGACTAGTTAGCAGAGGCTTTAAGGACAAATCAGATTACAATTTGACTGAAGTATATGCACCAGTCACACCATTGGCTGTCGTATAAAATCTGTTAGCAATAGTTAACAAATACGACCTGGAGATAAGTCAATTGGATGTTAAAACGGCATTTTTATATGGGGAACTACCAGAGCCAATTTACATGGAGATTCCTGAAGGAGTAGGGATAAATATTGCGGAGAGAAATCGTAAAATTTGTAGGTTGAACAAGGCTATGTATGGTTTACAAACTGCGCCTAAATGCTGGAACAGGAGGTTCACAACAGCATTGAATAATTTAGGCATGAAAAGTGACATAAAAGATCCATGCTTATTTATCTGGAGAGAAGGAGAAAAATTCATTGTACTATTGTCATACGTAGATGACATACTACTAGTAGGTAATTGTTTAGAATCGATCAACTGGTTAAAAGATAACCTACGGAGAATATTTGAGTTCTCAGATATGGGAACACCCCAAGAATACCTTGGAATACAAATAGAAAGAGATTGGAGCTCTAAAATAATGGTGCTAAAACAAACACGGTTCATCAACAAATTGTTGAAGAGATTTAATATGGAGAATTGTAACCCGTGTAAAACACCAGTGATTACTCGACAAGTGAAATGGAGAAATGAGTTTAATTATGAACAAGTCATAAAGGAGAAGGAGACTAGAGAAAAATACCCATTCAGAGAAGCAGTAGGGTGCTTATTATACCTTGTAGGAGGAACAAGACCTGATATAGCACTAGGAGTAAATTTAATGAGTAGGTGTCAATCGAACCCCACATCTGAAAATATTCAGGAGATTAAACGAATATTCAGATATCTAAAATACACAGAGAATTCAGGTTTAACATATAGGGGAAAAGGAGAAAACCTTGAAGGTTACTCAGATGCGAGTTGGGGAGATTGCCCTATCACAGGAGCGTCTACTGCAGGGTACCTAATTAAACTTTTTGGAGATACTATAGCGTGGAGATGCTATAAACAACGTTGTGTCACTACATCTACTTGTGCAGCTGAATTTGTAGCGATGAGCGAATTAGCAAAGGAGTTGATAACTCAAGCGGAGATATCAGAGAAAATATTAGGTAGAACGGTGTTACCTGCCAATATATATTGTGATAGCAAATCTGCTATTGAAGGAGCTCAGATGGTAGGAGCACCAGGGCTAAATACTTACACACACGATATCACTATGTGAGACAATGTCAACAGGAGGAGTTGGTAAACTTGGTTAAAATAACCTCTGTGGAGCAAGAGGCTGATATTTTTACAAAACCCTTACCAACAACTGCGTATGAAAAATTAACTAAACAAATTCTAAATACAGAGGACAGCACACTATAAAATAACTTATCGGAGAATATAAATGTTACGTGGAGTTTAGTAACAGTCATGTTTAATTATTTACAGATACACCTACGTGATATGCCGCTAAAAGTTGATTCCTTGAACTGTTACTCACCTAGTCGCAAATGACTGTTATATAACTTATTTACTTGTTTTTGTTTGATTCTTGTTGTATACATAATGTTCCTGTTCCCATCTGTATTTCCTTTTGAAATACATACTCAAATGTTTGTACTAACACTGTTTTATTTCTCGGAGCTTTTATACATGAAAAACATCTATTTTCAGATATCTTATGGTGGCTTAAGGTGTCTTAAGATAGCTTACTCACTTTTTGGAGATATAATTTATAAAATAACTTTTGGGAAAAATTGAAGTTTTACCCACTATGGGGTTTCTTCGAATCGGAGACATGGAGACGAGTATATGGAGAGATGGAGATACGGAGACGAGGTTTTTATTATCACTATGATAAGTTTTCCTCAAATTGGAGAGTCAGACATCGGAGTATCTGTTCGAGAGGTTTTTTTACTATTCAATAGTTTTTCCTCTCAAGCCAAATTGGAGAGTAAAGTGGAGTAAACTTTATATTTTTTGGCAACCTGGAGTTTTCCCAGACATCTGGTTTTCTCCAGTTACCGCACACATTATTAAATTTACTTAATTGCAATGGTATTGCACTAATCAACTTCTAATTTCTAGCTTATAATAGCTTGGAACCATTCTGGAGATCAGCCAATCGAGTTACATGTCCAAGGAGGGAGTGTTGGAACTATTTGATTATTGTACATGAACTAGTTGGCTACACTGATATATCGTCTGAATATATTCTCTATGTTATATCGACTACTATGGATTAGAACTCTGTTCAGTCGAATTACTAATACAACTTACTTTTCTGTTGTTCTCTATGAGTACAATAAATATTCTTGGTGCGGTAAATGTGTTTTACATATTTTATTTCTAATTAATGATTTCGTCACTTCTTACGAGTACATCAAAACCCCCTTGATGTCCAATAATTTACAATCTAATTCTAGTCATTTCAATTTATCCAGCTATAGCTGGCTGGAAAGTATCCAAAGTTGTCCCGCGCCTAAAAATCTCCAAAATTAAAATTATATTTCTAACTAAATCACAGGAGTATCAATCACCTATTACATACACGTGTATCACACTACTTTTTGAAACACCCCCACCCTCTAAAAAACAAAAAATTTATTAAGATAAATAATATTTTTGAAAATAAGAAACACATAAGTGCAAACTATCGTTAGTTTTTAACCAAACCTTGTGGCATAGTTGCTATGATGCTGGCCTACAAATGTAGATGTTTAAAGTTTGAATTCCTATAGTGGAGAAACTTTTACAAAAAAAAAAAAAAGAAAAAGAAAATGAAAGAAAATGATGATCTAAGTTATGTGCAGTAGTAAGTAGTACCAGTATATAAAATGACGCATGCGCCCAAGATGATGTACAAAGTAAAAACCGCTTTGTACATCAATTCTAAATGGTTCTAAAATTTTCTGCTTTATACATAATCAAGGTGTGTATAAAAATTGAGTCTATAAACGGGTGTTGTAAAAAATATTTACTTTATACATCACCTTTGGAGCATATATGTCATTTTATATGCTGGTAATGCTTACTTACTACTGAACATATCCTACATCTTCATTTTCTTTAATTTTCTTTAATTTTCTTTTTTTTGTAAAAGTTTCTCCACTATGGGATTTGAACCTCAGACATCTTCATTCACAGACCAGCACCATATCCACTGCACCATGAGGTTCGATTAAGAGATGGAGAATAGTTTGTTTTATATGTTTCCCATTTGCAAACATATTTATTTGTCTCAATTTTTTTTTTGTTTTTTAGGGGGTGAGGGTGTTGTAAAAAATAATGCGTGACACACATGCATATAGTAGGTGATTGATACTCGTCTGATTTGCATCATTCGACTTTGGCTTGTGCTGCAAAATTTGTATTTAAATCTCCTTTTTGTCAATCTAAATCCAATATGGTCTGAGGTATGTAATATTATGTTTTATTAAATCTGGTTATGTTATTAAATTCATAACTCTGTATTATTTCATCATAAAGTGCTAACTCTTAGTGGGAAGTTATGGTGACAGACGTTTCTCTTCTAGGTTTTATTTGAAACTAGGTTCCAAGTTCTCATCAGTTAATAACAACTTTTGATTCGTGTCACCTTTCTTTAATATCAATTGAGAGTAGTATTAAAATGCAACCTAACCTGGCTGCTATCTGAGCTAGTTTAACATTCGAGTTATTCCAAAATCAAGGAAATTTGCTGATTTTTACTTGGAGTTGGAAATATATGGGTTGAAACTTGTCCTCCAGTGGTAGAAATGTATGTTGATCTCTGGGGAATGCTCACTTATGTTGGCCCCTCTGGTGGCATACCTCATTTTTAGACACCTTGATAGAAATCTTTTCTCCCATATTCGGTCTCTGACTGGAAAAGAAGCAATTGAGTTAGATATTTTGAGCCTAAAACAGAAAGTACTTAGTTCTGGGTTATCTGAGTTTTCTTCCTCTTCCTTTTTTTTCCCAATCCTTGATATATTATTTTTCTATCTCTCCTATTTCTCTTTTTTAACATTTTTTGTTCATGTTTTTTCTATTTTGTTGTCATTATTCATTTATTATCTATATTTTACGATCTAGTTTTATGTTACGCCTACATAGATAACAACAAATAGCAACAGTAACTTCAAACCAGTGTAAATTTGCTGTCAACATTAAACAGCACAAACAAAATATTTTGTTTCTGCTGTTTGCTGTCGACTATGTAGGCATAGCTTTCACTTTTTTATATTTTTTTAAGCGGAGCTAGCAGAGGCTATTTTCTTAACAACATTGGCTAGTCATATATCAGTCTCACCTAGACTCTGTAAAGTATCGAGATTTGAAAAAATTATGAATAATCTAGGTATTTTAAATATTGTGCTGTAAAGACTTTGTTGGAAAGAAACAAAATAGTATATTACATACCAAGGTTCAAAAGTGAGCATTTACTTGTGAGAGAAAGTTTGGGAAATGAGCACAGCGAGTGAGCAATTTCAGAGTCATGAAAACTCACTTTTGAACCTTGTTGAGGAAAATCTTACATGAAAATTATAAAAAATAAAACAAAATATTAAACTCTTCATTGTGAATGATTTAATGTTTCATTTATATACCTTAATGTAAACTGAACATACCTCGATGTAAATTGAATGTGCCACCATATAAAAAGTTGTTTCACATTTTTTCATGGAGGCGCATTCACTTTGTGTTTACATTGAAGTTACATAAATCAATAAGAGCTACTTTTCGCTAGAAAAACACCAGCATAAACATTGCTTTTCTGATCATGTATTACATAAAAAATTAAAATGAAACAATTTAGGTCCCTAGGTCCCTACTTTCTGTCTTCCTTATACCTATACCTACCCCACATAATACTATCCTATGACTGATTTGTACAGCCTGTATTACTGAAAGGAATAATTCATTTTTGACATTAAAAAAATCTGGTTGTCATTTTTATCCAGTCTGCTAGCAAATTGGGTATTAAAACTGACCTCGGAAAAGGTTTAGGAGTGAAGATGATGAACTTTATCCGTTTCATGAGAAAAGAAAACAATTGGTACCATTTTCCTTCTTTCACCTAATTTTTATTTGTGTATAAGTGTACCTATGCATATCACTATAATAAACGTGTAAGGTGTTAATTGATTCGTTAAAATTATTTCCTGATATTATTTCGCCAATTATTTCCTCATATTCGATTTACATGCGTCACAGCCCACACAGCTACCCACAGACATGAAAATAAAAAATATTTGTTGCTTCTTTCGAAACTAATTCTACAGTGTTATCTATAGGTGTGTCAGAAAAAATCCAAAGCCAGCACAACCCAAATTTTTGGAAAAGTGGTTTTACTACGATATCGAGAAAACTACAATTTTTCTCATAATTTTTACAAATTTGCGACTTTGTTTTCATTAGGTACAGTAAAGAATTTAAGATTTTAAATTATAAATTATGGCAAACTGTGTTTTCTAGCAAAGTTTTGCTGGGTTAGAGTATATTTTTTTCTAAGACAAAAACAGAAACCAAAACATTCATTTTCCTCCTAATTTTTTGTAGGACATAATTTGACAAAGCGACGCTTTGATTTGAATATATTGTATTGAAAAATTTTGTAATGACTAATATGTTTTTATTGTTATCTCATTCATTGTCTAATTTACTCAAGTAATACCTAATTACAAATTTACCTCCAGGTTTTCGTCATTAACGTTGTACATTGTATTCATACTCGTATCTTCTTCTTTTTTTGTGTGATTTTCCACTATATAATATCCTGTTAACATTTCATTGTCGTAAGTAATAATTCTGAAAAAAAAATTAATCAAAAAATTAATCAATTTCACGTCAGGAATTTTCTGTTCCATAATTTTTTGGAAAATTTAGGCTTAAACTTACCTGTAATATAAACTTGGTATCCTTATTTTTTGAAAAAGTTAACGCTTCAACATAAATTTTATAAGTATTATAAGTATTGATAAATATCAGGAGGGTTGCATTTAAGTATTAGATTTTGAAGATTGAATTTTTTTTTTCTTCTAGACAGATTTCTTTTAAAATTTAATTTTTATATGCGACATCACACGGAAAGAAATATTTCAGAATAAGCAGAGGAATTTATTTTTTTTATCCTTTTTTTTCCCCATCGCATTAATTTTCATATAATTTTCGTCAGTTTCATCTGAAAAAACCGACAACAATGTTTATTGTAGGTTCTTAATGATGAATGGGCTTGTTAGTTTTTCACACAGCATTTTCCCTTTGTTTCGTTGGCCTTATCAGTTTGAAAATTTTGTTTTAATTCATTAAAAATGAATTATATTGATGAATAGGTATCATTTTCGAGGTCATAGCTACATAATGAGGTTTCTTTCTAAACTTAAAAACAATAAATGGAGCATGGACGTTTTCAAATGTTTCTTATTGAATTGAGAAATATATAGAAAATTATCTGATTTCATTTGATCCCTCTAAGAGAGGAATTTCTCAAAATCCGAAAAATGAGTTTTAGACAATAAATTATTTGAATTACCTTTTAAAACATAAACCTGCTCAGTATGTAATGGGGCCTAAAATATGTTGAGAAATACACAATAATACATTTAACCCACGTTTGACTTTCTTAGGGAATTTCAGAAAATTCAAAAAACAGTTGAAAGAACTTTTAAAACAAAAACAGGTTCAGATATTCCATATCTTTAGAGTTTAAAAGATATTGACAATTACGTAAAAACAAATGTGACTCCATTTGACCTCCTTAGGGATAGAATTTTGAAAAATCCCAAAATAAAATTTTCAGACATTTAGTATAGAATGACCTTAAAAAAGAAAAATGGTTCATTTATCTTCCTATATGTCTAAAAGATATCGACAAATACGTAAAAATAAATTTGATCCCAGTTGACAGATTAGGAGTGGAATTTTGTAAAATCCAAAACACAATTTTTGGACAATTAGTCAAACGACCGTTTAAAACAAAAAACCAGTTCAGTATCTTATTGAGTAAGATATTGAGTTATACGTAAGAACACATTTCACTCTCTTAGGAGTGGAGTTTAAAAAAAGCAGCTCTTTTGGTGAGCACTTACTTGTCAGAAATATACCTTGACAATTTCAGGTCAATAGGTTCAATAATTTTGGTTAATCATTGATGAGTGAGTAAAACAGTCAGTCAGGTCTTCTTTTTATATTTACCTATTATAAAGAAGATAGATGGATTGGAACTTCTACAATTTCATCTTCTATTATCAGATTCCTCTGATAACCGACTAAGCTTCCTTCGGTAAGTTACCAAAAAAGCCTGAATCAGAAATCTGGTATGATGCAATCTAGGATTGGTTTAGCAAAGAAAACCGAAAAAGAACCTGTTTGTTCAAACCTGTAATCCAAGAAGAGACATTAATTTTGAATATGCAATTTGAGAAAAATTTTTGATTTTGCAATAAGCAGATAATGAATAGTTACATAGCTGAGAAAAACCTCTTGCTATTTATCAAGGGCAATTTCAGAAGAAAAACTCAGTTGACGAAGTTTCTCATTCGATTATTTGACCTTTGGTGTTTTCCAAACATTACTTCAGTCCTGTGGGCATCAAATAATCAAGGTTCTACGGAACCAAAGTACAGAGGCAATATGTGCACACCATCCAACTGCTTTTACATCCTACATTTTACATTGGAAATACCTTTCAGATTTCGGAGCTGGTGTGTCGAGACCAAATCTGTACTCTGTGGATTATCTTAAAATGCGTCAAATTTAAGTGGTCCTTGTCTTTAACCCGCTTCCATCTAAAAAGGAAGGCATATAGTGACGGTAGTGTCGGAGCCACTAGCCTACCTTAGGACATAAAATGTTCATATTACTGTCGTATTACGAATGATGTGTTAGCGCGTATATATATATAATATGTGTGTGTGTGTGTGTGTGTGTATGTGCACGTGCGCGTGCAGGTAGTAGTCCTGTAAGAAAATTTGAAACAAGAATTTCAAGTTTTGATCCCAGTAGCCTATACCTTTACCGTCGGCCAAAGATGAGCCTTATCAACCCTTAGCTTTTGCTACCGTTTCTGATTAAAGTAATTAAGCGTAAACATTTCTATTTTTCTATTTCTTCCTGTTCAAATGCAAAAAGATAAGAAAAAAAAAACACTTTTCTCACCGAACATCTTATTTACGAAACGGTAAATACAGAAATGTTTTTTTTTCTTGTTTTTTTTTTTTCTATTAACTCATTAGACGATGGCACATTTTACACGTTATATAAAATTAATGGATACATTTAATGGTGTACACCTTTCGCAAAATTTATTTTTAACAAATTTAACGAATGAGTTGACACGCAAAAATCCGTAAAATTTTCTTTGAAAATTTGCCAGTTTTCTTACATTGTATTATTTTGTATTGCCGTTTTCATTGAAAATTGTAGCATTCAAGTGGAAGTTGGAACAGTTGTTGGTACGTAAGGAAGATGAAGAAAAAAGGAATGAAAAATAAGGCACAGCAGATGTGAAATGAAATAATTCTGTTCGTTGGAAGCAGAGTTTGAAGCCAATTTCCTTGTGAAACGTAAACAAGCAGATACTTGTGTAAATATATGTTATACATAAGGTACCAATAGCCTAAATGTTTAATTGATTTTGAAAAATTACTGAAAATAAAGCCTAAAATTTGTATTAAATGCAAGGTGGGCAAAATTACTCGTTAAATTTAAAATATGAATAGTTTGGGAGCAGTGCAGCAGGTTGTTACGGAAAGTACGTAAGTAGTAAGAAGTGTTAGGAATGGTTCACAAAATTGTTATGGACCATAGTGAGAGAGTGACTCTGTTTTCAAAAAGTTACGAGTTCGAGATCGGCTACCGTATTCCCATTCTTGACCCAAAATGGTGGTGTGTTTGGTTCCATTCTATCGGTGCTTCAGAATGTAAATTGTAATTGAGAAATTCATATATACAGGTAGACCATTGGTGACCGGAACTCAACCATCACCTATTCCCATACTAGTAATTGATGTAAAAAGACAAAATGGTTAAAGAGAGATTTTAATGTAAGTATCTAGGGATGAGAAGGGCATTTATTCTAAAAACTGATCAAAAATTCGAACTCTGTCTTTCAAAAAATCGTTGCATTGATATAGGTACCAACAGTGGCTACAGTTAGTCCAATGTAATGAAAAGTGATGTGTTCATGAAATATTTTGAGAGTATACGCATCTTCTAGTTGGCATTACTGATACCACTGCTAATAAAAATAAAAAATAATTTTTTTTTCAATTTTTATTGACATGGTATTAAAATTTTGCATGTAGTACACACTTCGAAAGAATTTATTTTTTTCATGTTATGGAGATTATTATACCTGCTAGTAAATTTTAATCAAACAATCGAATAACTGAAAATATGACTTGTGAATGCTTTTTATTGCAATATTGTGAGAGCATACGTCATATACCTGTATACCGCGAGTACCTTATGAGCAAATCACTGATAATAAACTTCAAAATGGACTTGAAATGGAATTAAAGAAACAAAATGTTTTACACCTGAAATGTAATGGGTCGGACTGCTGAATAAATGTTAAAAATGCGTGACCCCCACACACTGTGCTTCCTCTTGGATGCTCAAATGGGCGACTATTTTTGGTTTATTTAAGTGTCCTAAATAAATACGCGATATACAATAAAAACATTTCTGTAAAAAAATAATATTCATAAAAGTTGAGATAAGAATGTTTCAATTCTTTTTTTTCAAAGCTCTCATAGGAGCTGAAATACAGAGTGGTAAAGAATAGTTTTTTTTTTTTTTTTTTTAATTATACCTATGATAATCTGTATTATATTCTTATTGGGAAGTTGAAAATTTGTACAGACGTAAAGATGGCCAAAGATATTAGCATATTGATATTTTTCATCGTTATGTGGGCTATAGGTAACTACATCATATTTCAGAACTGTAGATATACATGGTGTCCTAAATAATTGAAATAAGATGTCGTAAAAATAAGGCGAAAATTTTAATTTCTTTCGTTATTTTTATAAATATAAGCTGTGTAAAACGAAAATTTTTACCGTTGATAATGTTAAAAAACACGAGAAAAAATTGATTTTAAGTGAATGTGCGCCTTTAGTCGAATGCGCTGCAAAACCACCAGTTTTTCGTGTTATGATTATTGTAGATAGTTTACAAGTGGTGTATCCGTTACGAAACACCCTGCAGAAAGGATACGATTAGTGATTGATAATACCTTTTGACTACATAGTACTGGACCAGTAAAGCTCCATAAGATCAATTTACTTTTCATGTCAAGACATGCTGGCGAAAAAGTTGGCAACCCTCGCGTACCTTCTGCGTATTTTCGACGTTTCGATTGAATTCACCAATTTAGAATACATCTGATAAAGACATCCCTCAAATTCACAAGGATAGCATACAAAAACATAAAGCGAAGTACGTCGAAAGGTACGCTCTGGTTGCCTATTTAGCGCTGGCTTGTCTAACCGTAAATCATCTTTCTTTACTGGCAGTGGCGGATCTACCAGGAGACCATTGAGGCTGCGGCTCACAGGCGCAAAGGCAAAAAGGCGCCAAATTAATTTTTTTGTATGTTTCGAATCGTCAACGTTGTATTTTTTAATGATCTTTTATATTCTTTTAGCTGACAACCCTGAATTGGGGCACAAAATTTACCTGGTCTATAGGCGCCAATTTTATAAATTCGCCTCTGTTTACTGGTCCAGTACTGTATAGTCAATGATAATATCTAATATGTATGTTCGATAAGGCAAAGAATAAACTTTTTTGTTCTTTACCAATGGCGCAGAATATCCTGATTCGACTTGGTCAGTAAATTCTGATGAAACGTGTTTTTTTTTTTCAATGACATGAGTACGGTTGTATTACATGCTCTTAATCAAAAAATGTTTTAATTGTTTTATTGGAAGATATGAATTTTTGAGTTCTTTTACTTTGTAGAACAAAAACCGAAATAAAACCGTACGACAAAATGGAGAACTAAATCTTAATCAGTGGCAGAGCCACAGCTATACCAGCAGGGGCCTAGCTCCTCCCAAAATATTCTTGGTCCACCTGAAAATTTGACGAAGAAACCAGTCCGAGGTAAATTGAGAAAATTTTCATTTTTTTAACCTATCGTTTTTAAGTTATTGATAACAGTTTCTGTGTGTATGGGGTTTTGGAGGGTTGTTTGATAGCAATAAGTTAGAGTTACATGCTATTTTTTCTCCATCCTACGCATGGGCCACCCCAGAAAAAAAAATTTTTACGCCACTGCTTTTTACAGAATTTTACCCGCGTTAAAATTGTGAATGCAGCACATTTTTTGCCGTATCGAACACCACTAATCACTCTGCTGTGTTTCACAAACAAGTTTAGTTTCTCAAAATACTTGTTGCCTCACTATAATATATTTTTTTAGTACCAATTATATTGCTTCGTTGCTGAGTAAATTAATAAAAATTTTCGAAATTTAAAATACCTACCGTAAGTAGGTATGTTAAGTGAATGAAAATTTTCTATTTATTTTATTTTAACGCTAAAAAGAACAAATTAATGAATGGTGTCGATATACGAACCGATAAAAATGAATGAGTAACAGATGGTGTTTTTATCTATTTTTTATATGGCGTTGAAAATTAGCATTTGGAGAATTACAAGTATCGTTTGCTCGCCAAAAACGTATTTTGTAATTCCTGCTAAAAAAATTCTTTGTATCCGCATAATTTTCTGATTCCCCATCATTATCTACAATTTTACATTTCATTTCCAGGAAAATATTTTTTTATTTTTTCTCAAGCTGTATTCTATAATATCCTAATTAATTCGTGAAAGATCATATTCTGGGAGGTACCTACTTATTTAACGAATTTGAATTTCATTTTTTCTTAATAAATACAAATAGTCCATCCGGAAAAGTTGTAGAAAGCTAAAATTTGTAATTTCGTTATCGTTATATTTATTATGCAGGTATAAAAACAAGAATCAAAAATTTTTCTGGTAGAATTTACTTTTATTTAGTGAAATAATATGATCAACAATACTGATAAATTCTGTTTTCTGTTGGTTCATCACGGCATACTCGTACTGCGTATTTTCTGGAAAAAAGAATGTTGATTTTAATCAAATTTATCATTTTTTAATTATTTTTAATTCTGTAATGACTTCTGATAACTTCAAAAGCAATACCGATTCCTATTTCATCATCTTTTCACGAAAAAATTTCCATCGGAAATTTATACATCTTGAAATAGGACTTGTTTTTTTCCTTTTTTTTTTTTTTCTGCATATACCGCAATATACCAGGTGCCAAGTACTTAGTCTTCAGAGTCGTTCTTCTGACTTTTTACTTCGCAATCATTTTGGAGAACTGAGTACTGTACCTACCTGCTAATTAACTCGAAAATAATGTTTGCCTTTATATGCATTGTCGTCATACTGCGGCGTTCATATACCAAAATCCAACATGGAATCTGTTTAACTGGACAGATTTTACTGTGGTACGTCTAGGATTTTATTAGGGAAGGCGAATATGACCAAACTAAAATCTCCTTAACCTTGTGGGTCTATACAAAGTGATGGAAATTGAAGTTAAGAAAAAAAAGTAAAAAAAGGAGATGATCCCCAAAGACGAGAATGCAGCTTCAAAAGAATATAAATATGTCAAAAACCCCATTCACTCTCAATCCTGATTTCCACCGGGTCAAATGTGCTGTCGAATCTTCTTTTTTTTTATAATTGGAATTTTTATTTAGTGTCTGGAGAATAAAACGCACTCTCAGAATAATACCATTGTAAGTTAAAAATCAACTTTTTTGAGAAATTGAATTTGAAAATTTTTTTTTTGTCGGAATTATCTCAGATAAACTGGGATTAATTTATGGAAAATTTTATTTTGCATTGCGCGGATGTAATACAACACTCAACGGGGGAAATGTGCAAGGATGTAGCCAAGGGTCGAAGGCAAAGGGGGTGATTGTCCCATGATCTTTTTTTTTTACTTGTCACGTTTAAAATTTGGAAGATATTTTAGTAACGAATATACGACAGCGGGTTCCATAGATGCTAAATTTCTCATATTTTCTAAATTTGTAAAAGCAAAAAGCAAAACAGTCTTCAAATTTTTTTGGCTCCCCCTTGAAGAAATCTTGGCTACGCTCTTGGAAATTAGTAAAGTGGGACGGGATGTTACAGACAGTGTTCATAAAAGAAAATAATATAAGTAGAAGATACAACAATTTTCAAACAGCTTGGCACAAACTGAATGTAAGTAATAATAGAGTGATTGGTGTTAGGATGACATGATAGATTGACCAATAGTGTAATGGAGTTTAGTAGGATGACAAAATAATTTGTGTAAAGTTGTTCTTCTAGGTAATGGTTTAATTACCTGTAATTAACAATGTCAGCTGTTTTGTTTTGGGCACGCATCTTCGAAGGTTATTGATGGGGATGGCGCGTGTTGTGAATGTGAGGGTGAGAGAGATAGCGATATTGTGAAATGTGATAAGATTCTTGTGTGGCACCTGAGTTTTGTCCTCACAAATCTTTGGTATTTATTATACTAGGTGTAACGTATATTTCCATCTATTTTTAGATACACGTTTTCAAATACCAAAAACGTCAGTATTTATCAACAATGAAACGTCCTATAACTCTTCATAAACAACCACTAATTTACCTGTATTTGATTTTATGAATATAGATATAATGTCTGTATATTCATGACCTAACTGTGCCTGTCCCTCGAGTATATCGCGAGTCAGCACAACCCTATAATAACAACACCCTACCTCACTTAGCCTATCTGACACGTACACTTACATACCCCAAACGAGTATATAAACCCTCGATTTAAAGGAATAACATATAGTTCCTAGACAGTAACTCCTTAGTACCTAGAACCTCTCTTACAGAGCTACTAGTGAACAGACAGTCTTGTCTAAAGGGTTGTAAACCCATATGTTAAATTTATTATATAATATTAACGTATTAATTGATGTACTGTTGCCGTACAAATTATTATTTTATTAAAAGTGTTAATTCAATCTTGTGTTTTAAATATTATTGAGTCTCTCAAATACGTTAAGGTCCACAATAGTTGTGGATGATAAATTGAATATTTTAATTATAATAGAGGTATTAATGCTTGTCCAGTGTTTAATATCTCGTGTATGGTGTAATACTGAAAGTGGTTCTAATTAGGTACATTACCACTTCTTTTGGCCATTACACTAGGTGGATAAAAGTTTAGGGGTGTGACAATATATGAATATGAGAGTTATCGTGTAGGAATATATCATTACAGTGGACTATGGGCCTCTGAATCTCGAACATTCCCTCTCTAACTTCGACATCTTATACATGTATTCTCTAGACAATAGGTATTTTTTGGATAAGAAGTTAAAGCTCAATGAAGCTGATTCGAGAGTGCATTTTCCATAGTTGTGAGTGGATAAGGTTTATAATATAAAGTTTTGAAGGTGTATCCTGAACAAAAGAAAAAAAATTGGTGTCAATGTTGTGTCAAAAAAAGTTTAGGGTCTGAGCTATGAAAATGCCTTTTTTTTATGAAACAAAGAGGAAAATCTGGAAGAAGAATATTTTACGCAAAACTTTGAAAAATGGTACTAACCACCTCATAACCTCATGAACCACAAACCCCTCAAGGGGGCAAGACAACACAAAGCTGGAAGTTAGTTTAGGATGATATAGCTGCGTGCTTGGTCTCTGAATCGAAAGACGGCTCCATTTTTATCTGAATATCGAAGCTTGATGTTGAAAGATTATGATCACCAAAAATATTCAATTACTCCCTCTCCAAAACTATTCTGTGAACATCAATATAACTTTCAAAATTCGGACCGATTGGCTTCTGTTGTTTGAGCCCAAGTAAGAAATAAGAAAGAAGTTAAGGTAACGAAAGTTTCACCTCTCCAGGGATGTAAAGAAAGATCGTTTCTAGAGGAGGACATGAAAATTGCCCCAACTGAAACTTTTAATAGCCATTTAATTTTCTAATGCTAAACTACACCAACTACAATGCTCAGCTGGTACGACTTTGCCAACTAGTAAATAACCGGCATAATTTTTCCAATTGCCGAAAAGTTTAGGTGGGAATTTCACATATCTTCCTTAACAACGTTTCCCGACTTCTTCCATTTGTTTTGCATTTTATTTCTAATTATTATTTTATGGCTAATTTATTGCCAGACTATTTGGGTGACGAGATTTTTTTCTAATTTATTTGACAATTTTGAATGTTCGGGTTACATGCGGGATTCGAAACTTTTGCTCATAAAGTTCATAAATTGTTTCAAGGACACGTGGTATTTCGTTGAGATGTAACTGTCTTTATTCGAGTGTGCGTATAGTTTCTTCGTATGAAACAAAAGGTAAAATAACCCATTATACACGTGCACGTCCGAAAGTGACGTCTCTCCTTTTCCGTTGTTTTTTTTTTTTTTTTTTTTTTTCTGTAAACGCTGGACTTCGTCATTCATTTAGAAAACGCGTAGTACTGACGTTAGTATTTCTTGGAATTATCGAAAGAGCGCCGAACTCGATGAATCATTGTCTGAAAGGCCTTTTTAGATTCGAGTAGGTACTTTACTTCATTATCATATCATCGAACAATCTACCGGTTTATTAATTACCTACCAAAAAAAAAAGAAGAATAAATGGGATACTGGTATTAAATAGATACGTTGTATTCAATGCTACAATTTTCCTCTATTCCCGAATATATGGGCTAATTTACTTAATATACATACTTACATAAATAATACCTACATACAACCATAAATGAGGAAAACGAGATGTTAACCCTGCTATGGAAACTTTTCGAAATTTGTCATAGAATTGTAGAGGGTAAGTTTATAACGTAGTCATTGCTGGCAGAGTTGAGAAAAATTTGGCTAATTTTGTGGTTCACCAGGTTAGCGATGATTGAATTTTAGTGATGAAGTTGATGATTAAATGTAGTCAAAATTTAATTTTAATTGAGTCTACGTCGTGTCTGGTATGGCTTACCAAATAAAAATAAATAAATTTATTTCAAAATTACAAACATTCTGAAGGCCAAATAATTTAAAAATTTGAAAATTAAAATAAATTAAAATTTTCCTAATATAATAATAATAATAATAATAATAATAATAATAATAATAATAATAATAATAATAATAATTAATAATAATAATAATAATAATAATAATAATAATAATAATAATAATAATAATTAATAATAATAATAATAATAATAATAATAATAATAAGAGTAATAATAAAAATAAAATTCGCAGTGAGTGTCGAAGTTCTGCTAATACCTTAACCTGGGTTTGTTCTTAGCAAAACATTTTTTGAACCACTTTCGAACTTTTCTCCTTGGTGGTTATAACGATAATATAATCTCCTTGTGCCTTGGTGCCTTGCATATTAGGAACCTCTTTTTTCAGTTTCTCGACGTTGTTATGACTTTTTTAATAGTGCAAAAACTTTTACACCATGCTCTGTTCATATTTTTTCACTGCTCGTTAGCCAGAGTTTGTTCTACTTAAAGGTTGCAAATATTATTTTCTAGTTTTTATTATGTCTGTTCTAATTTATTTTCAATACTATCATGGGATGTCTTTTCATATTATTCTATCAAGGTTTAATTTTTAGTCGCAATGAGGCAAATCTCGGTGAAAATTTTTGGTGTTTGTTGGTCAATATTTTCCAAAAATAGGGTTTTCTTAGTAAACTTTGGTAATTTTTAAATAAATTTCTTTGCATGAGTTTATTCGACTATGTAGTACTGGACCAATAAAGAAAGATGATTTCTGGTTAAACTTGCCGGCGCTAAATAGGCAACTAGAGCGTACCTTTCGACGTATTTTGCTTCGTGTTTATCTTCAATATCCTTGTGAAGTTAAGAGATCTCTTTATCAGATATATTCTAAATTTATAAACTCAAGCAAAACGTTGAAAATGTGCAGAAGGTACGATAGGGTTGCCTACTTTTCCGCTGGCATGTCTTGACATTAAAAAGTACATTAGTCTTATGGAGCTTTACTGGTCCAGTACTATATAGTCAAAGGGTAAAACGTATTCCTGGTTAGGCCTTGCAGGTCTAGGCCAGATTTTCTCATCATCATAAAATCTAACTTGGTTGGAGATGGCAACCATTAAAGTTTGGAATTATGGAAGTAGGTGCTCCTTTTCTTTATCATGTATAGGCATACCACGTCCGTAGCGCAACTCCGTGTGTTCTTGGGGGAAAGGGAAACTTTTCAAATTTTGTTGTATAGGAAAATGGTTCAGCTAGCACGAGTAATGCCCTTGTAGCTCACGTGAGCGCGGCAGGCTTGAGGCTTACACCTTAGTTCCGTCAAATTTTATGACAAAATGTTTTAATTAGTGCCGACCTCAATAAGTCTAGTTCCTAGATTTTTTGGGATGGCTACAGAAATTTTAAAAGGATTGTTTTTCCCTTTCTAGAGCACTTTTATTTTTATTTTTCTGAAGTTGATATCATTTTATAATAAAAATATTTTTAGCGCTTTTTCGTTTCACTTATATCAGCGTTAGAAACAATTTTACTTTAAAACAGACAGTTTTTTAAAGATAACTTGAAAACTATCTCATTGATTCTAGAGAAAATTGAATAAACACCACCTTGAAATTTCTCTC
The DNA here is from genome assembly GCA_011428145.1 of Ericerus pela. NCBI lineage: Eukaryota > Metazoa > Arthropoda > Insecta > Hemiptera > Coccidae > Ericerus > Ericerus pela. The sequence goes on from WOFM01000478.1 coordinate 1,115,790, forward strand.
TATCGTTTTAAAAAAAATGTCAATTTAATTGGTAGACAATGTAAGAAATTTTGCCGAAACAAACATAAAAAAAAAAATAGATATCGATTGAATATTGATAACCTTCTCTTTATTTTAAAGTTGGTTGAAAATCGTTGCAACCTTCAGCCCAATTACTGTGGGTATATTGGCTTTTGAGTTTGCAGACACTGTTTGAACCTCCCCCAAACTACTTAGGTATATATGAAAAATTTATACTTTTAAATACTATGATGTTGGATATATTTTGTATTAGCACTGAAAGAGCAAAACTAGGATACGGAGTATAAAACATATTCATTCCGAAATCCCTATCAATAATTAAGAGTCTTTCAATGGAATACCTGGCACTATTTAAAACAGACCTCGTGGTTATGCCCCTCAGAAGTCAACTATATTTTTACGAAAATAATTGTTAAAAGTGCCCATTTGAAGAAAAAAAATCATGAAAACTTGGTTGTTCGTCTGTTTGGATTTTTAAAACGTGTGAAAAACCTGCTTTTCTCGCAGAGCTTTGCTGTAATAATTTTATTATACCTAGGTAGTTGTTTTTTCCACTCATGTTTGCGTTCATGTTTTTCATTAGTCATCGACAGAATTATTTTCATTATGAATGCCGGTTCAAATATTTTAAACTTCCTGTTGCCTCCAAAAATGCTAATCTCAGACGAATAGTTTTTATTGCGTACTGCACACGTACTTATATCTCTTTTTTGCGACAGTCTTTTCAAATTTTTGTCAGAAAAAAGAAAAAAAAAGAATAAATTTTGGATAATTGTACCTACGCTGACTCACGCGTACAATTTCTTAGACTGGATAAATTCGGCCTATAAGAATTTTTCATGCCTCATATATTTTTACTTTCATCCTCTTGTCTTTGATTTAGTCTATTTCTATTTTTATAATGTTCTCGGTACTCGAATTTTTACACAATTAGTAAATGGAACATACTGTCACGTAAAAAATTTGGCTGCAGTTTCGTAGCCAAAAAAAAAATAAAATAATGATGTAATTTTCGATAAGTTGGAGTAAGTTTTGGTCGTGTTTGGGAGACTATGTGGCTACTACCATATTTGATGGGCGTAAGAAAGTGAAGGTTGAATGAATTACGTCATTCATTAAAACTGCGTTCGTAACCTATCAGTTATCCAAATTTCTGGTATTTTGCAGTTTTTTTCCCAAATTATTCTCAATACTCAGTTTTTGTTTTAAAGAAAAACAACTCCAGCGCAGCAGTCGCTCCTCTAGAAAATGTAGGTTTTCAAAAACAAGCCAATTACAACTAATATTAGTAACGAGTTATAAAAATTATAAATAATAATTATTGTACTTTTCAAAGCTATTGATTGAAAATCAATGGTGGTTTTAGCTTCCTTTTGGGACAGTAACTGTGATTCCGAACAAAAATCGATCTCGAGTATGCTTGATAGATCAGTTCCAACCGTATGATCGAATTTCGATCATGTTTTTGTTTTTTTAATACATATCTATGTTTGCTCAATATGACATAAAATGCAGCATTCAATTTTGTTTTCAAAACTTACTGTTCGATTCGGAAAAGTGCGACATTTGAACTTTTAAGAAATTTATTCGATTTACCAGGGTCGTACTGAAAAAAAGAAACTATTCTTCTTAAAAGTTCGTCACGTTTACCATTAAAAAAAGAATAAGAAACACTGCCCGTTCAATTTAGAAATGTGTGGAACTCAAACCAGTAAAAAGTTGATTTATCAGGGTACAACTGAAAAGAAAACTTTTATTCTCAAAAAGTTCCGAATTTCCATTTTCCTTACCCTATTCGTGGAGTAAGTTCAAGCAAATATATGAACTCCTTTGTATAGGGTAGATGCACCAGTTTGCAACTGTTTAAGGGAAATGTTGAGTTTAAAGTGGCATATTTAGTGTAGAATGAAGGTATTTGTTAGTGAATGCTTCATTACATGAACTATGCGTCTTCAGATTAATATTTCCTTTTTAAATTTTTATTATATTGTTCTTAATAATATTTTTTTATTACTTTTATATGAAAATACTATTTGCCCCAGTTTGCAACACACAAATAATACAAGGACAAAATAGGAAAAAAATTTGTATTTTATTTCATTAGCTGGTAGTATCAATCAAAAATTTCAATATTTCCCTTCCATAAGGATTTGACAAAGCTTTTATTGTGTGAAAATAAAGCTGATAAATATCCTCAAATTGGTTCTGGAACATGAGTGTTGCACAATTTGGGCATAAGTGTTGGAAACTGATGCAAATTATATTTTTGTATAAGAAACACAAACACAAAACAAGTTGAAAAAGGAATATAAATTCGGAGATCATAATTCATGTTATCACTGCCAAATGATTAAAATAATTTAAATTTTCTCATTCAAACTGAAGCAAAAAGTATCTGTTGGAAACTGGTGTCATGATTTTTCCTCCACTATACCAGTTTGAAACAATCTGTTGCAAACTGGAAATGTTGACATTCATTGAACCATTTTGCAATAGGTGTTGAATTCTGATAATTTTAGCTAAATTAATCTAAAATACTGATTTTCATCAATATTGAGGTGTACTTACCATTTTAGAACACTAAAATATTTATACTATATCAGTTATTCCCATTTAACTGAACCTTATTCTTCATTTATTGTGCAGGTTTCATTGACGAAAAGGCACTTTTTGCATTTTTCACAGCAGTTGAAATTTTCTTTGATTTGTGGTTTCATCTATGTCACAGAAGAAGTATTGAAAAATGATGGGAATCAAAGAGTATGCTTTAATATAAAAGTAATTCCAACTGATAAATCTATTTATTCTTATTTCTAAACTTTAAACGTCAAACTGTTGCAAACTGGTAGAATGTTGCAAACTGATGCATCCATCCTATCAAGCTTTTTACCGTGGGCGTATAGAGGAGGGAATATGTTTGGTACGTCTATCTCTGGAACTAATGGAATTTCATTTACTCAGAATAAGTGTCTTACTTAATAGATTTTAATGAAAATAGACTTGAAATGTTCCTGACCATCCCGAAAATGTTCTAGGCTATTTTTATTTGAAAATTAAAAAATTAAAAGGGTTTAATTTATTGAAGAAAATAAGAATTTAAAGATTGAAAAAATTATTGTCATAAATTTGGGCATATTCACCAATAAGATCTACTCATTCAGATTATTTTTCAAGTTCTCACTTCTCAGAACTGTCAGTGAGCTAAAGCTCTCAAGTAGACCTGAGAACTAACTTCAGTAGAAATGGTTCAAAAGAACCGAACTGAAACTTTTAGTGTAGCCCTATTTTGTCTTATAAAATACAGATAATTATATAGGTAATATTTATTGTTGATTACTTCAAACTCATTTGATAATGCATAACATTCTGCATATCGTAAGCCTATATCAACGTGATTTTATATCAATTAGATCTAAATATATTGAGATTTGTTCAGAGATTTTTTGAAGAATCTGAGTTGTCAAAAGATCGGTCATATCCTCTTGATCGATTGATCATTCCTTGTAACTGGAATCACTGTAGGTAGGTGGAACATGGTAGAATATTTAAAAAAACAAAAAAGCTTTTAGAATTGGTCATTGCTTCTATAGATAAAATTTTTTGACTTAGTTTAGGAATCATAATCGCATTGTTTAACCATATTTTTAAGCGATACTTAATTTCCACTTTTTTACAATTTTTGTTGGTAGGTCAGTGATCCCCCTATAGAACTGCCATTGTTGAAAATTATCCATTTTATATCCATAAATCGAAATAACATCAGACTTATCAAATATACCATTGGACAGATGCATATTGCTCATCAAAATTGCCAATATGTTAGAACAGATTCTGGATCACATCACCAAACAACATATTTCGAGTATTTGAGAAAGAAAAATTAGATAACTTCATTTAGAAAATAAAAATAATCATTAACTGTTAAAAAAAAATAAAAGAATGGATGACAGTGAAAACAAAAGACAGTTGTAAAGAATAAAAAAAAAAAAGTTTAAAAAAATGATGGCTGAAACTGTGGTTTACCAACCAACAATAAGTAAGTCTGTCTTCAATTCCAGAGCAAGTAAAGAAAAGGAGAAGTAAAGAAATGGGGAAAAACAAAAAATATAGCTAAGAATAAGGCCCACTGCTACAGAAGAAATAAACAAAAAAAGTTAGGTGAAAATTCCATTTTTGAAATTGCCCGATTAAATTTTGAATAAAAACCCTGTTATTTATCAATAAAATAATACTTTACAAAGTATACCAAGCTCATAATCACCTTCACTACAGAGCCTCAGAGAGAAATTTCAGATTTGGGGGAATAAACTGACATTTCTTTTCAATGCCATATTTAGGATGTACATCTGGGAGAGAGTTATGGATAGAAAAAAGAATTTTATGAGCCGAGCGATTGAAAAAATTTTTTGGCGTTTTAGAATATGTATCTTAGTGTTTTTTTAGCCATGAGCGGGCTTAACACCCAAAACCTGAAATTGATATGGTCCTGACGCCTTTTTTGAACATTTAAATACTTAAAAATTGCTTTTTATTTCAAACTTGGGGCCCATCTGGGCTCTCTGAAGAAGTCGGGGCTCGGTACTATTTGTACCCTTTTCCCCTCACTAAGGCCTTACTTCACTAACATGAAAATCTTCTCTAAAATAGGGTAAATTAGTCCTAAATTATTTGGAGAATTAGTGACCTATCGAAAGGCTTTCTTAGGCGGGTAGAAAAACGAAAATTGCCTACTGAAATTTTTGAAATTTCCAGCAGCTAAAAATTGTGAAATCTTCTCTAATAAAAAATTAAAGGCATCAACTGACACGATTTTCCAACTATTAGGTATATAACTGATAATTTTACGAACTTCTAAATTGTTAAGTGTTACAAAATTTTCAATTGCTTTGAAAAAAAGTCATCAATTTTCACGAATTGCCAATTGTTCAATTGACGAGCGGAAAAATCCTACTTACCAACATTCCAGGGAGCGAGAAAGCTGCCCCCTTGTCCCCTTAATTCCATCTCTATGGAGGATTTACAATGCGGTATTTATCCCGAAATGTTGAATAGAGTTAAAGATATGGAGAACCAGAACTTTGATTGTCAAAGTTTGATCATACGTAAACTTTGTAGAAGTAAGATTTAAGTTTCGATTCGAATTACGAATCATTTTCAAATCATTCAAAATGATTCGATCAAATGCTGATTCGAATCGTGAATCGTTGTGATCACGTCCAAGCCTAGATATTACCCTCCTCATTCATCTTATTTTCGTGATTTAGAATGGTGAGGTCTATAGAGAGAAGGTGTATCTATTAATTTTTGACGTTTAGTTCATTGTCTCGTGGAAACATATTGAGTCCTTTTGCGCGTTCATCTCGAAGGGACTCGTAGCATTCTACGTTGGAGTACCTTGACGAGCCGTAAAACAAGAGTTAAAAGACATTTTATGTTTTATTATTTGCTAGTTTGTGATCAAAGAAATTACACATTTGAATTCTTGGAAATTAGCTTAGAAATAATTGAATCGTAAATATTTTTTTCGATTTCATCGATCATCTTTGGCTACAGATTCGTTCTCATTTTTCTAGTTTCTCTCCTTTTAATTCTTTTTTCTTTCTCCTCCCTGTAGGCTATTCGCTATTGCCAGTTAATCTTGATCATCGTAAATCAGTTTACCTGCACGGTTCTGCGAATTCGTCCAAAAGTATGAATCGGCCTTTTAATGGCATATTTTATATACAATAAATTAGAAATGAACAGATGTTTTTTTTTTTTTTTTTTTTCAATTTTTAAATTTCTAAGAAACGTTGGCATCATTCGAATGCATTTTGATCGGAACCAATGAATGAACTATTCATCAAAGGGTACCTACCTACACAACATTATATGTATACGTTCATAAGAATTATCACGTAGGCTAGGTATTATCCTTTTTATTTTTAGAGACAAAAAAAAATTGAGTTAAGAAGATTCCATTCTTCTAATTTTGATATTTTATTTCTGGAAGTAGGTCGAGTCACGTTACTCATGTTAAATTCCGCGAATATTCTTAAAAAAGCATAAAGAAGAAAAAAATGGAGGCCAATTTCTTCGAATTGTAACGCGTTTGAGTATAAGTGTCTCGATTCTTATTTTCATCTTAACTGTTTTTCACCCACTCTTCGGAATTTATTTGGAAAAAAATTTAGGAACATACGAAAAAATAATTTTTTATCGTTAACGTTATATGAGGCTCTCAGGTATTTGGACTTCAACTTTTTGGAACATTTATTTACTCATAAATACCGATTTTTATTTAGGAAATTAATTTTTCTTTGAAACAAAGTTTTGGGTGCTCATTGCTCATCATAATGAATTGAATTTAAAGCGTTAGTCTTGTTTGGTAAATGGGTTAAGGTTTTTTAAGTAATTAGGTTTTCTAAAAAAAACTACTCATTTGTATTGTGGTGGAAGCTGTAGTGGGTTAATTGCTAAGTCTATAAGTAAGGAGAGACGAAAAAGATTAACGATGAGGTTTTTTTTTTTTAGTTTTTCAAACAAATCGAGACCTTTAGTTAGTTTAAGCCATTACATACGAAAGTATGTGCCTAGCTTTTAGGCATAGAAACGCTGAAACTTCGAAGTAGGAAAGTAAAAACGAAGACTTTTAAGTAGGTTTCTACGAAAATTTACTTATTAATTTTATGCTCACGGAAAGACCAAAGATTGGGCATAAGTATGTGTTTAGTTTCATGACCCAATGAAAATTTTAGCACCATTTTTGAAAATTCATACGTATTTATATATGTAGGTATGTATGACGTATACGTGTGTATGTACGTATTTTATGCACAATTCTTGTAAACACGGTACAGGACTTTATTGTCTGTTCGATAGTCACGAAATTGGGACCAGATATTAGTATTAAGTCAAAGGCAAGATTATTCGAATTTGGTGAGGATTAGTTCCATGGTACGTCTGGTATTTGCTACTATGTTCCATTTTTGGAAGTTTAGTGGCTCTAAAATGAGTGATTTTCAAACAATAGTCACAAAATTTGAAAGGGACATTCTTTTAAAAATGTTCTAACACGTTTTTAAATTTGGCTATGATTGGCTTCATGATTCATGCTTTGGGGCTGTTGGAGAGATAAAACTCAATAAATGTTTCAATTCTTGTTCAATCGTCCTGAAATTTGGTACAAACATTATCTCTAATGTGGTATGCCAGGGGGGCCTCTACAGCAATCCTCCTTCAGTCCCTACAAAATTCTTTGAACCAGCTTTCTTTTTTAAAACACACAACCATGGACTTTGGAATATTCATACACAAAGGACAGTGGCTACAGAATTACCACTGCCCGACCGGATAGCCTGCCAGGTGTCCTTGGACCCGAATTTATACCATGCATAGATGAAAATGTTTATATCTATAAACCATAGGTTTTTTGATCTCCATGGATTTTCACTTACTTGATTGACATCCCTGATCAAAAACGCAAAGAAATACCACTAAAGTCAACCCATTTGCCTAAGGAGAAAATTTCAACACATGATTAATTCACTTTTCATATTTAATAAAATAAAAATTTGTCTGTTCAGATGTCATTTAAAATACATATTACCTCTTCAAAGAGAGAAAATGAACTGTGCATTGAAGCACTTACAAATGGATTATTTTCAGCAAGAGAAAAAATATAAATTAAGTAGGGGTATGGAAAAAACCAGTTACAGAGATAAATATGTATTACATTGAGATACTGTTCCACGGATAGACAAATTTGGTAGGAGAAATAAAATATAATATAATATAAGGAAAGATAAGATGTTGAGGAAAAACCAAGGAAAGAAAGAAGAAACCAAGAGAATTGTACAGAAATGTGAATATTCATGTTTCTGTACATGATGGTTTGTAAAGAAATAGGAAAAAGATTGAAAAAATATGTACAGTCTGTGGAAAGTAGTAAAGGTGGTATTGTATTTAAAAAAAAGGAAAAATATAAAAATGTATGTAAAACGAACAGGGCTATTGTAGGACGGATGCGTCATTTCCCCTCCTAGACCACATTATCTTTATAAAAGAAGAATGAGGTCTCAAAACGAGGATCAGCAATTTTAAAATGTTAACAAAATTTAACAGGATATACATATATAAAAAGAGAATACAACATTACAAAATAAATATACATACACAGCTGCAAAAAGAGATAAAACTATATACAAAAATTGGGTATGGAGACATAGCCAGGGAAAGAGTCTATAGCCAGGAATTGAGGGCAAACTCCAGATTAGAGGCGGAGTTGATTTCCTCAGTGTCTCCTTGGAGGATAATGTGAGCCTGGGACAGATCCTTTTTTCTTTCGGTGGTCTACCCTTACATATTGGCACGGAATCCCATCGCCATCTATAAAGATAGTGCCATTTTCAGTAAAAGGGTCCATATCCAGTCTGACATTATAGAGATGTGCAAAGTCCTTACCCAGGTTGATTGATTCGAACAAGTTTGAAACAATCCCCATCTTGACTACAATCTTGTGTCTATGTGACACAAAAATGCCCATACGCAACGTGGTATCGAACTAATAGGGTTTGGGACCTCTGTTGCGTCATGGAAGAACGACATACCCAGTTCTGCCTAAGACTTGGCATTTAGCCAAAGCCTCGGGCCTAAAAGGAGCAGTGCCGCAGATCAAATGGTCAGCTTTAGGGTTGTAGTGAATCTGCCTTCGTCGATTGTATTCAACCTCACACACAAAGGATACTGGCTGTGATGGTGGGTCCTTAGGTACAGGATTATGTACCCTGGCCCTCATCAAGTTTTGAAATTGGTTCGGCTCAGTTTGTATCTTTCTATATGAGGTGTCAAAACCAACATCCTCATATATTGATAGCAGATCATAAGTGCGGTATTTTGGCGGGCTGCTATATCGAGTTTCACACACATCGGTTTTCACGGGTGATGGACTACAGTTCCTATTTCCGTGTGTTGTGTGTGATTTTCGACATTGAGCCTTTGTCTGCCTGTTGTTTAATGGGAGAAGAAAGGGATATGGACCATGTGAAAAATCAGGCGACAAGGAGCGCCTACTTGGACGGTTAAATCCAAGATAGGTGCTATTACTTTTAGCATCTTGGGTCGGTTTGCGACAAGAATTTGCTGCATTGTAAATCAGACGTGTGGATGATCCAGGGAATTTGGAAGCCGTATTAATTGAGGGGTCAAAGGATTCAGTTTTTTGGTCAATCGATACGGTGGACTTAGTCCTCTTTGGAATAGGTGGAAGTTTTGCAATGGCAATACTTCCTTGGTAAAAGGGGTCAGAGCTACTTCCTGCAGCTGAACAGCTCGTGCTTAGGGGAGGGCTCTCACAGAGCTGGTCATTAATATAGGTGTGAACTTGAGACGGACCAATGATCCCAAGAGCCACACGAAAGTCCACTGCTGGCATTTCTCCACTGATCAATTCAGGTTTTCTGGAGATTGCTCTAGTGGATTCTGGAGTATTTTTCCTCCCCTTCTTGGACCCTCTATCCGTGGATGAGCGGGTCTTTGAAGGTTTAGAAACCTCCATTTTTTCGGTGGATTTGGTTTCCTTGGAAAATTCGACTTTTTTAACCTTGGAAGAGGTAACAGATTCGTTTGGGATGTTAACCATGGATTTGAGTCGATCTTTGAGGATCGGCCTTATCTCAGTCGAAGCGACTGTTCCACTAGGGCGCGGGGGAGAATCAAAAAGATCAGTGGGAAGTAGGCTGACCTTGGGTTCCTTGCAAGGAAATTTTTCCATTCCTCTATCTCTAGTTTGCCCATAGACATTATCCAGATATTTATTTGGATCAGCAACCTTTGGCAGTATCTTAGCATTAAATACTCCATCGGTGCTGATCAACTCAATTTCAGGTTCCTCAGACTGAACAGGTTTTTTATCACCCTTTGCAATATGTTCAGTTTGAAGAGAATTGTCATTAGGCCCTAAAATTTCAAAATTTGACAATTTCGGCCTTGTCTCCTTGGAAAGAGTCTCTTCTTCAGACTCAGAGGATGTGTCACTTATTGCTATTGGCGAAGCCTCCAGCGTTATAACGTCTTCCACAACTGCAGTTAGACTTGGCTTTGGGGTTTTGCATTCTACTTCCAAATCTTCCAAGAAGGTTTTTATTCGGTGGACCAACTTGGAATTTGGGGTGGCCATCATCACATCGAGGGTTATCCTTGGAGGGGTCTCAGGCAGAGAAGCGGCAACAATTTTAACTTTATTTATGAATGCTTCACCTGCTCTGTGCATCGACGTAATGTGCATGCCCTCTCTCTTACCACTCAACATGCTTGTTTTCTTTTTGAATTTCATCTCCGTCGCTGTTCTCAGGTTGGGCGATCCACTCGTTCTTCCAGTCTCTGGAGCCATGTAGTTCACAATCTTCCCCAAGGACGAGGTAACCACGGAAGATGCGTCATGAACTGTTGAGTCCGTATCGGATGAGGCTGAAAATGTAGCAGAGCAAGGTGATGAAAAAATCCTACTTGTGACTATGTCGAGAGAATTGTCAAGAAGAGGAGAATAGGATACATGATCGTTTGGCAAGACTACATTTTGAGAAATAATCTCAAATTCAGGGGTGAATGACCTTGGATTTACATTTTCAAAATCAAAATTTTCCCCATTAAATTTAATTAAGTTCTCACCAGTCAGGTCCAAGGAATGTGTATTTATGATCACAAAATCGGCCTTCGGGCTGATTTCAGTTTCTACAGGTGGTGCAACTTCTGTTGAAATCACCTCAAAAGAATCTGAATCATCCTCGGAGTTGTCTGACGTAATATCAATCTCGTCGAGGATGGGGAAAACAGAATTTTTTATTTCCATGGAGGGACATGATTCGTCGACCATGTTGTACTCATTCTTGACTGAAATTAATGAAAGATTATTGTTTTTGCAATTTTCTGCAAGTTCAAGAAGTTCGTCATTTAATTTACCCAGTGCTGCAATTTTACTATCCATGGACTCAAAGGTTGATGCTGTTTCCACTTTTGGTGATGAATCAATTTTTTCTGCCACAATTTTGTCAACTTGCAAGTCGTCTATAATTGTGAAAGAATCACTTTTCCTGTCATCTAAATTTTTGTGTAATTTATTTAAATTTATATTACCCAGTGAAGAATCGTGTCGTAGCCTAAAGCGCGCTTGCGCCTGGCGTTTGCGAAAAGCTGAGTTCTGTTTCCCAAGGAAACAAACAAGTTCTCGCACCATGTGTTTTTTCGCCGCCGACTTCTTCGCTGGAGTGGTTCTGGTTTTCGGAATCAAGAACTTTTCTTCCAAACCGCTGACTGCTGTTGATTGTTGCGGAGAAAAAGTGAGGTCCATGAAGTTTGTAACTATGGGTTGAACAAAATCGATAGGAGAAACCAACATCTCTGAGGTCTTATCCATTTTGCCCCTGTTTAATGCCGCCGCTCGAATCAGCCTGTTCTTATGCTGAATCAATGTCGCACGTGTTTGGATGCGGGTGACAAGCGGTACGCGGGAGATCGTGGAAGGCAAGGCTAGGAATTGCAGGAGTTTGACAATGCCGGCAATTGCCTTTTCCATGGAATCGACCTCGGAAACTATGAATTTTACCTTGTTTTTGATTGAGCACATGTTTTCTGAAAAAATTTTATTTTTATTTTCGAACTCCATTGAATTATTTTTGCGGTAAATTATCTTTATTATTTTTAAAACTCGCGTAATTTATGATGAATTTCCACGGAAAATGGAGTATCGAATCCAAAAAATGATTATTCTATTGAAAAAATTTCACTATTATAAAAAACCATGCCTTCTAATTTCACAAAAAGATCGAAAATATTGCATTGAAAACTTACTTGAAATCGATGTTTTATTCTCTGTGATGCTTAATCGATCGTAATAATTCCTCGGAAATTAGAAATAAATTAATTTAAAGAATTTTAAATAATAGCAAAACACTTAGAAAAAACGAAAAATGAAAAAGAGAGAAGAAATAATTTGATGTACACAGTGAAACAGTTATAGTACGAGTGATTTGCGATCTTTCAATGTCTGTTAAAGTTTGCTCTAATGTTTAAAGCTAAGGGTTCCTTTCCATGGAGTGTCAAGGTAAGGGGTAGCAGCCTGGTCCTATTCACCACCACTTTACCTACACGCACACGTGCCTGTATCTTAACAGATAAAGATCATCTTCTTTCATTTCTAAGATGTTGGGAAATTTTCATTTTATTTCATTTCAATTTTTATTTTATTTTTTTATTATTTTATTTTTTTACTTATTCTATCGCGTTTTATTCGCCGCGTTTTTGGGTGGTAGAAAAATGCGTATTCGTGAATATATGTTTTATTCTGTGTAGATTTTATTTGTATTTCTCGTTTTTTCTCTTTTTATTTTGTTTAGGATTTTATTTCGTTTCGTTTTATTAATTTTTTATTAGTTTTTATTTAATATTTTAGGTTGTTAAGGTGATGGTCTTCTTCAATTCCGTCTTCCAAATTTTCTAATCTATAGGCATTTTGACCTAATTCTTTTACTACGGAAAATGGTCCTCGGAAAAGTAGTACTAACTTTTTTGCAAATTTCTTTTCCATAGAAGACTGAAAGTGTGTTTTTGCATAAACTATATCACCTGGTTTGAGTTTTACAGGATGTGGGTGTGATTTAGAGAAATATTTTTGCCTTTGATTTATCTTTATTTTTATTTTTTCTCGAACTTTTGTTAGTATTTCCTCATATTCTTTTTCAGAAATTTTCTCTAACTTCTCACTTCCACGGATCGTAGGCCTGAGTTTGAGATGGAGAGCAACTGGTGTTTCTCCAGTAATAATATGCTCAGTTGTATTAATTTTTCTCTCTGCTCCTTGGATTCGATCAGGCCACGATGAATGTCTTGTTTTATTATCTAAATGCATCCTCATACACTCAGCTAAGGTTTGCATGACCCTTTCAGCCGGGTTTGAGGCTGGGCGATATATTGAGGTAAAGCGAATCTCAACCTTTTTCTTTTTCTAGTGGTCGATCCATTTATTTGATGCAAACTGGGGTCTATTATCAGATAAAACACACAAGGGTTTCCCAAATTCATCTATATATTCTTTCATTTTCTGATTGTGGTGGGGTGTCCATGTGTTTGACAGGATAAAGCTTCACATGTTTTGAAAATATGTCAAGGATTACTAGCATCTTTTCCACAGAACCTCTCCCCCTAGGAAATGGGCCAAAATAATCTACAGCTACCAATTCACCCTTCTTTTTAGCAATGATATTCTTCATATTGCCGTAAGGTGTTAGGGATGCTCTTTTACATGTCTTGCATTTTTTACAATTTTTCACATATTCAATGACATCTGCTTTGCATCCTGGCCAATCAAAATATCTCTGTATGATTGTTGTTGTTTTATTAATCCCAGCATGTTGAGCATCTGTGAGATAATATTTAATGCATTGTTCTCTTTTGCAATTTGGTAGATATATTCTCTTTTTCCCATCACGACCTTGGAGATATAGCAACTCATTCTCTTTGGAAACTCTTTGTTTTTTTTGATAGTTCTGTGTTAAATAAATCTCATGATCTGATTTTTATGCGTCTGGAATCTCTTTGTACCACTGACAAAAATTCCTGGAATTTATTATGGAACTTTCAGCTAAAGGTTTTAAAGCGCTTATGGTCATTTCCGGTGCTTGAACATTTGAGGTTGGGACAATAAAATTGTCTGAACCACAAATGTAAGTTTTGTGATAGTGGGAGAGAGTGTCTGCAATCTCGTTTTTGGATCCAGCAACATGATTATATCCTTTTATGTTAAACTCTTCTAATGTTGTGATCCACCTGGCAACCCGGGGAGAACAGTATCTTTTCTCATTTCTGAGCATGCTCAAACTTTGATGATCTGTAAACACTATGATGGGGTAGCCAAGGAGGTAAAAATAACATTTCTTCAACGTATAGATAATTGCCAGCAGCTCTCTCTCGTACGTCATATAGTTGATTTTGGCCCTTGAGAGCAAACAGCTAACCATGGAGACGATCCTTGGAGTTGTTCCATCATCCTCCATTTGATAAACGAAGTCACCAATCCCATACCCTGAGGCATCAGCCATGATAAAAAATGGCCTATCAAACCTTGGATGTGCTTCTAGAAGTTGTCTACCAATTTTTTTTTTCAAATTATTGAAGGCAATCTCACACTCATCAGTCCACTCAAATGGAACCTTTCCACAAAGGCGGTAGAGTGGTTTGCCTATTTCTGCGCATCGTGGTATAAAACATCTATAGAAGTTTACAATCCCAAGGAATGATTGCACTGCTTTTTGGTTTCTTGGTGTTGGGAAGTGTTGGATTATTTTTGCTCGATCTTCTACAGGCCTAATGCCATCTTTTCTAATGTGGTGACCTATAAAAACCACAGACTCTTGGAAAAAATTGCATTTGTCTTCATTTAGTGTCATATCTGCATCTAAAATTCTTTGGAATATTACACGTTGATGTTTGAGATGTTCTTCCTTGGACTTCGAATGAACTAAAATATCGTCGACATAGGCAGCCACAAATTCTTCTGTTTCTCTGAATACCTGTCAAATTGCTGAGAGGAATGCTTGCATGGAATCCTTTGTGCCAAATGGTATTCGTGTAAATTTGTAAGGAACACCTTCGAATAAGAACACACAATATTGCGAGGATTCTTCATCAAGCAATATTTGTAAAAATCAGTGTTTTGACCCTGCAAACTGGGTTTTTAGCTCGTCTATGTGTGGAACTTCGTCACCCTGTGTTTCCAAGTATTGGTTTAATTGTCTGAAATCACCGCAGGGCCTGTAGGATCCATCCTTTTTAGGAACTGCTACTAATGGAATTATTCTATAAGATGATTTTGAAAGTCTTATTATGCCACAGTTGTAGTATTCTTTTATTTTTTCCATTATTTTTTCTTTTTTATGCCTTGGAACGGGATACGTTTTACACATAGTTGGTTTATAGTCTTTTCTGACTTTCAAATGGTGTTTATAAAGGTTGCAAGTTCCAGGTTCAGGTCTGAATATGTGGTCGAATTCATTTCTAAGTTTTTGGAAGTCAGGATCGTATTTTGGTTTTTTGTTTTCCATTTTCTCTTTTTCTGCTTCCACAAAAATTTTTCCTAGGATGGGGGCAACATTTTTTAAAGTTACTTCATCGGGGTTGATTTCATCAAAACCTGAATCATATTCTCTATCTTGACCTTGGAGCATGGCTTTAAGAGCCTCGATGCAATCTTCATTTGTTTCTGGTGTTAATTCAATTTTAAATTGCTCCTTTGTTTCATCCATCTCAGGGTTGGAGCTATTTTCCCCTGAGATGGGTTTTTGAAAATCCAACTCGTTAAGATTTTTATCTTTGTCTACAATTTTTTATTCTAGCTTGTAAATTGGTGCTTGACTTGCTTTTTCTTTTTGAGTCATATCAGTCTCCTGGGAAAACACGATGGGACAATCTTTTAAATAATTGAGGGGATCTTGGACTTTATTGTCTGTTACCAACGCTTGAACTTTATCATATGTATAGGTGGAAATCATATGAGTTTTCCCATCAGGTGTTGTAAAAGTCAATCCTTCTCTATTACCAAACCCTATTGCTGCATGATATGCCACCAGAAATTCTCTGCCAAGGATCCATGGAATGTTGAATCCTGCAACTATACGGATTACAGTCCTGACAGGAATTTTATTTCCAGTCTCTGCATCATACAAATAGAAGGTAATGAATATCGATTTTGTAACTTTGGTTACTTTTTTTCCAATAATGGCTTTAATGCTTAAATTCGAAGTTGGGATTTCCGTGTATTGTAAATCGGGACAGACTTTCAGAACTACTTTAAAAGCATCTTGTTCTACGAAATTCTACGGGGAACAACAATAGGCAAGGAGCGGAAATATGAGTTCTTTTAACTTCATTAGTACATATGGAGCTTTAAGATAGTCTGGGATTGATGCTCTAAGGATCATTTCTCCCCCATCTATTTCTCCATCCAGAAGATTTGAAAATCCTGCACCAACTAGCGGGTTAAATGATTCTGGTGTATTTGTTATATCTTTAGAACTTTCTGGAGAAATATTTCCAACCTTGGGTTCTTTGGAATCAGCATTTGTTTCGTCTGTTTTTTTGTTTTTAGTTTCATGGTTTTTGTCTTTTTTAGCGGGTACATTTTTTTGTAATGAGGGGTCGGATTCTCCCCTACTAATCCATCTAAACTTCCCCTCCATTAGACCAAGAGCATCAGTGCTTGGGGTGTGGTCATCCTTGAAGAGGCTAACAAAAATTTTGAACCTTAATGATAAGTCTTTATTAAAATAGTAGTTGTCAATATCGTATGTTTGATTTTTGTCAAAAAAGAGTAATACGTGGTCAAGATTTGCAAATTTAAGGTCAAAGCGTTTTGCTAGGTTATTGATATTGGCATTGACATTGTTTAGTGTTGTCTAATATGTTCTGTTTTTCAGGTCTGTTTGACATGGAGGGACCTGACAGTCTTTTAACCAAAGATTTTAATTTGTTTCCCTGCCTACAAAACAAGTCATTAGTTTTGGAACATTTCATCGCATTTTATTCACTTAAGCTATTTTTAAAAATGTCCAATGCGAGTTTATCTCCAATAATTAAGTAATCTTTATACATAAGGTAGGCAGGTTGATAATCCTGGGAAGTTAGCAACCCTGGTTTCTTTTGTTCCATCCCCCGGTTGCAGTTTGAGGATGGAATGGTTAGTTTTCCGCTGGTTTAGAGGTAACAGATCCTATCTTGGGAGTTTCTTCCTCTCCTTCTGCTTCACTATCTGCTGAACTTGTTTCACATTCCTCAGACTCCTTCTCATCGACCTTGGAAATTTGTCCTATTTTGGGTTTTGCTTTTTCATACCTAATAAATTTCTTTTCGTATTTATTTTCAGGAATTTGTTTAGCAGGTGAATTATTTGTTTTCTGGGGTTGAATATACCATTCAAACATCTCAGGGGGCAATTGTTCTACGTATTCTTCTAGTGCTGCGATTGTTTTTATTTTTTGTTTTTGCACATCAAATTGTGAGCCACTGTTCATTATAAGCAATAGAACACTGATCATTATTTAGTCCTGATATCCACAACCCTTCAGCCAACGTACCCAATGTTTAAAATAATCGCGGAAATTGTTAAAACCTGAATTTTTCTTGTCTGTATTTTCAAATTCATGAATTATAAGAACTAAGGAAATATTTTCGACAGTGCTAGAAATTTTTTTCATTTCAGCTATTTCTGATGCAACTGTCTGAATTCCAACTCCGATATCCTCCACGGAAACTTTTAGATTTGCAAGAGTATTCTCATTGCTAGCAACTTTTGCTGCCAAACCTGTTAAGGCGAGCTCATTCATGTTTGTTCTTGTATTAAGTTCCACCACGGAGGTCTCCAGGATTTGGGTTCTGTTTAAGTTCAACATTAATGTTTGTAAATCAGAGTTTTGTTTGTCGAGTATCTGTTTTAAAGGTTCTGGGCCCAATTCTCTTTGCTGTATGTCAACTTCAAGTCCAAGGATATCAATTTCTTGTTCCAAGGGCATATTTTTAGGTAATTGTGCTTTCACATTTTCTAATTGTGGTTGTTGTGGTGTTTTACGTGGTCTACCTCTAGGATTTTGTATCCTGGGTTGCAAATTAGGATTTGGGTCATTTTGAGGTGTAGGGTCAGATCTAGCCCTTTGACCTCTCGTCATTATGCCTATTGCGTTAACCATGGACATACAAATAAATCACAAAAATTAAAGGAACATAAAATTCACAAATTAAATAAAAATATTTTTCTACGGTTTTTCCTTTCAGTCAGGAGAGGAGACTGTCCAGCAAAATTAAAAATTTTTCAAAATTCAAATTATTTTATTTGGAGAACGGGCATGGGTTTTTAGCGATGTTTTTCCTTGGAAACCGATCAATTATTGTCACGTAAGGATTCATGGAGTTTTCCTGAAGTATTTTAATTTTTATTATTATTATTGCGCAAGTTGGAAATGCTACCTTGGAAGTTTTTCAAGTTTTGAGAATCGATGGGTTTATTAAAAGTATCGATTTTTTATATTTTTCCAATGTATTTATATTTTTCAGATCAAGATGCATAATAGGCTAGGCATGATTTCTTTTTTTATCGTTTTTTAACATTAATTACAGGCAACTAGGCGACTGTTCGAATTCCTGTGCTAAAAACAAAAGCACACAGGTTCAAAACTGCTGTGTCTGGGAAAAATTTGTTTAATATGGTATGAAATCACGTTTTTTCCCAATACCTATAGGTTTTTTATAATATTTGCTATCCTCAAATGAGGGTACAATCCAAAAAATATATCCAAGGAGTGTTGAAGAATTAATAGAACAACACGACCTTGGAGTTTTGATTTCAGAAAATTTGACCTATGGATACATGGTTCGAGTCCTTGTTCGGGCGCCATTTTTTTGTGTGTTTTACTACAACACGTGTATTATTGTATCATGACCCAATATCTTGAGAGTAAATATTCAACAAGGCATGGTGTTGAATGAATATTATTAAAATTCTAGACAAACCTAGACAGAAGTTAACACAGATTTGTAGTTATGAATGACCTTGGACATAGTATATGCGGAAAGTGGAAAAAAATATGTGGTATGCCAGGGGGGGCCTCTACAGCAATCCTCCTTCAGTCCCTACAAAATTCTTTGAACCAGCTTTCTTTTTTAAAACACACAACCATGGACTTTGGAATATTCATACACAAAGGACAGTGGCCACAGAATTACCACTGCCCGACCGGATAGCCTGCCAGGTGTCCTTGAACCCGAATTTATACCATGCATAGACAAAAATTTTTATATCTATAAACCATAAGTTTTTTGATCTCCATGGATTTTCACTTACTTGATTGACATCCCTAATCGAAAACGCAAAGAAATACCACTAAAGTCAACCCATTTGCCTAAGGAGAAAATTTCAACACATGATTAATTCACTTTTCATGTTTAATAAAATAAAAATTTGTCTGTTCAGACGTCATTTAAAATACATATTACCTCTTCAAAGAGAGAAAACGAACTGTGCATTGAAGCACTTACAAATGGATTATTTTCAGCAAGAGAAAAAATATAAATTAAGTAGGGGTATGGAAAAAACCAGTTACAGAGATAAATATGTATTACATTGAGATACTGTTCCACGGACAGACAAATTTGGTAGGAGAAATAAAATATAATATAATATAAGGAAAGATAAGATGTTGAGGAAAAACCAAGGAAAGAAAGAAGAAACCAAGAGAATTGTACAGAAACGTGAATATTCATGTTTCTGTACATGATGGTTTGTAAAGAAATAGGAAAAAGGTTGAAAAAATATGTACAGTCTGTGGAAAGTAGTAAAGGTGGTATTGTATTTAAAAAAAAGGAAAAATATAAAAATGTATGTAAAACGAACAGGGCTATTGTAGGATGGATGCGTCACTAACACAAGAACTAGACTTATCAGTTTTGGTATCTATTAGTCAATTTGTTCCTAAATTATTAGATATGTAGTGTGATTGTTTCTCCTTTTACCTTCAGATAATAGACCTGAAAGACCGATTTTTCAAATTTGATCGAGAAAAACTCATCTTTTTGCTAAAAAAAACAAAAAAAAACATCATAACACCCTCAAAAAGCCAATTTTAAGTTCGGTCTGTTGGGATCAAAGTTACATTTGAACATGAAAACGAACACTTTTGTACGGTGTCTATTGGACACATGGCTGTAACACTTACGTATAATCTGTATTTTTGTACATTTCTTACTAAATGTCGGGAAAACATAGGTTTTAATAAGGAATTGAATTTAATTCGTTAGGTAAAACTCAGCAAGAAAAATCAACGAATTCTTATTTCAAGTCTTAGACTATCTACCAGAATTATTCCTTACAGTGTATGGTATGTGGTACCTAGGTACTCATGTAGTGTGCGCGATATTGCATAATACGTGACATACCAATATAATTATATGAAACTTGTTGTATTATAAAACCTACAATTTGTCATCAACGATGCCTTAAATTGTACAAAATTGTACTCACAGTTTTCGCATTTAATACTGGTACATCCTGCATTATTTTGGCTGCTACATCGCATAGATGTCTGCATTTTGTCAATCTGGAAATAATACTCAGGGTCAGTCATTTAATAGAGTAGGCATTTATTTATCAGAGCCTATAGGCTTATGCACTCATGGGCAACCTTAGGTGGCACCATCGCGGGTAAAGTCGTTTAAATACACGAACGCTCAAATAGATCTAAAGGACAAGAGTAAACCAAATTTCATATCAAGGAAAGAAGGGCTATGAGTCTGTGTGAATGAGTGATGCAGAGCAGACTTATAGCCCTCTAGTTTTCCTTATTGGTAACACATATGTTTGCGGAAATTGACAAAATTTCATGAAATTCGCTTTCTTGCAAAACATTTAAAGTAAAATAAAAAACAAAAAAAACTGGGATTTATAAAACAAAAAACAGAAAAACTCAGTAGAGAAAAAAAAACAACAAAAAACAGAAAATGTAATGTTACATTACAGATATTAAGTAATTTCAATGTTTATGCTACTAAAAACATTTGGCAAAACATTAGTCTACACCTATTAAAGGTACGTTCTGAAAAATTAGTTTCGATCATTGGGTTCAGGCTCTCGTGCCCTTCGCAAAAGAGATATTTTCAGCGTAGGTTTTCAGAAAATTGACGTTGTTATCGGAAAAAACAATAACAACATTTTGATTGTACTGCACTCCGCACCTACCCACTCTCATTATTACCTTCTCCACGGTCCCTAATTTAAACCGCAAAAGCTATTCGACCAAACAGAATGAGCTCATTACGTGATCTCGTTTAGGTTCTCCTACCCTACTCCGCCTGTCGTGTCTACGATATGTAGATAGAGTGCAGCTTTAAAACAGTCATCGCCTTTACGACCCGCATTTCAAATGACTCTAAAATTAAATGGCGGGAAAACGTAAAGTTCGTCGATTAATTTGGCACAAGTTGGCATTTTTAGCGATGAAAAGACAATCGAAATGCGAGAGGAGAATGCGACACCCGACGGAGAATCGGTATCATCATTTATCTGTGATGCAACACATGTCTAGCGTTCTCTGGCATCCATCGTGCTCCTAACTGCGTTTTCGTTTTTTGTCTTCTAAAGAAAAAAGAAAGAAGCCAAAAGAAACAAAAAAGAAAAAAAAAGGAGAAAAAAAGTCGTGTGTATCTGTCACCGGTCACGTGCATCTGAAGTATAAAAAAAAAAAGAAAAAAAAGTTTGTCTGGTCATCAGCTAGGTGACTTTTCTTATCGCTAACGTATGCATACGTCAGGGGTACCAAAAATGTTTTTGATATTCGAGTAAACGTTTGATATTTGAAGTCGAACAATGCGTCTAATTGTTATACCTTTTATTCAGAAAAGCCCAATAGACGACATATTATGTGGGTGGTCGTTTTTATTTCTTCTCATTTTTCATGTTTTCTGTACTCCAGCCGAGATATTGTGAAATACCGAGAAAAATAATCGTCACAATTATTAAAGAATAGCACTAAAATAAAATGAATAGAGTGTTTGTTTTGACTTCTTACCGACACTTTTTTTTTTTAAACTGCCAGTTTCATCCCGATAACACCTCATAAATTTCAGCTACGATTGACTCTTTGTTGGGGTGCAGCCAGAAGAAAAAAACTGTTTGAAATTCGCCGGAGTATAAAATTAATGGGATGCAGATTTTAAGAAAGTAATTCAGGTGAATGTGTTTGTGTGTGTGTGTGCACGCACGTGTGTTGTTTTTTTTTTCTCACCTGAGATATTCTAAATTAATTTTAGTTAAATTTCCTCCAAGAAAACTAAGCTAAAATCATTTTTTATGTAATTTTTATTACTAAACGATTCAGCACGTAACAATTGAATAATCTCAAGGGGAGGATTGCAGGGTCTGTAATGGAAGCACCTGATCTTTTCATTTCCATTTTCTTCTTCTCCAAATTTTGTTTGCTTCCTTACCTCAAATATTTACCATCTACTGTGTAGACTGGAGTCTGCATAATTCTAAAATTCATTTAAATGTGTCACTGGTGGGAGGTCCAATTTATAAGTCGCACTTCACACTTTGAATTGCCAATTTGCACTGGCCTGAAATAAGACAAATTAAATTTGAGAATTCGTGGGAGAACTGTATTCGATAAACACACGATTGAAACAAATAACGAAACTAAATGACTATATAAATAGCATGTAGAAAATTCCAGTGAAATTGGAATTTCAAAAGAACACAGCCACAAAGGCTGAAAAATGAAGTACGAAAATAGAAATAAACATTACCTATCAAGGTAGGTTAATAAAATACGAATAAACCAACCAAGTCTTTGTAGGAACAACGAAGTTGCAAAACTCCGAGAGTTGAATGAGTGGGAATAAAGGAAATCACGTCAAAATAGATATCAACTAAGAAAGTGGTAATAAAAAGGTAGCATGAATGAACCAGGTTCGAAACGAAGATAAGTTGAATGAACATACAACACAAAACAGGAGATATTCGGAAATTGAAGTGAGAAATGAGATTTATTCGAATGTGAACTTCAATTTTACATCCCCCCTCCCCTGAAGCAAGAATCACCTTCAGGATCACAAGGATATAACTTTGAAACATGAAAAATATTACACTCTCGTCTTGATGATCCCCACAAATTTTCTCAGCTGACATTTTTGACTGACAATCATCAGAAAAAAACACACACATAACCGTCATCAGGTACTTGGGAATTTTTGCGTAAGACTATTTTCATTTTTTGGTCAGTGTACCCTACAAACCTCTCCTATCCCAAATAAGAAAGACGTGACGTCATATGAGCAGATGAACCGTAGGAAAAGCGGTTTGGAACACAGAATTACGAAAATTCTTCCACAGAATGCTGAAAAAAACAAAAAAAACTGATTTTCATGAACAGTATCGAATTTTATTATTTCTAATATTACCTTTTAGTTTTACAGTGAAAATTTTGGTATTCAATTTTTAAGTTGACTAATTTTATTTTGTTTTAAAAATGTTGTAAAAGTAAAAAAAAAATGAATATGTACATACATACCACACGATGTTCCTAAAAAAAATCAAAAACTTTTACCATCTTAAACCTATTAGGTACATTACCGCATAATATTCTACATAGTTACACCATATTCTCGAAAATGTGTTGAAAATGCAACCCGCAATACATATAAAAAATTGACCAAGGTACGTAAAATTTCTATCTTTTCTGTCTTATAAAGGTAAGTAAGTATGTATCAAGTTCTTATAGCAGAATTTTCTTGTTGATATTTTCATTTTAATTTTTGTAACTGTTTTTCTCAGAGTAGACATTTAACTAAAAAAAATTTTTTCCTCCCTTGGTCTTCAAATAAGTTTTTTCTTTTTTCTCTTTTATTTTATTTTTATTTTTTATTTTATCATACTTTAAAGACATATTTCAAGTGTTTTGATTCCTCGAAAAGTTATGGATTCTACTTTATCAACAATTTCATTAGTTTTAGATAGTTAAAATACTCCGAGTTCATGAAATAAACTTCAAAGCTTATTAGCACAGCCGGAAATTCAGTTGAATCCATAGGTGGATATAGCCTTTTTGAACGGAGGCGATGAATTATGAAAAGAAAATTCCGGCCTGAGGGGTGGGGTTCAAAGAAAAAAAATTTTCAGTTGAATTTTTCTCTGGTCACACCTATGCGTGTGGGACTGAATCACACAGACTAAGGGGAATGACCACCACCATAACCTTTTTTTTTTTTTTTTTTTTTTTTTGAAAAGTAAGAGGGATCACAACCTTGGCATTTCTTTGCATCCGCCAATAACTGAATCATAATATCAAAAATTAAAAAAAAATTCAATTCAATTCAATTCAATCTGCAAATACCAACCTTTCATAATAATTTAAAATCTTCAGGTACTTAATTAGAACCTTATTTATAAAAGGGTGTACGGTATAATAAAGAAATTTAGGGCCCAGGGAAATAAACTATAATGAGCCCTCTTAGTGCCAACTATAAGATTTACATTTGAGAAGAAATTATAAATTAATGAAATAATTTGACGAGCGGAGCGAGCGAAAAATTTTTTCAGCTCTTGTAGGTGGGATACTGCTTTTTTTTAGCCTTGGGGTTTTGATACCCAAAAAACCCCAATAAATCTGCTTTGACGCCCTTTTCAGAGATTCACTTGAAAATTGCTATTTATTTCAAAATTTGGGTTCTTCCGAGCCCTTTGAATAAGTCTGGACTCGGTACCTTGCTCTGTGGTCTCCTAACGTTAATGTTTCAATCACAATTGGAAAATCAAATGGATCAAATTGAATATATCGCCATTCTGCGTCGACACTATGACGACAGATGGTCTCTAAATTACGACCTTATGGTTGGCGTTACGAGGTCGAGAATTCGACTATACTAATGCCATACGGACTCCCTTATATTTTGAATATTTATTAACATTTTAACTAATTTTATTTAGCATAATTATATTTTATATTATAAAGTTGTAGAAATGATGAAAGAAAAAATATGACGCATTTAACGTACAAAATTCAAGTGAAGGGCGTAGTAAAGCGTTGTGATTTGGCATGGAATATTAGAAAAAATAAACATAAAAGACGAGTAAAAACAAGAAACATTGAAGGCATTACTCAAAGCTTGTTTGGAAAATAGATGAGTAAAAAAAAAAAAAGCAAAAAAAAAGACTAAAAACTTGAAAATGAATTAACCCATAGAAAATTAATTACTATAAGATGACACTTGCGAGTGCTATACGAGTGACTTTAATTTGCCCCAGAAATGCCATAAAAATTGTTTGTGTACTACAGTCTACAGCCAAAAAGAAAAATACTGTTTTCAATTTCATGGTGAGACACCAAAAACAAAAAACAAAGAAACGTTGTAACATAGTGTGTAGTGTGCAGTGTGTACCACTATCTTATAACGTCACATATTATTTAAATTAAGTGCCCCTTGTACATTTGCTTCTGTTTAATCGAGCTTAAAAATTTTTTTAAATTACGCAGGACACCTGCGCTTAATGGATGTGTTTCTGAGCGACGAGATAAGACGATGCGAAATTAGGAATGCCCTTGATGTTTTTCTGTTTTAATTATTGTAATATTTTGAAATCTGGAATATTCTTATGAAATTATTGAGAAACCTTATTGTAGGTACTGACCACGCCATAAAGATTTTATTTGTTGGCTGATAAAAATTATTTCATTTATTATTATGATAAAAAAAATATTATACCTTGCGTACGTACGTATACTACGATTATATGGCAACGACTATACATAGATTACTTTCCACAAAATTTCTTTCCTAAATGAAAGTTCGAAATAAAATGAAATTTATTAGAGTTAGAAGTTTTATCTAGCAGTGACGTAGCGAAAGGCTTCTTTAGGAAGGGGGGGGGGAGAAAAATAAAAATTGCCGTCTGAAACTTTAAAATTTTCAACAGGTAAAAATTGTGAAATCATCTCTCTAAGAAAAGAAGGTCATCATAGTCATTAACTTTCACGTTTGCCAAATGTCCAACTGATGCCAGCGGAAAAATCCAACTTACAAACAACACAGGGGGAAATATTCCCCCTTCCCCCGTTATTCTGTCATTGCATTCCAGAGTTTGATAATTTTACAAAAACCTGCGAAATTGGCTTGTTAATGAAATAGAAGTGGTCTGTCTGGTGTAGTGGTTTGGTGCCTGGCTTTGCCATTAAAAGCCGAAACATTGTAAGTTCGAGACAGGTCTTTGCCACATTCCCGACCCAAGATGTGTTTGGTTTGGCTGAATTGGTGCTTCAGTATGTAATGGAAAAATTAGTGTTCGCGACCATTAGCCACCAGATTCCAATCATGGAATAATTATATCTTTGAAACGCTGGGTAAAAATGGCTACGTAGCTAGAGCCCAATAAAGAAAATATACCTACTTAATAAAATAGCAATTATATCGTACGATAAATTGGAACTTAACGGAACAAATGTAGTAGGCCATATTTCATAATGACGATTGCATTCGTACACAAAGTAAAAATTATTCTATTTTCTACACAATATCCCTGTATTGCATTAATTCTTCTTCTTTTTTACACACGCAAAATTAACGGTGTTTGGAGACCTCAGTACTCTGGTCCCTCGAATATACAAATACCTCCATTCTCCATCATATCCCTAATTTTGTCCCATCGAATACTAATTATAGTGGAAACGTATGTAGGTACCTTGAATCGTGTATGCAAACTGATGTTGTAAGATAGAATATTTATGCTGTTCTGGTCCCTTACAATCACCACTTATTGATTTACTTCCACCCAAAATATTGTTTATCCATGGTATTACGATTTCATTATTGTGTTTGAAATATTTCATTAAAATTTGTATTCTGAAAGTTAAGGTCCAGCATACGAGTATCGATGGTAAATTATTTGATTGAAATTATTCCGAGTAATATTGATATTCACTTTGATTATCTACTAACGGGTAATTTTGAGGGAAATAACGCAAGGAAAAGTGTGATCAACATGGTACTAAAACACGCTTTTCTGGCATTATACTTATTATTTTTTATGACAAGGGCAGGAAATGGTGGATTTGAGAGATTTTTCAATTTTAAAAAAAATCTAATCGATATGGTAAAAATTAAGGTGCTGTAACTTGCTGTAAAAAAAGGCAGTTTGATTTGGAAAAATGAGGCGCTAGAACATTATAGAAGCTGTTTATATTACCAGGATAGAATTGAGAAATAGTTATTTGCACTTGTATCACACATCATTTTTTGCAACAACTCCCACTGTCCCTCAAAAAATGGTGATAAATTTTTTTTGTTTTTCATCAGATCTAAATAATAATTAACAATTTTTTTTTTTTTTGAATTTTTCAGTTTGCTTGTTTTTAGAATGTTTTTAAAAAATACGGTATTTAGCTCCCAGCGAGAAATAATAAAAACTGAAAAAGTAACCCATATGAGAAATTAATCAACCTGTGAGAGAAATTCATCGAGTTGTGCGAGAAATTAAAGTTGCAATTATGCATGTATAAAATATAATTTTTTGAATTTGTATTGAAATTTGCCACTTTATGTTTCATCAGGATGAGTAAAAAAACATAATTTTGTGAAGGCTGTTTCTAAAAATGTTTTTTGATGTGTAAATATCTTAGTGTTCAGTCTATGGTAGGGGCTAAATAAGAATTACAATTGTCAGATTTGCATAATTGTAACTCTTTCACCCGTATTCTAAAACATTTATTAATGTTAAGTAAGACTTAAGTACTTGTTTGACCAAGTTTATCCTTTACTCATACATGGGAGTCACAGACAAAATATTACTCAAGTAACAAATATTTACTTAAGTATTGTTCTAGAAGACGGGTGCCACAATTGTAACTCTCATTTTTGTGTGTTACATGATGTGTAGGTGTGTGGTTGTGTGCATGCTCAAAGCTTTGCGCATCCACACAACCATACTATTATTATGCTTACACTTCAATCCTTCATGACTATAATCCATATAGCCCCAGCTGAACTCACGCCTTTGTTTTTTCAAAAAGGCATCTGACCTGACCTAACATGTGTGCAAAAAATAATTTTCTGCAGACACAAGTGTTGTTATACTGTAGATGCTGCTTATTAGAATCACTTTGGGACCGAGACAAAATTTGATTTAATTAGCCCACAAGTTATTACGTTACTTATTAGCAGCTGATTCACACTTGTCTAATTTTTTAGCTACTAGCCAGCTACTTGGAGCACTATTCTCCTAACAGTTGAAGTCATTACACCATTTTAGTTATTTTAGTCAACTTCAACTTGGCGGATAGTCTTATAAGAATCTCATTAGTTAATTTCTAATTTGAGTTGATTTTAAGTGGTTGAAATGGAGGAGTGAATTCAACTGTAAACAGTATGGTATCCCGAGTAACTGGCTAGTAGAAAAAAAACTAGCCAAGTGTGAACTGGGCTATTAATTAGGAATTGAAAATAGATTCTGTAGGTATTGGCAGACCGGCATCTACCAATTATCCATCTATAAAAGTCAACCTCCGTACCAGTTGAGCTAAGGGCCTCTATAGATGGCTAAACTTATAGGTATTTGTGGCATGTAACAGTTGCCACAGATTCTTTTATGAATTAGCTTCTTGACAGTGTCTGGGCTGGAGCAAGTGGCATAGTTACAGTGGAGTGAGGGGAGCAGCGACTCCAGGGAGCTTAGCTGTAGTTGGCAAAAAATTGTCAAGCAAAAACTTTACAAAAAGTTAATAAATTACAAGTAAAATGAAATTAATAAAAGATCGAATGGAATTGGGGTTTGAAATGTTTGCTCCAGAGTGTTGTAAACATTGCTATGCCAATGCCAGTAGCCCTTTAATTTTTGTAGTGTTGTTACTGATTGAGAAGTATGGCTCCATTTTTAGGGGGTTCCTCACATTCTCAGTGGTCTCTTCTGACCCTCCCCAACAACAAAAAATCTCAAAAACTTATAAAAATACTCAATTTTTAGAGGTCAGACCCTTTGTTTTTTGATGAGGGGAATTCAGATCCCCAGGACTCACTCTTATATACGCCCATGCCTTATATAGGAAGATTATTGAAGTCAGACAAGATAGTTTTCGAGAGGTTAGTTTGTAGGAGTCGTTAGGGATATAAATGGGTGTATCACTTAGTGGGTTTTCTGTGGAGAGGGTTTGGTTTATTATCAAGCTGCACAAAAAAGTAAATTTGCCATTTTTCAGTGTTTAAAAGGTGAAGCTGACTGATGGGTATTGATTTACCTAAGCAAAAATATGTCGATCTTAAAATATTCTAAGATTGTATAAAAGGCATCATCAATATGATCGCTACTAGATTTTAGACAACAAATTTTGATCCATTACGTTGATTTCTAGGCTTGCTCATGAATAAGTTATCTAAGAAAGGTGAAATTTCAGATCGCCCAAACAAGTGCCTTAAGTCTATACAGGTATCTACCAAAAACCAATGAATTAGAGAATGTTTTGCTCCAAGCATATTTTGATTAGTTTTTTGAACTCCTTGTTTTGTTATTCGCCCAAACTCTTTATTTTTCTGGGATGATTGTAATTTCCCTTGTCAAATGCTTGGTATAAAATTTTTCGAGCTTAGGCACTTAAATGAACTTGACTAAATTTGAGAGCAGTCACTCTACTGGCGCCTAACAATCAGAAAACTTCTGTTGTTCGGTTCATTTAATAGTTTTATAATATATAAGTATATATAACATACACGTATAAACCATTTAATTATTCACATCACAACGTAAAAACAATTAGAGACGAAACAGATATAAATTTGATTACATTCACCGACTGAACAATTTCCACGAAAATACGTTCATAACTACAATACTGTTTTGTAATACCGAAATCGGAGGCTCGATTCCAATGTACATATTTTTTGGCCGGATATGGATACCTACACCTGTTTCTCAAGGCATACATAAAAAGGTCGTGACCTGACCATTTTATTAAAATATACAATGACGCATTTCACGGGGTTTTCACTCTCTCTCTCTCTCTCTCTCTCTCTCTCTCTCTCTCTCTCTCTCTCTCTCTCTCTCATTCTCTCTCTCATTCACTCTCTCTCACTCTCTCACTCTCTCTCTCTTTCTTTTCATAATTGATAAAACATAGTATTTTCATTCATACTTGATACCTACTTATAAGTAGTAATTTCGCTATTTATCTATAATGATAATGAACGAGTACAATGACGGAGAAAAAAAGAGAATTTTAATAATGTTTAACATCGTAATTTTTCATCGGATGCGTAATTGTTTTGAAATATGATTCCAAACTGTTTATAAATAACGAGGATATGAGGTGATCAAAAGATTCCGACTGGTTTTTCACCATTTTCTGACGAATCGTCCATTTAAAATGTTTTCTTAGAAAGAGACGAAGAAAAATTGAAAAATTTTTCGCCAGTGACAGTATACTACCTGACTTAATGTAGGTCATTGCTGACGAACAGATTATGGTCTTTTCACTATGATTTATTTTAAATCCGTAAAAATATTCCTTTAATCAGCGTTTAAAGATTGATTATATTTTAGGCTCGAGTACAAAAATTTATGTACACTTTTTTGACCTGAATTTGGATTTTTTTTCTCGTAAATTTGCAACATTACTAAAAAATCAGGTAACTCATTTCATATCATCATCAAGAGAATTACCTACCTGTATAATCATGTATTACTTGGAACCGTGAATTTGAATTTTGTTGATGTTTGGTATTTTCACAGTTGGCACGCTTAAATATGACACTGGAGAAAATAGTGTCCAGACATGAACAGTCAGCCTTTTTTGTTTTAGGACATAATTTTATGACAAGTGTCTGAAGACCACACAGTATGAAGTACAGTAAAGGACGCATGTGAGACGAAAAACGGTACTACTTTCACGATCAAAATATCTTACTTCCTTAGGTACCGACAATTTTCAATCTCATTTTTATCTACGAAATTCGTGTTGATTTTGATTTCGAAACGAAAAATTATAGTACCTGGTTCACCGAGCAATGCTCGGATGTGGAAATTATAAAAAAATTTTGAAATTATATTTTTATAACTTATCTTGAGAATTAAATTATAGACTGCAACTATAAACTCATTACTTCATTAGTCATAAATCATAATAATCATATGCAGCTTAGGCCTACTAAAATTCGCTAATAAAATCTTACCTATCCGTTACTTTTAGTCAGGCGAGTTTTTCATCACTCGTTTCTATCGCTTATTGTGCTGATGGATAGATCAAGATTCTCATGTTTCTGTTCAGCGAATTTTCTCGAACTTGGGACCTATCTAGATCGATTTTTCCTACACAAAAACTACTTTCCTGTAAATTTCAGTAACATTGTTGGTCTTGTTATCGTATTATACTATAGGATAGGATTTATTCATTCATTCATTTAATTAAATTATTAGAAAAAAAAAAAATTATAATTATTGCCCATGAGCCCGAGTGAGGAGCAAGGAATTTTGAATTTGGTATTGTAAGAGCGGGGAGAATAGATTCAAAAGTGGTGCCATTTTTTATCGTAGTTTTTCGATGAACGTACGTCCTCTATTATATTTAATACTCTGTCGTCTAGACAGAAAACATTTAATATGTACCTACTATGCTGTAATTAACCTTTTGCTTAAAATTTTAGAAAGTTCATTTTACATGTTTTTAATTTTAAATGAAAAGAAAATACGTTATACTAACCCTGTTTTTGCTTTAGAAAATGCTCATTTAACGTACAGATTCAGGCTACAGTGTTTCAGTGAAGATAAACAGAAGTGGAAAATCACAATTTTTCACTATAGGTACTTGTTTATCTATGTCAACCAAACTGAGTTTTTTCTCACTTTTTTTTTCAATTCATGTAAAAAAAAAAAAGCCGAATTAAGAAATATGAAACATTTATGGTAAGATCATTG
The DNA here is from genome assembly GCA_011428145.1 of Ericerus pela. Taxonomy (NCBI): domain Eukaryota; kingdom Metazoa; phylum Arthropoda; class Insecta; order Hemiptera; family Coccidae; genus Ericerus; species Ericerus pela. The sequence continues at coordinate 1,147,273 of WOFM01000478.1, forward strand.
GTTAAATGGAAACTTTCGTACCTATTTTTTGCATAACTGTGAGTGAAGCCAAAATTTAAAGCTAGTCACATCTAAAATTAAAATAGCATGGGTATACATTGACAGGTTGGACAGTATCTGATCAACTTGGTGATTACCTACGTCACTCAGATTTACCTTGTTAACTGTATACTTTCCGCTCCTGTCATGTAATCTACTATTAATATGGATATGTTTTGTCCTTAGGGGTAAACTTTGTATTGTATGGTCAAATTATTTATTTTCTATTTAATTGCAATTTTTAGGAAGCTGTGAAGGGGGAGAGGCTCTCCCTCTCTAAAACTTCGGCTATTTCATTTTAAAGAAAAATTTATATTTTCATCGAAAATAGAACGATCATTTTAACTTTTTTAAATCAAAATAATTAAAATAAGTAAGTACCTACTTCCTTATTTTTTGATTTTTAGACGAGTGTTTATCTATTTATAGGCTTTAATCTCTCTAACTGAAATCCACCTTTCTCCATGCCTGAATGTCACATTTAACTTTAGAATATTTGATTTTAATGATCATTTTTCTCTCAAAACCTTTCTTAAAATATAAACGAAAGAATTTATTGTCAATAATAGCCTGGTTTTAACAGACTTCAAACAAAAATGTCGGTAGTTATCAATGTGTTGTATCCATGGTAAGTAAAGGGTGTCCAGAACTTGAACTGCATGACTTCTAGGATATTTTTTTGGAGTCAATAAAACACAAAAGTTCCTTGTACAAAATGGTGAGAAATGTTTTCTTTTCGAGTTACAGTCTCCCAAAGTGGAGAAAAAAAATCTGTGGGAAGGCATATGTGATTTCCTAAAAAATTGACCAAAAGGAATGAAATTTAGTGTAGAGGAGTAAGTATTTATGCTATTCATTTTAACTTAGCTTGGATTATTATCACTTTCAATCTATTTTCCATTCTTATTCTATTAGTAAACACTCACGTCATTCAAACAAGTCTTGAGTTGGTTGACAATATCATCTTTCCTCATAAACAGTTACTTTGTTTACACAGTCCTATATGATCTCATTTCTTGTTTACAACTTTTTTGTAATCTTGCATATATCTTAAATTCTACTAAATTATTTGGGAACACCCACTTTATGTCATATTCTCATAAGATCATCAGTCATACTTCATATATATATATATATATTTCTGTTAACCAATAAGATTTAAACCTTTCTCCAACACTTTGTAAAATCGCTACAACCTTCCCTTGAGGTTAATAATCCAACTAGTATATAATCTCATGTTTTCTAAATTCATTCATTCTAATTCACTCTGATTGATTCTTAACTCTCTGATCTTCGTTACTGTTTATTACTTTTATGTTCTTTTATGTCTTATAACTTATTGTTTAATACACTCTTTTATTAATTATTGTGTTGGACCTATTTTGTGAAGATTAATAACCATTACAGAATAATTGATGCCCAAACAGGGAAATTGTGTTTCTTTTGATGAAAAAAGTTTAATTAATTTTCAAAACTGAAAGTAAAAATTTCATTAAAGAAAGTAACATTGGAATCATAACGTGCAGATATTTTTTTAAATAAGGTAAAAATTCTAAGTAAAAGGAATCTAGCACCCAGTCTAGCCAAACCAAAAATCAACAGACAACATCTCTGCAGCAAAATCTTCTGAAGAAAACATGCCAAATCTCCAATCACCTTGTGGATTGAAGATTTTGATGTCAAGATACTGTGGTGCAGAAATTTTAAACTGTTATAACAAAATCAACAACGAAAATTTGTGAGTCTATAAAAACTTTACTAATCCTACGATCAGTGAGGAATTAGATAATAATAACACTAAGACTCCTAACTCAAAGTGTTTCAACCAAACTCACTGGATTTCAACTCTCACTAATCCTGAACTAAAAAATGTCTGGTTAAATATTTGTGATCTACCTCTCCCAAAAGTAAAAAACAGACCAGAATTTCAACTTGCTCTAGGCTTTTTATCCAAACTCACCATAAAAATCCTATTAATTTTCTCCTCAGAAAAATAATATAGATGATTTAATCATTGAACCAAATTCAGAACGTCTTGCCAAAATAATATTCAATCAAAAAATATCAGAAACTTCTTTCGATAATACATTAATATCATTTGAAAATTCAGAATACCTTCCTAAATCTAAAACAATTTCATCAAATTTAAAAAAAAATTCTCCAAACACATCAACATCTACAATTGTTCAAAAACACAATAAAACAATTCCAGAAATTTTAGAATTCATCCACTCACCTTCCAAATTTCCTGAAGAAGTTTATTACAAATCAAATCTTTTAAGAAAAAGACTGAGAAATAGCAGAAAGCATGGCTAATAATAATAATAACTATAATAATAGAAACCGTAGACCTTCCACATTCTCAAATTTACCTTCGGAAAACAAAACCTTTTAAACCAAATTTGAGAATAAATGTGAAACATTTGGCTGGTCAAGAGATGCTACAAAATTCAGAAAAATCAAAATTGCATTTACTGGAAATACACAATTAATTTTCAATGAAATATTAGCAAATGAAGCTACAATAATAACCTATGAATTATTAAAACTAAAATTATACAAAGTATTCAAAAAAATAGTTCCACAGTTACGAGAAACTTTCTACAAATAAGTTTATAAAGGAGACTATGATTTCATAGATTTTGTGATATTTGTCTCCAAAACTTTAAGAGAGATAGAATCATGTATCACAAAAGAAAGGATAATAGATCATATCTATAGATCTCTCGGAGAAAAAGAACATGAACATATTTTGAAACTGAGATCAAAAACAATATCAGCTCTACACAAAGCTTTCGCTGATAATCTATGTTATAAAGATAAAACAAGACCCCTAATAGAACCACTAATTACTTTCGAAGTAGAAAAAATTAAAATCACAATTAAAATCTTACAAATTAGGAATGGAAGAAATAAATACAAAAATGCTAAAATTAAAATCAGCATCAAAAAAACAAATCAGAGCAGTAACAATAGAAGAAAACATCACAAAAAATGAAAAAGAAGAAACTTTAGAAGAAACTAGTCTAGCTCAACAAGTAAAAAAACTTATAGCAGCAATTATTAATACTAAAATTAATAATGGTAATAATACATCCAAAAATAGGTAAAATAACAATTTAAATTACCATGGAAATAGATTCCAATAAAATTTTAAAAGAATAGGATGAGGACAAGGAAGAGGATATTATAATAGTTATAATAATGGAAATATTTTTAATAATTTTAATCAAAATGGTAATTCAAATAATTATCCCACTCTACCTCCCCCTCACAATTAACAAAATCAAAATTTCCACAATATAAATTATCGAGGAAATAATTATCTAGGAAATACAAGATTTCAACGAGGTTATTGCAGAAACAGTAACTGGAATATTTATGGATAATATCGTAATTATAATATAATAACATGCCTATTGTAACGAATATGTTCGTCATATTTTAATATAGACGTACATATTTTATTCACAGAAAAATACGTTTTTCTTACTAAGCAAATTCTTTCCCTAATATGTATTGTCAACTGGCGAAAGTACCGTTACTTCCTGCCAACAACCACTACACGTTTTCTAACGGAATATTCGAGTACCTGAACATTCTGGTACCCGAATATTCTAGAAATAATTAAATACCTAAATCAGCAAATCCCTACTCTACACTCAACACCATAGAAAACCATATACCTTGACAGGTATATAAACTCTGGTTTTCAGTAAATTGATTGTATTGTATAGAATTGTAATTGTAATTTTGACACTGCGTAATAGTGTAATATATTTTATTGTAAATAAACTGGTCAGTCGTATACTGTACCTGCAATATTCATCCAGTCTTAGACTGTGAATGAATACTTGTAAATTTAATATTGTGTTTTAAAAGTAAAGTGATAAAATTTATTGTGTGTTTCAATTTAATTAAAGTCTTTCATTTAGTTAAGGTCCACAATAGTTGTGGATAATAAAATTCAATTAGTTAAAATAATTCTCGAATACTATAATATTCCTGTGAATATTATCGTATATCGAAGGAAGTGTAATCTCCCCAAAAGAGGTTAGTTTCCAGTACTAAACCACCTCTTTTGGCCGTTACACCTATGATATACCCAGTGCCATTAACCAATACAACTCCTATAACTCAAAATCAAACTGTTGTACAAACTCAACAAACAACATTGCCATCATTTACTTACCCACAACAAGGTGCAACTCCAAAAAACTTGTATTAAAAAATTCATTTTAGAAGAAAAAATAATTCAAGGTCAACATGGTATTCTGTTCTTCACCCAGAATTGAAAATTAGGTTATTTCATTGCTGAAAAGGAGTAGGACTGGTAACAAGATTTCCTCCAGGTGAGGGTTTAGATGTACGTTTTACAATTCCCAGACTCCTAGTTAAATGCCATTCTCATTCCTTTTAATCTTCTTTCTTACATGAATTCTCTTCCCACCTCCAGCCTATTGAGAAGCAAGACAAAAAGTGGCTGACATCTGGCAGATTTTTTCATAAGCTTTGAATACAGGAAAATGGACATTAATCCATTGAACTCAATACTAAATAAATCCTCAATTAATGCTTTTTATTGTTGGTTTTCAATTAAAGATGCTTGGTATTGATTTTATTTTCCATCATTTATTGTAAAAAATCGTTATTGACCAGTAAAATGATTCCTATTAAAAAATACCATTCTCAAAAATTGTCAAAAAACCTACAGAAAAAAAAACGTCCATCATCCCCTTTCCAAGACAGTCTCCTGCCAGCTTATTTAAAATGTCATTTGTGAATTTTTTTTTCATTTTTTCTCATGTGTGTTAGTGAGGATAGTCGATTGTAGATGCCAGTACAGTACCAGTGAATGGATCTTTCATTTTGTATTTTGGCAACAGTAGGGTGAACTCCAGGTTTGCCCTACCCGCTTTGTCCCCCTGCCCTGTAACATGGACCAGCTCCCCATATCTGCCCGAAAGATCCCACCATCTATGCAATGAGTGAACCTAGTATTTAAGGAACTCATTGTAACTAAAAACATGTGTAATCTAAAAATAATTATTTTGAAGAACATTTAAAAAAATGGAGAACCTAACAAAGTAACAAACCATTTTACAAATAAACATTGAAAAAATAAAATTCTTCAAAATTTCAGCCTTCCTGGGATTCAAACTGGGCACTATTCAAGTGGTAAGTATAGCATTATTACCATGGTACCGCCGCAGCTATGTAAACAAAATTAATGAAACAATAATGGTATATTGAAGAAAAATGACATCACAAACAGTAATGATCTTTTGAATAAGCTGGCGAGAGACGCTTGTTTTTCAAGAGTCTTATTAACAAATGATACTATGTACAGTCCCAATGTGTCACCACAAAATCTAACAAGCTTCTGTGATCAAACAAAGAGGATGTTTGTTCTGGTGTTTTCATGTGTGTTTGTAAAAAGTTGTGGAAGAGGTACAATAGAAGTAGGTACAAGATTTCGGAATATATTAGCTTTTTTTTATGTGTCGTTGAATCAGTTTCATAGATGCAATATTACAGCACAAAAATGAAAACAAAAGAAAAAAAATTGAAGAACAAGAAAAAAATCATTTTGCTGTATGGACTAGAACCTGGGTTAATGGATTTACAGCCATAGCTGCTTACGAAGGAGTCATAGGGAAGCTTGCTAACCGCTATCTATCTGAACCAAGTATAATAGCCCACAACTGACAATACACCTATGATAAGACAAATAAAAATATCCTCTATGTCTGAACATACATCTTTCTCAAAAATAATTTTTTATGATTAGTGGCACTAGGGTTTTGGTGGTCGGTTCAAAATTTTTAAAGCCTTACGTAGACCACTTTTTTTTTACTAAAAACTTAATTATTAGTTCTTCGACTTCATCTCTATTCCAATTTGGCATAGAAATTCTCGACTTTGAAACCTGGTTCACCCTTAGCTAGTTTTTATGCTACTAGCCAGCTACTCGGGATACTATTCTGTTTACAGTTGAATTCACTACGCCATTTCAACCATTTAAAATGAACTTTGAATTTGGCAGTTCGCTCTAAGAGATTCTAATGAGATTCTTTTAAGACTATCCATCAAGTTGAAGTTGACTTTAATGTCTCGATTAAGTATTAATAGAATAGTGCCCCAAGTAGCTAGCTAGTAGCTAGAAAACTAGCCAAGTGTGAAGCAAGTTTGAATTTCAACTAAGCGAAAATGAAGACTACCTATATAATTCGTATTCTAACTTATGGTTCCTGAATTGTAGAAAAATTTAATAAAAAATTATTGAAATGTGTTGGAAAGTAATGGAGAAAAAGTCTTTTTGACTTTGAAAACAATGGAAACTCTGTATTAGTAAATTTATGTATTTATGTACCTAACCATTTATTGGATTATAAAATGAGAAAAAGATGAAAAACTGTCGATAAAAGATTGGTTAAATAAACTTTTGCACGCAATGGACCTCCGTGGCGTCGGTATAGGTCATATTTGGTGCTCAAGCAGACAAAACAAAAATGTTATACGAACTTGGGTCCGTAAACCGAAAGTGAAATAGCTATTATAATCAGGGGAAATGAAATTTTCAAGTAGATTTTAGGCAATCTTAAAATTTTTAAATTTCAAAATTTTCCATAATTCATTTGCTTGCATTTGTCAAATTAGTTTTAGGAAGGGGGAAAGACAAAGTCCATTGTCCTCTGGAATTCTGGATACGCCACTGCGAATATCCTGTATATATTATACGAGCAATAATAATTGATGAATCGAGCTAATTTTTAAACATTAATGCCATATAAATTGCATACTTTCATTTCTGTAGGAATAATTTCTTATTTAAACAAAAATATATTTAAAAAAAAAATATTTTAGGGTTATTTTATCTTGCTGATGGCGAACATTTTATTAGTATTAATGTGGTCAGATCTTTAACTATATGTGTAGTACCTACAATGATTACATTAATAAAATAGTAATAGTATGATAGATTTGGGGTAGGTACAAGGATGTATAAATGGAAAAGCGACTGGTGAAAAAAGGGCACGAAATATTTTTGCGTTTTCTTTCGTTTCGGTTTATTTTTTTATTTTTTTTATTTTTCAGAATTTTTGAATTTCTTCTTCAGTAGGTATTACCTCGGAAATTTAATGTTTAGGCTCAAGAATGTTTTTTCAATGACTAGTTTTTTAAAAAAATTGTATTTATTTTATTCTTGCAGAAAATGAAATAGGCGAAATACCTACAAAAAAAGTGCGGAATTTTCTGAACTATTTGATAATAGGCTCAACAATGCTATTCCGTGACTATTTCCTTTGAACATTTAATGCTATACAAGTCGCATACGTAGGAATAATATCCAATTTGAATTTTGAACAGATCATTGAAAAATTTTTGATCGTTATCGAGAAAAATGTGGAATTAACAATTGGTTCTCTTTAAGGGCTGCTCAGCCGCTGTTCCAAAACCTGTCGGTTAGACTGAATAATTTCTCATCTTGACAGAAGTTGAACCGAGTAGAACTTGAGCGCCCCACTTTTTTCCCAATCCATGACCTTAGTTCATATCAAAGGTCCATATTATACAGATCTTGAGATCTTCGTATCGATTTCCATAAAAAATTGAGGTAATATTATTTTTTTCTCGTGGTTTTTAATGATATCTAGAAATACCTTATCAAACACGATTATTTCGATTGATAAGGAAGAAGGTGTCCTAAAAAAATGTAGAAAATACTACAACGGCGTATGGAAACTTCATTCCAGGAGGCAGTATGGTTGAGTGTACTAATGTAAATGTTGTGGGTTATTTTTCAAAAAAAGAATAACAGTTTCAATGTATTCGTCTGTCAAAGGAAATTACTGTAGGACGTTATTTTCGATTTGTAGAGTTTCATTGTCTCCATTTCGTATCGCAGGGAAACAGATAATCAAATCTCAATTCGTGAGCTACCGTAAGCATTGCTTTGGATCATCTCTATGAAATTCACATGCCTTTCTCATCCGTACTTGTTTTATTTTGTCTTATTCATGATGAATATTTCCTTGTTTCGTCCATGTTTTTTTCCGGTTACATGTTTTCGATTGTAAACATTTTCATGTCCTGAACAGATGTTAAAGCAGCGTCTGGGCGAATTACTTCAAATCGTTTCGAAGCATTCATCATGAATAACCCAGGTTAGCATTTTTTGTTCTACATTTCATTGTTTTTCGATGACATATCAACTGATAAAACTTCTCAACTTATAGCCCGAACATCGACCGTCATTCTTGAAAATTTCTACGTCCAGGTAGCCAACTTCTACAAAAATCCTGCTTATAAATTATCAAAATGTTTTTCCAAACGTGATGGATTATGGGTTTGCGACGTATCTGTTCAATGGCCGTTTCCGGAAAAATTTCACGCAGAAGAATCAAAAAAGACGGAAGCAGCCAGAGTTGCATCTATGACTGCTATCGAATGGCTTAAAGTATTCTTGTTGTTTTTCTTTTCTCTGAGCATTGTCAGTATTGTTGTCGACACTGAATGTTAAAAATTCTTTTACAGAGTTTGAATAAGATAGATGACAATGGTCGTCCTTTGTTGGTTGATAATATAAATTCGTTCACCGGGATTGAATTGAAAAATGATGAATTGGAAGATATAAAATATTTGTCGCAAAAATTCGAAAATGTAAGATCAAAACTGTATCAACAATAATCAAAATAATTACAATTAGAATGAGTTACGTTTTTGGTTTTAATTTTGGTAGGAAATCAGACCAATTTATGAAGAATATGACAGACTGCATTCTGCTGAGAGCAACTGTTTTTTTGAAGGTATTTAGAGAATGAATTTTTTTGGTATTTCATCTTATTTTACAATTTTATTGAAAGCATAATATGTTCATAGACACTGATATTCCTACCTATGCAAATATACCGGAAGCTCAAATTGTCCAACGTAATTTTCAGTTGTTAACCAAATACAACTCACGTCCGCCTTGGAAAGAATTACCTGTCGATGCATTCAAGTACTAAATCTATTGCTCAAACACTCCAATATCGATAAAATTATCATTTTTCAATCTTACTGAGTTTTTTATTTTTCCAGAAATACAATTGTGGACTTGATAGAGAGTAATCGTGTGGTTGTTATTAAAGGCGCCACAGGATCTGGTAAAACAACACGTATTCCTCAAATGTTACTTGACAGATATATCGAACAAAACCGGGGAACAGAATGTAACATAGTGATAACTCAGCCTAGACGAATAAGTGCTACGTCCTTAGCCACTCGTATCGCATCGGAGCGAAACGAAAATGTGAGATTTAAAAAGATTTATTTCACAGTCGTCAGAACTAAAATATTACATAATCTCGGTCCCTTCTTATAGCTTGGTTTCAGTGTTGGTCATCATGTTCGATTCAGCGTGACTTACCCCAATCAACCAGGCACGATTGTTTTTCTGTCGACTGGAATTTTGCTTCAACGTTTATTGATGGATCCATGTGCGCGTAGTTTCACTTTAGTAAATTCCAGCAAAGTGACTGGCCAACATCACTGATGATGGTATTTTGATTTTAGGTTTGTCAGACATTTCGCACGTGATTCTTGACGAAGCCCACGAACGTGATGTAAACATTGACTTACTTTTATCCTTGATGAAGGAATTAATCCAGAAAAATGATAGAATACGAATTGTCATCATGAGTGCTACAATTAATGCGGAATTGTTTCAAAATTACTTCGACAATTGTCCGTTGTTGTGTGTTCCTGGTTTCATGCATGATGTGAAGACGCACTTTATTGATGTAATTATGGAATTATGGAATGATAAATTTAATAGTAATTGTTTGAATGTTTGGCCTCGAAAAAAATGATTGGTGTTGAATGTGCGCCGGTAGTGTTTTTCATGTTGAGTAAAATGAGTAAAGTTATTCCCTCGAAATATAAAAGAAAACGAAGGCGTAATATCCTTATCACATCTCTTGGATTATATTTTATGGTCGAGTGTGAATTCTCGAATCGAGATGTTTTTAATATTGATAAAAGTACTGATTTATATTATTTTTATATGCTGAGTGTCTCTTGGGAGGTCGTCATAACTTCAGTGGAAGATATATTTCGATAGCTGATTCAAAAAACTTGTAAGCTACTTAGTACGTGTTGGTCCAATTTTTAAGTTGCGCGAAACTAAGTCTCTGCTCAAGAATATAGCTTAAATTTGCTCAATTAACTTTGTGCAAGTTATTGTTCAGTTGAAAATCAGACCCATATGTACTATGTCCTCATCAAAACCTACATTTCGTTAAAGTTACGCCATCACTCATGGGACACTGTAAATAATTTATTAGAACTACCCAAGGGTATTCATCATTACATTTCACAAATCTGAATTATAATGACAGAGAAGTTGGCGTCAGAACCGTTATCCTTAACTGAAAATAGGAAACAAATTTTTTGCCCAGAATCATTGTGAATGGTCAATGTTTAACGGTTGTAATTTTTTTTTTGGATTTTGGTGAAAAGTACCCGAAAATCTAAGCTGGGAAATAACCTTTTCTCACCATTTCTGTTAATTTTCGTGTGAATGTCTCGCAAAATATCAACTAAAAACAGATATTTATCAGATGAATACTAGACTTTCGTCCTATTTTCATTTTTCGCCCAAGTGTGACTCTCAGTTAGTTTCGCAAGAGATGACAAGGCAATGCAGATGTTTCTCATTTGTAATTTTGAACGTTTAAAAAATGCTAGGTGACAACCTGTTTATTTCTACTCCTACTTACGTTTAGCAAGTTTTTATTAACAATTTAGGACGTCCTAGTACCATAAATGTAGCTCTTTTACTTAAATTTTCGTGCTAATTAATAGTATTTTTCGTATCTTTAACGACACCGACACTCTTAAGGAATAATAATCTAAGAGCATTTTGTTTTTATGCCCTATTACTAATTTATTTCTGCGTGCCTGTTTACAGGATGAAATCATGAGTAGACATTTTAAACAAAATTCGTACGAATTGTACGAAAAAGATGTCGATGAAAGTTTGATTTCCGATGTTGTGAAATGGATTCACTTTAATAAATCCCCCGGTGCAATTCTTGTATTTCTTCCTGGCTGGATGGAGATTTCGAAAATCCAAACTATGCTCCAAGAGTACCAGGATCTTTATGTTATCACTGCTCATGCAAAATTGAAAGTAGAACACCAGCAACTGATTTTTGAAAATCCACCGGAAGGTAAACGGAAAGTCATTTTGGCAACGAATGTGGCTGAATCTAGTATCACCATTCCTGATGTCGTTTATGTCGTCGACAGTGGGATTGTGCGTGAAATAGGGTGAGAGCTGATGAGAAAATAATTTATTTTTTTCATATGATAGGAAAATTAATTTCGTTTACGGCTTGACGATGTGATGACGCTTTAATCTTTGTCGTTCAGTATTTTCAATGATGTGAAAGGCTTGAAGAATATGTGGATATCAAAAGCGATCGCTGAGCAACGAAAAGGTCGGGCGGGTAGAGTTGCAGAAGGTGAATGCTACCGTTTGTATTCGCGGAAAAAGTACGAATCTTTCGAGCAGTATCCGATTCCTGAAGTGAAACGGGTTCCGCTAGATAGTCTCGTTATGAAAGTGAAGGTAAATCTACATATTATGTGCTCTGTGCATTTTTTTATTCTGGATAATATCGCACTTCTAAAAGAAAAAGGGCCGCGTACAATGCTAAAACCCTCTGTAAGCCAACTGTGAGACTAATATCGTGTTCGGAAGCTGTTTTTTCGACGAGAAATGAAGATTTTTTGGAAGTAATTTTCGTTTTAGCATCTCCTGTAATATTTGCTTTTATGCAGCTACGTTTTTCTTCGTTTAAAGGTGCGTTTAATTTTCGCGTGTCGTCTGATATAATTTACTTGTTTCCTTTTAGGCTCATTCTGACGACAAGCTTTGGAACATGCTCTCAAGATTTCCAGAAAAACCGCCCGAAATGAGGGTAATAAAAGCAGTCGCGTATCTACAACAGATAAACGTACTCGATGAACACGAAAATTTAACGGCCCTTGGTCGACGTATTGCAATGTTTGGCTTACACCCGTTACTTTCGGCAGCCCTAGTTTATTCAGTTTTTTTTAAGTAAGAAACCATTGACGTTCGAATTAAATCGCGTATCGTATAAGTTCATGTCGATGGTTTTTTAATTAAATTTTTCACCTTTAGTTGTACGGATCCCATGTTATTCATCACGTCTTTCTTAAACGGAGACGCTAGTATATTCGGTATTGAAACGAAAAGTAGTCAACGTCGAATTTTATTAGCGGAAAATCATCCGACCAGTGACAGCTTAGCAATTTACAATATTTACCGGTCTTGGAAACTAAACCCCAGTCATCAATTACAGCAGAATAATACGTCTAGTTTCAATGTAAAGTCTATGGAAACTTTTCAGCGTGAGTAAACTTAGCTTCACTTTTTGAATTCTATAATTATTTTTAATATAACACGGATTTAAATTCATTCTTGCTTGTTCCGTGTGAAAATTTTACTAATGGGTAAACTCATTTCAGGAATTTTGAGATTGAATTTGGATTATCTGTTCAAAGCACGACTAATTGGTGCTGCCGAAATTTTCAAACAAGAAGAAGATGTCTTGGGCGACGGCATCGATTTAAACTTAGTTGCGCCTGCGTTGCTATGCGCCACCGGTAGATTAGCCGTGAACGCGAAACCGCTTTTCACGAATGGAAAAGTTAATCATTCTTTTTGCACGCTGTGAGTCACAATAGAATCAATTTTATAGAATTTCATCCAGAAAATTCCGATTTAATTATTTACTGTTTGGTTTTAGAGATGGTTCTCGGGTCCAAATAGCGAGCGAAAGTGTGAATTTCAAAACTAGAACATCATCTCCTTTTTTAACGTTTTATAATCTGAACACGGTGGAGGGTTATCTCAGAATATTCGATACAACGCAGATATCGCCAATTGCAGCGCTTCTTTTCTGTCCTTTTTTACCTCGTATCGTAAGTTTAAATTTTGAATCGTAAGTAAACGTTTGAACCTGTTAAAACTCCATGGAAAAAATTTCCTGAAGTTTTCGCCACAATGTGTGCTGTGTAAGTTACTCTTTAAGATTCTGAAAAAAATGTTGAAAAAATAGTCGTGCACATCGCGCATCGCAGGTCGTTTTTGGAAAGTATTAGTTAATTGAAATTAATTAAATTTTTTTTCTTACACATTCTCAGATAAAATCTTCATCGTAAACCATTCTAATGAAATCTATAATAGGTAAAACGGCAGTTTTGGTGCTCCTATTCAGTTTCGTTGAAATGTGGTATATACACATTGCATTCGATGATACCAAATTTCAGTGTTATCGGAAACAATTTAAAAAAAAAACTATCGCAGCAAGCCAAACTAGAAAATGTAGGTTTTCTTTATCAAAAAATAAATAAATAAATAAATAAATACGATGATAAAAATCAAAATATGAAAAGTATTTGGAAGAATACGAGGTGAAAATTATGTTCAATATGAAGTATCAAGGAAATTCATAATGAAGTAAAAGAATGAAGTGTATCGCGAAGTTATTAAATTAAGAGATTGCTTAGCAAATAAAATAAAAGCAAGCCTGCTTTCGACCAGCTTTTTTGGTTCATCTCAAATTTTTCTTCTTTTCTTAACATAGTTCAAAATTTTTCAAAATCATCTCTATGGCTGAACCATTCAGCCGATTGAAACAAAATTTTGCAGAATAATGGAATTTAATATATTCAGTGTATGTACTAAATTTGGTGCTTATTGGTTAAAAATTACGCGTTTTAGAACGATTTAAACTCTAATAATGCAACATAACAGGATGTAAAAGATAAAAACCATGGAGCTGATCTAGACCAAAAACAATGAAGTTGTTACTTGTGTAGATCCAAATAAGTGTACTAAATTTCAAGACTATCGGATGTTCAACGTAAATGGAATAGTTCCAAAATTTTCCTGGGGTCATGAGACGAAAAACGAACCTACTTCACCTCTGGGTTTCAATATAAGATCAGTTTTAATATGCAGATTTTCTTTAAAAACCAACATAAAAAATTACACACCTCACCTACCACCCACAAAAAAAATTAATCAACCCCACCTAACTACCTACTTGAAAAAAAAGCTAGTTTACTTGTAAATTATGGAAACTTTGAACCTCAATAACTTTTGTTTGTTTTCCGACCCTGGAAATTTGGTATATGCATCAACTGTTGACATCGAGTACAATATGCACACCAAATTTCAGCAAAATTGGTTAGGAGCACCTAAACTTCATCTGTGGCTCTGTAATAATGTAAACTGCCATTATCAGTTGTCGAGAATAAAATAAATGTAAGTAACCCGAAATTCTGTATATATTAAGTATTAAAAAATATTCCTGACAAATCTGGTGTTATAATAGTTCTCTTAATTTAGTCATGATTTAAAAAAAAAGAAACAAAGTAATTTTTACTGTGAACTTTCCATCATTTTCGTATGCTTAATATGCATCCGTTAGTTATATGAGAGGGAAAGAGCGTAAAATATATTGATGAAATGCTCTCTGCCTTTTGCCTTTTTTTTTTTTTAGTATTAAGTAGTTTCGATTGTCGACGATGATCTTACGCTATAATGCATGTTAGTGACGAAATCTTAATTATTTTTCAATTGTTTTTAACGGACCCATATCTTTATTATTATAATAACGTATTTTAGAACAGTAATCCATCATTATGTTTCAATTTTTCAGTTTTATTCGCAAAATCCGGATTTTCTTAATTTGTCATATGTTAATGTCGATATGAATTTATCTGCAAAGCGAGAGTAAGTCACTAATATTTTTATACTTTGTATAATTACTTTTTGAACTATGTTAAGAAAAGAAGAAAAATTTGAGATGAACCAAAAAAGCTGGTCGAAAGCAGGCTTGCTTTTATTTTATTTGCTAAGCAATCTCTTAATAACCTCGCGATACACTTCATTCTTTTACTTCATATTGAACATAATTTTCACCTCGTATTCTTCCAAATACTTTTCATAGATATTGATGTTTTTTCTATATTTTTAGGGATGTTCATGCTCTTTTACACTTACGAGAAATCATGTGGAACTCGATGAATTTTTTCATTCGTTATTATGACAGCTGTAGGCCTGAAATAGAACCAGTTCGTCAGTTTAAGATCGAGTTGAGAACCGTATTAAGTAAACTTTTGAGTGAGCCAAAGGAATCCTAAGTAAAATTGATCTATTACTTTCTTCTCCGTTCGGCGGTTTGGCTTTGCGTTTTATTGAAGTTCTCAAAGGATTCGGTCTACAATCAAATGTTAAAACCACCAATCGTAATAGAAATTACCGAGTTTGAATTGTAGCATCCGATTGTAACTGAAAAATGATGAGAAACGTCGTGCTACTAGAGATTTTTTTTCGCTGTTTTTTTTGTATTCTTATATTTATTTTGTTAAATCATGGTGAAACATAAAGGTTCAGTAAAATCAGTTACAACTTATTTTATTATTATTATTATTTGTATTAAATACATTTATGTACAAAAATATGCAGTTCGTTGTCGTATTTAAGACATAACTGGAGGTCGAATCTGCATCGGTGGGGGCATCATCATCGGCGGTAAACCGGGAGGCCTCATCATCGGCGGAACCATCATAGGGCCAACACCTGGGGGAGGCATTCCAAGGGAACCAGGTGGAGGAGGCATCATATTTTGTGGAACACCAGGAGGAACTGGCATTGGTGGCATTGGAGGGTATGAGCCAGGCGGCATACTCATGTTCGGTGGAGGAATTGCAGCACCTTTCTGATTCGAAAATGGATTGGACGTAATTTTACCCGCTTTGTACATGGCTGTAGTGGCATCAATCAGTTGTTGAGCTTGATCTTCCATCCATTTTTGATAGTAAAATTTGACATTGTCTTTGTGCTTCCTGCCTTGACAGTGAGTTTTACGTACGGATGGTGAATCGTGGGTAAGATATGTATCGCAGTAATCACAATAATACTTTGGCATTATAACGAGAAAAAATGTGCACTTATCAATTAAGTCTCAAGTTTGGAAGGAAGAAAAAATCAAATAACGTTAACAGGAGAGAGAAATAAATCGATCGTTAATAATCACAACTTATCGCAACAACACAAAATTTCACAATTAATTTCTTTTCTTCGTTAACTTTAAAGAACACGAATAATGACTTATCTTTCAAGTAATCAAGTTTTCTGTTTCACTGTTCGAAGACCGAATTTGTTAGATTTTGTTCCGACGATTAATCAAATTTTTAATCAATATGTACCTTTTATCGCGAAATGCCTCGAAATACTAAAGTGGAAATTTACACCATGTATTTCTATCGAATAGGTAAATAATACCGTGAACGACGGTGTCGTACACGATTCGATAACGATAATGTGACACAATATCGTTATCTCACTGACGTCATTGATCGACTCTATGACGTCAGTAGAACAGACCTATCAAACGTTACACAAACACAGACAACACAGACAAGCTCGTTACAAGAAATAACAAATTATGTCATTTGGCTAATGGCGACGAACGTGTAATCAACACGTTCTTTTATATTTGATGTGAGGTATGCAGAACGAGGATCGAAAGAACTTGAGACTTTCTTCTTTTAAGACATTTATTTCGCGACTAAAATATATTTCACAAACGAAAAAGTAAATGGCGAAGCAACAGCGATATACGATCGAAAGTAGTAGGGGAAACACTTCGTGACTAGAGTGTACATATGACATATATATATAGAGTGATATGATGATGATGATGAAGAATGAGATAAGGTGGGATTTCGTATCAACACCCCCCTGAAATTTTACCGAATAAGTTCTTCATTATGTTTCCTGAAAATAAATTAATCATTATTATTAAAAAAATAAAAAAAATATTAAATACACAAAAAAAATACAAGTACAAAAAAAGGAATATATGCATAATAAAAAAAAATTTACGAAAAAATATTGACATTGTATGTTTATTATTTTTGGTAACTTGTGTTCCTAAAAAAAAATTTATTGCGCTGTGCCTCGAAAAATTAAAAAATGAGAAAAAAATTTATAAAAATAAATAAATAAATAAGTACATAAATATGGTAACATGCATGTAATAATGAACACTATCGTGTCTGTATATGGTATATGTTTGTAATAATAAATAAAAAATAAAAAAAATTTAAATAAATTGGTAACATGCATAATTATTAAAATATTTTGACTAACATATGAATTCCCGCTCGTATAATTCGAGTCGAGAGAAAAAGAAAGAGAGAAAAAAAAATTCAAAATGTAATGAGAATATTCACGAACATATTATACGAATAAATGAAAATAAAAGAAGATGAGAGTAAAAAAATTGACAAAAGATTTTTCAAATGTAAGTTCAATGAATTCTAACGTACGTTACGTATTTTATCTTAAAAATAAACAGGAAAAAGATTGTAGAATAATATACGTTGCATCGTATATTATCTTTCGTACGTTGCATTGTATTTGAAGTGGCGTCTAATATGTTCTGAGATAAGGCAACGTTTTCGGTTTATCTGAATTTGCGGTCATGTAATAGGTTTCAATTTCTATTGTATTTATTGTTGGAGAGTTTCCTTTCATAAATTTGTGTGGGAATATTTTGTGTATTTCTCTCACGCTTGTTGGAAAATGTATAGGGTTTTTATTATACGATTTGTAGGGTTTTTTCTTGCTTGATTTTCGTGATTTTTTCTTTGTTACAATATTCGAGAAAACTTCGATTTATCTGAAGCATGTATTTTCTAGTAAATGGTATTATTAAGTATTCTTTTGGACAATGATTGAAGGCTAATTTTTCAGCAAATATTTTCGTGTTATGACTTACTTTTGAACATTTTACGACTTGTGTTTGAAATGGAAAAATTTTTGTGGAGATATACTGACTTTGAAATAAACTTATTATTATGTGTATATATTAGTTTCGTTTAATATTTTCACAATTATATTTTCAAATTTTGATCGATCCAATGATTTTGTTAAGATATCTGCCAACTGATTTTTGGAGGTGACTGTTCTAAAAAATATTATTTTTTCCTCAAAAGCTTCCAAAATCGAGTAGCATTTGATCATAAGGGCTCTCGATTTTCTTTGACTTCCCCCAGAGCATATTTTTTGTGTTGAAATATTGTCTTCCATAACATCTATCATTAGTTTTTCCCCAAAAATTTCATAATTCATGTATTGCATTACCTTTATTGTATCTAGGGTGTCAAAAACTGCAATTATTTCAGCCGCTGTGCTTGATGAGGCGTGAATAGTTTGCTTGCAGCAATTCCACTCCACCAAGTTTCCATAGGCAAATATCATAAATCCAGTTATTGACTTTCCTTTACTCAGGTTTTGCAACTCTATATTCGAATCATCTACTTGGGGTGCATAAGAGGCATCTATGTATGCTTGTATTCCATCCCCTTCTGATGTATATTTTAGATTATAATTTTTAGTTGTGTTAACATATCTGAATATTCTTTTTACATAATTTTTTAAAGTGTCGTTTGAATTATTCTGAAAGTGTGAGAAGAAATTTACTGGGAACAATATGTCTGGTCTCGTGAGTCTTGCCAAATAAAGTAGTCCCCCTATCATTGATCTATACTCTATATCATCTCTACCGTTTTGTATTTTGTCTATTTTTAGTCCCGTCTCCATTGGTGTATTAGTGTTTTTGAGTTCAGAGATTCCAAATTTTTTTATCATTTTTTCTATGTGTTTATATTGCGAAATTATTATTGTGTTCTTTTCAATGTCTCTTATTATTTCTAGGCCCACAAAAAATTTTGGATTATTCGTAATCGTGATTGTAAAATCTTTTTGTAATTCTTCATTTATTCTAGTGATGGCCGATTGTGAATTTGATGCTATTAATATATCATCTACATAACTCAAGAAATATGTTTTTTCTTCATTATTTTTCATTATGTAGAAGCATCTGTCGCTTTTAGTTTTTTCGAATCCCATTTCCTTTACTTTAATGTCCAGTAAGTCATACCACGATTTGCTAGAAGTTTTTAATCCGTAAATTGATTTTTGTAGTTCGAGTACCTGATTTCTATTGATATTAATGCCTTCTGGTCTTTTAACAAAAATGGGCTTTATAATGGGTGAATTTAGATATGCTGTTTTAACATCATATTGTACCATTATTAATTTTTCTTTATTTACAATTGATAATAATAACCTTATAGTACCTATGGATGCTACAGGTCCGTGGGTTTCAGCAATGCCATATTCCGTTCGAACTTTAAAGCCACGTGCCACAAGTCTAGCTTTAGGTTTCGGGTTTCCGAATTCATCAAATTTTATTGTAAAGATCCATCTTGTATCTATCAATTTTTGCCGATCATAATCTACTACTTTCCATACTTTCAAGTCATCGAGAGAACTAAATTCGTCATTAATGGCCTTGGTCCATTCTTCTCTAAAGGGATTTGTTTCTATTTCCGAGAATGTTTTTGGGATATTATCTTCAATGTAAGCTTTATTGTATTTTACTTTTACATTCATTACTATAGGGTTTATTATTCCCAAGTCATAATCATAATCAGCTGACTTTATTTTTAGAGGTTTTTGATTAATTAGCAATGATTTTATATTCTGGCTTTCATCTACTTTAACGTCGCATGATATATATGATTTTGTATTATATGGATCTCCAAGACAATACCCTGTGTTCGTGTAACCCATCATTATGTTCTTTTCAGCCCTGTGCGCCAATTTTGGGTCAATTTTATCTTTTGATTTTGATTTCGCCTTAGTGGCATTTTGCTTTCTTACTTCTATCGGTATATGTCTATAAGCCAGTGCACCAAAGACTTTTAAATTTTTTAAATTTGGTTTTCTTCCATAAAATAACTCGTATGGTGTTTTAAACCCTTCATTAGCTTTAGTGGGGGATCTATTAATCAAATAGGCTGCTGTAACAACAGCATAAGACCAGTACTTTATATTGAGATTAGCATCAATTAACATGTCTCTTACTCTCCTCATTAAAGTTTGATTTTGCCTTTTGGCAACACCATTCAATTCGGGAGAATATGGAACCACGTAATCCATTGTTATGCCTATTTCTCTACAATAATTTATTATTTTTGTATCCGTGTATTCTTTTGCATTGTCGCACCTTATTGTTCCTATGGGGTATTCCGGAAATTTATTTTTCATAGACATTATGATGTTTTTGAATTCGTTTGTCACTTGATTTTTATTCGTTATTGGCATGACAAATGTGTATTTTGAAAAATGGTCTATGAATGTTAAAATATATTTTTGATTGGCCACAGAGGGCGTAAATGGACCCATGATGTCTGACGATGTTAATTCTAATTTTCGGGCTGGTTTAGTTCTTATTCCTGTATGACCTAGTTTTGAATTATTGGCTATACAACATATTTGACAGTTTACGAAATCTTCATCTCTAAAATTAATGTTTTCGGGTATGCCACTTGCTAAATTTTTCAATTTTTGTAAATATCTTGCATTTAAATGTCCCAGTCTCCTGTGTATTATAAATTTTTTATTTATATTATTATTAATTTTGGGTTCTTCCGTATTATTATTATTTTCATTGGATTCTGTTGTTATTTCTATTTCGTCACCCCCCTGAGATGATTGGGTATTCTTGTTTTCTTCAATAACTTCCATTTCTACCGTAAAATCATCTCATTCATCATTAGTATCTTGGGTAACAGGGGCACATATTACATTTTTTTATCCATATAATCATCTTTATCTATTTTTTTTTTTTTTATATCATTGTTTTCGACATTATAGTATATGTAGAATATTCCCTCTTCTTTTTTGGCAGTAATAATGATTTCCCCTGTTTCAATAAAATATATGTTCGCAATTTCTTTTTGTTGGTCAATATTGATTATGCCGGTATTTGTTATTTTAATAGCTGAGATAATATCCAAATTCAAATCCGGCACATAATGAACGTCGTTTAGTTCTATCAATGATTGATTTGTTTTGGAATTTTCGATTTTAATGATCATTCTCCCAGTATGTGTGGCATATAAAAAAGTATTCCTTCCCGCACACTGTAATTTAATTGGGGTTACGAATTTTTTAACATCTATTAATTTACAGAGATCAGAAGTTAAATGTACTTCTGCGGCTCCATCAAGAATTGCTCTATTATTTAATATTTCGTAATTTTCATCGATATTTTTTTTATTATCATTGGTTAATTTATTAATTAACCATTCACCATTACCATTAAATCTTTTCACCATACAGGACATTTTTACCTGTTGGTCTGAACTGTCTTTCTTATTATTATTCGATGGATTTGTATTTACCTTTGGTGGATAATTTCCCTGACTATTGTTAGTAGTTTCATTGTTATTATTTCCTTGGGAATTATTATTCATACAATTTTGTGCTATGTGGCCAAATTGCCCACATTTATAACATTTAGGATTACTTTGGTTATTATTTCTTCCATTGCCTCTGTAATTATTTCCTCTGTAATTGGGGTTTCCTCTATAATTGTTTCCCCTATAGTTATTATTACCATTATTATTATTATTCGAATTACTATTATTTTGGCTTTGTTCTGACGCATTACTATTATTATTTCTATTTTGACGGTTATTATTAAAACCATTTCTATTTCCATTTCTAAAGTTATTATAATTATTATTTTGGTTTCTGTAATTATTTCTTCCATGATAATTATTATTGTATCTGCCTCTGTAGTTATATCTATTATTATTTCCGTTACCATTATTATTCCTATAAGTATTATTCAATTGATTATTGCCATTATTATTCTGCTTCTTTAAGGTCTGGTCCCTATACTTTTGGTCTGAATCCTCTCTCAATATTCTCTTAAAATTATCCAAATTCTTTTCATTAAAAGGTAAATTTTCGTATTGTATTTTAGCAATTTGCTGCTCGTAACATAATGCCAATTGCAAATTCTCCAACTCTTCAGCTTCAGTAACTTCTTTCCCACTGTCTCTCACGTCTGTTACGAGTTCATCCCATTTCTTCAAAAAACCTTTCATATTGCCACCTGGCTGAAACCTAAATTCTAACCATTTTGCCTTTGCCATATTGGCTGTAACTGAAGTTTTGGTCCCATAAATATTATCTAATTTTTTAAGCATTAATATTGCAGTATTACAATCTCGTATCTGTTTTGTTATATCGTTTGATACTCTTTCTAACACAAATGCTTTTGCATTATCCTGCATTTTACAGTAGTTGATCATATTTTTGTCTGGTCGAAAATTAAGATCGTCTATATTATCGATATATAATTTTAGAAATTCGTGTTCCCCAAAAATATCGTAATATCCGGCTCCCCTGATGGCTGAGATTATCATCCTATGCCAATCCAGATAGTATTTTCCATTAAATACTTTTCCGAGTGGGGCTTGTATGGGTTTAATTTCATTTGGAGATGCCATATTTTCTTCTGTTTTACAAAATCCAAATAGACTATTTTCTTTATTAATAACAGGTTTGTATTTCTTATTTTCGATTGTCTCTTTTTCAATTTTTTCACTTAAATTTTCTTCCTCACTATTTCCCTTCTTATCCAGTTTTCGTAATTTTATTCAATTAAAGAATCTGTTCATAAATTTCTCTTTCGATTTAGCAGAACTATAAATTCTGTTCGAAAAATAATTTACTGAAGATTCTGAAATTACAATATATTTCAAAGTACTGATTTCCTCTATTCTACCCGATATATCTATTACAAAGGACTCCAATATTATTTCACCCGTATAATATTTCACGTATGGTAAATTATAAATTTCAATTTTTAGATCAACTACTTTTTCTCCTTCAAACTTTTTCACTAATTCCTCTAAGTCTTCCTTTTTAATATTATATTCACCAATCTTACATTCAGACAAGTTTACTATTTGGGACATATAACTTTTAAATATATTTAATTACTATGGCCTCACTTCAAATACAATTACAAAATACGAAAAATAATTAATTTCAACAAATATTACCTTTACAATGATTTTACTTTACAATTTCTGCTGCGCTGGCGAATGATTTATGTTTTTTTATGCTGTTGACCTCCGTACTTCCTGCCTAAATTTTGCTCTGGGTTGTCCGAAAAATTGGGTCTTCGATGTTGGATCTACGATGAGTCCTCGACGACGGGAGCAGGTTTCCTTTGGCTGTTCTCACGATCTCTTTGGCGGTCCCTCTGGATTTAGCGTTCGATGACTTCCAGTATTGGCCGTTATTGAGTCTGGAACTTCAGCTATTCTTCTTCAATTTAAATTTTGATTTTTCAAAATAAATTAAAATTCGAGTTAATTCTCGAAAAACACGATACTTTTTCGTGTATTACTCAATAAAAAACATAAAAAATTTTACGCACAGCAGTAAATTAAATTTCAAAAAAAATAATTATTTCATCGATTTAAATTTTCTAAGTCTCTCCTCAAAGTTTTACCAGTAGCGATGGCTACCATGATGTGAGGTATGCAGAATGAGGATCGAAAGAACTTGAGACTTTCTTCTTTTAAGACATTTATTTCGCGACTAAAATATATTTCACAAACGAAAAAGTAAATGGCGAAGCAACAGCGATATACGATCGAAAGTAGTAGGGGAAACACTTCGTGACTAGAGTGTACATATGACATATATATATAGAGTGATATGATGATGATGATGAAGAATGAGATGAAGTGGGATTTCGTATCAACAATATTTTATCTCACTACAAATAAACTGAAAATATCGATGTTTTTAATCGAAAGTTTTCAATCGATCGTTATGAAGTTTTAGTTAACATTTTTGACAATAGGTATGCTAACATACGAATGGATGTTTCAAGCATCCAGCTTCCAGAAACGAAATATGTCAGAATTGTTTGTCATTTTTAGATTGTGATTGTAAATGTAGATGACGTTTGTGTACGTGTTAAAATTTCAATTTGGACATGTCGTTTTCATAGAGTATTTTCAGAATGATACGTGGTGGTTTTGGTTCCTGTGTGCGGTGTGTTGTTTAATATAAAGAGGAAGGTTTATGCTTGATCCGTAGAAAATAAGTTTGTATTTTACTACAATAATGGAAGAAGTCAAAGAAATAATCAGGGAGACAATTTCAAATCTTACTCAAAGTCAAAATGTAACCGATTCAACTCCAAGACCGCCGGCCACAAAGGAAGGTATGGCTGTAGCTTATGGAAGTCTGGTATTAATGGCAGTATTTCCTGTGTTTTTTGGAGCCATCAGATCTGTCAAGTTCCATAAATCTGAAGTTCAAAAAGAAAAGGTGTGAAAATTTCTCTCAGTTTTTATGAAGATCAGACGTTTATGATTACATTAACAAATTGATTACAGACGTCTGGAGTAGCAGCCGAAAAATTGAGCTATTCTGATGCGGTAATGTTCCCATTCTTCGCCAGTGGAGCTCTACTTATTCTGTATACAGTTTTTAAGGTAATGTATAGAGAAACTTTTAGCAAAACATTCCTTGACGCACAGTTTTTGGGTCGCAAAACAAGTATTTGTTTTCTAAACTTCTGAAAATTTACAATGACTTTGACGAATTTATAGGGACAAAACGTAGAAAACAAGAATTTAGAAGATGAAATGGTATAAGTTCTTTATTTAATTTTCAGTGTCTCGAAGATGGAACTGTTTTACGAAAACTGCTCTTTTTATTCCTGTCATTCTTCAGGAATCTTTTTTTTCCAATCAGTTTTGCTCTATCCTTAAACTGTTCCATGAATTGGGAACTTTGTAGGCTGCCATCATTTGTTTAGGAAAAATAACGCTCACTTTATGGGGGTAAATTTATTTTGTTGATTATATTTTTATTTTACTAAAAAATACACGTCTGCAAGAATTCAGTTATTACCGTTTGTTTAAACATCAGTTTGATTTTATTACGTCAATATTTGCCGCCTCTTTTCTTTATTCCATCGTTGAGATGAATAACTTTCTAATGGTTAATCGTTTCACTTTTGTGCGTTTTCCCCGTTCTTTAAGTTCGAATTTTGATATTGGTTTGCGGTTAAAAAAACAGTTTTTGAACAATGAAGATATCGTTGTTTTCAAAGTAGTAAGGTATACTGTTCTTTTTTTACTTCAAGAGCAATTTTCGAAGCAGCTTATTATTTTATTTTTAATTTCAAATGTGATTGTTTTCAGATTTTTTCGAAAGATAATCTGAACCGCATCATCACTTCATATTTTTACTTTTTGGGTGTTTTTGCTCTTTGTCATCTGTTGAGGTAATTATACTGTGGTGCTTAATTGATATAAAGCGATTTATGTTTACTATTTCTTATTGTTTGATTTGTAGCCCTGTGATTTCCAAAATCATTCCTGGCTCCATCGAAAAAGTGACTTATCGATTTCGTTTCACCAAAAGCACTCGTAAGACTAGCGTGAATAGCATCGACTATTCGTTCACTTCCCACGATGTGGTATCTCTTATTCTATGTGCCCTTTTGGGATTGTGGTATTTATTTAAAAAGGTTAGCACTGAGTACGATTGTAGTGGGTACCTTTGTAGAATATTTGTGTTATCTGGTATGATTGGTTGTAGCACTGGATCGCTAACAATTTATTTGGCATCGCATTTGCCATAAATGGCGTAGAAATGTTGTTACTGAATAATATGGTTATTGGATGCGTTTTACTCGGAGGACTATTCGTTTATGACATTTTCTGGGTATTTTATACCGATGTGATGGTAACTGTTGCTAAATCTTTTGAAGCTCCTATTAAGAGTAAGTTACTGTATTTTTGAACTGACAAACGTATCCGATCGGCTGCCCGTTTATTTTTTCTTTTTCTATTTCTTTCCAGTTGTATTTCCACAAGATTTGTTGGAAAATGGTATTTCAGCTAGTAATTTCGCCATGCTCGGATTAGGTGACATTGTTGTACCCGGTATTTTCATCGCATTTTTACTTCGTTTTGACAAAAGGTATGTTAATATCATCGCTAAATGTGCGTAAAATATTTGTAATATATTTGAATAAAATTTTTTGTTTTAGTTTGAATCGTAAGAAGAGCACGTACTTTTATGCCTCCTTTTTCGCTTATGTTTTGGGACTCGGAGTGACTATTTTTGTGATGCATATGTTCAAACATGCTCAACCGGCGTTGTTATATTTGGTACCCGCTTGTGTTGGAATTCCGATGTTACTGGCACTGATTAAAGGAGATATTGGAGCCATGTTTAAGTAAGCGCTCATCCGTATTAGCCCATGCATGAGCTAAATTTCTTCTATTTAAGTGAATGCAATGACAACTTTCAATTCACTGTAAAGTGTTTTTCCAGTTAATTATCGTTGTTGAAACGTTTATTGTTTCCAAATTTTCGTTAGTTCTCTTTCTAAGGCAGGATTTTTAGTAATTTTTCTAAAGACAATGATATCCTGAATTTTCAGAATATGACCCAAAGTTGTAATTTATATTTAATTGTATCTGCACCGATTAGCTTCTTAGAGAAGCGCTAAACGTGAAAATATTCAGTGTATGTAAGTTTTGTTTTTAAGTTTTTTTCTATCATGTGTTTGAATTTAAGTTCTGTAGTATCGTTGTAGGAATATGCATGGAGGAAGTGTAATGTATGTTTATGTGTTCTTTTCCTTATTTTTTTTTTGTTTAGCTTCCATAGTAAGACCAAAGTGTATCATACGTGATGAAAAAAAATTTTAAGTGGAGAAATGAATATCATTGATATTTTCCACGTAGATTTTGTAATAATATCGTCGATTTCATTGCTACATTTAATTATTGCTGAATGAATCTGCTATTATTTGATCGTAAAATGTCGAGAAGAGAGGAAGTTTATTTTTTTCTTGTCTTGCTGGTGATTCGACTTTTGTCGATTTCATTTTGTAGTCGATTTGTAATGAATCGAGCTATAAGTTACAAAAAATAGCCACGTTTCGAAAGTAATAAAATTACACTCATTATTTTACTGTGATTCTTTGTGATTATTTCTTAAGGGATAGATTTCAATATAATTTCGTAGTGGCTTGAATTACGTTAACTTTATGGATATACTTCATATTTCATATAGTTTTTGTTTGTTTGTTTGTTTATTTATTTATTTATTTATTTATTTATTTGTTTTTTTTATGAAGTTCCAAGCGAAAATATTTTGTTTTTCGTTTGCTGTAATATTTTCAAGTTTCAGACGTAGGTCTAATTGAATATATATTTGTTTGAAATTTCTTAGGTTTAATGGATTTAAAAGGAAAACAAAAGAATGTAGGTCCCTCCTTGACTTTTCCTTTATTTTTTGTTTTTGAAGTGTATCAAAAACATCATTTCTACGTTCTTTGGTTCTTATATCGTTTTTTCGATTCAAAAGACATCAGGTGCATACTGCTGTGTACATAATATTTTCAGTTTTACCTCCGATTAAAATTTTTGGGACATTTCATCAAACCGAGCGATTATTTACTTTTAAGTGAATTTTCCGAGTTGGTAGTCCTTATGAAGAACTATCAGTCAAGATCCAACAGAAAATATTCATTATTATTTTGTTTATCCATTTATTATATAAGCTTTTATTCTACTGACTACTGCGATTTTCGAATATACCAATACTGCAGCCAACCCTCCGCAACAAAATAATATTTATTTCGCATGAAGCTAAAGCCTCCCAAAAAAAAGATAAAAGCTTATCTCATAAAAACGCGTTTTTAACGTAAAATTATTATTTATTACATAGTTGGGAGGCATTTACAAAAGCTCAACAATATTTTGTTAATAAAAACATGATTCTTATTTAAATGAATTTGTAGCGTCAATTATTTGTTTTTTTACAGAACTTCTTGAAATATAGTTTCTCTGTTGTCTTCTTCAATTGTCTCTTTGAATATAAGTTCATTTAATGTAAACTATTATTCTTCAAAATCATTTCTAGCCAATGTGAGTGCATTTTCGTAGTAACGTACATTTTTGTTTCGAATTATCGTTCTCATCTTCTCACTTTCATTTAGCATCTTTTGGTGACTATTTTGATAGTACTTACTATTAACCATTAATGATGCTTTTTCGTTCGAACATACTCGTTTGTTTTCTTAATTAATGTTTTTTATCGTTTTCGTAGGTATGAAGATCTGCCAAAACTGCCGAAGAACGACAAAAAGGAGAAAAAGGTAAAAAGTGCGACAGACAATAAGAACGTTAATAATGCCGAGGTGAAGAACAATAATCAATCGAACGCCGGTGGTACGAAGAAAAAATCACAAAATGCCACAGCTTCGCCGAAAGACAACAACAAAAAAAAGAAATGAGTTAATTTCGTCTCTGTGTCGGTTTTGTAATCTTTTCCCCAACATTTTTTGTTTTGCATCGCCGCTGTACAAGGTGCTTCCTAAGTCTTCAGTTGGAAAAGTGATATTTTTTCTTTTTTTCTTGGAGGGTGGAAGGTTGCATCGTTGGTATGCATTTTTTTTTTTTCGTAACGCTACAGTGTTGAACAGCGTGTGATTTTTTTTTAAAGTATCGACCCCCTATTACCGCAATATAAACCCTAACTGATTCTTCCGCTTTCGCTGGCTTCCTCATATTTTTCTTTACGTTTGTAAATTTTTTTCTTTACTCTATTTTTGTTATGTAATAGTAAATTTAGAATGTTACCTTTTTTTTTTTTTTTTTTTTTTTTTTTTGTGAATATTTTGTTGTACATGTAGGTAAATGTATAAGTTGTTTATTTTACGTCGAGACATCGCTGGCGAGACAAGATACTCGCGATTTTCGCTCCGAGCGTATAAAAATGACATTTTTGAGTGAAAATTTAGTCAATTGATTTTGTAAATTTTTCAAGTTCGATTGTTTAAATTTTGAGCTTTAAAGTCCATTTTTTATTCTCATTGTAAATGTTACATAATGTGCATTAAGGCGATCGTGTTTACCTAGATAGACGTAGAGGTCGAAAAAAAAAGTGTTCTTCCTTAATTTAATTCAGTTGGTTTTGTTTTTTGTTTTTTTTTTTCTTTATATTGTTTTTGTATTTTTTTTTTTTTTTTTCAGATAAAAAGATATTCTAAAATTTGATTAAAATACATTATAGTATATTAGAAGTTCTAAAGTAACATGATGCAAGTGATACACTTATTTTGAGAAAATTTAACGCATTGTTTTTTGTATATTATGTGGTTGATATTTCACTTTTTGTTGCTAAATTTTGATATAGATCAGTTTTAAATAATTCGTTTTTCTTTTACTCTGAATTGTTTAAAGTATTTTCAAAGTTCACTGTACTTATCTCAGTTTTTTCGCGGGCGTGAAGTCTTACAAGGGTATCCATGTGTAATAATATATTAAAAAAAAAAAAAGAATACTTTGTATAAAATGTTTATATTTTTCTGAAATATTGTTGTATTTTTTAGCGTACGAAATTAGGAATTCAGTTTTTCAATCTGTAAATGTCCTCGTTTTGGAGAGAGAGCGAGAGAGAGAGGGAATTCGATTGAATTTGTATGTCAGAAGCATTTCGATGTTTATTCTCTCCTATGTGATCGTCAATTCCATTTTTCTGAGTCAAGATGAAGGTTTCCGAGTCTACTTTAGAAAATAATTTTCATGTATATCAAAAATTTCCACCTGAGAACTATTGTTTCATTTGGTTCACAAAAATTTCCTCTCCTAAGTTTTGGGCTAGAAAATTTCAAATTTTTGGTTTAATTGTAGATCTTAAGTTATGGTTAGATTTTTTTTTTTAACCGTGTCCTATTAAAATATCATGTTCAATAAATTTTGTTCTTCCATGTTTTAAAACTTACGTGTAATTGCGAGAAAAACAAATTGTGCCTTGTGTAGTTCGTATATTTGGAAAACGACGTATAAATTTATTTTATTAGTAGGAAGTTTTTATTCATTTAATTTTGGTAAATATTGTCCTTTTTATCTCCTTTTCTTTTTTTTCCAAATATGATGCACAAGTGTTGGTTGTGAGAAGAAACTCATTTTAATTCTCAGAACAAAGCGTATCAAGTTTGCATGTCCATAGTTTCATTTATTATTGCATTAAAAACGGAAAAAACTTTAAAATTTGAGGCCTCATCACATTCAAATCTGGAGAGATATCGATGAATTTAAATGGTATCTACCTACCTACAAGCAGGTGCATTATTTTGAAGTTATGAAGAAGAATATTATAAAATTTACAATTTTTTCCTTTTTCATTCCCTTCTTCGATGAACATGCAAGAAAGAATATTGTGATTTTTTTTTCTCTTTCAAGATCCCTTTGGTGCAAGCGCGCTGTTTAATATCCACTCGTTCTTCGCTGAGTAATTTATAGGTACAGAACCATGAATACTAAAAAGTGTATTCGGTGTTTCATTCTCGGCTCTCATTTGCTTATTTGGTGATTGTAGAGAGTGTAACTGAAGTTTCTAGTGAGAATCATGTACTTATTGGGATCTAAAGTCGAAGTAGTCGACCTCTGGTGGCGCATTCGTCAAACACGTTCATTTCGGGATTAAATACTGTTTTTTGTCATTGAGAACGTAGACAATCAAAGCATTTAAAAGCAATTGCACGAAAACCAAAAGTAGTGGAAACCTGAAATTTTTAGGAGATAACGACATAGATTATTTGAAGATCCTCAGAAATTTTATTTGAAATGGTACATATATTTCTTAAGACATTTCCGAAATTCCATTCAAATCCTGTGATATTAATGATGAGAATTCAATCAAGTTTGGGAGTGTGAAAAGAATTTCGGCGATATCTTGAGAAATAAATGTACGATTTCAGCCAAAATTTCAGGGAATCTTCAAATAACCTATGTAGATGTCTCGTAACAATTTCAGCTTTCTACCATCCACAGTTTTTGTGTAATTGCTTTCGATAACTTTGATTTTGTATTTTTTCAATCAGGGGCGTATTCGCTGGGTCTGCGAGGTATGCACTGCATACCCCGTCAGTTTTGTAGGAGAAAATTTAAAATTCTAATGGTCCGTGACCTAAATAAATTAATAAGTTTGAGAAAAAAAAAAGATGTCAATCAGTTGAATGAATGAATAAAAGAGCCAATTTTTTTTCGCGCTACACGCGAATATTACAATCTTTAAAAAAAATATACATTTTAATTTCGCGTAAGTAAGTATATAACACGAGTGCATTTGAAATGGGGTATGCGATTTTCTGAGCACATACTTCTCAATACCAAAATACATTAAAAACAAGCGTATGCAATTGAATACCGTATCCCTGGAACTGGTTTTAAGGATGTTTAGGGTATGCTTTCGATGATATGCACACCCTGTTTTTTAAACGTCATCTAGGTACACGTATAACAGGATTGTTCTTGGCCTTTAAGGTATAATTTTAACTTAATGTTTTAAATTTCCAAACCTGATTTTTTTCAAAGTGAATTGTTACGTATAAATTCTTATCTATTTATTAAAATTGCCAGATTATTCAGACTCGTGAGTGGGAGAGGGTATGTTTTTCATTTCATGATCTGAGCATTTTGCTATTTTTGAGAATTCATTTTTACCCCCTTTTGTGTTGAGTCCATTTTCAGGCGTAATTTTGATCGAATGGTTTTGAAATTTGAAACACATGTTCGGATCCATCTAAGGAAGAACTCTATTGTTTTTTTTCTGGATCGACTGCTTAGTTCGTCCATTAAGTCAGTTTATAAGCATTTTTTATTGAACAAGGCACAGGTCACAATCTTCAATCAATAGGCATGAAATTTGGTATACATATGTGCTTTAGGTCAAGGACAAAACCTACTAATTTTGGTTCGGATAGACTTTACAGTACCTACGTCTAATAGGGGCAATTATGTTGCATTTTTGGCGTATTAATGGCTCTAAAAGGAGTAATTTTCAGGCTGTAATCACAAAATTTAGTACAGGCATTGATTTCAAGTATTATATCTACATTCTTCAAAATTTGGTTTCTATTGGTATTATGGTTCATTCCCTTGGGCTGTTGGTTGTGTTAATTTTTCATGTTATCTCAATAAAAGTTGCAATTCTCTTTCAATAGTTACTAAGTTTGGCACAGACAGTATTTTTCATACATGATCTAGACCTACAAATTTTGGTTTTGATTGGTCAGTTTGTTCTAAACTTATTAACTATTCAGTGTAATTTTCTCTCTTACTCTTCTCATAATAGTCATAAACAATTCGTTTTCTGGGTTTCATCGAGAAAAACACTTGTTTTATCCTAAAAACAACAAAATTTCAGCAGAAGGTTAATTTTTGCCAACCCCTCATCTACCTCCATACACTTGATTTGAACAAGGACACTAAAATTTCTGCTAATATTTTCATAACCAGCAAGTAGACAACTGCACTATATTTCGTTTTGCAACAAAGGAAATTTTTTTCACTTTTTTTTTTTTTATGTAATCCAGATTCTCGTCACTGCAAGAAAGAGAACCATCGAATTATTTCCTAAAATTGTGTTAGTTAGAACTTGGAATAATTTTTCATTTCACAAAAAAATAATGATTTTTGACACAGTACGAAATAAAGTATAAGTATTCAAAACCAGAAACAAAAATATAATAATATGAAATTCAAATTACAGAAATGAATAAAGATTGTAATGGGTAAGCGCAGCGCTAGTGTCAAATGGTAACTAATGATGTACGAATGTAAAAGTGGAACATGGCATATACCTATACCTATATATATGAGTGAAGGAGTAAGTGTGGAAATTTTGTACCAATAAAAATGATTCAGATCATGAATTGTTTTTAATTTCTAAAAAGTGATTCAAGTCCAGATCACAAATCACTTTCTAAAGAATGATTTGAATCCAGATTACGGATCATCTATGAAAAAAAAAAAGGATCTGCTGAGATCATTTGCACGGATCCTGTGGATGATTTGTAAACAAAAGATGTTATCATGAAATTTGAAAAAATAAATTAATAATTTCGAAGTACCTACATTCTTTATTTTCCATGTTCTTTGTATTTTTGTCTTTTTTTTGGAAAATCTGAAAAAATGGATCGACTGAGAAATAGATTTGAATTCCAAACAGATACTTCTGATCAACCAACTTGCTCAAAGTAAACAACCATTTGGGTAATATTTAACCATTTTGAAAGTGGGCTGCAAAAGTTGTACCCGGGTGAAGGAAGTGTGGTTATTCTGAACACGGTGATGACTTCACATGGGTAAACAACTGTCGATTGGGTGCACTCTTGTTTACTAGGTTGTTACCCACGCATTTATTCTGAATGCACTTTTGAGTTTGGTTCGTCACAGACATACAATCAAACGATCAGATAGAAATACATAAGTACGAGACATGGATTCATCTTGCGATGATCCATCAACAGACACTCCTCAAAAAAATGGTGATTTTAATGAGGTTTTTTGCACTTCCTGCAAAAACCCTAAAAACAAAAATGATAGGTAATGAAACAGCTAGTAGGTGTGCGGATGTACTCTCCTGACCCTCCTCCAACAACACTCGTGATTAGGCTCACGAATGTAAAGTTGATATTTTTTGGATGTATTACTAACTTACTTTCAGAAATATCTCCAACTACTAATTATTCTGATAGAAACTGCACTTTGGCCTATCAGAAATATGTTCATAGACTAGTAGCTATAGTTGTGGCACTAGTTTATGTTTTTATATCGTAAAATATCGCCTCCGCAGTTAAATTTTTAATCTTTTTTCAACGTCGTTAAGTCTTAGGCAAATCACACAAGTAGGGTAATACAAGGAAGAAAAGAAAAAAAAAAAAAAAAAAAACAACAAAACACTACTATATCTGCGTTGAGGAAGACTTTCAAGTTACAACTTATTCGATATTTCATTTGTGATTAGGTATTTTGTCACTGGAATTTCGCCTGTAACGCGATAGGCTATTCTAACATTCTCGAACAAGAACATACATATACAGCTCGAGGCAAAAGCGGCACATATTACGATTACCTACCTTTACAAATCGATATCCAAAAATCAATCTCGTTTTATACGTTGAAAAAATGTTGTCTTAACACTTTGATGTTACTGCTGAACTTCGAGCGAGTAGCTTTTTATTACCTCGTTTATTAGATTACGTGTCTACAAAATGCAACAACAACCAATCGTGATTGCTTCGAGCAGATCTTTCTTATCATTCCTCTTTTACCAAGTAACAGATGAGAACTATGAACAATTCTGCATAACTATAATTATGAATGTCTCGATACCTACCTACATTCGTATGTAGCCTCCAGCAGTACCTAGCTACAGCGAAAACGCCCAACAGCTACGTGACAAATAATTAAAGTATGGCCTGACATTTTTTGCACATTTTTTGCTATAAACAAGAATAAATATATTTTTTCTGAAGAAAGGTATTTCTCGTCTCAAATTATAAATTATTCCGTCGTCTCTCCACTTATACATAACGAGTCTTTCGTTACCTATTCAGCATAATTAATGCCAACAGAATTGATATGCACAAATTTTCTTTCAAAGCAAAGATGTGACTGATGTGAGAAGAGGATATATAGAGTAGATTAGAAGTAATGATGGCAGTTGGTTTATTAAGAAATAATATTTTAATTTATGCTTTCAAAGTCTTTGGATCAAACCTGTTCTTCATTAAAAAAAAAAAAGGAAATTTCATTTGTAAATTAGAAAAATCATATAATTAAAGACTCATACTCAAAGAAACACAATTTTACAATTATCCAAGATTTATTTTTTTAATATTTTAAAATTCATGCATTAAAAATCATCATAGGGTGTAATGACGATGTTTTCTCGATTGAATCGTTACTTTTTATAGAGGTTGTAGATCGGATGTTTACAATTATTGTAGAAAATAATAAAGATGTTCACAAAGTTACATCTCAGAAGTGTGTAATTGAAGTAGATCGTACATGTGAAGTATAGAGAATGAAAGTATGAAGAGTACGAAGTTGTATGGAGACGAACAAATTAGTGGTGAAATAAGTAACAGCGTAGCGGCGATTATAAATGTGAAAAAGATATAATATGAGTAATGTCGAGTGTTTGCACAAGTGTGAAGGGAAGAGGAGTGGTAGTCCCAACACTTTCCAGTGTGGTGTTGTTGCGAGAGTAATTCAATACTTTTAAATTACCTCAACAAATAAAATAAGTTACGAACATTTATCTTTTATTAGAAATTTCACTTCAGTTATTACAAACACTTTAAATTATACTTATTTCTATTTCTTAATATAGTGATACCTAATGTCCATAGCAACTAGTATGGACCTAACGTCTCTACTCGACTTCAGGTTTAGGAATGACTATATCTTTGAAATGAAGATATGACATTACTTTTGTTTTCTTTGTTTCAATCAAAAGATGGCCGACCAAAAAGGTGGCGTGACACAGAACATCCGCCAAATGTGATGACACTTCATTGTCAGCATATCTGGTGGTGTCTGTTCGTGAGAAGCTAGGTAAAATATAGACAGCTATTATTCCGAGAATTAGGAATAATAGTTGTCTATAATTTGTTCGACACGTTTTTGTAGACAAACTGAATCATCTGCAAAAACGGGATGGAACAGGTGTCAATTTTTCAAAATTTTTCAATCTAATCTAATCGATTAAATAGGAAAGAGATTAATTGAAATGATTGATAATCAACTATTAAAAAAATCAAAAATTAATTTATTGGTCTTACATGTTGTTTACCTATGTAAGAAAAGCATAAGGAACCAAGTTAGAGCAAAGTACCCATGAAGAAAGACAATTAAGACAACTGTACAAAAAAAATCAAAAATCAATTTTACCAAAATTGTGTGATGATCGAAATTCTGAAAAGTAAAAAAAAATCAACATCACTACTTTTGAGGTTGGTAATTGTTTACATTCATGCAATGAACTCGTTTTTGGCCTTTCTTATCTAATGCTTGACATAAATCCAGGCAAATTGGGATTTAAAAAGGAAATAATTTGAAACCTGAATTTTGGTATATATTTTGGCTTTACCATCCTTAGCAACTACCTAAAAGTCACAATGTGAAGGACTTTGACTTCTCCCTTGGGAAGTTAAAATGGTGGAGCAAAGCTGTTTTTCATATTTACATCACTTAATTTTCATTTAAGTGAAAAATTGTTCAAATAAAATCAAAAGAAGATTAAAGAGTTTGTAAAGAATATTTTACAATTTTTTTGGTCAGGGACATATAGTTTTTGCATAAATCACCATTGAAAAGAACTATTTTTCTGTTAATGCCTATATTCAACATAATAAACACAAGCGGTGTGAATGTCAATATAACCCCACACGATCAAAAAAATGATTCTTTATAGAAATAATTTGTTATGTGCATTGGAATGTTCAAGGACTGGACTAACTGTTTGCCATATTGAGGGAATTTATTGTATCCATGTGCCTTATATCGAGGTTCTATTGCACAGTATATAAGTTCAGTTAGCCAAAAATTTTAAACATAGTCCATAGACCGACATGTGAAGTGAAGTTCTCCCCCTTACCACATTTCAGTAAAACCTTCCAAATTGATATAGACTACGAGTAGGTACATAGTCTATATTTTATACAAAATATAATGAAAAATCAGTCAAGGAGGTGATTTTGAAATATGGTAAGGGGTAGAATTTCATTTCACATGCCGGTCTACAAACTGTAAATAAAATTATTTACTAACTGAATTCATATAAGTATTGTATTCAATTCACATGCATTACATTTCATATGATTACTGTGTTAAATAGGCATTAACAGAAAAATAGGTATTTTCATTTATTTAAAAACTATGCTCTTGACAAAAACAAAGTTGAATACTTTTTATAAATTCTTTAATCTTCTTTCAATTTTGTTTAAACAATGTTTTACTCAAATGAAAATTAAGTGATATAAATGAGAAAAACAGCTGGGCTCCAACATTTTAATTACCTTTGAGAGGAATTCAAACTCCTTCGCATTTGGACTTTCAAGTGGTTTATAGGATAGTGAAGCTGACACATATACCAAAATTCAGCTTTTTTCTGATCATTTTCTTTTTAAGAAATTTTTTAAGCTAATTTGCCTGGATTATACCTACATGAGGAATTTTCTAATAAAAACACAAATGTTTTAACTCAAACTACACCTATATACTCATTAACAATGTTATCCACCAGTGAGAATTATTTTGAGAAGAAACTGCAGTCACCGTTTATTGGTAGGAACCTGAAACTATCATCAAAATTGAAAATGTTCAAATTTAATTAGGATTAATCGACTAAACTGATGAATGTAAAATTTCATTTTTGGAGAGAAAAAATGCAAGTACTACCATCTTTTTATTGGTCAGTTTTTTTACTTGTTGGTCAACCCTTATTCTACTGCTTGCATTTGTAGAATGCTGGGTAGTTTTTTTGGGTTACACCAAGTCCACACTATTGCAAAAACACCGACATTTTTCTACACCAGTTCCATATTATTAAACCAAATTTTTTCTTATGTCTCTTCCAAGCAAGAAATAATGTTAAGCCAAGGTTGATCAGGTCTGACAGAAGTTTAACAAATGTAGGTTTAATAATTTCCCACAGAACTGGAAAACAAAAAATTCCTGGAAAATTTGTTTTTTGCAATAAAACATGGTTAGATCGATATTCATTTTAAAGATATCAATAATTATCGATAGTTTTTTGCAATTTTTTTACTTGAAAGTAGCAATGAAATATTGGTAGATCCATATATGTTTGTCAGGTATAGATAACTATTGATACAGATACTATATCAATGACACAAGGACGTGAGATTAGACAAAGAGGATGTTTTTTTGGGTATTTCCAGTTGTGTCTGTAAACAGATGACAGACAAAAAGTACTCGAGAGAATAAAATATAATACTTCTGCCAGTTTAACCTTTTTTTTTTTTTAATATAATAAACAATATGGCTAATCCACTTTGAAAGATATAACGTGAAAATAAAATACAGAAATAATAATGAAAAAATAAAATTACAAAAAAATTGTTCAGTACCATTAGGATTTCAACATGGGTTGCAGGTAATGACGGGTGATAATGTTATCGAACAATCGAACTATCCGTAGTTTTTGAAAAACTATCAAACTATCGATTGTTCAATAGTAGGTCGATGGACTATCACTGCCGATAGTTTTTGTTAAAACATTCATTTTGGCCTTATTTTATAAACTTAGACAGTTTTTAGTGTTTGGTGAAAAAATAGGTAAAATTTATACCCTTTTTCAAGCTTAATAGAATAAGAGTAAATTGGATCGTTAAAAACGATCAATACGATCAATAGTTTTTATTTTTTACCATCGATTAATCGATAGTAAAAAGTTTTTAACTATTGTCATCATTAGTTGTAAGGGTGACAGTTTACGTCATTAGCAATAAGCCACGGAGAAGCTTGCAGATTGGTTGATTTAAACATTACATACAGCACCACTCTATAAACATCAATTATAACCTTTGATAACGCAAATAAATATATCCTCTTTGACTCAATGACCAATGTAGACGCTTCTACTCATAACTATCAATAAAGATACTAAGAACTATCGATAGTTTTATGCAATGTTTTCAACTAGGAGGATATATATATATATATACATATATGATGGAGACGACACAAAAATGGTTTTGGTGATGCAACTATTTATAGTATTGCCGGCACCACCACGTGTTTTCCTTTTTTTAAATCTGACTGGAGCAAAAAATTGTCACAAGCATTTGTTTATAAACACTGATGTACAAATTACTCCATTCCTGAGAATCGTTGTAATTTAAATGGCATGACGAAACTGTACGTTAAGAACATTTTTGGATGTTAAAATAGTTCGGCTATAAACCGCACTTAGGTATTGGGTAAACAACAGATACCTACCTACTTGGTTGACTGAGATTTTTTTTCTTTGAAACTTCCTTGGTCTCCCCCTTTATAGCTAATTCTCTAATTTATAAACCGAGTGCAACGGTCAATTCCAAAAAAACAATAAGTTAGTCCACGATTGATCCATTGGTTAAGATTTATTGAATAGTTGACTTGAATAGAATTCATTCCATTTTAATCCAACCTTCTAAATTGGGTTCGTATTTTACTGGATAAAAAAGCTGAAAATGTTTAACAAACAAAAAATATAAGTATTTCGATGCTTTTTGACACATTGTAAGACAATATTATATTCTCTGACAGAAAATCTGAATTTAAATTTGAGGTATTATTTTCGTTTGACTATTTTTGACGAAAAAAAATAAAAATTCTGAAAATCAAATTTCTAATGATTTTTTACTAACGCCGAATAATTATACTTTAATTTATCGATTTAAAAAAATTTAATGCCATAAACTCGTGAAAACTGGTCGAAGCTTTACGAATCTCGCTAATTCTAGAACTTGGGAGAACATTCAATGTGGTAGCCTACAAAGTGATGCAGAATAAAATAAATTTGTATCAGTATCGTGTGCGTATGATCGTTAGAAGGTAATATCCTCAAACATTCTACTTAACACTTCTAACACGAATAAGTGAGTACTATCAAAGGCCCAGAAAGCAAATCCAGCGGCTGCGAAAATAAAATATTCGGAGTTGACCCTCCAAAGGAAATTTTATTGCTGATAGGCTTAACCACACCGCCACAGGCCATAGCTTCGAATACCATTGTAATGCTTGAAAATGTATTTCACCTGTCACCAAGTATATAATTATCTGATTACGAGCAGATGTAATGGCTATATTTCGAGACACAGATAATACATTTGACTAACAATATCACAGCACTTTGTGCAAACGTAAAGCAATCGTTGCTTAAAGTTCTAAAAAAATAATACTAAAACAATCTTACCAAAATAATCAATACGCATCTCAATATTGTCACCTACCTACCTATTTACAAACTTCAAATACTTCGTACAATATTCGAACGACAACTGCCCCCTCTCCCAATAGCCAATGTTACGAAGTTAATACAGTATTTACACGCACAAACCTTAATCGTCTTACGATGATGAACGCTTCCCCCGTAAAGGGGTCATACGCTGCTTCAGCTGCTGCAACAGTGCCCAATTCGGAGGTCTGCATTTCAGCTCCTCGACCTCTTTGTCTTCTTCGCTAACCTGTCGGTACTGGGCGGCTATTTCGTGGCCGTACAGCCGCAGCAACGAGCCCCAATTGTTGACGTGCGGATGCAGCGCCTGCAGCAGCGCCTGCGCAGCCAGCTGCTTGCCTTCGCGTTTGTTGGCGCACTTCACCGTCACTTTGTGCTCGCCTACACTCATCGTGCACTCCTCGGACTCGTCCTGGAAGTCGAACTTTAATTCGGCCATCGAATGTTCACTACCACCGCTGCTGCTGCTGCTGCTGCCCTTCTTCTGCAGACAGCTCAGAAGCATTTCGTACGGCTTCAGCTCAGTGGTCTGCGTCGACAGCTCGGAGATACGCGGGTCGGTGATTTCGATGTCGTCGAACACTGACGCCACATTCTCACCTTCGTCATCCTTGCCCCCACCATTACCGCCGCTGCCGCCACCACCATCACCACCACTACCACTACCATCGCAGCAGTCTTCAAACTTTTTGCCACTTGACTTTTTATGGGAGCAACCGCTAAGCACCTGTTTCATCATCTTTGGCAGCAGTACCTGATCAACAATGTAGATTATTATAAAATAATTTGTTGCATTAAAAAAAAAAAAAAAAGTAAACTAGCAAAGAGCTATACTTAGTTACAATAAGTAGATTTTCGAAGGTCTTCTTTTGAAATAATTGAAGCATAATTAAGTAGGGGAGATCCATGACTCACGAGACGATTCTCCAACTAATAGAGTCTGGATCAATATTTTGTTTTTTTAACTTGTGGTATAAACCCTTGCTAAAAAACTTCACACACAAACTTTTCCTAATCCCTTCACATCTCTTCATGAAACGAATTTTACACAACTCATTTTTTTGTCCCATGGTACTACACCCTATAGTACCATGGGACAACCCCTATTATGCCATGGGACATTCGAAAAATGATGCCAAAATTAATAAAAATTTTTATTAAAAATATGATCTATTAGCATACCTAATTAATTTGCTTTAGCAAAATTCAACATCGGTTGACACGAAAATAATTTGTTTTGGCTTAATAATCATTTCATCATCGTTTTATTGAAAATAAAATTTTATCCTTTCTTTTATTTTTTTTTTATATTATCACATTTATAATATAATGTAGGAAAAGAAAACATCATAATGGACAGAAACATACAATTAATTAATTTTTTAGGGAAATGATCTGAAAATTAACATTTTCATGATAAGCCAACCTGATTTAATTTGTGGAATAGCTGGAAAAATGTGAAAAAATGAAAATTTCAAGTGTCCCATGGTATTACAGCAAAAAAGTCCCAAGGTACAATAGTCCCACTTGAATTAATGAAATTATTGTATCTCATTCACCAAGAAACTTGAATAAAAATTAATAATAACGTGATACATGGATTACCTTTACTTGTTAGGATTACACATCAATCAAATTTCAATATCTTTCGATCAGTTTAAAATCTAGAGGTAAAAACATTGATAATTCTCATTTTTTGTCAAAAATTTCACTATTGTCACTATCATTTTCGAATGAAACAAAGTATGGTATCGGAATTCATTTACAACATTGCCAGACCTACATTACATCACGCCAATAAGTTCAGTATTTTTTCTACGCAGCGGCTGCTGCAGATCTCATGGTACATGGGTCCCGCGGTACAGGTCTACCCTACTGATTATTTAAAAATTTTTAAAACCAAGTTTCTGCCCCACCCTTAAAGGATAGTCAGAAAAATATTTTGAACCTAGAAGACTAGAAAATAAAATCAGGAAGTAGTAGGAGAACTGAGAAGTGATACTACAACACAAAAATCTTCAATAAGTACCTACCTCAAATAAAACTGAGGCATATATGATTGAGGATTCAGATTGTGACTTTTTGAGGGTGTTTTGTTTTTTTTAGGCTAAAAGGAGAGTTTTTCTTGATCAAGCTTGAAAAATTAATTTTTTAGGGTTATTATGTGAAAGTAAAAGGAGAAAAAATCACACTAAATAACTAATAACTCGGGGACAAATTGAACAATAGAAATCAAAATTGTTAAGTCCGGTCCTCGTATTAAAGGTAACGTTTGTATTAAATTTCGTGACTATTGGACGAGAACTGCAACCTTAATTGAGTTAGGCCACTTCACCATCCTCAGGGTATGAACCAAAAAGCCGATCGTAACAAAATGTGAACGCATGTTAGAATATTTGTCAGTGAACGTCTATGTCGATTTTAAATTTTGTGACAATTGCTTGAAAATTACTACGTAAATCTACTATCGGTTACAACGAAGAATTTTATTACAGTTTTGATACCGCAACATGCACAATTTGGCCAGTTTGAAAAATAGAGTATTCCAAATGCACCGTCAGACTATGACTTGCAGAAAGGGAGTTCTGTCTACACATTTTGGGGGTTGAGTTTTTGTGTTTGTCATCATGTGCACACGGTTGTCTTACGCGTACACCCAGGTACAGTTTACGACCGGGTGAAAGGAAATAATTTAGTTTCATTCAAGCTTAAGGACACATGACATTGCTTTACGTAAGTACCATGGTTATAAGGCCATTCTAAAATAAAATTGTAGGTTCGTTTACATAAGTACTAGTTAATATTTTGTGGTGATAATTCTGCTGCGTTATGAAAAAGTATAGGCTGTATGCCAGTAAGGTAAACACATGAATTTTTCAGTAGACCACTAAAGTTATTTATTTTAATTCACGGGCATATGCACCTTGACATCAACATAGACACAGACACACATACAACCACTCACACTCATCCTCATACGATGTTCTCTAAAAATTTATTATTTGAATTTTAAACGTTGAATAGCTCGGCCTATTTATATATGTCAATTTTCAGGATATGGAGCTGTGATTTTCATCGTTTGATTTGACGCTAAATTACCTGCAAGAATATACATAAAAACGAATTTTGACAATTTCGACCAAAGGGTACAGTTCTAGCTAGAGGCTACAAAAATACTTTTATACTTTTTCCATGGAAATTTGAAGGAAGAACCATCGCATTTACAAAATTGATTATTTGAGGACAAAAATATATTGCATCTATCAAGTTCAACAAATATGACAAACACAAATCTATCATAGATTTTTCCAAGCAAGTTAGGCCTAATATTTCTAGTTTTATATTTTGTTTAACAATATGGTCTTTTAACGCACCTTCTACCATCTTTTAGGGAGGTAAAACTTAGTAGAAGTAATCTACATCTAATTTCGCTCATCACTTGTCTTATGGTTATTAACGTCTTTTATTTGCTACAAACGGCACTTTCTATTAGGGTGTAGATGGTATCCGAATATACCCACCAGAGAAAGTTCTATACTAAGAAAAAAACGTGTTCGAAATTATATCCCTTCTCGAAAGTTCAACATTACAGCAATAAAAACTACAATTTTGGTTAGTTGGAAAATAAAAATAGGTACTGAAAAATAAATTTGTAATAAGAATACTAACCGAGGCAGTTTAGACTATGCGAATTGTTTCAACAGAATTTATCAGCAATTTTTGGATTATGAATGAATTGAACCCCTCCATACGTGATGAAGATGAGTGAGCTTTTATTCATTTTGTTTTTCACTACCTACGTTACTGCAACTTAATTTTTCTGGGCTAAAACGTTACCATTCTTTCTGCTATAGGCTATTTAAGAATTTTTTGAAGATGACTACTTTAACAACTCCCAACCAAAAAAAAAATTTTTTCAAAATAATTTCTACGCAGAAAGAAGATTATTAGTCATGAAATCGAGAAATAAAATTATAGGCTACTGAGATCTCGGATCCATGCTCTTGACAATGATATTCTTAAATCAACTATCTCTTAAAAATAGATTCAGAGAGAAGATAGTTTGAAAAATACATTTTACAAAGCAATACTTTTCCATGTCCCTCCAAAAATGCTGGGTACGCATGAGGGGGAGTGGGAGTGTGACATCCTCCCATTTGGCCCAAGCTGTTATAAAAATTAAAAGTGATGACTTTTTTCTTTTTTTTTCTAAATTACCATTTATATTTGGTTTTACGGACATAATTAAAATTTCATCATGTTAGACCATTCGCAGTCGAGTAGACAATATCGAATGAAAATTTTAACTAAAAATGTTTAAGGTCTGCTAAAAGTAATGCTTGCTTCGTTCTACTCTTCTTCTATGAGTTATTCAATACAATTAAAATATTGGGGAAATTGACCACCAACCCATTTCGTTCTACAGAGCCAAAGAAAATTCATGGATACGGAAGTTACGATACAGGTTAAAAATTTGGTTTCAATGATTTTAGGTACACGATAGGCATTATTTTCATCAGATTTCAAGATAAATCAAAGTGGAGACACACCATATACCATCTAATTCATAGTTAAACCTTCGAGCAGCATATTTTTAGATTCTATCTCATTGGTTAAAAATACTGAACTTCGAGAAGAGGAAATATACGTTTTAAAAATTTTGCCGGGGGGAGTCACAAGATGTAAATTAAAATCATTCTAACCTGCAATGTTGCTTTAGCCGCTTCAAATTTCGCCTCCTTCTTGCTCATTCCTACTCCAGAGCCATACTCTGTATCATTTACAACAACAGTGGCTGCATACGGT
This sequence comes from Ericerus pela, assembly GCA_011428145.1. Lineage (NCBI taxonomy): Eukaryota > Metazoa > Arthropoda > Insecta > Hemiptera > Coccidae > Ericerus > Ericerus pela. Next base: position 1,191,938 of record WOFM01000478.1, read on the forward strand.
GTTCGTGCATTGTCCACTTCGCTGAATTTATATTCTGGCTGCGTTTTCTGCGACTGCTGCAGATACTCGTGCAAAATGGCCACGTAGCTACGGCCACGAGGATTTATCATCCATTTTTTTGTAGATACCACATTACCTTCGTTATCTTTCAAATCGATAGGTAAAGTCATAAATTTATTATCCGAGAATGGGCCCTTGCGGCGATTGCGTTCATTTCGAAGTGTTCGCAAATATGTTCGCCGCACATCCCACGAACGAAATTTGAGGTACTTGATTTTTTTGAACTTGAACAGTCGTTTGCAATATTCCACCAATTCCTTCTCCTGTGCTCTGGCAGGCTCTTCTGATGCGGCTTTGGCAGCATTAGCGGCTGTGGTAGCATCAGCGGCTGTAATAACATCACCAGGAGCAGCAGCGACATCATTAGAAGCACTCACACATGCAATTTCTGAAAGATCAGCAACAGTTACATTACCAGCAGCATGAGCATTGTCAGTGATGGCACAAATAAAAGCATTGTCTACAGTGGTAGCAGAAGCACTACTAACAATATCAGTCATAATCACATTGCAAGTGGCATCAGCTGCAGCGTTACTGGCGATAATGGAAGCATCAGAAGTAGTGGAATCAATGAAAGCATCTTCAATAGTAGTAGTAGTAGTAGTAGTAGTAGTAGTAGTAGTAGTAGTAGGAGTAGTAGTAGTAGTAGTAGTAGTGCCAGCAGCACCAGAGGCAGTAACATTGTCTACAGCATCCAGAGGGTGAGCAGCAGCATCAGCAACAGCAGTGGTATTACTAACTGCAATGATAAATTCATCATTGCCATTGGCATTGTTTTGCTTTTCTACGTATTTGCTAAAACAAGGCACTGCTGAGACCACCAAGATATGGTTTTTGATACTATCGGGCCCCAAAAAGTATGGTCTAGACAGGGAGCATACATTTGTTTCAAGGTGCACATATATTGTGGCACCACTTTCGTGATACACTTCCTTCCATCCCACTGGAAGAGGATGGGTGGCAGCAGACGCTGGCCGTTCAGCCACAAAACATTTCTCACAGCCGTTAGAATAGACATCATTTGTCTCAAATACTTGCTCCATTTCAATGTCATCGCATGTAGTTTGATCTGCTGTAGATTTTGCCCTGCAACCGGCTTTCCCTTGTTTCCTATCATCATCGCTAGAACTTTCTTGCTTGAATGTCATGGTCTCAGCACTGTCATCGTCGTCACTAGGGTAATAATCGACAAGTTTGTACATTGGATCTTCAACCATATCCAGCACATCGAAGCGTGCTCCTCCCACTTCAGGCTCCATTTCAGATTCAATCTCTGGTTCGGATTCAGATTTTGTCTCGTATTTGTATTCAGCTTTGGAACTTGGTCCAGATGTGGGCTTGAGTTTAAAGTTGCAATGGGGATTTGATTTAGATTCTGTCTCACTTTCCATTTTACAATCCTCCGTGCCCATATTATCAGCAGACATAATTTCATTGTTCTCCATGGTAAATCACAAGGAGATGTCTTCCCGGATCTGCAAATAATACAGGCCTACCAATTAATATCGAACAAGGTGCAACACAAAGAATTAATAAAGGAAAAATAATACGCAGCGTCATTAGGATGAAAGAGATAGAAGCGATTAAAAACGCTGTTCATTATTATGCTATTTATGTTATATATTTTTTTCACAATTACTCTTATGAAATATAGTCTACAACCTTACTGTGTATTAGTGTACATCTCCCTAAAACTTTTTGAGGCACTAAGAGAATCACCCATACAGAAACAAAAAACTTAATATCAATTTAATTATAGCTTAGACCAAACTCGGTAATTAAAATTTGAAAATTAATTTCCAAATTTTGAAAAATTGAAAACTCTAAATACAACTTTAATTTGAAAAATTGTTGGGTTATTATAATTTTATAATTATCAGCTTTTGATACAAAATGATGAAACTATATCAACCATAATAGTACCATCGTTTTGGAGAGAGTATCATTGAACTTTCTGTTTTTACAAATAAAGTAATGATGGGTTACATGAAATAGTTGAAAGAGTAGCACAAAGTTCTCCAACATGAGTTCCAACAAAGCAAAATAAGAATCATCCTGGACATCGAATACATGAATCAATAACATTGAAAAAGTGTTTAAACAATAAACAAAAACTGAATTATTGAGAAGGATTATCAACTTGAAATTTGGTTTCAGCAATAGAAAAAAGTGTGCGTTCACACTGAAAATAAAATAAAAATGGTATGGTACTGAAAAATGCAGAGAAGGGTTAGAAAAAGAAGGAATCACGCAATAATGCGATAAATATGTTTTAATTTCCTACGCAAATGATCAAAAAATTAAGTAATTTCTATTAACTTTAATACAAAAAAAGTACTGTTTTTATTCAGCCGCCGCGGATACAATAATCACGAGGAAGGCATTAGTCAGTAAAAATCTAGAATAGAACTTAAAACGAGACGATAAATCAGTGTTGGTAAAATCATAGGGGTAATTTCAAAATTTGGATCAGATCAGGCCAACGAATAGTGTCATGGAAGCGGAGTTTGATAATCGCGCCATTGCAGGAAAGCAACAAATGTGAAAAACGCCTGAAAAATGTCTTTAAATCGCATTATTTTAAACGCCGTGGCCACACGTGTCACGAGGAATTTAAGTTTCCAGTTTTAGAAATAATCGATTATTAGAAAACCGATTACGGAAAAAATTTTATTAATTAATTTTTTCGACTAACTGTCCATAAGACAGCGAGAACAACATGGAGACTGAGCTTTGAGCATTGTTGAGCGTCGCCATGTAAAAACGCTCACTTCTCATACTCAGCATCAAAATTTCTTGATTATGAGCGTGAGCTTTAATGCTCAAAGTCGAGTCTGCAGCATAACTACAAGAAGCCACGGAGCTTTGCCCTCCAGGATTCAGCAATTTACGCCTCATTGTCTATTTATCTAAATAAATTTCTCACATTTTTGCAACAATTTTTGTGGGAAAGTGAGACCAAAAACATGTTCCACGACTCCACGTTATAATCTATCTATTTAAGTAGGCCATCTATCTGTATTAATAAAACTCAAAGTAAGTATATTTGTTTGCCCATAACTTCAGAACTGTTATACAGAGAGGAAGAAAATTTTCAAGATAAATTTGTGTTGTTCCAAGGAATGTTTGAAGACATCGTCGAAGTCTTTCGCTTCTCTATGGGTAAAGTTATTAATTTTCACCAAAATTCATAATTTTCATTTTTTCATGGCAGTACAACGATGAACAGAAACGAATGAAAACGAACGAAAACGAATGAAAGAGAATGAAAAAAGCTGATCTCACACTCTCTCCCTTATATATTATTTATGTCACTCTCTTTTTTTCTTTTTTTTAAATGGTCGCATTTTGTGCTCCTCTCGCTACACATGATTAGCTATTTTTTCTGTTCGTCCTGTTTCGTGATTTTGTGAGAGGAAATTGAGAAACTCTAAACCAAATAACAAAACACGAACAACTGGGAATCACGGGCGCAAACAAAGCTGCGTGTGACATCAGTGGCACAATTAAAAATTTGCCAAATTTTCAGAGTGCCTTCATTCAAAAAAAAACAAAACAAAAAAAAAACATAAAAATTCTTTATTTTAGTTTGTCAGGCATATTTACTACTTACAACATAGACTATTATAAATTTAAAGAAAATTTATTTTTCTTAATTTTCTCTCTCTGATGGCGCCCCCAATTGGGTCGGCGTCCGGCAGCCGTGGAATTCTTCTCGCTACGCCACTGCGTGACATCTACTATGACATAATATTCAATCATAAGGACATTCTCAGCTAATTCATGGCATAATTTCAATATTGCAACCATGGCAACGTGTCAAAATATTTGAAATCAAATATCGTGACTGACATAATTAGACTAATCAGAACGAATAGTAGTAATAAGAAAATTTTATTTTTTGGATTCAATTGAACAGTAGACCCATTTAAATGAAGCTGGATCCAATAACTGATTTGTTGACTAGAATTGGGATGAACAATTAATTAAACAGAAAACATGAATGGAGAAATGAGTAATTTGAGTAGATCACGAAGTTTCACATTTTTCTTAAATGGTTCATTAATTTTAAATTCTTAAAAAAAAAAGAGAAGACTTCAAAATTACTCGGCAATAAAGCTCTAGCCGTTATGTTTACTATATGCTTCACGAGGCTCATACGACTAACTGCAATTTTAATTTTTCACATTGTGATATACATAAATGAAGCGAATATTAAAGAATCTCAGCTTTGACAAATAAACTATCAGACGAAGAGACACTCAAGTAAAAATTAAAGACATACATATATATTTTGTAAACCTTACATGTCTCTTCCACTCGTAATTCCAATAACACTCATTCACAAATTCGTTGCTAAGAGCTGTTCGTAATACCGCCTGAATAAGTAGATTCATCATTTTTATAGAAGAAATCCGTTTATATTGGAAAAGAAAAGTTCTCGCAGCTTAATAGATCAAATCTGATGATATTTACAAAAAACTAAAAGCATGACTGAAATTCGCAAAAAAATTTTCAAGTGTATATAGAAACGCTGAAACAAAAATTTTAAAAATCGCAAAACAACCTGACTGCAAGAATTAAAATTAAATGCCGACTTACATAGATTAAAGTGGGTAGGATAATTTTTCGAATTTTTTTGTTTGAGAAAAAACGTGCTAAGAATTTAAAAATGGTACAAACATTTAATGAATAACAATAATTTAAGCATTAAAATGGCTTGAATTTTTTTTTTAGATTTTAAACTTTCAATTTTCTTCTTATCCTCTTCAAATTTCTCCCTCAATTTCGTCAGGTCTGCAAAAAAAAAATTCAAATAATTTTTTTATTTGTTTTTAAATAAAAACAGGTAGGTAATGTTTTTATCGTAATTCTTTTAGAATTGATCAATTAATTTACATAGGTACAATTCATTTTAGATTCTTTAACTTGGAAGGTGTAAAAGTTCAGAAGGGTTTCACAGTCTTCATTAAATTATTTTAAATCCAGGGTTTCTTCCTCTAAACATGAAATTATAGGTTAATACGAGTGAAGTAACCACGAAAAACACTAAACTGACTTATAAGAAGTAAATGACAAACCGTTTGGACACAATGACCTACACAATGATCTAACCACCTTCATTAGGTTCGGCATTTTTTTTTTTTGTGAAATTTCGGTTTCTTTAGTTTTCTGATCACAATGTGACAAGGATTTGGTGATTTACTTGTCCATATTAGTTATCTCAAGAAATGAATCCATTATATGTCGACACTATTCTGGATGAAAAAAAATTAAAAATGTATGGAAGTTTCACGTTATTCACAAAGCGAGGAAAAAAAAAGGAGGAAGTCTACTGGAATTACACCATGGTTTTGATTTTCAAGGGAGAGGAAACTACGAGTGCTTAAATTATACCTCAAAAATATGATTTAAACTTGGTAATTTAACTAGTGAAAGTAATTATGTTCATTAAGAGCTCAGAAACTTCCACCACTATTTTAAAAATTTATGTGTTCAGTGCAAAATAAAAACCGGGAAATCCTATATATTTTATGTTCACCTACTTTTTAGGCCAGTTATTACAAGAGACTCGACATTACAAATTGTCACAAGTTCTGATGGTTTCCAGGATAAAGCATTTTGTAGAACATTAGTCGACGTAAAAATGACATAAGCGACCTTATATCCATACAACAGGAGGTTTTTTCAATAACAACGACAAGAAATTAATATACAGGCTAGAAAAAACATGATATCAATCTCGATTTCTTTTACTTTATCGAATACTGACTCCATTGGGTTCAGCTTAATTTCTCAGGGAGAATCAACAGGGGCGAAATATACAGACTGTACTAGGCCACAGGATCCGAATACATTTTTCATACATTTCTACAACCAAATCGTAATCAGTTTAAATATACCTGACATTGAGAATGGAAGATTATTACAATTAAGAGGTATACTTCATTAAAATAAGATGGAATGTTGCATACGAATAAAGTCAGATCGGAGGACCTATCCTTGAACTCTTCTCTCACTTTGTGTTGTTTGTGGAAGATTTGATGAGGTACCGAGTGATTTTCGTTGAATTTGACGAGAATTGCTGAGGTAAAAAACATGAAATCGAAAAAAATTCTCAAATTCGGCGAGGAAGAAATAAAATATATCGACCAAGTACTCACAACTGAATCCTGTCTTCATGATAAACGAAAACACTTTTCAGCAAAACTCAAATTTACATAACCCCCTATCGATATTTAACAGTTCTAAGAATGAGGCAAGAATAGACATACCTATTATGATGTTATGGTAAGCTAAATTACAACCAGTATGTAGATACCCTACATCGTCAAGTTCAATAATATTTACAATTACAGGAATGTTGGGAAACCGTTAGCGCATCAATTTTAGGGAACACGTGGAAAACACTATAATTATTTGATGGTTTATTTAAAATTTCTATTATTTACAACGAATTTCTAACACAACTGTTATTAATTTATTAAATAACATCAATATAAACAGTGTAAAAAATACGCAAACGTAACTTAAGCATTACTTGAATTTTGATAAAGAAATATGGCTAACATTAAGCTAGATAATACAAAGTACGCTGGTTTAAATAGGCTCAACAAGACCGGCCTAGAAGTCAACCAGTGTTACCATTGTAAAGATATTCTGATGAAAGTGAAACTTCTTTAAATAAAACTACCTAGTGCCCTTCTGCTATTGTGGTTAGAGAACTAGAACTATTAGGATGTCCATTGGTAGAGGCCAACAAGCGCGCCAGCTTTGCCAAAAATCATTGGGTTATTTGTCATGTTATTATATCATCTATGATAGGACAAGCTTTTATTTTTTTTTTATATAATATTATTTGGATCAAATTCGTTTAAAAAATAAGAATGTTTTTGAACTATGAAGTTCCCTAGTTATATAGTATCATCAGGTTTAAAAATAAATTTTCTGAATGAATAAAATAAGTCCTTTTATAGTAGAAATAAAATTTTTTCAGAGGGTGTTAAAAAAAACAAACAAAACAGTAAGATAGGTTTCTGTTTTTTGTTTTTTTTTTTCAATCAAAAAAACATGATTTTGTTCTAGTTGAAGAAAAATGATAGGCCTAATTTTTTTCCACTTGTTTTATTTTTACAAATTATTCTAATATAACTATTTTTAATTTTTTTCTAATTGGAAACTTAAAATTGAAAATTCACGAGCCTTTGCTCATATAATGCCATGCATCTAAAATATTCAATTTTTAAATTTTAAATTAATTACGGAATGGGTGTACAAGGAAATGGGTTATTTCATTTATTATTATTTTTTGTTTCCTCTTAGAGATTTTTAATTTTCTTCAGTTCTACCTTTGACTATAAATTACTACCTATAGACTGCTAGTACATCTGTTGGTGGGACAACAAAAATGAAACAAACAACGGTGGTAGGAGGAAAGGAAAGTACTATTTCAATAAACATCAGAAAGTGAAAGCTAATACAAAAACCTGTATTTTTGTTTCTCACAGTCTTGCTCATTGGTGATTTGTATGGAGCATTACCCTTTCCTGCATATTCTTTCCTTTCCTCTTACCTCCAGTCTTTGTTTCATGCTGTTTATCTTGTCAAAAAGTCCATATGTAGTAATATATAGTCAAAGGTGGGTGTAGTATCCATTTTTACAATGCCATTTGATATTTTCAGTTTTCTGAAGTTCCACCAAATAAAAATTGATAAGAAAGGTCTTAAAATAAAATGTAGGGGGTACGTAGTATTCATTTTCACTGACTGTTCCTGGAGAATTCTCATTCTAGGAGTATTTTCTGGGAATTCCCACCTCAAAAAAATATTGATACATTTATTTGCAAGCAATATCAGAACCCAGCATTGATACCATACTCATCACTCACTTGAAAGTATCGATATTAACAAGCAGCTTTTTTGATTGGTATACTCATAAAATTTTGAAAAAACTTGCCGCAATTTGCTGTGTGGAGGTGACATCTCCAATATTAAAATAATTATTAAATAATGTGATATGAGAATGGGGAATATCTGATCACAGTTTGTAAAATGTAAGAAAAAAACATGATATTTTAATCGATTTGATAAAACAAAGTAACTTTCTTTATCATTCGATACCTTTCGATAACAAAGCATGAATTTTCGACCATATACTTGATAGACTGGCTATGGCAATGGAAATTGAAACACACATAAATGACATCACAATGTGGCAAACCCATGTTAAATCCCATAAGGTTTTTTGAAGTAAAAAATCAAAAAAAGATTATTTTTTCTTCTGAAATGAATTTTTTAATAGAAAAAAAAAAAGAAATAATTATGTACAATTTAAAAAAAAAAACTCCAACCTGGCTAAAATCAACTTCAAAAACCAGGAAATAACAGTATAACCTGGGTAAAACAACTTCTTGCCACAATGTGATGTCACACTCCGTATTTATCATTGCTTCAATGGGAAGCATTGTACAGGGCCAGTCTATCTAGTGTATGGTTGAAGGCATGAATAGTGAATACTGATATCAGTAAAGTACCTATCGAATATACAGTATTGAGTTATCGAGTATAATGTTTATTTGGTATCAAAAAAAGGTATAGATACAGTGTAAATATCAGTAGTATCATTGTGTCGCTATCTATATCTTCCTTCTGAAGTTATTTTTTTATACAACTGTCAATTTCTTAACATACTAGTAACATTAATATAATAAAATCATGTTTAGTCATCAAGAATTTCACTTCTCACATAAAATATATCTTTACAAAAATGCCTGTTTTGTACTTAAAAATAGTTATCAAATATACATGATCACTGATCACCTTTTCAACACTTTTAATTTCTTCCACCAGAGCAAGACACTTTTGTTCTGAATTTCTCAATAATGCCATTTTGGATCTAATTTTTTTAATCACCATTTTTTCATTCTACTGATAATGAGATTAATGAGCATGTTTAACTAACAGAACAGAACAAAATAGTGATTAGAAAAAGTCAGATCCAAAATGGAATATGTCTCAACCACAGAGCATTAAATATAATAGAAGATGTACATTCATCTAAATTCCGTAACAAAAAATGGCACCACTTTCGAAGCTACTCTGTCCCCTCACTCCTTCAGTAACAAAAACAAATTTCTTTGCCTCTCATTCAAGCCCATGAGCAATAATCAGAATTTTTTTTTTCAAATAATTTAACTAAACGAATAAATAAATATAATTATTAAATAAGAAATTACATTTAACACAAATTTTGGAAATAAAAATAATATTGAAAATTGTTGGTACTTAGAAATGGAAGATATTCTAATTGTGACGCTGATGTCATTTTCCTCAGTTATATGTATTTAATACTCTGTGATCTGAACTTGGGTCTGATCAAGAGCCTTATTGGTAGGATGCTACTGCATTTAGGAGTTGGGACCAGTTTTGGGTGCTGGAATTCCCAATTCCCATTCCTGGAAATAATTTCCAGGAATTTTATGATTTTTTCCAAGTTCAAAACTTCTTGGAATTCCTGACTTTGTTTTTTGGAATTTTTGGGCATAAATGAAGGCCTAGGCTGGTACATTCAGCACATTCAAAGACTGGTTGAAATTTGACAAAAATTGCCTGATTTGCACAATCAAGGTATAAAATGCATTGCATCAGTATCAAAATATTCTCATTTGCATTGCCAGTGTACCATAAAATTTTTATCAGGACATTGCACTGTTGTGAGTTTGCCAATTGTAGTCATATTCCTAACCCAAATTGCAGGGTACTCAGTTGGGTTTTATTGGTGCTTCAGTATGTAGTTGAAAAATTCATTATTTTTACTTGCTATATGGATAGTTCTAAACACATTTGCTCTGTTTGATAGGACTACATCAACTTACACAAGCTACACCAGGAGGGTGATTCCACAAATGTAGGAATGTTATGGGACTTTCCGTCAAGTTTTACTTGAATATTTGGGGTGTATCTTTACTGGTGTATGTTGATGTAAGTTAGTGTAATCCAATCAAACAGAGCTCTAGAATGCTGACAAATTTTTATGAAAATTGGTCAAACAGTACAGCCCTGAGAGTTGAAGAAAGCTTCGCAGTATGACTGAAATTGGTAAATACTGGTTACTATACTACTTACGTAGGAAAGTCTTGTACGTTATTTATTATCAAAAATTTAGAATAATAAATTTTGGGCAAAATGAGAGTAAACGAATTACTTTATTTCAAAAGGTTTAACAAAACATTATTTTCTTGGACACCTTCCCCCTATTTTTGCACCCCTCCTAACATTTTTGCGGCTCTCAATAACTATAAAAATCCTTCTTTCTACCTGGCTTTACTTCTTCCCTGGTCCCTAAACCATTAAAAATAAATTTTTTAATTAACAATGAAATTCATTTATAATTCAACATATTTGTAAGTAGCATAGAAGTATTAGCAAAACGATCAATAATTTTTTCATTACCAATACTTTCTAAAACTTCTGATTCGATAGCAAGAATCAACATTGCACTCATATAAGGATCCAACATGACACTACGCAAATGGTTTTTTATAATTTTATGTTTACCAAATGCACATTCTGCAGTGAAGCTTGTTACGGATAAAGTAATTAATAATTTGATTAAACCTCTCAAAGATGAAAACATTGAAAACTGAGAAATGAAGCGAAAAGGTTTTCCAAATCCTCTGGTGATGCATGGTTTGAAATCTTCTTCTTCCTCCTCCTCCTCCTCCTCCTCCTTTTCCTCATCCTCCTTTTCATTTAAAATCCCAGTAGTGAGTAGAATAAAAGCTTATAAAAAGAGCAACAAAACAATAGTATGATTTTCACGTCCTGGTGGGGATCCAATCGTAACCTTTCAAGTGAAGAACAACAACATTACCACAGCGATGTAGGAAGGTATAAAAGAAAATAACTGTTTCCAAAGCAATCACCCTGATAAGGAATAACAAACAAACACGATTTTAACGCCCCCAGATGTTAGAACAAGAATTACGTCACATTTCGTTGCCTAGTAACTGCAATAAAAATGTATAATAAAAAAAAGGCACACTATAGCCTAAATCAAAGGTTGGTAGTGACTAAGGAGACTGGAAAAAACAGGTGTAAGTCGTCCGCCATTTTGCGATTGACTTACATACTGGCCGATGCACCAGTTTTCAATTTCAGGCTTCTTAATATACGCTAAAAACTGTATGATTTTATTCTATCTGTAAGAATCAAAGAAAAAAATGAGGGAGTAATAAATGATCCACCCTGTGTAAACTATAAATAAGTAGGTATTGGTACGTATTAGCCTAATTTTTCAAAATTAGTTGTAATGTTTTAATGAAAGTAGGGCAAAATCGAAGAAGACTTTTTTTTGTTTTTAGTGGTGAGTTCTACGGGTCTACGTCTACATAATTAAATCACACTTTTAAAACAAGTTTGTTCATGTCATATTTTTATTTCGGTATCTGACTTGTAGACCTGCCTAGCCCTGTAATAATTGAGAAAAAAACACTAGTTTATTAAGCTTCGTTTTTACGCCAAACAAACACTTGAATAATGAACCTTTTTTTTTTTCTTATTTGGAATAAATGGCCAACGAACAAACCAATAAAAACAAACGAAATTCGCAACCCCAGCAAACAGCAACGAACACCCTGTAACCCAGTAGTTGTTGGAAATTATAAAATTAACAGCGAATATTTGTTTGGGAGTAGACGTAGCTTTGGAATTTTGTTTTTTTTTTTTAAAGGAGCATTATTAATTGATAAAGTTTGGGGCGTTGGGAACTTCTCAAGAAACACCCCCAGCATCGAATTTAAGGAAAGAAAACAAAAAAAAAAAGAGAAAAAACAACGAAGTGAGCTTATAAACTAAACCTGCACTTCTCCTAAGAAAATATAAATTCATGAAATCAAAAACGACTCGGCCTGAATTTTATTTAATAAAAAAAAAATCAAAAGTTTTTAAAAAAGGTCTAATTTACTTACCTTAGCTCTTCAGGGATTTTTGTTTTTTGATGAAAATATTCTGAAACATAAAATTAAAATATTAATATTCGCCATGGATTTAACTGTCTCACACCGTATATAAGAGAATTCATTGGGTTCATGTAATCATCTGTTACGATAATTTTCCGCATGAAATGTAACATAATTTCTTGGGAATTAAACTATAGTGCAGTTTTATTTCTTCCAATATAGCTTTATAATTATCCCACGTATCTTTATTTGGTTAAGTAGAATTTCATTCTCAGAATTTGAATTTAAACTATCAATTTTTTTTTTTCTATAATTTCTCGAATGATATAAGTCTTACGGGCAAGATACCTGCCTACTTCTATTGTATTTTCCATTGACTATATTGTGAAGCTTCTTGGCAGAGTGTTAGCATTATCGTTTACTCACTCTACATTTTCTATAGGTACTGACCTCAGTTGACAAAAGAATTTCATATAGAGCTATTTCTTTTCTAAAGTTGGTTTTCTTAAATGTGGGACACGCTTTTTTTCTTTTTTTTCCCCCTCTTACATCGTGTACAGGTACATAGATGATGATTCCTCCGAGGTTATTGTCCTATTCGCGAGGGAACGTATATCCGATAAATTAATATTTATTCCGAGAATTTTTCTATTGAAACGTAACGCGTTTTCGTTACGAGGCGAAAGAGCTTTTCATTTCATTCAGTTGAGACGATAATAGAATCTTCTTCATTATCTATACGCTACAGCCTATTATACAGTATAGTAGGCTATATATATATAGTTCGACGAATTTTCTCCGTTATTTAACCATACGTATCTATATATCGAAGTGGAAATTGCACATATAACGAAGCATAAGGCTATTAAAATTTTATATTATCAAATCGAGCCCGAAGGTAAATGATTGGATGGCAAATTTTTTTTTATATTCGTTGAGTACACTGGACATGCATCTGCAGACTACCAGCTGTGGTGATCAAATATAATGAATTCTTTACTGCAATATCTCACCTATACTTGTTCATTGCCATGCCTTTGAGTGCTATGTACAACTCTCGTTTAGTCATGGGTTGTGCACGTATGTGTATTTTCGAATCAAAAATAGGTACCTGAAATATCCAAATCAGAGACAATAATTCATGCCTCGATTTCTGAGCCTAAGGTCTAAATTAGATCTGTTCGATTCGGAAAAGAGCGACACTTGTTATTTGAAGATATTATTCGATTTTTCAGGGGAGAATTAAAAAACAAAAACTTATTTTTCTCAAAAATTACCGAATCTCCTGTCCCGTTTAGGCAATAAGTTCTGATGAAAAGTTGTCTTCACACAATATGATCTTGTTCGTGCCATATGCTAGTTGTGTGCCTCATTGCAATTATTTCCTACTGAAACGGTTCCTTCAATTTTATTAAAACATCAGGGTTTAATGTTTTTCACATTTGCAGATTACAACATCATTTCACTGAAAATGTAAGATTCTACTCGGAACTAACGTTTAACTGACTTTGTCCATAACTAAAACATGAAGTTTGTCACATTCTGGCATATCGAACGATGAACAGAGCTACTGAGAACGGCCTGAATTTAGATTATGGCCTTTAAGTAAAAAAATGCAGGTTTAACCTGTGAGTATGCAAATTTCTCTTTTCAAATATGCGAGGATGAACCTCCGAAGGAAAAACATATTAAATTCCTTCACTCTTATTTGTCTCGTGACCAGTAGGGAACAAACTGATCAGTTTTTCAAGTTCATCTCAAAATATTTAGCATTCAGTTTTCTATAAAAACCAGCAAGTATCTCCATCAAAATGCTGATCTCGTAATGAAAATGCCCATCAACTTTCAGTTTATCACATTCCTAGATCTAACATTTTTCTTCTACATGAAAATTCAATTATAGTTAGAGGCAAAATTTATGGAATAACCTTTCCTTCTTTCAGCAGAAATCCATAAAAAATGAAAGTGATATCGTAAAATTCTTGTAGTTAACTAATGGCGCTAATCCATCATCTAGAAAAAGGAAATTAGCCCCAATCATCTCCGAATAAACCACACGAAATTACGATATTCCGATTTACTCCAAAGATTTAAGCCCCAGCTGTCTTTTTTTACAAAAAAATCATATCTTTTTTCCATCGTATCGATACAAAACTAATTGTGTTCATTCCTTTCTATCCATTAAATACCCTTCTCTACGACTACTCGTTCCCTTCATTGACCAAATAAGTATTCAAATTTTTTCTAATAACAATATTTTGGGAAAACTACTGATTTTTTACAGAAAGGTAAAGTATACATTTTTTGTTAATTTTTTCCTTACAAATAAAATCGTTGAACTAATTTTTAAATCCAACGAAGAGTTAAAAAGATATATTTATTTGAAAAGTCACAATCTCTTCTCTTTGCTCTCTAAGCCAGGGTGAAAGTTCGAAAGCTAAGTGTGTGAAAATAAATTATCTGGATTCTAACTCCCTTACACCGAATTTCGATCATTTTTATCAATTTTTTGGGAAGTTACATATGATTTCTGATTGTTTTCCTCTTACTTTGGGGATCTATAATTCGGAAAGGAACCATGTCTCAGAATTTTTCCAAAAGAACTTATTAGATTTTGTAATCCAAAAAATCGATCCTGGAACTTCTTCCGTTTAAATTTGGGACACCATGTATATCAATACACGTAATAATATGTAAGTTTACCAATCTAGAAACGAAGTGTAGAAATTTTAAGAATGGTGAGATTTTATGGCCTGTCAAATACATCAAACTTCGTAGTTTTCCGGAATTCACGTCGGTAGAAAACAAGAAACGCTGGCATTGTAGTCCATGCGCCGTGAATACACAGGATAATACTTCCCGCAGTACAGGGTATTGGAAGGCATTTTTCGCGCTTTAAATATCCAGAAAGATACTTCCCACATTACATAATGATGAGCGGAAATTGGTGAAGCTGAAGCTGTGGCGGCGTTTTTTTTTCCTTTTTTTTTTGGTACCCTTTGCACGCTGCGATAGCGCCATGTTGTCGATTGCAAAAAGCAGCCATGCAAAGTTCCTCGATTTTTCAGATTAATGAACTCTGCTGTCAACAAAATTTAAAATAATTCATTTTAAATGACTCTATTCCTAAAATTTTACTGAACTGTTGTATTTTTACAATTTTTTTTCTGTAACCGTGGCAAGTATGGTTGGAAGTAGAGATCATTAAAAAAATTTGTCAAGAACCTAGAACTAAGGTGCAGAACTTTTTTGCCACGTGTACGGAATACACAGCTGGCTTAATATTTTCCTTCAAAATATCGTTAAATTCGATTTTAATCGTTTTTAATTTTGCGTTTCGTAATTTGATTAAAAACACTTAACTCACCGTGAATGGTGTATTTCCGCAGAACCAACTGGAATTTTTGGTTTGCACTATATGAGTCGCGTAAGTGGCATTTCAAGAAACACCGTTACTGAATTATTAATGAAAATAATGAAGCCTAAACGACACTTATGTGGCAATACCAAAGTTCACTCATTGCATACACGCTTCTTTTGAGAAGAAAAAAGAAACAAAAGAAGAAAGAAGAAAAAAGACATCATATACACGTGCAGCTGTTCGCTACATATTCACTACCATTACAAAAATCAACGTCCTTCCTCACGCACCCATATTAAATTAGCACCTAGGATGTGCCGAGTTCATTGTATGGGGTATTCGTTACCTGTTGATAATTTTATCCGATAGGCCATTACCAGGCCATGTGACTTATATATTTGACAACGGGAAGTCACTGCGTATATATGTACTTCCTTTTTCTGATGCAACGATGCATTCGTAATGACTGAATTACCGTAGGTTTGTGTATTGTGTATGCGTAATTCCTTTACAGGTCTTCGAGCGTTAAACTCTCTCGATGCTCGTTGTTGTGTTTAAATTAACATCTTGTTCCGATCGACATGCAACAACCAGGTTCCCCAAGTAAGGTGTTCGACTGTTCAGCTCATTTCAAAGTGCTATGGTTTACCATTAGCCAGTAGGTACCTACACAGAGTGCTTCAATTGTCTTTACATTGGTACAAAGTTAAAAATAGAAACGACAGTCTCGGTCCTAGTTTCTTCGGTGCGAAACTTTCGCGACTGACCTAAGACACCAAAAATTTCGTGCAGAAACAGATTGTTTTTGGTATCATCTGGGTGCAGTGAGAAAAATATGAATTTATCCGTAGGTACAATCGTTCGAGTGAATTTTTTTTGTTTTCTTAAATGGGCTTCGGTTACGTGGTTATTTTGTTCGACGGTTGAAGGATGTATATACTTATTTGATGTTGACGTGGGGGAGGGGATGACCGGTATCCATGTGGCCGATAGTCTACCGCGTGTGAGTTTTCATAAGAGTGCATATTTTATAATTTTTCTCGATGAAAGGGGGTTTTATCAGGTTGGGGAGGAAAGCGTAGCCTCCCGTACCTCTATCTGGTTTGGTCACTTCACAAAACTGACACAAAACGTTACAACCGAAGACGAACGTTCAACAGCACTGGTCCAGAACTGTAACATCAAGTGTAAATCATTTTGTTGCACTCGTCGAAAACAGCTAATTTTGAGGAAGACGAAACACCCCAAAGTTGGTTTCTTGCTTCTACCCTCCGGTCATATTTCGTGATCAACTTTCACAAAAAGTCGTGTTCTTTTTTGTTCATTCTTCTTAATTATATTGAATTTTCGCTTCTCTTTATCCTTATGGTTATCTCTTTCTCATGATAATGAAATCTTACCGAGTACCCACCTATCGAGGTGAATAACCTGTAGGTACGTACAGCTGTATTCTTCTATATGCCTGACAATGTATACGAACACGTTACTTTTAGCTTCGGGGATGATGAATTCCTGTTAGTGTCGCATCGTTTACCCATGTGTTATAGATGCATGAGGAGAGATTCTTAGTGCTTCAAACAAAAGAAAAACTTCACCTATACTATAAGGGCCTAAAAGACGAACGTTTCTTTTGCGTTCACAACAGCAGAAGCACCTACGAAAATAAAGAAGTGTGAAGAAAGAAAACAAAAAAAAAAAAAAAAGTGATACCGAAAATCCTTTTCAAAAAATTTAATGATTTACCGACGACGATTATACCGCCCTCAAGGAATATTAATGTGAACGGCCGTTACTTTTTATTAAACTTTTTCTTTTTTTTCTTTCTTTTCCACATATAGAGTTCTTTCACCCGCGCCAAGTATAGGTACCTACACAAGACCAGTCTCTATGGAAGTTTTTTACTGTTATAAACGTAGATTTTTCTTAACCCTCTACCTATATTTTTTTTTTTTTTTGAATCTTTTTAACTGTAATATAATATTCCGAGTACGTATTAACGTCCGATTTATCCTAATTTTTTCATATCGAAACCGTCATTTATGGGTGTTTAGGTCATGAACGCGGGAATCCGATAAAGTATGACTTATGTGCAGATGACGTGACTATTAAAAAGATTTTGAAATTTAGAAGAAAAAAAAATTGAAAATGTTAAGAACTAAGAATTGGATTTAGTACTTAAATAATGTGTCGGCATACCTACTTAGTCAATTAGAAGAAAAAAAAATGGATAATAATATAAGAGAATTTCATCTAGGAACGAAATATAACGGTATTCGTAGTTTTGAACGTATACAGGCTACTGTATTTTACGACTAGATATGGTTCTCGTATACCTAAGGGATTATTTAGTTGAAATAATCAACACACGGAGAATGGGTCATCCAGCTTTATATTTATTTGTACAACATTCGAGATGGAAAATGTGATTCTGCGTGTCAGGGTCAAGGTTGATGACACCCCTCAGTGACCAGGCTACCGTTAATTCCGTAATCTACGATTTACCATCCGAAAATTACCGAACGAAACCCAAGTTGAAACGTTTGGCTGAAACGATGGATGGCGTCATTATTTATCTATTGGACTTGGATATGAAAAATTTTTCTGCACCCACAATCATTTCGCGGCTCCACTTACAATTCATATCTTAGTTTTGAAGTGAATAATGATAACTTTGACAATATATCATGGGTAGGGGAAGAAGGCACTGGTGAAAATATTTTCTCTAATTACACATTTGCATCGTCTTATTAAAAATAAAAATAATTTCTGTAAGGTTTATTACCGCCTAGAATGCGCTCATTCTTATGTACTTAATAAAATTAATTTTACTGAAAAAAAGGAAATCGGTTCGCTAACAATGTTGCCAAGTTTTTCACTTCACGATTAAAATTAATTTGGTTTTGGTACCGATTACAGCGTAGAATTTTGAGTAGGTACGACTTATTAACGTTGCACGTATAAACCCACTGCTGTAACAAAGAATGCATATTCGAGTAGGGAGAGTTTATGTTCACATTATTCATGAAATTATCTTAAAATACGTTTCCTTGTATTTAAAAAAAATGGACGAACAGAAATAGGTACGCCTACGTAAAAACATAAAATATTTGATTTTAATGAATGATCGGAATTAGAGACTAGAGGAACATATAGGTACCATGCAACCAGAAACGTATAATGCAGGTAATTGAGAAGAAAAGTTTCCGACTGAAGGCTAAAGGTACCACCTAAGCAATGCTGCCATCGAATTCAACGAAAAGAAGAAGAGTAAAAATAACGTTAAAATTGAATTAAGTAACCAAAACAGTACAGGCATCGAAGAAAATTCGGAAAATTATTTTATTTAGCTCCTTTCGAGCGGCCGAAAAATTCAGCATTAAATATGAAAAACGTCAATGTTGGTGCACGGTGTAAAATTGAAAATAGGTTGAAAGATTCGAAATATCCCAAATTTGTAACCATGGCTGCAGGTAAAAAGAATAGGTATTACAAAATATAATCAATTAAAAAATTGTCATCCTGTAGGCCTAGGCATATAAATTCGGAAATAATAAAGGATTGAAAAGTCTGGTTGCTAAGAAGTGATCTGCTTGAAACACTAATCCAAAATTCAAATTTCGCACCTTGACAATTACGGGTCTTGGCATGTGAACCCAGTAAATTTATCGAAAATGCCTGCATATTCTTAAATATCGATGCGAGGTGGAGAAGAGAAAGAGGTTAAAAAAAATTTGCTTCCAGTAAATCGAATGAAATGAGGAAAATACTAAAACCATTTCGGAAATAAATCGAGGATACCTACCTAATAAAAAAATATGGTTCAAAAGCAGGTTTTAAAAAAAAAAAAACAACAAGAAGCAAGCTCGGCAGTGTGTGATATTTGATCAGAAAAAACAATTAAATTCAAAAAATTTCTAAATGTTGGAGCAGGGTGTAAGATCAGGGTGATTTAAAATTTTTCTCTCAGAATGTGTCGAACTTGCTGACCCAATTCGGGAAGAACGTATAGCATTGATAAAAAGTTCCGTTCTAAAGATTTGATCGCGTGGTGGTGCGTGTCTTTCAATGAAACATTATTTTTAGTATTATTCCATTCGAATCGGTAAGTATAAAATTTTCGAGTTTTTTCATTTCACAGAGCAGGTAACACAGATGAGGAACTTTCAGGTTGAACTGAGAATTAGGTCCATTTTCCTGGCCACCTCAAACGCTTCAAGTTTTGAAAAATTTGGCTCATCGAATTGTTTCACAATCGTACCGAAATATTTCGCCAATAAACTATTTTCTATTTCTTCTCTTCCTGAGATATTTGAAAACATTCGGTAGAAGACTGGGGAAATGGTAGTCCCCCAACTGATACGATTTCAAAAACATTGAGCTCAACGAATTGTACTCGATTTGTATCGAAGTGTTCCAGCAATGGGTAAGGTAGGTATAACGTTTTGTACCCACTTCCTTCTCCAGTTACTTAAGTTTGTTCAGCGTGTGGGGCTGAGAAAATGATAGCCTCCTTCATTGTTCCAATTTCAAAAAAATTTGACTCGATTAATTGTTCTTGATTTGTACCGAAATGTTTCGCTAATAAAACATTTTGTACCACATCCCATTTTGAGATATTAAGGTAGATCTCTGAGAATTTTCTTTAAAACTTGTTAAGCATTTAGAACTTTAAGAGTTACCCTTTTTCGCCGTATCGAACATAGCTGTTGTGAATGTTTGTCTATTTTATTGCAATTGAAATTTTTTTTTTTTTTACTTGTAGACTTTGTCTTGGGATTTTGGTACTTTGGGTTTTGTCCATATCGTCATCAATTTACTATTGGCCATGATATGTGCAAAAGAGGTGTGCAAGAAGGCCTGATTTTTATTCTCAAATATTAAGTATGTTCGGCACCTCTGTGATCCTATACTAAGTACTTACTATTTTTATTGAGATTGTGTACTGAAATTCTGGATGAGTTGTTGATATCTATAACGGAACACGATTGACATTTAAAACACGCAAAACGTAGGCATCGGAATTATTGTGATAAGTTTCCGGTTTTTCTGCGGAAAATCTGCTACATTTCCAATTCCCTATATCTGGACAGTGATTTAGGCTGTATACAACAAATTTTGCTTGCGATCTTCTTCTCCTATCAAATGTAGAAGGATTTTTCATCGCATGCATTTTTATTTTACCGCCTATACGTATAGGCTTTTCAGCCTTTTTTTTTTTTTCTCTTCAACTTACCAATGTTTAGGTCATCAACTGCTTACCCTCGCGTGATAGACGACAGCCACTTTACGATTCTACTTTGTCAGTTTTATTAAGCGTTTATCGTATACTCGATTATCTTCCATACATCTCTGCGTGATATATTCCCTTTAATTCCTTAACGGGTTTGAAATCTCTTTCTCTCATACAGTAAATAATTAACCGGACGGTCAGTCTTCGTATTGTTTGCTGTGTGTCGAAAAAAAAAAAAAAAAAAAAGAAGAAGAAGAAGAAAAAACATCGACTGGTATTTATGCCCCAGCGTGTTATACCAACTATTACATTAACGTGTTACGTCAATGTGGTAATAGGAAATTTAATGCCCTTTTTATAAAAAACAGTTGTTGTTGTTGTTGTTGTTGTAGTAATTGGACTGCAAAAAATAAAATAAAATGTACGAACCGTCACGAAGTTATAGAGCTACGGATTCTACATTTTTCTTGTTAAATGATCCCTGGTATTTCCATCAGGTAGAAAAATTTTTGTGAATTGTTGATTAGGATAATTTGCATAAAATTTCGGAAGTAAGTATTTGTAGGAATATATTTGTCTTTTGAGAAAGTTTAGAGTACGGACACGTGGTGTGACAATGTAAAATCGAAGTTTCCGGACTGGTTAAACAGAGACCCCCTATCGGGGGCTGTATTTAAATTTGTGAGGAACTGCGGTACAAGTTACGTGGATTACCCCCACGCGCACTCAAAAACCAAATATTCTTCGAGAAATTTATGTACAGCATTATGTTCTGAAATTCTTGGCAATCTTTGGTTTTAATTGTTTTTCAGTGGTGCCACCTGTGTTCCCCAGAGTACAGATACATACTTCCATGTATCCAATTCGGAGTCAGTCCTTTATTATTAAAAATTTTCAATATTTGAATATCAGAAGCTGTCACCCGCTGGTTCCATTTCCGCGTAAACAATTCGATTTGACACTTCAGACCTGTAATCCTCTTAATAAACGTCCACGGTGAAAAAAATAAAAAGAAAGAGTTCTTTTTTTTCATTATCTTTTTCTGTTTTCGTCGTTTCTTAGTCTACACACTGTGAGTGAATGTGGGACGTATTTTGGTGAAAAATTTACCTTCAGGGAAGCTACAGACTTCAGTATTGAAGCTTAAATTCTTCCGTTTTTGGCTGCAGTGTCAATGAATCGAGAGACTAGTTTAACAGAAGCATAAACATTTTGGCCAAGTTAACAAGAAAGAAGTTCAGAAATTAGAAACCGAAATTATAGATTAAATTGCTTCTTTTTTTTCTTTTGATGCTGTAGATTGGCCTCCATTGTAAAATCATTGATACACCACTGTTAGGCACTCGTTAGACAAATATTAAATAAGTTCTAGTCATTTAACCTAGAGTTTAGAAATGTGAATTTATTGGAGGATAGATTTAAGAAACACGAATAGAGAGACTAAAAAAATAATGAAGAGACTGGGGCATACTTCTGAAGAGTCGAAGGAGAGGTATTTTGAAATGGAAATTGAGAAAATGATTATTAAGATCCATCAGAATTTTAGTGAGTAAATGAGGTTGTACAAGTAAGGGAAAAGTCTTTATTAGCACAAAATCATAGGTTAACTGAGTCATTGTTATCCAAAGTCAAGTCAGAACAAAAAATCCTATGAAAAATATAGCAGTTTTTTTAATTGATATAGGAGCGTCTGTTGCCTTCAAACAAAAAAAGGCGTGTGTTGTTGGGATTGTACTTATGAAGGACAGATGTGTATACATAATAGTGTGGTTGCGCACACACCGCACACCTACATGTCATGTAACACACACAAATGGGAGTTACAACTGTAAGAGTTACAAGTTACGCAAATCTGACGATCTTAATTCTTGTTTAGCCCCTAGTGTAGACCAAGCGCTAAGATATTTACACATAAAAAACTTTTTGCTGCTGTGTGACTAAATATAGACCAAGCTATATAGTCTGCTCCACCCATCAATTACAGGATCACTATATTAGGTATGGAAAGCTTTTTACAATTTAATATACTTAAAGCTATTTTTATTTGGTTTTCTCACAAAATATGAGATGTTAATATTGGCCTTACAAAGAGGTTATGGATGGGAATAATGAAAATTATCCGTTTCCTGACAAAAGAATACTTTTGGCATCATTTTCATATTTTGATTCAATTTTTTTAATGTAAATAATATGTATCATAATACATACAATGACTTTTGAAAAAGGGGGAGGTCAATGGTTCATGGTAGAGGTGCGAAAAATATCAATATTTATTGTAATACATATCGATATTTGGGAGAAAATATTGATATTGTAGGTATCGATATGTAAAAATACAGGAAAATATCAATATTTGAGTGAATTAATTCTTACAGAGGATGAGGACCGGTGTAGACACACGAAAGAAAGTTTTACACGAAATTACATCCAAAAAACGAGTGTATTTTAAGACAGTTACATAATTTAAGTATGAGTACAGTTTGAGTGAGATAAATAAATGTATATGGAGATGGACGAGTGAGCAGCGGAGATGGTAATACAGTGTAGTTGCGAACAGAGATATAAAGTATGTATAAAGATAATCGTGTGTTTGCAGGAGTGAGAGGGGAGAAGGATTGGTGGTCTCAACAATTCTTAATCTACCAGATAAATGATATTCTGGAATAAATAATTATACTTTGCGTATCACTATTTTCTTTGAAATATCGATACATATCAATACAGAAGAATATCGATATTTCGCACCACTAGTTTATGGTTATAGAGGTAAAGGTTGGCAGATTCAAAGATAAAAAGGATGTTGAAGAAGTTACATCTCAGAAGTGTGTAATTGCAGTAAAGAAAATATGTAACGTACAAAGTATGAAGTGTATATGTAGTTAACGAACATGTAGGTACAAAGTCTCACAAATGGGCAGTGGAATGATAATTGATATAAGTTTCTAAAACAGTTTATATGATTAATGTCGAGTGTTTGCAAGAGTGTGAGGGGAAGAAGATTGGTGGTCTCAACAACGGTAGGTAAAGCAACTTAGGTAATTGGGATTTAACATCAATGTGGCTGACATTAGTGGTGGAAACTTTCTTATCGCGTATGTTGCAATATGTGCAACACGTGGGACATTTTTGCAACACATGGAATTTTCACAAATTGACCGGAATTAAAAATCAAAATGAGATATAATTTCTAAAATCTAATATTCCTCTTTTTGAGGGTGCAAAGTTTGCAACACATAAGAAAAATCTAAGTTTCCGCCACTGGCTGACATCTAGCTGAATTTTGTTGAACCCTCGAATGGGTGATCGGGTGATCCTGTAGAAAAATATATAAGACCCTATGTAAAATTTGTGGCTGAAATTTTGTATTTGCACCACAATGACTGGGGAAATTTTTTTCAAAATTTATTGAAGCCATATTTTTCTTGGAATATCCGCAAAAAAATTTCATTAACTTCTTTATTTAATTATTTAAATGGAAATCAAATTTAGGTACCTGTTATCACGTTCTCAACCAGTACGGAATGAGATTCTTTACTTTATATTCACCCATCCGCATCGCGTTCGCAGCTCCATCTTATTTCGTCTTAAATCCCAATTGATGCCGATGTATGACGTGTTGCAGCCCTTGACGCTTTTACATGAAAAACCGAACAAAATTATTTATTTTGATAAGTACCCCGAATGCCATAGGCCACTTTCAAATAGAATATTTTTGACCTATCTCAACACTTACGTAAGGGAATATTATGCGCCTATATTTTGCAGCTTTTAGGACATATAAAAAAACTATTCCTCAGCATTACGTAGGCTATACAAAACTTTCAAGTAAACTTTTAGGGTGTACCCTCGAGGATCTGGCAGAATAGTATATTGCGAAATATAAATCTATAAGTACTTAAAACGAAAATCTCGATGGTTCTGTAGCATTCGTATAGATCGTTCACTTTAATGTGCATTCTATCTATTTGAAGTAGCCAGCGCTGCTAAAGCAGTTCGCACGTTGCATACGTCCTCGTCTTCGTCGAGTAGGTATATCTGTCGCTGAAGATGTTCACTGAACTCGTTCCAGTCTCGGGTGCTCATATCACGGTACAGCGTGATCCGATAGGACATTTCGGGTTTCCAGTTTCGACGACGAATTTGCATAAGTTATGCAGTAGGTATACCCATACGCAATGCCTGTGGAATCTTTCCTTGTTATATCTGTCTGCGTCCGCCTCTCTTCATCTCCACGCACCTTGTGCTGTATCTTGGCTTCTCTATATGGTTTGTTCGTTTCTTTCTCGCCTTTACGGTATTTCCGATCGAATTTCAACGTTCGAATCGGTTCTCAGAAGCAAATACATAAAAATGCAATAATATGCACTCTGGCGACGATTTTACCTATCTGTAACCCATTCACCGAATGACGAGGAGATGAGCAATGCGCGAGAGAGCTCTTTCGTAGATTACCTATTATTTGGTTTTTTTCGCTCGATTTTTCTTCTTCTTCTCCAGCTTCAGCTTCAGCTTCTTCACTTCTCCATCGTCGATTCTAGTATCGAATGCGAAATTGTTGCTGTTCATAATAACGACCCCACCGTGTATATGGTGTAGACACATTCTGTATACGACGTTATTCGGTCGTCCGGATAAATGAGGGTCGAGGTGCATCCTCCGTAGTTTTTCCACAGTGTAAACCAGTTTTTTTCCATATTGTTTTGTGTGAGTTCTTTTTTCTTTTTCTTTTTCTTTTTCTTTTTCTGTTGCTTGACATGCGCATCAGCAGTTTTGAAAGTGACTCCTTTTTTTTCAGCCTTTTTGTTTCGATGATTTTCCATATGGTTCCTTCAATACCTACACAATTACCTATACGTGTTGGTAGGTATCTAATGTAAAAAAATAAAAATAAAATAAATTGAAAAAAGAGTACCTAAAGTTTTGTAATTGTCAAATTGTGGTGAGGTGATGGTGTATATGTACTGCGGGAGCTGTAAAAACTGAGAGTTTTTTCTTATTTTTTCCTACCTAGGATTCCGAGTACAACCTAGAAAAGAAGAAATTTAGAACTGAATTTTCCATGTTTTAAAAATACTGAATTATCTATGGGTAGGCTAAGTACATATGCAGGCCAGTAAAATAAGGGTTCGAAATTGAATTAATAGTTTCAAAAGGATTTAAGGCTGAAATCTGTTGGGGGTGACTCCTCAGCAAGTGATAAAAATTCTTCACACACACACACACATACACAACTTTCACCACAAGGTGGGTACAACGTGGGACTATTTTTAATTTTTTTAATTTTCCTCTAAATATAAAGCTAGCTCCACGCATTTGTTTATTTGCCAAATATCGCTGAGCACAAATAATCGAGTATGCTCGCCAAATGATCTGAGCTCACTGATACGTATATACAATAAATGATAAATACTGGCAAGCACGAGTATTTCTTTCTTTTGACTCATGAAAATTTATCAACAACAATCAGGAACACTAAGCATGCATTTGGTAAGGCTTGTCAAATAAAGGCGTATACATAAGCAAGCCTATAGCCGGTTCCACACGTTAGTCTATTTGGCAAATACATATACTTGACAGATAGACGAATATTTTTCTAATCATCGAATGTGTTTAAGGCTTGTATGGGTATGCTCGTGTATTTAACGAGTATTGCCAAATGAACGCTCTATGTTCTTGATTGTTGTTGGTAAATTTCTTCGAGTGAAAGGAAACAAATATTTATGCTTGCCATGCGGATGATTTTATTACATATGTATATCATAATGCTCGTCATTTGACAAGCACAATAGCGAGCATACCCGATTATTTGTGTTTGAAAACATTTGGGAAATAAACAAATGAGTGGATCTGGCTAGAAACACAATCGGTGATTTTGTAAATACTTGTTTATTTGCCAAATGTTGCCAAATAGAGATAATCGGGTAGGCTCGCTATTGTGCAATCCAAATGACGAGCGCACTGATACACATATGAGGTAAATTCATAGGCTTAGCATGCTTTAATATTTGTTTCCTTCGACTCGTGAAAATTTACAGACAACAATCGAGAACATCGAGCATGTATTTGGCAATACTCGTTAAATACACGAGCATACCCGAGAAAGCCTACCGCATGCAAATATTCGTATATTTGTCAAATGTATTCGGCAAATAGACGAATGTCTGGAGCCGGCTCAATATTTATAAAATTTTAAGCAAAAATATTAAGAATAAGTTACATTTTTTCATAGCTGTCATAAGCGCTAAGATAACAGGGTGGAAAGGATATTTTTTTCAAAATCGTAAAAATCTGTATTATTTTCTTCATTGGAAAGCACAAAATAGATATAGTAATTAATATGGCCAAAGAAATCATCATATTGACAACCACAATTAGTTATTATGCAGTCTGTACATAATATTTCATGCCTGTCTAAACGTAGTGCCCCTAATAACGGAAATGAATCATCAAAAAAATAATGAAAGTAAGTTTAGTAAAAATGAATTTTTAAAATTCCCTAATTATAAGTGCAAAACACTTTCCACCAAAGTCCCCTTACACAATAAGAGTGTATAAAAATCCGAAATAAACATTAAAAAAAGAGAAACAAAAAAACAAAACTAGAATGGAAAACTTCATCACATAATTGTGAAATTTTGAACACAACTTCGAGGTGGCAGATACAGTAGTGGTAACTAACCACTAACCATTTGTGTACTTAAATATAAATGTGTTTAACATCCGGAGACAACAAAATATAACCGTTGACACACACCTTTCTCTCTCACTGTGCGACAACGGAATGAAGCGACCGCCTCAGCCCGGTCACATGCCTACCTACATTTCTTCAGTAGGCATGTGTCCTTTGCACACGCCAGGCGTGCAGGACTTGTGGGGTATCCCCACAATACTGGGGGCGGTGTCCATCACCGGTCTTCCAAGACTGGTAATAAGGCCCTAATGATCTGTAAAGGAAACAATTAAGTACATACACTCGAATACAATTTTTCATTTATTTAAAAAACATAAAAACATAAAAAATTATAACTACCAAATATACATAGGAACAAAAATCATATTCACAACTTTTTTACAAATTGTCTTATGCTTTATTATTGAAGCAATAATAAAGCATGGACGAAGAAACATAAATATGTTTTTCTTCTTATAGATGGAATCTAGTGCAGGTTCCATCTTGTATGATTTGCTTCCTGCTAGTGTATTATGCGTTGCATTATAAACTAGTACAATATTGCTTACAGGCAGGAGCAGGATTCAGACGGTTTATTAGCGCTATTCAGGAGTGACTCTGTAAGAAAAGAATTAGTAATTAGCAATGTTGTTTCCGAACTTGTGATAATAAGTTTGTTATAAGAGGTTTATAATAAAGTTATCATATCAAATTCAGGTCATTTGGATCGCGATCCGCTATCACCTTTCACCCGCTTTATCCTCGAAGGGTTGCTGGATGGTGAAAGTAAGCTTTGGACAAATAGTTTTGCCATATCTTCAAAGATAGCTAGGTTCTAATGTGGTGTTCCGCATTAGAGTGGTAGCTCTTGAGTGTATTTTCCATTTTCCAAATCATTCCCTCAGTTTGAAGTTAGTTGCTGGTGAACTATCTTCTGAGGGTGGGATGCTCAACTCTAATGGCGCCAAGAACTTTATGGGTCTTGTGACTATATTAGAGCTGGGTAATCTGACATCCACG
Source organism: Ericerus pela (assembly GCA_011428145.1). Classification (NCBI taxonomy): domain Eukaryota; kingdom Metazoa; phylum Arthropoda; class Insecta; order Hemiptera; family Coccidae; genus Ericerus; species Ericerus pela. Next base: position 1,220,239 of record WOFM01000478.1, read on the forward strand.
TGGCGGACTTTACCATCATGTGATGTCAGCGGGTTGACTACAGTTGCTAACTTGTAGACTCCTGGTTTTGACATTATGTCCAGAACATGGACTATGTCACCAACCTTAGGTTGGAACACTGTGCGGTAAACATTACTCACACCTTGTGAAACTCTATCTCTCAAGTATGGGAGATAGAGGCCTTTCCAGGCTGCCCAAAGATGTTGTAAATTATTTTTGTCCTTTTTCCATAGACTTTGTAAATTTTTAGCTGTTACAGTTGTTTCTGTTATTGGCTTATCAAGGTCTAAGGTGAAATTTCTAAAGTTTGCATACATGAAATGGGCGGGAGTAAGTGTTACTTGCTCCGCTTGGTCTACAGCTAGGCATAGCGGACGCTCATTCATCATAACTTGTATATTTTTAAGCGCTGCTTGAAAATTAAGTTTATGATGTGAGTGTGGCCCCATAACTCGCTCGAAAGCTTGTTTGTAGATGCCTATGAGTCTTTCATAGGTTGCACCGTACCAAGGTGCTTTGGGTGGCGTGAAATGCCATGTTATCCCTTTTTGCTGCAGTTTGTCTTCAATGCTGCAGTCTTTGGTAATTGCATCCCAGAATTGTGGCAAGTGTGTTGCGACAAGTCTGAATTGGGCTGCATTGTCGGATAGCATTGCCTTTGGCATTCTCCGATCAGCAAAGAACGTCAGGAATGCTATCCAAATCTCTCCTGTTGTCAGTGACGATAGTGAGAGAAAGTATACTGCTCTCGTTGAGAGACAAGTAAATATCAGCACCCACTTTTTATAAGCAGCTGTTGTTGGGGTTGCTAGTGCTTTCTTCTTTTTTGGTAGGTATTTGTCAAAGACTGAATACGGGCCAAAAATATCTACACCTGTATAAGTGAATGGGTGAGTGAAAGGCACTAGCCTAAAGTCCGGCATGCTCGCATGAGTGGGTTGAGCATACAGTCGTTTGTCTGATTTCTTACAAATCAGGCACGACTTTTTAATACACTCGGTAGAATTCTCATTGCTCTCGGTACAAAATACGTTCTGCGAAAAGCAGCCATCGTGTATTTTACTCCGGCGTGACTATTCAATGTGTGTACATTGAGTAGTATGAGTTTTGTCAAATGAGATTTCGGATGTAACAGTACTGGAGATAATGTATCTCCAGTAAAAGGTGTTATCCTGTAGTCCTTGGTCAATTTGTGTAGCAAATATTTTCACTGTACAAATGTGGTTGACCGATCCCATTTTGAATTTAGGTATTGCAAGTTTGCGTGATTTTAGTTGTCTATGTAATTTAGCAGTTTTATGACCGTCAAATAACATATCATGTTCTTGAGGTATCATTTTTAACAGTTTGTCAGAAATTTTTAATGATTTTCTGAGGGTTGAAAAAACTGGTACAGTTTCATCTTCCTCTGAAATATCTGGTAGAGACTGAATTATATGTAAGTCAGTCTCTGGCCATGATTCCGGACTGTTTCTCAACCAGTCTGGGCCTGACCACCAGGTAGAATTAAAAAGATCATTAATCATTGAGCCTCTTGAACCGATGTCTGCAGGGTTATCTGCAGATGGAACATATCGAAATTGCAAATTTGGAACCTTTTTTATTTCTGTTACTCTATTCAAGACAAATTGCGTTAGTACTCTGCGTTCTAATAACCATGTTAGAACGCATTTACTATCTGACCATAAGTAAGTAGGACAATTACTTAAGTCTAACGGTTTCCTAATGTTTTGCACTGCTCTTGCTCCTATTAATGCTGCTAACAGTTCCATTCTGGGAATTGTCACATCTTTCATAGGCGCAATTCTGGCTTTTCCAAAGACAAATCTGACTACTGCATTATTTGTTTCAGTATTGCTGAAACGTAATAATGCAACAGCAGAGTATGCTATTTTTGATGCATCCACAAATATATGTAATTGACATATATCTGGATTAAATGTACCAGAATATATTTGCCTGGGCATAAAATATTCTGTACAGTTGGACAAATCTTTAACTAACTCTGTCGCTATAGATTGTAGCATCGGAGGTAGGGACTCGTCCCACTTATAATTTTTGTTCCAGAGTCTTTTTATAAAGACTCTAGATGGAATAGAGGCTGGAGAAAACCAGCCATGTGGATCAAAAAATTGTGACACTGCCTTAAGGAAGAGTCTTTTTGTCCAGTCTTGATCTAGGTTTTTCAATTTGGGAGAACTGATAAAGACGACATCTTTATCCATATACCAAGTTAATCCTAGAACTTTAACTTGTGGTTTAGTTAAAGCATGTTGAGGATTGAAGTCTTTTCTCAATGGAATACAGTTTGTCCCCCATTGGGACAATTCCATCGAGATATCCTCTATGAGGTTATTAGCCTCATTGTGCAAGTCCAATAATCCTTCATAAGTTGGTAAGGATGTTGCTAAATTATCTACATAAAAGTTTTCGGAAAACTTTTTGTGAAATTCAGGATTGGCCATTTGAAAATGGTGTAGCAATATAGCTGCCAGTAGAAATGGAGCTGTCACTATTCCAAACGGTACCCTTTGAAATCTGTCGATAATTATGTTGGATTTGCTTAGTGGTTTTGAAGGGTCCTTTACCCATAGGAATCTTGTTACATCCCAATCATCAGGATGTAGTCCTATTTGGTGAAAGGCCTTCTTTATGTCTGCAATTATAGCATATCTATCTTTGCGGAAAGATAGAAGTATTTGCATAAGGTCGGGTAGGAGATTAGCTCCTTTAAACATGCAATCATTTAATGAATATTTTGATTGCTTTGTTTTTGCAGACCCGTCAAAAACTACACGGAGATGTACTTTTTGTTAGGTCAAGTATTCCTTTATGGGGTAGGTAGTGCACAATGCTGTCGTTGGTGTTTGGGTCAACTTTTTCTATCATTTGTAGATGGAGTAGCATGATGAAATATTCATCATACCTCTGATAGAATTCTGGCATTTTCTGTATTTTAGGGAGCTGATGTTCTAATCGTTTAAAAGATAGGTTATAATTATCGGCCAATGGAGGTGGATAATTTTTGTACAACCATCTAATTTGGTAACGATTATTTACCAACTCCACATTTTTGTAGAATAACTGTAAAGCTTAAGCTTCCGCTTGGGCTTCTTCTAAGTTATTCGACTCAATGCCGATTGCATCCAGTCTCCAAAGATTTTCTACTTCCTGAGGATTGATGAAAAATACTGGAGTGAATTTTTCATCGATATCATTCTGATTTGGAATGATACCTCCTAGTATATAACCAAACTCAGTTTCTATGAGGGTAAGGGTAGGTGATATATGTTCAATTCGCTTTACAAATGACCACATATAATCATTTCCTAATAGTAGGTTGATCATATGCTCATTCTCCGTTTTTGAGAATTCAGTGTCTGAATACTGCGGGTAATGTTTACAAAATCCTGTAAGATCTGGCTGTTTCAAATTGTGGGTTTTACAATTTATTGTTTTTGCCGTGATCTGTACATTTTTGCCTTGTGGAGTTTGGATTTCAAAATCCACTAGGCTAGATTTAAAAACATTAGATTTTTGATTTTCTACACCTTTAAGTCTTATGAATTCACTTTCATATTCTTTTAATTTCAAGGATTCGAATGCATAAGCCTTTGTTACAAAAGTGTCGATACTACCGCAGTCAAAAAATCCTTTTATTTTAATCGGGTTTTTTGTAAACGGAGATTGTGCATAAGCCTCAAACACAAGAAAAGTAGAATTTTTATTGTGCTTAATAAAAGATAGGAAGTACTCACTGCTAACTGGCAAGCACTCCTTTTGTTCCGCACTGAGTTTTATGGGTGCTCTGGCTCGCAACCGACTATCGTATTGCTCGCCCTGTGTGACAAAAGTATCATTAGTAACTACAGAAGTTTTCGGCATGACAAGTTGTTTATCAATTTGTTGCTTACTGATTAGTTCCTTCTGCTCCCACAAGGTCGCGTACCACCTCTGGTTCGCATGGTGGTTTGATGACAAACAATCAAACCACTTGCAGTGTGCCTCCGTAGTTTGTCAGCATGACGTTGCTGCATGGCAGCAACCACACTGTCGGCAAAGTCTACGCGCCTCATATACCCTCTCTCTCTTCTAGAGAGTATTGTAGCGAATGTCGAAGCAGAGAAACGAAGGGTGCCTGTTTGTGCAGAACAAGCAGGGTTTGTCAGGATTTAGAGGCATGTTTGTGATACTCCTGGGAGTATCTTGAGCAATGCGAACATCCTGATTCTAGATCTTTTGTTCTGAAACATTGTTAATAGATGCATATTTCTTGTTAGATTTACTTTTTCTTGTTTATTTTTTATTCCTGGGATTAGATTTATCTTTTCCTAGGTCCGTATATTGATCGTTGTCAGCTTTTTGAAAAGTTGTGGGCAAAAATTTAGGACTGGCTTTAGCTTGTCCTTTTTTGTTTTGGTTACTGTATCTTGGAGGATTTTGATTCATTGGATGCTTGTTTTCAAATATTTCATGTATCTTAATAAATTCTCGGATAGCTGAAAATAGATGAGAGACATGTCTTTCACTACTTTTCAGATTGTTAATATAGGCTCTGGGTGGGAATTTCTTCACCGTGACGTTGAACAGTTGTTCTTCATCAACTACCATAGAAACCAGCCGATATCGATCAATTAGGACAGCAATACCATCCATTCCGTCTTGGATTGACAAAATGGTGTTGGTAGAGATAGGAAATTCAGTTATGTTATACCAGATTTCCACTCTCACTTTACTCTGATCCCCAAATCTGTCATGCAAAAATTGAAGTCTCTGGATGTAGCCAACATCATCTGGTACAAAATGACTAAACTTTTGGACAATGTCCTTAGGCATTGCATTTTGCAAGATGTTAATTTTCTGAGGGATCGCAATGTCTGTGCGAAGATGCACATACATTTTGAAACTTCTGATAAATCCTGGATACGTCAGGGTGGCTCCATCCCATTTTTCTAGATAGAATTTGGGTGGTTTCAAATTCGCTAGAGGTTGCTCAACAGTGTCGTGGGGATCCACTTCCCAGCAATGGGGAATTGGGTCCACAACTTTTGGATGTTGAGTGACTTCAGTGTGGTTTTTTGCAGTTACAGGTCTGGGTACCAGAGCTGTTGCTGAATATTGTGAGTTTGGTTTTTCCAAGCTCACAATCGCAGGTGACAATCAATTTTGATTAGGAGTTGAGGTTGCGATGCTTTCCTGGTCATGGGTTGAAGTGTCCATACATGTTCTTTTACATGATGGTTCTTCTTCCATATCCAGAAATTCATCCGGGCAATCTCTTTTATCGGTACTAACTGAGGTGGGTGTTGTGTTACCTCTTTCAATTGCAGGCCCTACATATCGGCTTTTGAATTCCTCAAAACTTAAGCTGTAGTTTGCCTGCGCTTGCTGAACCAGATCTTCCTTCATTTTTTCAATCTCTGCTATCTGTGCTTTGTAGCACGCTCTGCGCAGTGGTCGTACACGGTCTTTTCAGCCATCTCCCTTAGCTCCTCCTCCCTCTTCTGTTCCTCCGCATGTTTCTACTCATTGCAGAGACGTGCCTCCTCTTGACTTTCTGCATCCTGTTGGTTTGTGCAGGATGTTGAGTCAGCTGGAGTGGCAGGAGGAACCTGGGGCTGATTGAGCATCAGGGATGAGATTGGAATCAGTGGTAATCTGGCTTCAATCTCTCCCTGCTTGACCAAGAATTGCTTAATAATTGTCTTGGCCAGGAGGATGAATTGTTTGGCCACCCCTACTGGAGGGTTCTTGAGCTCTTCAATTGTATTGCTCCGGCGTGGTCAGCAATACAGCTAGATCGAGCAGGTATGCATCAGCTTCATGAAGTGTCTCGGTGAATAGTTCTATGGTTAGTTCATATTCGTCAACTCCACTCATGTTGCTGATGCTGTACTCAGTACCTTCCATACGGGCGCTGCTTGCTGCTTTTGCAAGCAGGCTTTTCTCCACCTGCGCCAGCGACTTTCCAGTTTGCTCTGCAAGATGTTTAGCCGCTGCCACCATATTGCATGGATTGGTGTTTGATGTTGATGGCACTGCAATCCCTGGTGGCGGTGGTGTTGATGCTGGCATTGACATTCCCTGCTCCAAGATTTGTTGTGGAGCAATTAGAATTGCCGGTGCAGGATCTGTCAGTGGCAGAGGTGGTGAACTAGATGTGTCCGACGTATCGTTGTTTGACAACATGATTCTGCCAAAGAACATTTATAATAATATTTATACAAAAATTATACAATTTTTAATTATTTGTTGTGTTCTTTTTAATGATCGTCTAATGTATTTTGTACTGCCAGAGTAGTGAGTTTTGTGTGCATTTTTGATTCAAATATGCTGTACGTATGGCTTGTTGCATCATAATTTTTATACGGCGCAATAACAATCTAAGAGACTGTATAATCAAAGTTGAAGTGGTTGCATTTAGTTTATCTAGATACAACGCCATGACAAGCATTTCACACTTTGAACCTAAAGAAATTTTTGACTATCGTAGAAATGGTTGTGATCTGTTAAATACATGACACAACATCATGCTAAGCATTTCTACATTTAACATTATGTGGTAAAAAAGAATGTTTTCTTTTTCCATTTTGAAAAACGTAGAAGTGGTTGCGTTTTGTAGAACACAAAAAACATCATGACAACCATTTCTAAGTTTGAAAAATAAGACTTACAAAAAATTTTATTCAATAAAACAAATTTTTTGTCGTCTCTTTGCACACAGGTTGTAGCTAAATTTTAAAATTTGGGCATAACCCATGGCTAAAAATTTCATTTTGTATGATTTAGTATACATGTACAAAATTATAAAACGCAATGTTGTAGCATCTGTAGCTATGCAACATTGTTTTTTTGAACACCATGCGATTTTGTATGCAAGATTGTATGATGGTTTATTAGCTCTGACTTTTTAATTTTTTGTCAAAGTGTCCACGAGGTCAAATCCATGAAAATTTGGGCATGACCCTTGGGCGCAATGAGCTTTTCCAAATTCGCGGCTCGTTTGCACAAAATTATGAGTTCAAATTTTGCCCAAAAAATTATGTTCGCAATCTTGAAACAAATTTGCATTATAAGTTTTTATTAAGGTGTTGTCCGGGTCATGTCAAATTAAAATTTGGGCATGACCCGGGGGCGCAATGAGGTTTCTCTAATTTGTGATAGTCGTAAATTAAATACAAATACTACGAACAGAGTAATGGAATTGCGCCAACATGAACATCTTTTCCCTAAAAAAATTTAAAAAGTTCTTGTGAGGAAATTAATTTTCGTCCACAATCTTGAACACAAGATTGTTGAAAATCATGTTACAGTTTAAATCCACATAGTAGTATCACAAAATTGTGGTGTCTCGTGTGCAATTTTGTGTTCAAGATTGCTGAAACTTTTTATGACGTAATACATAACTATCCTTTTTACAAAGTGTTTTCCAGGTCATGTCAAATCAAAATTTGGGCATGACCCGGGGTGCAATGACATTTCCCTTAGTCGCAGCACTCGTAAATTGAATCGAACTAATTGAATTGCGTCATTGCTAAAACATTTCTGTACCAACATTTGCAAAAATGTTAGAAGAGAAAAAAATAATTTTTTTTCGCAATTTTGATTACAAAATTGTCAAAAATTGATTGTAAATCTAATTTTTGAAGGTTAGGATCACAAAAATACGATGTTTTTTACGCAATTTTGTACTCAAGATTGCCGAAACTTCCTATAGCGCGATGCCTAATAATTCCTTGTTGACGAACTATTTATTTTTCGTCTGCAAAGAATAAGATGGTGGATGAATTTCCATTATCAACTATGTCAATTATCCCATACTAATTTCCATAGTTGATACTGTACAAAATCCATCTTTCATCAAGTTTGGTTGTTGGCGAAGTACATGAAATTAGACGACACTTTAATATTTGGGACACAACAAATATTAAATGCACTTGTACTTACCAGGTACGTTTCGATTTCTTGACTTTGCAAAAAATGGATGACCAGTACAATCCTCTTTCGCTTATTACCGGTGTTGTTCGCAAGTTTCTTGCTGAATAAACACCAAACTTCTTCCGCAAGATTACTTTATGAAAGTAATTGTTTATTTGGTAAAATGGCCGAGAATTTGACGACGTAGCTTCACCGAAATTACGCGTTTTTATGTACAATTTTTTGTAAAAATTGCTGATAAGTTTTAGCACAATACAATACAAAAAACTTCATATAATTAAAGACAAGACGCACAAGAAAATTAATAAAATGGCACATAAAATCACAGTGAGATCAATCAGACATGACATCGTTCAACAGTTAATGTACAAATGAGTCTTCTGCAATTCCACCAGGAGTTGCAGCCTTTTGATCTATTCTGTGTGTGCGTGTGTCTATACGTATTTTTTATCTTTGTTGCAAAGATAGGAATATACGACGTATGTTTTTTGTGTGTGTAAGGGTTGTCCATTGCCGTCCTTGATAATTCTCTATCAAGGATGGTATGCGATCAATAGTAAAAGAGTTGAATCGACTCTTTTTTCTTGGTCGGGCCTTACTATTACCGATGTCATATTTGACAAAAAATTGGTATTTCTGTATTTCTACAGTATCGGGTTTTTCATATGAGAGTGAGTGAGAAAGGAGATATCTCTTTTTCTCTTTGTTCACTTCTTTTACACAAAAAAATACGATAGATCGGCTTTGATTTTTTGTAGAGTTGGCCGATTGTTTTCTTCAGTTATTACAGTAAAGAAAGCGATTGGCCATTTTTTCAACACTGGCATGTAGAATTTTTCTATCTGCTTGTATTGAAGTTGTTAAAAAGGTTCAACAGCTACGTGATGAAAACCATATGGTTGACATTACGTATTATACTGGGGGCGGCTGAAAATTCTTTTACAAAGAATTTTTAGCCAATTGTCGCATGTTGGTTGCACCAACATGCTATCCCAATATATGGCCTTGAAAAATATTACGTACATTCTCAATTCCTTAAGTGAAGGAATGTTTTACTCTCGACAACTGGGAATTCTTCAATTGTTTTAAGAGTAAATATACAATAAAACGACTGTTTATTTTTACAGGTTCCTTACTGTTATTATGTATTTACAGTAAATGCCGTAATTGTCTCAACAAGTTCGTTATTAGAATTTGTAGACGAGAGATGGAAAAAAAAATTTTATCTTATTATTTACTTGCAAGTTGCAAATAAGTAATTCTCTCAATAAGTTCGTCATTAGAATTTGTATACGGGAGATGAAAAAAGAGATGCCTATAATGTACTTGCGCATTGCAAATACGCAACAGTTGAAGATTGATTCAATTTTTGACTTAGGCTATTCAAAATTGTGTTACAATTTTGTTTTATTTGCGTCTGCAGGTTGAATTCTTTTTCAAGTATTCAATTTGCATTGACTGTAGGAGCGCAGTATAGCATACAGGAAAACAGGCCTATACAGCAAGTCCGTTTTTCTGTTAAGTAATTAAAATTCGCCGAATTTTAATTCCCGCTATTAATTTTTTGAGGCTGATTTTTTATAAAAAGATCGTTTTCACTAAATTTCTCTCCTCTTGCCTCTGCTACCAAGTAGTGGTAACTAACCACTAACCACTTGTGTACTTAAATATAAATGTGTTTAACGTCCAGAGACAACAAAATATAACCGTTGACACACACCTTTCTCTCTCACTGTGCGACAACGGAATGAAGCAACCGCCTCAGTCCGGTCACATGCCTACCTACATTTCTTCAGTAGGCATGTGTCCTTTGCGCACGCCAGGCGCGCAGGACTTGTGGGGGTATCCCCACTGATAGATACCATCACTAACTTGCTACCCTTGATCATTAATTGAAAACCGAGTTCAAAACAAAGACACACATACATACACTATCAAAACCCTAAGACAGCACACTGCAGTGTTAGGATATATTTTGTCGCATTAGTACATGCCATAAAAGCGACCAAAAATTATAATTTTTTTTTGATTTTCCTTGACTTGTTTCTATTACCTATTTCGGACACCATGTGCCTTTCTCACTCGTGTAAGGTTTACAGCACTTGCCTACGGCTCGTACGAACCTCTATTTTTCGCACTAGTTAAACAATATGGGTATTATTTCAAACATCCCAATTAACATTATAGAATTTGACACGTTTTCACTTGTCAGTATCACAATTGAAAACAGCTCACTTTTTGTGGCACGAGATGAAAGAAGAGGTTTTGAAAAATAAATTGGCGTAACAGTTGCTAGAAGCAAAGAAAATTAAATGAGAAGATGAAAATTTTTTAAAGGTGGTTCGTGATTAATTTATGAATTACTTGTCTCGAAAAAAATTAACATTAACACCATAATTATGCATGTCTGATAAAATATTTGAAAAATGGCGTTCTTTCAAAAAGTGTCAGTACTTTTTGTTTCTAGGTATGTGTTCGTAAGTTTTCATATAGAAAAGGCAAAAAAATTAGTATATTCTGTCCTCTTACCATAAATAACTCAAAAACTAATAGACATGTGCATTAAAATATAGTCGACGATTGTATTAAAAATTATTAAATTAAAATTACGTTAAAAATGCATTTTTAAACGATAAGCTTTTATTTTTTTTTTTTGGCTTTAGCTTCATGCGAAATAAATATTATTTAGTCGCGACAGGTTGGCTGCAATATTGGAGTATTTTAAAATCGCTGAAGTGAGTAGAATAAAAGCTTAAAAAAAAAAGCATTAAAAAATGAAAAAAATAACTTAAAATTTCTCGAGCAAGATTTAGGGACTGGAATTATTGAAGTCGGTGTTTCTTTCCGTTACGTATCAAGTATGTTTGGGTATAGGCATATACGTCAATTTCATATAATTTTATGACGAAACGTTTTTAAATAGCGCCTACTTCAATTAATTCTAGTTGTTAGATCTTCCCGAAGAAATTTTAAAAGGAGTATTTTTTTTTAGCATATTCTTTTTTTTTTTTTTTTTAGAAATAGAAACCGTGGTATTATTTTTTAATATACTCACCAACTATAATAATTCTCCGGTTAATTCATTTTTGAGTTTTATAAAGCAGAATGGCAGAATAATACTAATTTTTCTTCCTTTTAAATTTTTGGATAAATTTTCATTTTATTTATTGTTTCTATTTTTGTAAATGAAAAAAATATTAAAGGACCACTATAGGACCACCCTATATCATTTAAGGTGCTCCAGAAATTTCCAGAAAATATACGTATGAGCACATACTATTTGTACTTACTTACGAGTTAAATTGAGAACAACCATTTTTTCTTTTTCTTTTGAAGTAGGTTAAAAATAAATTTTCGTGTGCTCTAAAAATACAAAAATATATACTTACTTAATTGACAAAGCTCAGGAAATGAGCTGACGTGCCAAAACTCAATATGTAATTGTCAAAGTAATAATTTTTTAATTTTTTCTTATTCAAAATTAGATAGGTACTTAGAAAATTAAATATTGAGTTTCGGTAAGTCAGCTTATTTCTAAAACTTCGCCAATCATGTATGTAGGTATTTTTATATTTTTCGAGCATACGAAAATTTATATTTTTGAGCAAATTTTTTGGTCACTTATTTATATTTTAGCTCTCGACAAAGTTAAATTGGAAGAAAAGGGTGATAGGTACATAATAAAATAATTATTTGTGATACAAGTGTATAAAGTAAGTGATTTTGATCAGAGTGTGATACAAATCAAACGAGTATCAATCACTTACTATTTACACGTGTGTCACATATTATTTTTTGCAACACACCTTTCCCTTTAAAAAAAAAAAAAAAAAAAAAATTTCAGATAAATAAATATTTTTACAATTTACCAACTTATAAGCGCAAACTATGACACCAAATTCAACCAGACCACGTTGTGTAGTTGGTACTGTTCTGGCTTGACATTTCAGATTTCACTGGTTCAAATCCACGAAGTAGAGGAACTTTTGAGGAAAAAAAAAATTAAAGAAAATGACATGGATTGGCAATGTGCTTCTCTAAGGACCCAGTGTATAAAATGACGCATGCGCCTAAGACAATGTATAAAGTAAAGACTGATATATTATAAAGTAAGGACTTTATACTTGTGTACTAAATAGTTTGAAAATCGCCTGCTTTACACATCTTCAAGGTGTGTATAAAAATGAAGTTTATCAACAAGTGTTGCAAAAATAAACAAAAATAAGACTAGCTGTCAAAAGTATCATTGAATTGCCTGAGGGTGAATGTACGTCCGTCGTAAGGGGGAGTCCACACATTCTCAATGGTCTCTTCTTACCCCTCCCACGAAAAAAACCATCAAAATCGGCAAAAAAACGCAAACTTTAGAAGTCGAACCCATTTTTTCTTTACTAAGAGAGGTCCAGACCCCACGATCCTACTTTACATATACACAGTTGAAACTGTCTTTGTCGACGCGCTCTCATTATTTTTTGCTTTTCCTCTGTTTGTTTTACCGACTAACAATCGCAAAAAAAATCTTTATAATTTATCAATATTTATAAATATATATGAATATATCGATACAAATTTTTAACATATCGATATGTCGATGAGGCAAGACAAAATGTACACCTCAAATTTCATATAGATCTGTGAAACCATACACGATATACTGGGGAAACAAGCTAATTAGTATTCAAACCTGCGTCGTGCATGCACAATGTATTGTATGTTCATATAAAATAATCATTTACTAGCGGCGAGTTAAGGTGAATGTATTCTTCAAATTTCATAACAATCGGTTTTGCCATCCCTGTAATACTGTCGGAAATAGATATACATGTGCGTCAAAAATGTGAGCCAAGTTGAAAGAAAATTTACAATGACGCATTCTACAGGAAAAAAGGTTGTTAATAAATTGCATATTCTGTATGATAAGGATCAGTTTTTGAACCTAAAACACAAAAATTTTGCGAAGTTTACGTGTAGGTGTATGAGTTTCGAATAAAACTCTCCGTTTTACCTGCACCTATGGAAATGAACAAGGCAGTAATCGAATGTTTCGGAAGTGTTCATCGGATTGAAGAGTCTTTTGAACTTAACTAAAACATTTGGAAAATTGTAAATTTATGCATTTTTCTGAAAAACGTATTCTTTTCGGAAGCCAGTCAACTTCTCACTTAAAAAATTCAACGATACCTTAGATGTCTTATAATATGTAGGTATTAAGTCTCTACCAAGCATATTATCTTAAAATCTAACTATATATACCAAATTGGGTCCTTCTCTTTGAAAATACCACAAAATACGCATTCCTAATGTGGTTTCGACTTATGAGTCATATATTTACAAAATTAATGTCAACCAACAGCACCTTGAAACACATAAACTCGTAAACAATGATAAACGTTTGTTTTTATATTTTTTTGCCGCCATATTTTTATTGTTTTGAGACTACCTACGGTAGGCTATAAAATTGATTTATTATTAATTTCGACTGCGGTCGGTTTGCGTACAATCATTTTAAAAATTTGTAAAATTATAAACACTATAGGTTCAATTACTTTTGCTAGTCGTCGTTATTGTGATTTGTGCCGTTACCTATAACGCTTTTTATTTATTTTTTGTATAATATTGAACCCCGCGCAGATTATGGCTGAGAAGTTGAATTTTTATAACGAATTCTGTAATTGTATTTTATGGGGCGGTAACTTGAGAAAGATTCTCTATACTTCAACGCTGGAGGTTTGGAGGATGTGGTTTTGTTTTTGTTTGGTCTGGTATTTTTGTAGACTCGAAATCCACATACTCGCTTCGAATAAGAAAGTATTTTTCAGTTTACGAAGGTAAGTTGCTAAGTTCTCTGGTTACCATGTTTTTCGTGAAGTCAAACAGGACTATACTTATAAATCAATTCTTACAAAGTGTGAATAAAATACAACAAGGTATGGAGTTTTAGGTGTAACTCGTTATTCGTCTTAACGACAAATATGTTTTTCAATTTTTTTTTCTTACATAAGGCTCTCGTTTCATAGAATGAAGGACTGAATTTCACACCAAGCAGAGTGGAGTAGCTTGAAAAATTTCAAAATAAATTGTGATCAAAATTTATGCATGTTGCAAGCACATTGAATTTTCACCTACCCACCATTTTCTTTATCGGCTGCTAATTACGATCGGTTTTCTCTCCAAAAAGCAGGGATGGTTGAGTTATAAAATGGAAGTTGTGAGACGACTTAGATTCATGTTATTTCCGAAAATACTAAAATGTCACAGTGAAAATTGTCATCAGAATAATCCGATTTCATTGCTATATACAGGTCCATAGCCAGGAGGGTGCAGGGGGCTATGCCCCCCGTTAGCGCTCTTTGCCCCCTGGCAAAATTTTCATTTTTTTTCAGAATTTTAAATTAATAAGTTTACATTAAAAATGCGTTTTTAAAAGATAAGCTTTTATTTTTATTTTTTGATTTTAGCTTCATGCAAATAAATATTATTTTGTTTGAAAGGTTGGCTGCAGTATTGGTATATTTTAAAATCGCAGTAGTGAGTCGAATAAAAGCTTATAAAAAGTGTCAGCCACCCTATTTTTATCAATGTTTTATGCGTGAAGAGTAAGAGAAGAGGTAGATAACGACAGTAAAAAAAGTGGAAGGGGAAGTGGTAACGTTGTTTCGCTGTTAACGGAGCAAATACAAAAATGAAAAATGAACATTTTATTTTTTTATTTTTTTTAATCCATTTTCAATGCCCTCTTCTCGTTCTTAAAAAGTGTGAAATCTATGAATTTTTTTCATGGTGTTTCATTTGGGTCTACAAAAAATGGGTTAAAATAAATATTAGACACTGTGCAAGTGAAACTGCATGTAACAGCTCATAACCTAATATAATTTTTCGAGGTTTTAATTTAACAAATATGTAGATGCCTATGGTATCTACCTGCGTCTCGATTATTTTAACACAGTTTCCAGTACACGAGTGTTTATGACTTGTGTTTGATGAGAGGAGGATATAGATGGATGAAGTGTATTATGAAGGAATGAGGGAAAGGCAGAGTAAATTTTAGCACAGTTATTGTAGAATAAAAGATTTGTAATGCCGAAAGGAGGGCTACGTTTTAGTTTGATGAGACGTTGGATATTTCAGATGGAATTCAATTCGTAGTGTTGGACAACCCAAAAAAAATTATGTGATTCAGGTCACTCACACAGCCGAGATTCGGATTCAAAGTGGATTTTGTAGAACGTGAAGGAGGCAGTAATAATCCAAACGAAGACTGATGATGATGCTGAAATGATTGGGAGAGAAGAAAAAAGTGAAAATCAAGAGTGGGAGGGAAGTGAAGGTTGCATGGAAAAATACGTAATGGGTGAGTTGATGTTCAAAAGTCTTGTCAGATTGTTCATCAGACTGAGGATATGAACCGTTTAACGAAAATGAAGGTGTTAGATATTGGGATATTGTGAAGAATTTGTTTTTGGTCATGGATTCAACGGTTTCATAATGAAGGGATACCTACCTACACCTTAGGACCAATGTTAGTTATTATCATCAAAACTTTTTAGTTCTTGAAGAGAAAATAATCTCAGTATATTATTAACGAAAATCTTTCGCACATTTCATCAATTTATAGGTGAATTTGGGGCCAGTTGTACAATAGCAAGTTAATTACAACTTTAGCATCTCTTAAACCTGGGTCAAGTTAACTCAGGTTCAATTTTCCATTCTACAACTAATCCTTAAAGTTCCGTGTATAAAAAAGAAGTACCAGTAGATACTTAGTGCCGGACTGAAGCCGCCGCCATGACCTGACGATGAAACAACGTGGCTACCGTCAGCAATTTACGAGATAAATCAATTGCCTTCGGGCTAGAATGTCGCCATTAAAAAAAGCAGACCAAAATCATGCTAGATCATTTTGATTACCCTCGGAAAAACCTCTCAATCAGAAAGTCAAGCCATTATTGATCAAATTACATAACCATTTTGGTTGTAACAGGTATAAATTGTTGATTACACACGACGACGTTGAAAGAAATGGTAAGAGAAGAAAAAGAGACCTATGAAAACTGTATATAATATCGATAATAGCGTGTAAAATATTATTACGGGCGTTTGTAAAGAATGAGATACACGTCGTACACATGAAGTCAATCTCAAAAAAAAAAAAAAAAAAAAAAAAAAGACATCACTGTATCATATTATTGGTTTCTTTTGTCGACAGTAACACAATGAGTATATTTTTATTAGCTTCCTATTATATAACCCCCTCAGTTGCTGATTAACGATCATTCGACGACAGTAGAAACAAAAAAGGAACCGTTATTCAAAATGAAAAAATATATACTATATTATATACCTATATGGATATATACATAGGTATATTATATAGATACATACATGTATGAGTTTGAGTTCGATGATTTAAAAACAATTAGGTTGATGTGGTAATTTGATGCATTGAATTTTTACGACATGACGAGAGCGTTGGTTTCGAAATTCGAAGTTCGCGATAATAGTCGATATCGAATAAATCGATAGTTCAGTTTCACGCTGATGTTGTTTACAAGGGTTGGTTTTTTTGTTTTTTTTTATACGTTTAATGTAGTATTGCAAAACTGAGAATGATGAAAATTCGAGATGACATGGAATAGTCAACAAAGAAAATTTATATGGTTACATATGAAGCAAAGAGTAGATCAATACTGAAGTGCGGATAACGAATTTTCTCCTTTCAGCTGATTAGTGCTGAAAAAAAGACTGCTGGCGAGGGGCTGGCGGTCAGCAACTTTATTAAAATGATTGATTAAACTGAGAAGATTCTGTACAAAAATAACGAATCCACAACGGCTCAACCAGGAAATTAGTAATAAGGTCTATTAGGGTTCTGATTTCTTAGCCAAATAAGACAAGATCAAGTGAGAAGGTAAATCATCCATAGAATTGACAATTTTGAAGATTACTTGGGAGTTGAGTAGTGTATCTATTGAGGATGGAAATTTTGGTGAAAGAAGAAGATGGAGAAGTCGAATCAGCCTTTTGCTTTGCACACACTCGACCAATTCCTTACTATCAATTCCTATTATTTCTCATTCCTTAAAATAATTATAAGTAAATAATAATTATGGTATAATATTAAAGCACATCAGTACTTGTGAATTTGCACTTTGTTGTGACAGGTTGACACGTTTGTTTGTAAAATCAGCTTTAGAAGGTCTGCATTCTTTTGAAGAATCTAATGTGTAATTTCAAAGATTGTAGCATTAAATTGATTTTGTTTTACAATTTTCTGCAATCAGTTTAAAAAAAAGTAACCTCCTGGGAAATAGAGAATAAATTATTTCAGTCTTTCCAATAATTAGTCTAGTCAGTCTCTCTCACTATGTCTCTCTCTGTCTTTCTCACACACACACTCACACACACACAGATTTTTTACTTTAAGATAAATCAAACAGTTCAATAAACATAGGTCTTGTTCTCAACAGTTAAAGAACTAGGTGTACTGAAGACACGGCATTGATAAATTTACTTTAAAATATCGATCTACTCACAATGAGAAATAAAAAAGAGTTTGTTTCTCTTTTATCAACTTTATAACTAGTTTGAAGAATATGGCAAATATTTTTGATTTTTGAACTCAAAAAAGTGTGAAAATTACTTTCCTTGAAATATTCATGGTATTTTGAATGGTTGAATTTGTATTTTTGCCTTCAGTATTATCTGGTCATGTTCCTTTCAAGTAAGCAATTAGTCTTACCTAACTGACATTTCAGAAGAAAGTGATTACAGAAGCTGAAAAAAAAAAAAGAAATAAATACTAATATTTCGTGTATTATAGACCTTTTTTTTTTCGGTCGTACCATTGTCAATTAATTTTTTTAATAATCTGATTCAAATGTGAAGTTACAATAGTGTTAAACGTTTATTAAATAATAATTAAATATATGTTTCTTTTCAACTTTCACGAACTAATGATAGAGGCTATTGTACAACACACTTTTGACTATGGTACAACAGAATGTTGTACCTTAGTCAAAAAATACTAGGAGCATTTTTGAATTTTTTTTTTTTTGGTGAAGAAATTAGTTATATTTTTTTGAATTTTATACAGTGTTACAAGTGCCAAATATTTATCTTTTATTTATATAAATAAAAATGTGAATGTTCGTTATAACCTAAGATCTCCGAAAGTTCTTCACCCATTGCTTTGAAATTTTGAAGAATTATTTGTGTTGTACTAAGGAAGATATTTCCATTCGCTGATTCACCTGGCCACAAACTTAGAAAGTTGTTCGAAGTTGCACCACTTTTGCGCTAATGATAATCACTACTTTTTCCCTCCCTTTTCCTCAGCAAAGGAGTAATACCAGTCTGAAATACTCTTTACAGGGTAAGTTATTGTCAGAAAATTAGTCGATCTGTTCCATCTCGCAGAAAAATGTTGGTTTTCATAGTTTTAAAATAAGTATTCCAGTTGATTAGGATGCATTAACTTTGAGTATTACCCGTACGTAAATCTATATTATGTATACCTACATACTATATATTATTAACCTCTATAAAACCGTACTCTGTGACCCAGTGTTTGCCTGAACATACGATTTATGTTTACCTACGCAAACCAAAGTTCATTAGTCGATGATTTTTTTTTTTTTTTTTTTTTTTTTCAACTTTGCCGACCATCGATCGGCGAATTAATAGGACGAGGAAAGACGTGACCGAAAACAAATACTCGCAATCGACGCTGTCACTGCGTCCGGAAATGGATTCAGTTGAAGATCCCCGACGGCTAGAATGTACCTATTGGAAAAAAAAAAAAAAAAAAAAAAGCAAAAAAAAAAAGCAGAAGAAAAAACTCAGTGACACGGTCAAGGCACTTTATTCAGTATTGAAGAAATATCGAAGGACATTAAGCGATAATAATTCGTTGCGTCGAATTTCGAATAATAAAATCAAAAAAAAAAAAAAAAAAAAGCAAAACAACAAAAAAACAAAGAAAAAAAATAGAATTGCGATGAAACGAATTAACATAATCAAAAAGTAATAACAATAATACCGGTAATAACGATGACAGTGAATAAATATATACGAAATAACAATACACGAATAATTTGTTGACGTAATTTATTCCGAAGTGAAGAAAACGAAATCAAGGGCTTATACGCGATGACCAAACTCCTGGAGCGATTTTTTATTCGTTTGTAAGTGCGGTAACGAATTCCAGTAAAGAGACTTAACATTTGCTTTTTTTCTTCTTCTTCTCCATTCTTTGTCCTACGTCCTTTATTCAATAGGTAGTTCTTTTTTTTTTTTTTTTTTTTTTGTAAAAACCTTGATATGACAAAGGAGTGAAATAGTACAATGTATCATCGGATGCAATGTAGAGTGCCACTTGTAAGTTGTAAACTCATTTTTCAGCATCTATACGCATAGGTACAGTTGGAAAATGGATTAATGCAAGGCAAGCGTGGAAAATCGTTATTCTATGTTCGTAGATCTGTTGCAAGGTTTACTATTGATGAAAAAGTATGAAACGAAAGTGATTTTAGCAAATAATTATTATTTGTAAAATCATTATTGTATTTCTCCCCCATAGTCTCGAATAATTCTTCTTCTATGAGGATGTCAACTAATTAATCCCAGTACATTGAAAAATATACAGTAAGGACCAATAAGCCCTCTGAAAAAAGAGCTTCGTTTGCCAAGAACTGTAGTTATGTGGAGTAGATAGGTATATTTAATTATCAGAAAATCGAACCAGCTTAAAAATAATATTAATAATAATAATAATAATGGCTAAAAAGAGAAAAATAACAATTGTAAACTTTCTCCAGCACGAGTGGTGGCGTGTGTTTGGAATAAACGCACGATTAATTACCCAAGTAACCGAAGGGTATCCAAACCATTCAGAATAACTTCAATTTGGCTGTTTACTGGGTGAAGCACTCAACATGTTCAGAATAAATATGGTTTCTTTACTCATGGTACAAGTCAAAGTTAAAGTTCTTTACTACTAGGTATGCGCATGAAGGTAGTAAGAGATCAGCCGCCATTTTAGGTTATTTTTGTTTACATTAAGTTTACATTGTCTATTATGACTACCTACATATTTACTAAGTAGGAGTGTGTGTATATTCAATCCATCATAACAAGAAAAATAATTTGAAACTGGCAGTTCTCTCATCACCTTCATGCACCTGTTACCTAGTTAAGAGACTTATCAGCAGTGTGAGGTAACAGATTAGTTGAGACGATCTAGATTGCGACTGAATTCGTTAGATTGGTTCCTATTTTTGTTATCACTTTATTAGTTCCTAATTTTCTTCTCCTGACCTTTATCTAATTCCCCAAAAAACTCTTGAAAGCTGGTTAAGGGGCAAAAAATGTAAAATAAATTATAAAATATTTTAATGTTGACTTTACAGTTCAGGAATTCACTCAAAATTTAATAATAAATAATTCAATAATATTATGAACTATCCGATCTATTGAACTAAATCATTCAATAAAAAATGTTGATCTAGATCCTAAAATTAAATAAATGTTTTCAAGTGATCAATTGATCTATTGATCTATTGATCTAATTTTGAAATATCTGTGCTCCACACTGCTTATTATTGGAGTGTTATCTAAATGGTTTGTTTACATAATTTGAGCAGTTGGTTGATTTGACTATACGTGGTTATTCATGTTATCACGCATCATAGAAAATTAACATTGTGGTGCATGATTGAATGAATAAGTAAGGTAATTGTCGTATGATTCTTCATTTACATTGCACTAAAATTTAAAAGTAAAATACAGAAAAAAAAAGAGCATTGCGAGGTTTCACTTTTCGTACTTACTCATCTTTCGAACAATTTTAATAAAAAATAATTAACAAAAACAATTTTACAATCGTACGTGTACCTACAGAGCAATAAAGCGCCATTATATGTAAAATATTATTTTCACTCCAGCTTTGTTTCTAATTTTTTACAATCTTTATACAGAAGAATGATCTTTCACATAACCCTTTTGCAATTTTATTTTAATCAGATAAGTACCTTCCTATATTGTTTCTTTCAGCCATAACTTATTATGAAAGACAATATTATGATGTATGTCTTTCATATTATTATAATATTTACACTTTACTGGTCAAAATTAGAGAGAATATAAATTTAATTTTCCTAGGCTTTTGTCTGTTAGAAAATTTTTTCTTTTTTTTGTGTGTTTTGTGACTGCGAAATTTTATGTGAAACAAAAAAAGCAATAAAAGTTAATACCGGTATCTTTCTAACCCTATCTAAGTTTAAATATTAAAGAATTTAATAAAAAAATTTATTAAAATATATATTTAGGTACCTACTTGCCTAGGTTTCTAATTCTCTTTTTGAAGCCTTTTTACCTAGTTGAATTTATTTCAACATTTTTTTTATCTTTTATTTGATGTCACAATATGCTGAAGTAATGTAGGTAATTATTAATAACGTAGATTTTGGTGCTTTAACCGATGAAAATATCCATGAAGATTCACTTCGTGTACAAAATTCGAAGGAGTTAATAATTTTGCCTGGGTACCTACAGATTTCACGTAATATTCGCATATATTAACTCTATCTTTACGCATACCTGCTAACGTTTTGGTAGGTATATACATATGAAATAAATTGCATAAGTTAATATCCTAATTTCGTTATGTTTTTTGCTCAAAAAATATTGTCCTAGTTACATTCGATAGAACTGAATTTATTATTACAATACATGATATGAATTTTTTTTTTTTTTCAGTTTTCGTCAGCTTCTTATATATAGGTATTCATGGGACTTAACACATTTCAACAAGTTAATGCGTAAAGATTTCTCGTATGCTTACTTGTTTCTACGAGAATGTTCGTAATAATTACAATCAAATTTGACGTCTATATGGTGTACGAGTGCATAAATACATTACGTAAAGAAATTAGAATGATATGACGTAGAGCACCTAAGGCATTAGAATATAATATTGCGTATATGTAGGGTGTTCTATAAGTAGTTTGGTAGGTATCAATATCCAAAAGATATGTACAGAAAAACATATTACGATCGGATACAGTGGACTGCCCACTCTACAATTTGCAGGGGTTGAGATGTCGCCAACTTTAATGATTTGAATTAGAATTAATACGTTTCCAGATTACCTCTACTTGTATAATTCCAAGCATGTGCTCAGGTTTTTGGGGGTTATGGGTTTGGAAAAATTTGGGGTTTCTTAACGTAGTGTACTGATGGGTAAGTGGTGCTGGATATCCGCCGAAAAACATTTGAAAAATAACAAATTTTATGGTCATAATAAGGAGGAAACTGCTTAATAAAAGCATAGAAAAAATTTCAAATTTCCACAAAACTTTTTCTTGAGTACATCATCAGCCCCTTCACCCGAGGAGACAGAATTATAAAACAAAAAGCTGTGAAACCAAAAAAAAATAATAAATTAGGAAACCAGAACTGTGAAATATCAAAGCACCATAAAAAACCAAGTCCTGGAGTCAAATCACTTCAATAACAGTTATGGTTTTATATAATTACGTAAGCATATATAATTCTATGATTTTTCCGTGAAATTCTTTCAAATACAGAAGTATTTAAGGTTATTGTTGAGTGAAGATGGCATTATTTCGCAGGGAATTTAAAGTAATATCAAAACAATGAATAAATTAGAGACATTAAAGGTGCGAATTTTCATTTTTTTTGGGGGAAAAAACTTGCATGAAGTGTCCTTTTTAACTCCTACTCCGATCCTCAAGTGATTTCATGTAAACATAAAAACCTGTAGGCTAATTCATCCTTAAATACTATCAATAGGTACCTAACTAACTAAGCAAAACTCAGCACCCAATCATCCATTTAATAGATAGAAAATGAAAATTTTTTAGTTCAAGTCATAATTTTTAAAGTGTACAGTAATCTAGCTCTTTCAAATTGTAGATTAAGTAATCCATCAGAGATGATTGGTATTTGTCTTGTTAGATATTGGTAGCTACTCATGAATTATGGGTTTACACAGAACATACTTAACCTACTAAAGGTACATTGAAATCTACACTGTAGATTTGTTCTCTGTTCCAAAAGCATATGAAAAAAATTTGCATCTCATTAATAAAATGTTTTTTTTTTCTTTGACATGAAATAACAAATTAGTTGGACAAATCTTCAAAAAATAATAAATTAACATACGGAATGAGAAGCTCATTCTTTACAGTCTTGCTTTGCTACCATTTACCTATCTGTTAAACTGGCTAATCTTTTGACAAATTTTTCTGGATGACAGTCGAAAATATTAATCTTTGATGATATCTTATCAGAAATATGGCATCCTCCAAAAAATAAGTCTCACTCGTATGCTGGATAATATGCAAGAGTCCATATTTTTCGGTGGAAAATTGACCATC
The DNA here is from genome assembly GCA_011428145.1 of Ericerus pela. Lineage (NCBI taxonomy): Eukaryota > Metazoa > Arthropoda > Insecta > Hemiptera > Coccidae > Ericerus > Ericerus pela. Next base: position 1,243,575 of record WOFM01000478.1, read on the forward strand.
AAAAGCACTTTAAAACGTGGGCCCTTTTACAGTTTTTCTGTAAAATTATTCATACTTGTATGTCGTGAGTCATATTTGATTAAATAAACAGTGATAAACACAGAGGGAAGAGAAATTATAGGATGTATCTCACATAAACCCAGAAATTTCTGAAAATAAATAAGTAATTCAGGTATACATAGTGAAAAATTGATTCAGAAGTAAGCACATTTCATTTTAATAGAATATCTCACACTGTCCCCTCTTCACAAAAAATTCTACATAAATATGCCCGTCGAAATTAATATTTTCATTTTCATTGTAGAGATAAAAATGTCATTTCTTAGCTTAGCTGAAGCTCAAAATCAGTGATTTAGTGTCCTATGTAGGTCCGTTATTGACATTAAGGACATACAAAAGGAAGCAATATTGCTGGAAAATTGGGCGAGAAATAAGGTACCTACGATATTAAATTATGAATATTTTCTTCACACGTACTTTTCTTTGACAAAATCTTGGATTGATACAAATAAATCTACTCTCCATTTCAAAAATTTTAATTTTTTCCAAGTTTTTCTAAAAAAATACTTTTATTTATTAGTATTTTCCTTCACACTGCATCTCAGTAGCATAGAATCATTATAAAATATGATACAATTACCTTGCAAATAATACAGTCGGATAGTACACGCAAAAAAATCTGCTCACCATTTTAAAAATTTTCATTTTTTTTAAGTTTTCCTGAAAAAACACCTTAATTTATTTGTATTTTCCTTCATACTGAACCTAGATCGTATAAAATTATTACGAAATTGATACACTTACAATGATAATGATGCTTATGCATAGGACACGCAAAAAAATCTGTTCTCCATTTAAAAAATTTACATTTTTTCCAAATTTTCCTGAAAAAACAACTTCATTTATTAGTACTTTCCTTCATACTGAGCCTAGATCGCAGAGAATCATTACGAAATTGATACAAATACCTTGATAATAGTACTAGAAAAAAAATCTGTTCCCTATTTAAGAAATTTTCATTTTTTTCAAGTTTTTCTGACAAGTCATCTTCATTTAATAATATTTTCCTTCAAACTGAACCTAAATCGCACAGAATCGTTACAAAATTCATACACATACTTTGAAAATGATGCTATCAGGTAGTACATGAAGAAAAATCTGCTCTCCATTTCAGAAATTTTCATTTTTTCCAAGTTTTCCTGAAAAAACCTCTTCGTTTATTTGTATTTTCTTTCATACTAAATCTAGAACGTACAGAATTATTTAGAAATTCATACATTTATAAATGATGTTGCCGAAGATAGTATATGAAAATCAATTTTTCCCCATTTTAGAAATTTTCATTTTTTCAAAGTTTTTCTAAAAAAAAACCTTTATTTTTCATAATTGTCCTTTATACTGAACCTAGATCGCATGCAATCATTCCTTCATTCCTAAATTGATACTTACACTTTCCCTGATAACGATACTGATGGATAGCATACGCCAAAAAATTTTCTCCCCATTTCAGAAATTTTCTTTTTTTCCAAGTTTTCCTGACAAAACACCTTCATTCATTAGTATTTTACTTCATACTGAACCCAGATCGTATAGAATCATTACAAAGTTCATACACATACTTTGAAATGATGCTGCCGAGTAAGTACCTACACGCAAAAAAATCTGCTTCCCATTTCAGAAATTTTCATTCATTATTTTTGGCACGATTTCAGGCGTTATTTATGCAATTTGTCAGTCATCGTATTTGGCGTATTGAAGACACAAAAATAAGGTTAAAAAAAATAGTGCACTACCAGTTCAGTTTCTCCATTAAAAACAAAGAAAGAAATATAGTGAAGGTGTGACTTGACTGAATTTCTAAATTAGGGCTGTTCGATATGGAAGAAAGTGCGGAATTCTCTGAAAAATTGATTGAATTTTTCAGGTTGAAACAAGGAGATAACATTTTTTCTCAAAAAGTACCGAATTTTCTCCCCTGACCTGATTCAGTGAATAAGTTCTCATTTAAAGATGTGATCGTTTTCAGTGTACAATAATATTACTTTTTTATTATAAAATATATTTGAATTGATCGATTTGAAATGTCAATTTTTTGAGTTTTTCCATTTCACAGAACTGACAACCGTACTATGGTTGAATTAATTTTTAACATAACGTGTCCCTAACTAGAACTTTCGCATGAATTCAAACACCGATATTAATTATTTTTTGTTTTTTCTTCTTTTTTTGAAGAGAACTTATGATTCACGTTTGATTGTTTCGAAATTTCTGTCAGCGTACTTATCAAGATCCTAAAGTGAGGGGGAAAAAATACAGGAGCACATTATATTCACCCTCTTTCCTTCTTTCTCCAGCCAACACAGGTTTGTTTTTTAATTTGCTACATTTTCAATTTACGAGGTTTTTATGTTACTCATCAAGTTTTCTTCTCTGTGTTTTATTTATCTCTTTTTGTTTTTATTGTATTCCGATTTTTCTCTCCTTCCAAATCGTAATTTAGGTCGGATTTGTTTTAATCATTCAACGCGAGAATGACGGACGTCGTGTAGGTCTTTCCTGACAATATGAAAAGGAGTTCTTGTAACACTGAAGAGTATATATTTTTTAACGATGCGATTATGACCTGCGGGTCGTTTAACGAACTCCTTCTTTTTTTCACCTTCTGTTTTCTTTCTCTGTTACTCTTTTCTTTCGTGTGCCGCTTGATGTGGAAAAATTTTTCATCCGTATTGCTTTATATTCGTCAGTACCACCTGTAATCCGTTAAAAAATTTGTATACGTAAAAAAACGAAGAAAAAAAAATAATGAGGTCTGAATTTGATTGATGGTGAGAGGCGGGAGTGAAGTGCATTTCAATTTGGATTAGGTTAATGGCTGTGTTTTTTGTCATTTAGGATGTGTGTCGAATGACCGAAAATAAAATATTAAAATTAAAATAGTAGGTACGAATGTTACTCACTATCTACCTATTAAAATGGTAAGAGCCGATTTAGTGACGTCATTTAGAGAAGTGAGGTGAACTGAAATTAGGACGACGTTTATTGATAAAAAAAAAAAAAGCATATATCCTTACAGATTTTGAGAAATTAATTCTGTGAATAATACGAGTATAACGAGGGCGGAAAATAAAAATTTATTATTATGTTCGGTACGAGAAAATAGTGCTACACTTGGAATTCTTGTTCGAGAGAAGTTGAAATGAAAGTTAGTTTTCAGTTCAGTAGTCTCTAAGTATAAGTTCTGTATAGCGACAAAACTCAAAACTTTGGTTTTGGTAGGGTATCTCAAATAGTGCAATTGAAAGAACTTTTTTCAGAGAGCATGTGATACGAGATCATAATTATTATTTTTACCAGAGAATTTCTAATTAGAACCTACTTATCGAGAATCGGAAGAGTCTGGTCAGGAGTTAGGCAGTTTTTGGGAAAAAAATTGTTCTTCGAATTTCGCCCTAGAAAATTAAACAGCCAAGGGTGTATATGAGGGGGTTCTGGAAGTCTTGGATCCGCTTAGCTTCGAAAAAACTAAAAAAGTATGAATTTTTTGGTGAAAATTGTAATGTTTTGGGGAAGGGGCTTGGAAGGGAAGGTTGGGGAGATGTGGACCACCCCTTACGATTTATCTATATACGCCCCTGTAAACAGCTACTTCAAAGAATTGGTTCCAAACTTACGAAACTGCCTACTTTCTACACTTATTCGACAATTACACTGTTTTGTCACAAGTGCTGGAAACACACAATTAATGAGCCACGTAGAAGCGGGCGTAATGGTTGGCTATTATAACGAAATGTATTTTCTCAACCCATACACGGAAAGGATGTTATTATTAAATCGATTTTGGTTCGCAAAGGGAGAGCTAGATTTCCAAGTCGATTTCAGGTCGATAATGATTTTTATCACTTCATTAGTGTTGTATAGTGAGGTTTTTACTTTATTTTTTTTGTTTATTTCTTCTCGGCGGTGTTTACACATACGTAAGTGGCAAAATGTCACTAGAAAAAAGGGCCATTTTAAATTGTAGTGCCTACAAACAACCAAGTTACACTTTGTCATAATTATTTAATTATTGTTTAAAATTCTGTTCATAAATTAAGATAACCTACTTAATCCAGGAGTCAGATAAAATTTCGATTTCTTTTTTGTTAATTGTCAAGTTACTGACCCAAAAATGGTGCTGTGACTGGTAGACTGGTACTCATTAGCAGATGGTTTTATTTTCGTTTCTGGTATTCGTCCATGCACCTGCTGGATTTTGTTTCTGTTCTGTAACATTACTTAAATATTCATATTCGGTTATTGTTTCTTTCATAATAACGTTATTTAGAATTTTAGTTCTGTCACGATAATGTTTTGATACGTTACTACAAATGAAATTTTTGTCTCCTTACTTGTTACTACTTAACTCAAATATGCATTTCCACGAGCTAGTATTCTACTTTGCTATCAGCTTGTTGAAGAAGCTGATCTCGGTAGCTATGCTGAACTGTATACACCCTTTGTGCTAATAAAAAAAATGAAACAATATTATTTTGTTTCTGTTATGATACCAGTTATGGTACCTATTTTGAATAATTAAAATGGTATTAATGTTGATGATTGTACTTTTGGGTTTCATTTTGTTTTTGTTATTTTAATATTAAGATTATAAAAATATTTCAGTAACGTTATAATGATATTACGTCAATATGTCCAGCATATTGGTATTGTTTCAGTGACGTTACAAGCAAAAATATAGTTAAATATTCTTACTTTAACAGTTTCTGTTTTACACTAATTAGGACACAGCTTTTTTTACACATTTTACATCGTATACTTATTATCCTTATAGCACGCATGTTTGTCAATTTGAAAATCTAATTTTGGGTTAAATTTGGCACCCCTAAGAGTGGTCTCGGTTCAGTTAATTGTCCAATGAAATATCTACAAAAAATTGATCAAATGGACGATTTCGTAAAATTATTTAAAGGAGGGCTGAAGACAAAATGTGAAAATCTCATGGTTCATACTCAACTTGTAGGAATAAAATTTTTAATTATTTAATAAAAACAAATCTATGTAGTGAAATTACTTAATTTGACTGACTAAAGTCTGAAGTCTGAACATAGTGAAATTTCTTATTTTGATCAGTTTGTGCCTGAATATAGAGGAATTTATTAATTTGATTGACTTGTGCTTGAATGAAGAGAAATTTTTTAGTTCGATTGATTTGGGCCTGAATGTATAAAAATTTATTAGTTTGTTTCACTATATGTATAATATATTTAAATTTACAAAATTAATGATGGAGGGCGTCTCCTTCTCCCCAAAAATAAAATAAAACTTAAGTCGACTGGTATCGAAGTGGGAAACCCTGTCAGGCCGAATATAGCAAATACCTAATTCAATTACTGATGAGCTGATGGACTATATCATATTATTTCAGGACTGTTAACTCTTACCCTTGTAAATCGTCAATTTATAATTATTTATTGCTAAACGTTATAAATTATAAAATCTAAAATTGATATAATTAGGCGACAAGAATTCGAAGGTTGTTAAATCAATTTGATTTCAGTAAACCTGATTCTTTTAATTTTTCAATTTTCAATTGTTTTTACAACTTAGGTTTTTTTTGTTTTTTTTTTTTTTTTTTAATATCTACCCGCCCTCACTGCGTTCTTTGAATGAAAAATAACGACACCGCTCAAAGTAGCAGACAAAAATTTCGTTTCAAGATAGAAAGAGAAAACTGGATAGGCAGCTGCAAACCGAGACCTTCAAGAGATGTGTACAAATATTTTTGGTAAATCATATACAGACTGTACTGTTTGACGGCGCTGTTGGTTTCAAACTTGTTTCATTATTTCGCCACTTTTAATTGGAATCATTCACTGCAACCGTTTGGTTTGTTTTTTCATTCGACATCCTCGGTACCTACCGGTTTCCATTTACTTAGGTACTATTATGATCCCACCCAAACTTTTTTGTCTCCCAGCAGACTGCAGTACACCAAACACTAAAATACAATTTCCGTACCCAAAGTGTATTATACATTTTATGGCGAATTACGAATACCAAATGGACACGATGGTAAGATTTTTTATTGTGTCAATCGTATTTTCGATTAACGATTACAATCGTTCGCATTTTTTCTTTCTACTTAACGACTTGAATAAACGTTCCACTTTTTATTGCGTCTCTCCTTATTTCTATCAACTGGACGCCTATTTCTGTCATATTTTGACAGATTTCCCATAACAACCTCCTTCCCATCCATCGCGATGTACGAATTGATCAATTTAGCCTACTGAAGTTTCCCAGCGAAATAAAATAGTACCTATCAAATATATTAGTTTAGGTATTTAAGGTACCTACGGGTGCGATGTGGTTTCGTGTAGGTAATATGACGGGTTTAATGTTTACTATTGATGCTGTATAGTGACATAAATAATAATAGCTTAATAATAATAGTAATAAGACCTAATAAGTACCTATTAATAATAATAATAATAATAGCTTAATGATAATTTTTTAGAGGTTGTACATATTTTTCTTTCATTATTTTTATACGTTTGAACGTTGAAAATATTATTAAATCGTGATGAAATTAATCATTTTATGTGAGAATAGAAACAGATATATGTACAGGCAGATTTACGCACAGATGAGAGAATAATAGCAAAAAAGAAGAATAGGCAGGTAATTGTAAAGGCCTCCATAATTTTTTCACAACTTCACGATATTACATTATGAGAAGGTTTTAATTTTTTTGTGCATTTTTTTTTTTTCTGGTTTTTGGTTGCCTACCATATAGAAGGTACCTATTGAAGGCGCGGTGGTTACCCCAAATGCAATCCAAAAATAGATATTTATTCACATTTATTTGCGTGCAGTGAAAAATATAGCCCATACGAAAACTTTGTTGGTTCGAGGAGGAGTATTCGCGGCTATATGTAAAAAATAACTGTCGACACGACCATTGTATTGCGAATAATAATTGCTTTTGATCATGATAACGTGATATAAGTTACAATTCTAGATACTTACCCAGTAAACAACTGGTGTTTACATGGTGTGTTGATGATTCATCAGAACCTCGTGCCAGAATCACATACGAGTTTGATACACCTCAAAGATATATTTATAAGTTTTTTATTGTTTTTTTTTTTTTTTTTTTTTTTTTTTGTAAATTTGTTATATTTGTTGAAGTACCTTCTTCGTTTAGCATAGGTAGGTACTTAGGAAGAATATAATGTTGAACGTTGAAGTGAAGCTCATCCATACGAGGTGGTACCTAGGTATTGAATTAAACATGTCGAACGTGTTGTTTGGTGGATTCAGAAAATCATTTTTGAAGTGAAAATGTTCGATAAGCCTCGTGTCTGAATCAAAAAAAGTAATTGCCAAAAGTTTTTCATACTAAAAGAATAAGTTTTCTCTGCACATTCTAACTTCAATTTTTTATTAATTTACATTTGCAACTTTCACTCTCCGAAGATTTGAAGAGGAGAATTTCCCCCCTTGCCAAACGTGTTTTCCCAAAGCATTTCGCATCCATTTAGGATATTTTAAGAATGTTCAACGAATCTTCATGAATTCTCACCTGCACAATACTTAACTGAATACATTGGGTAAATTTTATGAGAAATACTGGTTCAATTTATAATCTTCTTCAGGTAAGACCTGAGGGGATGACTCACGCGAATATATTCACGCGAAAACTACAGTTTTCTGAAAAATAAAATTTCAGCAGTATATTTTGTATGAAAAATGATCCACGTTGGACGTTCAACAGATTTTATTTCTCCGTGTAAAAAGTTGAAGTATCCCTTTCCCCTCCAACCAAATTTCAGAGTGTTTCTAATCTGTATTGTGATTCTCTTCAAAAATGATAATTTTAAAAATATTTCGTTTGTAAATTTTCATTTTCATCAGTTTTTTTTGTAAGAGTGGTAATTTATGTTAACGAATGCCATCTCTGCTTATCAATAGATTTATAAAAAAAAAACAAAAAAACTATCGTAACAAGTCACGGAAAAAAATATGTGGGTTTTATCTATTGGAAAAAATTTAAATAAATAATAAATAAATACATTTCAAAAAATGAAAATATTAAAAGTATTTGCCAGAATGGTGGGTAAAAATTACGTTTAATGAAATGCAAACACAGCACAGTGTGCTCAATTCACAAATTGTGCTGAATAATTGTTCAATTTATTACAAAATGCGACATCTTCTGACTTCTTTTTCATTACACCATACCTACAGTGTTACAGTTAGCTCGGTCTATATACTTTATAGTCAAAGGTGTAAAGATAAGTGACCAATGAGAATTGTTAGAAATTATAAAAATTTGCTTCTCAACATCAATGAGCACAATATGGCTGTTATTGCCATATTCATATTGAAAATAAACAAATATTTGCTTAAAATGTGGTAAGTAAATGAAAAAAAAAAAAAAAAAATTTAAATGGCCAAAATAATTTAAATTTATTTCTTTACTAGATAAAGTATAGATTTGTCAGACAAAACAATGCCTTGTCTGCTTCGTCACTAGTTGCAGGCCTGATGAAGTTCAAAGAAATTCATAATGAATTGTATTATGAGGTTATACAATACGTGCGAAAATTATTGAATGATTGTTCAGAAAATAAAATAAGAGCAAGTCTGCTTTCCACACAGTGTTTTGTTTCATCTGGAATTTTTTTCTTAGTAACATTCAAAGATTTTTTCAAATCACTTCTACAAATGAACTGTTGAAACGATTGTAACCAAATTTTGCAGAATGACAGAATATAATATTTTTTATATGTGTACCAAATTTTTCAGTTATTGCTTAAAAATTATGCATCTTAGAACAATTTAAGCTACAATAATGCAACATAATTGGGTGTACTGAATTCACCATCTGGCCGATCAGAACTAAAAACAAAATGGTTCATCCTTGTCTGCATCCAAATATGTGTACTAAATTTCATGACTATTGGATGAAAATTGCGACTTGTACCGAGATAAATTGAAATGTGCATATATATAGTAGAAATCACTGCAACAAGCGCGGGTTACAGCTAACATTCGACTACAACACACAAAATACCTGGTCCTGGCAGGACTCCATTTATTTCCATATAAAGAAAAATTGTCTACAATAAATCCAACTATAACAAACTGTTGGCTACAAAAATCAGATTTTGGTGCCAAGTGAAGCCAAAAAACTGGCTACAACAAATTAATTCACCTGTGGTTTCTTAATTTCCTTCATACAACAAACCAATTTTTCCATCCAATCCTAATACTATTTCAGTTGTTACAGTTGTGCTTCTAAAAATTATCAAGTGCTATTTAATCAGTGGAAAATTGCATTTTAATGACCTGTGAAAGTAAAAACTAATGTTTTCATATGTGTTGTTGATGATTGGTACTTACCAGTTTGCAACCACCATTATTTTATAAGTTCACATATCTACTACAACCTGGTTATAAAAATGTATTCGTTGTAGCCAGCTACTAGCTACAATAAACTCTGGCTACAGCAAACAAACTTGACAGCCCCTTGAAATTCGTTGTAGCCAATTTCTACTGTATATGAATTCCAGCATGTACCTACCAAAAGTTTGCCAGGGTCTTTAGATGATAAACAAACCCACCCCGGCCCTGTGTCTCAATACCAAATTGATTTTAATAAGTGGATTTTCTTCTAAATCTTACATAAAAATTCCTTCAAGTTGAAAAATTTTCCTATGGCTCTTAAAATGTTTTTGACTCTAATTTAGGTACTTCATTATGTGTACAGGATGGAATTTGGATCATAATTGTGTACACGAAATTTATGACGTAGGTGTTCTCAGAAATTTATTAGGTAGGTTACCTACTTAAGTTAATACGTCCTCGAAATATTAATTGGCTAATCTTTTTTTCTTTTTCAGGGAAAACTGCACATTATAAATAATCTTTCAATAAGTACTATTAAGAAGTGAAAGTAAACTTTTCAGATTATTATAAAATTATTGATAAAGCGACAAAATAGATTTACTCGAATTCACTTACCAGTTGCATTGATGTTTTATCATAAATTTAATGCAAAATTTTAAACAAAAAATATCTTTTAGTTTCTAAAAATAAAATTTGTTAGCGAAATGAAGAAACCTACAAAATAAATGTTGACTAAGCAGTGCAAAATTGACAACCAGTAACCTGAAAAATTTTTTTAATTTTTTGATTTAATCATTCATATTTTTGTACTTTCTTCAGTTTTTATGATCAATAGTAAAATAATTTCGTTGGTAGTTTGGAGGAAAACGGGTGTAAATTATCATATTTATCAGTCATGGTCAATAGGTATGTGTTAAAATTTTTGATTTTTGTTAGGTACCTGTAGTCTGTAGTTAAATTCCTGCAAATTCTGAAGAAATGTAGTAAGTGGGATAGGACTCAGTGAGTACCTACATTAATCTAATATTTTACATCAGGCTTTTAACACTAGTGATGATGTTTCCAAATTTATTCCAAAAAGTAAAAAGGAAGCGCTGGGGTCCAATTTAATGAGAAAATTGTTTTGATTTGTTTTCATACATCCATGTATATATCCTTCGTTTAGATCTCAGTCAATTTGTGGTTCATTTTGTAAAGTTACTTATCCAACAAATAAAAATAAAGAACACGGGATAGCCATAAAAAAAAAATACGGTGCATTAATGCTGCATTATAGAAATCTAGTTTTCCAATTTTCTTGCACAGTTCATTAATCATACAATCAGTTTTATACATTTATACTTGTGGCTACAATGATTCACATTCCACTGCTCATTCATGTAGCTTTGAACATATTCGTTTTCTACGTACTTTTCATACATTGTACTTATTTCATATATTTTCTTTGCTGCAATTACACATTTCTGATTGTGAGATGTAACTTCGTCAACAACTTTATTTCTATTATAATTTCTTCGAATTTGTCAACCACAATCTCTATACATCTGACAAATATATCAATAGATCTATATTTCATTTCCTGGTTTCAGGTAAAAAAATTGCGAAATACTATCCATAATTATTGATATTTTTAACAAAAATATCGATCTGTCAATGTTTTATTTCTGAAAACCAATTTTCCTAAAACTTTTTGTTTTTTTTAAAGGTCAAAATGGGTGAATGGTACCGATTGTTTTCTCCTAACTCTTTTAATACCCCGTTTGCAAGCAAGCTGGATAAAACATGATTATTCTATTCGAAGAGGTTAGAGGTTCAATATAATTCAAGCTCGATGAAGTAAACAAAAATGAAAATTGAATAAAGAAAAAAAACTAGAAAAAAATAACAACAAAACAGGAATGAATCATAGGAAAGACGAATCAATTCGAAAAGAAAGTATTAAAATGACTCAACGAATATATTTCGACAAGTCATCAGCTATGATAATTCGTTTAATCAATCGACTGACTTGCGACGTGTTAATGACTGATTTATTTACTAGTTCATTCAACACATTTCCAAATAAGAAAATTAGGTTTCTAATACCAGAAGACTGAAAATAAGATGGATTGCACTCGATTGATGGCCACCTAATTTTATGAGTTATTGGTGCCAAAAAAAATGTTACCGACGTAGAATAAATGCTGTAGCACTTTTGTCAAGAAGTGCATAATTCCTAATTTATTCAAATTTTTCACAAAAAAATTAAGTATTAACATTAAGAAAAGAAAAAATTGACAAGCAAAAAATAAGGTCATTAATTAGTACGATTTTGTCAACTGTATCGCAATTTTTCCAATCGGGATTGAGTCAAGGGGTAAGACATCCCAACTTCATCCATACCACTACATCATTTCAATCGAAGAATCTTTGAATATATGTGATGATTATTTCATCGACTGCTTTGTGAAATATAATGCACCTATTGATCCAAAAATTAATTTTTCACATTTCTGTCATTCCGTCACTTCTTTTTGTCTCCCAATAAAATGAAGTTTATGACTACTCATTCATCATTATTGATAAACTTTTATTGTAAAATCTGATCCTAGCCAGAAAATTTTAAAACTTGTTGGTTAAAAATAATGTAGACTCATACCTCACAGATGGATATAGGGGAACAGAAAAAAGAGCGATCGCTCCTCGTCTCCCCTTCTTTTAAAAGAAAGATTGTGAGCAAGGGGATGAGAAATTCAGTTCCATTTCTAGGATTTTGTCCAAATACCCAAACACATATAAATATGACCATAAAAAAATTTAACGCAAGACCTTTTTTTCTTTTTGGAGTCCGGTCCCCAGACCCAGATTTTATTGCACTAAATTCCACTCCCCCGTTCAGAAAAGCTGTATCTGTCTACGCGTATGTACGAGTCAATTTCCTTAAGATTTTGATTGTCATGATTCAATTAATGACGATTGCTGAAAAATGTGAATGTTTGTGATGTATTGTATAAGTACATGGATAAGTATATTATGGTTTTAAATTATAACTAATTGTGATACAAGTGCCAAAAGAAAGGGATTTTGCTACAAGTGTGAAAAAAAAAAAAATCTAAATGAATAGGTGCAGTAAAAAAGAAATGAAAATATCAAAAGTATTTTCCAGAATACTGGGTAAGAATCACGTTTAATGAAGTGTCAAAGAAATTCATAATCAATTGTACTGTGAAGTTATAAAATACGTCGACAAGTTATTGAATGATTGTTTAGCAAATAAAATAACAGTAAACCTGCTTTCCACACAGCTTTTTTGTTCCACCTGGAACCACCCAGTGTTTTTAGCAATAGTTGAAGATTTTTTCGAATTATTTCTAGGCATGAACCATTAAGCCGATTCGAACAAAATTTTTGAGAATGTTAGAATAAATGATATATTTAATGTCAGTAGCAAGTTTCATGCCTATTTCTTAAAAATTACGCATTTTATAACCAATAAAGCGGTAAAAATGCAACATAATAGGATGTAGGTACTAGGGCTTGTAACTAAAATATTTTTATGGTTATTGGTTACTGGAGCCAATAAAAATCTATAATGGTTACTGATTACTGGTTATTCGCTAAAAATGTACTTATTTGGTTATGGGTTATTGGTTGAGACAAAATTCATGATAAAATAGACAAAAGAATTTTTCTCTAGATCAAATTATTGATAGTTGAAAATTTTCCAGGAAATAATTGGTAATTTTTGAAAAAAATAACCAATCAGTGGTTTTTAGTGATTATTGTTTTTGTTATGATTGCGATTACAAGCCCTCAGGAATCGGATGCAACATTTGACAAACCAAATTTCAAGACTATCGGATAAAAATTGTGACCTATACTGCGCTGTATAGAAATGTACGAGGTCTATACAAAATGCTCGTTGACTGATTTTTTTCTCCCCTCTGGGCAACACTGACACTTAAAATACAGAGAGAGCATATTTTTTAATTCATTCCTGATCTACCGCAATTTTTTCCAGCCTTTCATTACGTTAGATTATAAATTTATGGTACTTGGCATCATTCATTTTTTCTATGTCACAATTTGTAAAAAATGCAAAATGAAAGAATAAAGAACAACACAGATAATTTACAAATCGAATAAATCTGAGTTGCCAAAATCTATGATATATCTCGGGTGTAAGGAGTAGTTAGCCTACAAGGAGCGACGTTTTTTTCAAGTTGGTAAAGAGGTTGAGGGAGGGGTGAGAGTTAACAAAGGAAGAAACAAAAACTCCTTTTAAAAAATTAATCTTCATGCTGCAGGTGAATTTGTGTTAGATGGTAGCCGAATAACTACTAGATAGGTTACTGAATGACTCAATGTATTAGTGGAAGAGCATATTTGATTCTCTCAAATGATTTTGACATGTGAAGAATGTGTGAATCTATGAAACAGTATAATGTGAAATGATTGGTAGCAGGTGTGGCACTGCTTATAGCATTGCCAAACATTTATATGACTTAGCACCCTCTAAATTCACTAACCTGACACAGTGTGACTACTACCTATTCTCCCAAATCAAAATCAACCATGTGGTTACTATTTAGGTGGTTTGATGACAATTTAAAGCACTGTGGCATAGAAAATAAAGGGTGATGGTGATTGAGAGAATACTCTCTGATATGTGTGTGGAAGCTGTCACACCACTCCCCTCCAGTATAGTGGAGTGTAAAATAAGACTAGGTGGAGACACAGTTTTCAGAGTCTGATAAATAGGTGTGTGTACAGGAATGGTAGATGCCCCACCTCATCTCCACTCACATTTGGCTGGTGGTGAGACGACAAACTACTATCATGGCAAACATATCCAAAAGAGAGCACTGCGCCCTATCTCTCGGATCACGTCGAGGTTGCTACTTTAGGTATTCAGCTAGTATGGGGATTCAAACTTGAACTGACTGAATACCTTACTGAATCAAATCAATGTCACCTAAAACCCAGCACCGTACACACTTGGCCAGGGTGCTAGGTGATGGTGATTGAGAGAATACTTGCCAATATGTGTGTGGAAGCTGCCATAGAATGCTTATGACCTTTCAAGTTGATATTCCCCCCTCAGCCCCCAAGATATTTTAAACCATATTTCACAGTTGTTTTCCTGATTTTCCTGCTTATGGATCAATTCTACAGAAACTTTATTTTTGATGAGATGATTGTACCGCAATTCATAATTTCAAGTGAGGTGCAACCAATTCAAAATTGTGGGCTGCAATTAAAATGGTTCTTCTTTAGAGTTGGACCACAACTCATACTAATTTTTTTACATAATTATAGGTAAATTTATGTACCTAAATATTTTTGAGTTTTACACCTTCCAATATGTTTCCTACTGCGATTTATATTAAAATTGATTGTCCAGCTTTAGATTGAACTACTCTTTGTGGCTCATGTGGCTCTAAAAGGGGGTTCACAACAACAATTCATTTGATTGATTGTACGATATTTTTTAGTTTCACTACCAACCACCAAATTCAGATTTCTAACTTCACAAGGAAAAAAAAAAAGCTAAACATTCTCAACGAAAAATTCTGTTTTAAAATGACGTTCAAATCGGAGAAGATGTAGGCCTAATTCCAGAAGAGTATCAAGCAATGGAGCACTTCGCCACCTCGAAGTTGAGGTCTGATTACAATCTTCTTTTTATTAGGTTATATAGGGAAAAGAGGTAAAAGTAATGAAATTAATTAGAAAAAAAAATCTTTACACCTACCACCATCAACTATCTTAAACCATGAGGAAATGCACTGCATAAAAAAAAAATTTTAATGAGAATTTCGAGCAAGTAACTACCTATTTAGATTCGGAAAAGCTCTCATTATAAACGAATCTTTGTTTTACGAGAGTTGATATAGTCTACAGATAATAATGAAAGTGCATTTTTTTTTAAAGCAACAATTGGTTGACGGATTGGTAATTACGATTAAAGATCATTATATTTTTTTATTACCAACGGTCGTTTTTATCACTTAAACGTCATTTATGTAGGTATATACGAAATGAGTATAAATAAAAATGAGAAACAAAATAAAGTAAATGACAAGACGAAATGTTTTTAATGTAAAAGTTCAGTTTTTAGACTTGAGTCGTCGCCTTCGAATCTCTTTCCCCACTTCTTTTTGGTTCTCACGATTTTTAATTACCTACCTATTTTTTACCTAATCAATCGATACAATATTTCAACTTTAAAACAGTCTATCTTAGATGCGAAGTTGTATCTGGAGATCCTATGCCGACAAATTCTCGTCTTTTTCTTCTTTTTTTTTTTTTTATTTTCTTTTTTGTCGTCGAGTGAAATTAAAATTAAAATCTTCGTACCGATTTAAACGGAAGTTTAATACTCTGGACTTGATAATCATTTTACCTTCTTTATTTCTCCCTTTAATTTGTTCTCGCTGTGTTTTTACTTTGTCTATGTGTTCCTTTCCGGCTGCTGTTTCTCTCTTTGTCACACTTGCGATGGCGAAATTAAAGTAAAAGTGGCTGATGAACCAGTTTTGGTAGGTATAAGCGTCGGTAATATTTCGTGTTAGGTATGCTTATTCATTTATACGAGAATAGAAAAATTAATTATCTGGCATCCGAAATGCAATTGCGGTTTAAACTCTGAAAAGTCTCTAAGGAAACACGAATTTCCTTCCATTTATTATTTGCGATGGTCGTTTTAGCCTATGTCGAAAAGTTGAAAGTGAGGTCTATTACTTTTTCGACGACCTACGATCTTTAAACTGGGTTCTGGAACAGCGTGATTGATATATATATATATATATATATATATATATAAGGTCACAATAAAATGTGATTATTGCTGTTTCGTCTTCGATTTGCGCGATTTGTCCGAAGGAAAAGGCGACAGTAGAAGGCCATGAAAGTTGAAAAATTTACCATCGAAATTACAGATATCCGTAAGATTTTGAAATCTTCTGTCGATGATTTATCGACTTCGATTTTTTTGCATTATTTAGTCCTACAAGACGGTAAATATTATTGAGTCTTTCACTATGTCGAAAGAAATGACGTTAATTCTTTCATTTTCGTTCGGTGGTTCATTTGGTACCTTTACTTATAGGTGCATTAAGTAAGCAACCTAGGCTCCTAAATATAACCAATGAGTTGTATTTCTTTAAAATATCTACTCTTTACCCAATAAACATTCTCAACTCCGCTAAATATTATTATTTCAGCTCCTGGAAAAGTATAAAGATAGAATAGTCATAAAAATTCAACTAATGGGTTAATTATTACTGGCCTAGTGTTGACCAATATTCCAACTAACTAAAATTAATCTTTTCTACCTACATTTTTAATATTATAAGTATAGCATTAAATTAAAGTTGCCATTTGTGGTGCGAAAACGTTGGCTCTAAATGTAACTAATGGAGAAATAATTCGTGAAAAGCTGAAATTTAGTATCCATGTCAATTTTAGCCCTCCAAAAACATACTAAAAGTCTGAACACGTCCGATGTGTGTCTTCTCTTGAAGGTGGTACAAAAGGTGGCACAAAAGGTGGCACAAAAAAGTTTTTCTTTTACATATCGTTCAGTCTTCATTGTACGTGAAATATAAATCAGTAAAATTTAAGAAAGATAAAAAATTACATTAAATTTATTTTTATATTTCTTATGATAGAAATATTCATTATTGAGTAAATGAAGGATAAACATGAAACTATGTGATTTGTACATAGGTACGGTGCATAGAGTAAAATACAGGTCGAGACACAATTTATCACTGAAAAAAATTCTCAATTATATGTTCCTATTGGAAGATGCATCTCGGGATTGGCTGGATGGATTTTCATAACTTTTATTTTATTTTATTGGTTGAAGAATTCTGAAGAAACAGATTAAAGGATTTCTTGACATATTCATTCTAAGAAGAGAAAAATAATTTTTTGTAAAGAAGAAAAACCAACAAGAAAAACTGATTGATAAAAAAATTACAAATGCAACACAATAGTTATTTGTGATACAAGTGTAAGAAGTAGGTGATTTTGATTCAGTTTGATTTTTGCAGTACGAGCTGAAGGCGACTGATACAAATCACACAAGTATCAATGACTCAGTATGGAAAAATCCCCAAATTTGGTGAGTCTTGGTATCCCAATGGGGGCCTATTTGAGCAGTTCTAGCCTAATACAAGCGGCTGTTTTGTTACTTGTAAGAATATATTTAATTTTAGTTTAATTCAGTTTTTTTGTTGCATAAACGATGATTTGTTATGAATTAAAGATTTTCTAACGATTTTAGTTTCTTTCTGTAGTTTTAGTCAATGACAAGGAATGAAGTGCCGCTTTGCGGCGTTTTAGCTTATACTGGCCTGGCAACACTGATCATTTTATTATTAGGATGGAAACAACGAAACATTTGTAATTAGCGCATGCGCCTTGAATTTTGTCTGAATAATTTTCGTTGAATTTTTTCATAATAATTTATCGTCTATTTTTGTCTTAAAAAATCGGGTTGTATGTTTATTATAATGATGTTGTGTCAAGACTCACCATATATAGCGTTTTTTCCATAATGAGTGATATTATTATGCAACAATATAGGATTTTTGCATGTTGCATGATAATCTGACTCACCTGGTATACAGGTATGTCACGCACTATTTTTTCCAACAATCCCCAAAAGAAAAAAAAAGTTGAACCAAGAAAAAATTAGAATACTATTTTTATCACCAAAATCATCAAATGCTGTAGCTGCTCCTGTAATCCGAAAGTTTAATCAATACATTGTGAGATCCGTGTTCAGATCCCAGCAGTAATTTTGTATTTGTTTTAGTTTTTTTTTTTTCCTAAAAATCACTCATGGGTACCAATCATGAATCAAATTGATATGAACTGATAGTTGATAGCAGTTGATACCTCATTTAAAACACACATGCTATAAACTGTTATCAAGTATCAATTCATATCAATTCAGTTCATGATCGATACCTTGATGTATAAAATAATGCCTGCAGAAAAGACTGGGCATAAATAATTTACCTTCAGTGTATAAAGAAACGCGTGGGCATAAGACGATGCATAATGTAAAAAACAATGCATAAAGAATATTTACAGTACTTATGTATTATTCCAAAATCGTCCATTTTATATATCATAAAGGGCACATGATCATCTACTTTGTTGATAGGTGTTGTAAAAAACCGTATCACTTTTGGGATTTGAAAACGGGTCTTATAAAGGAGAACTCCTTCGCAGCATTTTATGATTCTGGTAATAAAAACAGTATTCTAATTTTTTCTTGGTTCAACTTTTTTTTTGTTTTTGTTTTTTTAGGGGTGTGTCCCAAAAAGTAGTTCGTGACTCGCATGTATATAATAGGCAATTGATACTCGTCTGATTTGCATCACTCACTTTTGGCTTATGCTGCAAAAATCACACTTGGTTCGAAATTACCTATTTTATACACTTTATTGTATCACAAATAACTATTACATGCCAAATTTTACCCACTATTCGTTTTGTCATTAAATGTACCTATTTCATTATGAGGTGGTTATAAAGTGAAGATACATACATTTATTTTATATTTTTATTTCAAACTTATCCCACTTTTGGCGGAAATTTCATAGATTTTTGCCGAAAATGAGTGTTATCAACTTATTATTGTGAAAAAGATGTCTACTTGGAGGTTTTTCGTAGTCATTCTAAAAATTTTGTGTATTTTCTCAACTTAAACTTTGCGAAAGCCTTTGACTGTTGTCATTATTAAAAGTTTACAAATATTGTATATAAATCATTATTACAATTTGAAGTGAAATGAAAAGTTTTTAATTTATTTCAAAGAAATCAGTTGAGGGAAAAGTATTATGCATATTCGAAGACAAATCATAAAAGAAAACTATGGGCTGTTTTTTCTACGCTGTGAATTTGTTTAAAACTGGTTAGCACGTTCTTGCGAAATGCATTCTATATGACTCATTTGCATTATGACACGAAAAACTGGCCACACACGATCATATTATAGTCTTATGCTGGACGATGATATTTAGATTATCTGAATGAGGGTGCACACACAGAATGCATTAATTCATCGTACTTTTGAGTAAATAAAATGTCACAATTTACACAAAGTTAATAAGTGGGTTCGAGGAACCCAAAAAAAGTAAAACGAAGACGAACTTCATTGTTTTAGAACAAAAAATTATTGTAACCGTATCAAGCTGATATATAAAATAGAAGAAAATATCATCCAAAGAGTTTCACGGCTACGATTAACCACCTTTTTACCACATTGCATTATATTAGACTATTGATTTCCCCCCCCCCAAAAAAAAAAAATTAGAATTAGGCACAGAAGGTAGTTTGGACTGTCTTTGCTGGACATTTGAGTGCTACTCGAAATTTATCTTGCGTAATTAAAGGTGGAAAAATATCGACTATCTGGAGAAAAAAATTATTAATTATTTTAAACAACGAAAAAAAAAATTTTTTTTCAATACCGGGTCAAGTTTTTGCGATTTTTGCCAAGTTTTGTAAAATTTATCTATGATATTAGCTGTGTTCGAAATGGCAAAGCAAAAACGTTATACACATAAAATTTTATTTCTGGACAAGCTCTGATGAAAATTAGTCCTCAGTTCAATTGTACGGTTTTAGTTTTGTACTTCGGTGGCAGGTCTGTGAAGTGGAAAAATTCAAAAAACCTGGTACCAATCTCAAATAGAGATATTGAAATACTTATCTACAAATTTCTAATGCGAAGCAAGTGATAAGATGTAGAAATGCGATTAGATCCTGAGCAGAGAACTTTTCAAAAAAACTTTACCGCAAAATTGGGTCAAGAAATTTGGAAATTTTTGAGGAAAATTTTATTTTTCGAGTTCTATTCTGGAAAATCAAACAGTCTCTTTAAAGAACTAGTTCATTTGGGTAATACCAATCCTCCCTACCTCGCCCCTTTTATAATCAGACGTAGGTAAAACTTTTTATTAGTCAACTCATTCAATTTTTTGTTACTTATTATCTGCACCGCTGTAACACTGATTAGTTTTCATCTACCAGCTTCATAGGTATTTTTAACATAAAAAAAAAAAAAACACTGAGATACCGAGGAAAACTATTTGGTTACGTTCGACGTCCCCTGAGAGAAATATTTTTAAGAACACAGTAACTATTAATTGATTTTAAAATATTTGTATTGATTCCAATTTTACAATGTCATGTTGAGAATTACATATTACTATAATCAGCCATTATTGGGTTTCTGGGAATCAGTGATGACTATTTAGAAAGGAATGCCCAAGGTATGGAGAAAAACAAACTTTGCAATCGTTAGAACTCAAAATGTAAAATTTAAGAAGAAATTATGGAATTTTTTCATAGAGTAATGTTGCCTACTTACCTCAAATCCAATATACAGAAAAATTTACCGCCACTATTATGTCTTTAATGCATCGTAAATATTAAAACAATTATAAATGAAAATACTGAATAGGTACATAAAACAGAATCAATATAACCCCATATATACGCTTTTTAAACAGTAACATCTAACCACGAGTTCACACACTCAAGTGACTCAAGGTTGAGTTAAGAAAACTGGAGAATGGCAAGTTGATCTTATTGTGCTGCATTGTTTCTGTCCCCTGTCTTCAGTGACAAAATACAACTTATATAGTGTATTTGAGAGAAAACAAATACTAATTTGCGATAAAAATACTAGTGACTTCGATATTGGGAAAAAATATCGATAGGGTAGATACACCAGTTTACAACAGTTTAAGGGAAATGTTGGGTTTGAAGTGGCATATTTAGTGTAGAATGAAGGTATTTGTTATGTGAATGCTTCATTACATGGATTATGGTCTCCAGATTAATATTTCCTTTTTTAATTTTTATTATATTGCTCTGAATATTATTTTTTTTTTATTTTTATGTGAAAATAAAATTTGCCCAAGTTTGCAATACTTTTCCTCTATTTGGAAACATTTATATTCCAGTTTACAACACACAAATAATATAAAGACAAAATAGGAAAAAAAACGTGTATTTTATTTCATTAACTAGTAATATCAATCAAAAATTTCAATATTACTCTTCCATAAGATTGATGGGACTTGACAAAGCTTTTATTTTTTGAAAATAAAGCTGATAAAATGTGTTGCCCGATTGGGGCATAAGTGTTGGAAACTGGGACAAATTGTACTTTTGTATAAGAAACATAAAACAAGAATTCTTTGAGAAATTTAATATTTGAAAAAGGAATATAAATTCAGAGATGATAATTCATGTTATCACTGCTAAATGATTAAAATAATTTAAATTTTCTCATTCAAACTGAAGAAAAAAGTGTCTGTTGTAAACTGGTGTCGTTCTTTTTCCTCTACTACGCCAGTTTGCAACAATCTGTTGAAAACTGGAAATATTAATATTCAATGAAACATTTTGCAACAGGTGTATAATACTAATAATTTTAGCTAAATTAATCTAAAACACTGATTTTCATTAATATCGAGGTGTACTTACCATCTTGGAACACTAAAATATTCTTATTATATCAATTATTTCCATTTATCTGAGTGTTATTCATCACCTATTATTGTAGTGGGCTAATAGTTCCTTAACATTATAAATTGGTTTAACGTCCAAGGGACAACAAAATATAAGATGATCTCTCACGCAAGTCAGAGCTCATACTACCGCAACTACCTCAGCGTCAGTGCCTGTTAACCACTCCTGCGCATTGCGTTGTGCGCAGGAGGGTTGGGGCAGAGCCCACGACACTGGATTTCTGGGATTGGGTTTAGCCTTTCCTCTCAAAAAAGTTCTTGTATCTTCTTTGGTAACAGAAGGTACAGAAAAAAGTTGATTGCCTTTAGGCTTATTACGTTTGTTAAAATTTGGATTGTTGGCTTTTTCAGTTCCGGGGGTTTGTTCTTGCGATTTATTGGATGGATTGACTTTCAATTCAACTAACTCATGAATTTTTATAAACTCCCTGATAGCCGAAAATAAATTATTAACATTTCGCTGACTCGATTTTAAATTATTCATATAAGATCGAGGAGGAAACTTTTTTACAGCAATAATAAATAGCTGTTCTTCATCAAATATTTCAGTAGCTTGTCGATATTGATCGATTAAAACTGCAAGTCCATCCATCCTATCTTGAATCGAAGGAAGGGTGTTATTGGAATTGGGAAAGGCAGTAACTTTATACCAAAGTTTCTCCCTTAATTTACTGAGATCGCCATAGCGATCATGCAAATATTTTAACCTCTGGACGTAGCTTATATCGTCTGGAGAAAGATGATTAATCCTCTCGGAAATTTCTTTCGGCAGGGCACCTTGAAGTAAATGAATTTTTTGGGGGATGGCTATATCCGTACGTAAATGTACGTATTTCTTAAAGCCATTTAAAAAACCAGGATGGGTAATTAAGTCACCATCCCATTTGTTCAAATAAAATTTACGGGCCTTCAGATTCATAGAAGCTGATTCTAGTGATTCCGAAGGTTCAATTTCCCAAATTCGAGGAATTAATTTAAAAATATTTTTATCGCTGCTATTTGAATGAGGCGATGGTATCAGATTATCTGGTACCAAAGCTGTAGTAGCGGAGGGAATAGTAAACAAAGTAGACCTTAAGTAGTTTTGTCAAAAATAGATGAATGAACTGGTAATACTACCATTTGTTCGGGTTGATGCCTTTTTGTAGGCGGAGCCAAAGTATCAGCAGTTAATTCGTCTACATTGTTACGTTTCTGAGAAAGTGAATTTTCAGAATTATTATTAAAATTTATACCTTGTCCAACAGGGGGCAAGTTCGAAATTACAAGATGTCGTCGTTGGAACTCGTCATAGGGAATGCCAAAGCGATTCTCTATGCAGATCTTCAAATTTTGAAGATCACGCTTGGCAAGCTCCAACTCGGACTCCTTGTTTGAAATCTTCTCAATGACGTGAAGATTTTCCGCAACCGTCTTCTGAATGGCTATTTCCTCGAGTCGAGCTTCCTTGGCTCGAGCTTTTTCAGCTGCGCGTCTTTCCTCCTTGGCCTGTCGGTCGAGGTCCTGTTGCAGTACTTCGGCATTACATTGTCAAGCTGCTGAAGGATCTGAAAGTGTTGTTTAATTTCGCCTTCGATTTCGTACAGTTGACGAATTTTTGTTTTCACCATCAGGTTCTCCATCGTGACTCCAGTTGGCGGCTTCTGGAGCTCCTTGATCATCCGGACAATTGCCGACAACTTACTAAGGGCTTTGTCTGCTCTAAGTTTCGTACTTCTGAGAAGTTTCTCCAACTCCTTGATGTAATCGTTGGCTTCCCAAATACTAGCTTGATAGAAGTCAATAAACGTCGAATTCTACGAGTGAACGGAGATGTTGTCATCCGTATCACTGGTATAACTTTCACCCGAAGAAGATGATGGCGAGGGTTGACGCGGCTGTTGCGAACTCCAGGAGTCTCCTTGTCAATCATCGGCAGGGGCTGAAGTGTCCACAGCAGCTGGTTGAGATGATTCTTGTGGCTCAGTTCCCTGAGTCACTGGAAGAATTTGTACTACTGGTTCCAAAGGAACTGGTGGTCGCTGTTGTTGGTCAGCACCCTGATCAGCAACGATTAAATTGGGATCGACTTCCATGTTCTGGTTGTCGGACATGTCGTAAGTTTATTCGTAATAGCTGTTGATAGACAAATAAAAACACAAAAAATTTTTCAAAAATAGAAAAAGTTTTTTCCTGTATAATATATGTAGCCTGACAGACGAATAAATACGACCTTTTAATCTCCAAAAAAATCTGGGGAAGAAAAGAAAAAAATTTTTTTTTTTTTATAAGATAGGGACACCCTATATAAAGGATCATTGGCCTAGTTAAATATAAGTCAATGGGTCAACTTTAATCACTTGAAGAGATAAGCGAATGAAAATCTGTACATGTACAGATGCAGTACTACAATTCTATCGTTACGAAAGAAAGAGTAAAGAGAAATAATAAAAAACACGTGGTCTTAAATTCGACAATTGTTCGGAGGTTTCCGAGCAATTTTGAAGACGAAAATATTAGGAAAATTAATTTCTAATAAATTTTAAAACGGGTTTTTGAAACACGAAACAGTTTAGGTTGCTTACGTACCCATTTGGTTCGTGAAAACAGAATCAAATTTGTGTTTTTGAAGGTCGTATTAATAGGCCTACAACGATAATAGATGACAAATGCATATATATATAATATTTACGTAATGAAAATATCGATCATATAATGGAAACAATAACTTGAATCTAAGGGAAAAACACTTAGGTTCCGTGTAAAAGTAGCGATGTATGCAGAAGATCTGCAAACGCATAATTTTGGAGGAGATAAATTCAATAATAAAATGACAAATTTCATTAAAATGTACGTGTCCTACGATTTTTAGTAAAATTAGTTCAAAACTGTAGAATAAAATTGTTCAATCTAAATATAAGAAGGAATCAATTTCTTGAGCTGATTTTTCAATCAGTTCAAGGCCAACAGGCGTATTTTCTAAGGAGAAAATTATCAATTTAGTCGAAGAAACATACGTAAATTGTAAAAAATAAAATGCGACATCTTTTGTCTTAATGAAAAGGCAAATTTACTATAAGAAAAAATATCGGAAGACCTTGTTAGGGGTCTAACAAATTTAAAAACATCGTAGGTGATAAACATTACGAATTATTTTACTAAAATAAACACGATCAATGGAAATGGTCGTAAATTTAGGAAGAGCACTAATAAAAATGTTCTCTATAATAAAATATGATTATAGTTTTGAAAAATTCCGAAGCTATCGTAATTTTAGAGTCTGCTCTAACTAGCTAAAAGGCGAGATAGTACAGGTATTTCTGCCTACTAATTAAAGAGACAGGAATCAAAAGTTTAGCGTAATAAGAAATACTGATTGAATTTCTAACATTCAAAATACGCGTAATGGCTACATAATTCAATGACACATTGGATTATAATAATAATTAAAAACTCACCAAATTGAATGATGCAAGTTTCGCGGTCAAGATCCTTGGCCGTGGGTGTGCAGGAAATTTTATTTACATAATATGATGAGGGAATATTTGGGCCACAACACCATATGATTTTCGCGTGATTAAAAAATAGAAAATGTCGCGAATTTTTAACAAGACGTAAAATTTGCGGCGAAAAAACGAAAGTATGGCGCGTATTTAAGATCGCACAATTCGAATTTTTTAGCGGCAGTGAGAAAACAAACAAATAAAATCGCACAAATGTTAATTAACGAAATTAGCATAAAAAATACGAGAGTAATTAGTTAAAAGAAGACACAGTAATTCATCAACGTGAAAACGGGTTGAAAATGTAAGGACGGGTTCAACAAAATGGTTACTGTGTCTCACTACAACAGGATGCGCATGCGCAGTTGCTGTAGTTGGATGCTCTCGTTGCGTTTGTGTGTGTGTATGCTACCCAGTACGTGTACAGCCGTGCTGGTAGGGTGTCTACATAGCATATTTGTGTTTGTAGTGGTGTGTATTTCATACGCATCACTACGTCGTATTTTTAGTTTTTTGTACAAGTAAATGAACGAATTGGTTGCCGATAATGGCCTTGAAGCGTCGGCTGCTGTGAATACAAGTCAACAAAGTTGTATTCACAGGAATAAAACGACGTATGCATTTTTTTTTTTATTTATTTTGATTCCTTTGTTTTGTTCGAAGCAAAGTATCCAAGTCAGAGGTTTTTTACATATTTTATCTCTGCGCTCGGTATTAGCGAATTATTTTGACGACAAATTATCGCAGCAAATATTTTATTTAGTGTTTTTTATTGTCTCACGACTAATATTTGCTGGGCGAAGCAAACAAAATTAATCGTAAGTTTCTTTTCACCACTGGGGGCGGCAAAAAAAAAAATTTCTTTGTGAAATACAAAGAAGTAATTTTTTTGTCCAGAATTAGTTTGATAGAGGAAACAAAAAACGAATTATTTTCTCACTAACTCTGGGGGGGGGGGCGTAAAAAAATAAATTTTTATACAAAAAATTATTTGTTAGCCTAAAATTTGGGAACTATTTCTCACTAAGTGGGAAGATAGATTAATTTAAATAGTCCGAAAGCACGTTTTAAGATGCTAATGTGTGAAATTATCAGAGGAAAAAAAATTATCATTTTACCTAAGATTTTCGAGAGTTTATCAAATTGTATGAATAATCCAATTTTAGTGGAAGCTAGTAAGTAATTTTTTCTTTTCTGTCTTTTTTCAAAGGCATATAAAAACCAAATTCGTGAAGAATTCAAAGTTTTCAGAAAAAATTTTATTTCTTTAATGTCTTTTTTCAAAGGCAAAATGAAATAATAATTAAAAAATGTCTTTTTTCAAAGGCAAATTCATTTTAGCTAAGGATTAACTACTTGCTCCTGCTACCATGTAGTGGGCTAATAGTTCCTTAACATTATAAATTGATTTAATGTCTAAGGGACAACAAAATACATGATGATCTCTCACGCAAGTCAGAGCTCATACTACCGCAACTACCTCAGCGTCAGTGCCTGTTAACCACTCCTGCGCATTGTGTTGTGCGCAGGAGGGTTGGGGCGGAGCCCACGACAATTATGCAAATTTCTTTCAAGAAAAAGATTTTTAGCACTTTTCAGAGCAGTTAGAATTTGAAGTATTGAAAAACGATGGGAATCAAAGAATATGCTTTGAGTAATAAAAGTACTTCCAACTGATAAATCTACTTATTTTTATTTCTAAGCCTTAAACTTCAAACTGTTGTAAACTGGTAGCATGTTGTAAAGTGGTGCATCTACCCTATTGGATACTATTGGATATGGTATCATATTGAAAATTAAATATCGATACTGATATCATATTGGTCAAAAAATTTGGATATAGCAAATATTGATATTTACTTTCCCCATTTTGTTCTTGATGTCCTGTCCAGTATTCTTCAATGCTCTTTCTCAAAAATAAATTCATTTTTTTCAATTTTTATTTTTCACTGTCAAAACTTAAGATCAAATTTATCTAAAGAAAAATGAATGAAATGAAACTTTAAGAAAAATATTTTTCATAAGTGATGAGGTATAAAATTTAAATTTTTTTCAAATTTCTATTTTGTTTTTCGATATTAAGGTGAAAATATTGGTTGGTCTAATATCGATATAATTTATCGATACATAGGAGCCAAAATTTCAAAATTGAAAATTATTGATAAAATATGAAAGTAACTAAAAAATACTGTCATTAACAGTAAAAGTTACCTAAGACCATAATAGATGAGGGAATAAGTAGTTAATCTGGTACATATAGTAACCACTAAGCTGTATGATATTATTCAGTAAAATCCAGCAGTAATTATTAGGTAACATTTCTCTAAAGAATTAAAAGTTATAAACATAATAGTCATTACCAGTTGAAATAGAAAATATTGAATTTTTTGCAACACCCTTCCCAAAAGTACGTTTGATACAAAGTCAAAAAATTATCCTCTGCACATGCCCACTTGCAACATGAATTTCTCACACATCTCGATGAATTTTTCGCAAGGGCTAGCTACTTTCTCAGTTTTTATTATTCCTCCTTAGGAACTAAATACCATATTTTTCACGAACATTCTAAAAACAAGCAAACTGAAAAAAATTCAAACAAAATTTTTTGGTTTAAAAAAAATAAAATGATTAATTATGAGAAAATAAAATTCACCGCCTTTTTTGGGGGACACTGGGAGAGGGTTGTTGTAAAAAATACTGTGTGACACGTGCAAAGTAGGTCATTGATATTTGTGTGATTTGCAGTCCTCACTTTGGCTCATGCTGCAAAATTCACACTCGTATCAATCATCTACTTTGCAAACTTGTATCACAAGTAATTATTGTGACAGTATTGAAAAAACCTCCAATATGAAAATGAGTCCGATATTATTCATAAGCAATGTAATCTGTGAATCATTCATAATATTGTTTATATTTTGCACAGTGACCAATACAATTTTACTTTAGTACAATATAATAATAACTGGATTAATTCACCAATTTCTATTCTGAATAGCAATCCTCACTGTTTTTTTAGACCAATCTGTATATTTAAGTTTTTCAATGTAATTGGAAAAATCCAGTGGTGGGGAAATGCTAGTGCTTATCAAGTGCCATTACTTCTGAAAGGGTGTGCATGGAGATTGTTTACATTTTTTTACACCCTATTTCCCATAAGGAAAAAAGCATCCATATTTTGCTTACGGAGTTATTTTTTACACATCTGTCAATTTCAACATGTACTAGTAACAATAATAAAACAAAATCATGTTTTAGTCATCAAAAATTTCATTTCTTATATTAAATATTTCCTTTCAAAAATGCCGGTTCTGTACTTTAAAAACAATTATCAAACATACATGATTACCCTTTCAGCACCTGTAATTTCTGCCATCAGAGCGAGACTCTTCTGTTCTGAACTTTCTAATGATTACTGTTTATTCTCTCAGTAGCTTTCTCCAATTGATAGATTAATCTTACAAGAGTGGAATAGCATCTACCGGTGTCGACACCGCGTGGCAAATAAAACAAACCTTTTACTCTCCACCACAATGTCAGATAGAAACTTTCTCAGCTTGAGCTTGTACTTTATTTTGTATTGACATTTGACTTTACTTTCATTACATCAATTTCTTCGATGAACTGAAGCATTGTTTGATTTCTGGGGCTCAATCCCAATTTGCATTGTGGAGTGTGCTCTACAAATAGAGCTAAATGTTTCGCACTGTTTTCCATATCGAGCAGATCTAATGTTACATAAGTAAAGATGAGGTTTT
The DNA here is from genome assembly GCA_011428145.1 of Ericerus pela. Lineage (NCBI taxonomy): Eukaryota > Metazoa > Arthropoda > Insecta > Hemiptera > Coccidae > Ericerus > Ericerus pela. The sequence goes on from WOFM01000478.1 coordinate 1,272,771, forward strand.
TCAAAATATTTCTTTTTTTTGTTGTTGGAGAGGAGACGTACCAATATCACTGATAAGGAAACCTATTCTCTCCAGTAATCTCTCAACATACAAAGTTGTTCAAATTTCTGGCCATAGGCGTCAACTTGGCCTTCTTTTTGTGGGGGTGGGCTCCCCCAATAATTTAATAAATTTTAATACTTTTACTTATATATTTTTTCATTCTAAATAACTTAAAATTCCACAGTTTAGGTTGAATATGATCCAAAATATTTTCTCATTTTGTCTTCGACCTTTCCCTCAATAATTTTATCAAGTCGGCGCCACTGTCACTGGTTTCACGTGTCACGAAATCAAAGGATAAGTTGCCCCATTCTATATCAAAACAAAACCCGGAATTTACTTAATTGAGGAACTGTTTCTTAATAAAAAGTCTGAAATTATTTTCAACAACTTATAGTCAGTCATGAATTCGTGATTTACCATTTTTATGCAGAGAAAGAAAACCGATGTAAAGACATTAGCTCTGTACTGTGATCTGTTCAATAACAAAGAAGCGTCGTAAACAAATAATAAATATAGTTTTGTCGATGATGATTATTATAAAAATAATAAATTAAAGAAAAACAAATTCTATTTATGACGAATAAGGAATACACATCGTGAAAATTATAAATAAATTTTAGCTTTCCTTTTAAAACGATGGATGATAAATGTTTCCCGATAGGGAGTGACGCTTTTCATTGCCAATAAAGGTTGAAAAAGATTGAGATTCTTAGAGTCTTCAGAATCTTTTCATGACTACTTTTTGGCCATTTACCCAATTTTCTGTACAATTTTAAACAAATTTTATGATTATAGCTGCTCTGGGTTAGGTTTTCTTTTGCTTCGTGGTGGGTTCTCAATTGCCCTCTGTAAAAAACAAATGTATAGACTAGTCTATCACTATAATAAATGTATATATAGACTTGGCAATATATATTATATTATTGAGGCTGTGATTGTTACTATTGTCTTTGAAAATGATGAAAAACCGATTGTCAACTGTGGTCAGTAGGCTTAACTATTTTATTTCGTGAGTTGAGGTAAAAAACAAACGCCCTTAATAATTTTAGGGAACTGGAAAAGGAGGAAATTCGAACAAAAAAGAACCGCACATGTCTGCGGTTTTTGAACTTCTTTATTTATCGCGTTCCGCTCATGCATAATATTATGGATCAGTCACGTACCAGTGAACTATTAAAATTTTCATTAGGTACCTATTTATGTGTGAAAACCCGCCAGCATAGCACAAAATCCAGTTTCAGTAAGATTAGTGGTTGTAAAAGGAATTAAAAACGACAATGATTTTCTGGACAGCATCAGTGTGGAAAATCTTTTTAGCCTACAGCCAAAATTCACTCAATTCTAATTTGGTGTAATCCTTTTCAAAGCCTCCATCGCAAAATAGTTTTATGAAAGACTTTTTCATTATAAGTTAGGGTTCCAGGAACATTATTTGAAGTGAATGGAGGCGTAGGTACAACCTTGAAAAGCTTTGCATAACACAAGCGTACCATAGTTTGAGAACCTCTGGGATAGGCAGTATAGAGAAAATTATTTGGTTGTTCCTCGCTGAAGATTCACTCTAAGCTAAAAACCATAAGAATTTAACGAACAAAGTTTTTTTAATGGTAAAAATTTTAAGAGTCTATATTTTTTGTTTGACTTAATTTCTGCTATGCTTTCTTCATAACTACTTACGGAGTAGACTTTTCAAAAAAATCACACAAAATGATTTGCAGCAAAATTCGTTCCCAAATTCGTGCCTGTAGTCATATTATAGGATTCGTAGAAAAAAATTCTAATAAATTTTGTTCTTTTCTTTAAAATTTTCGAGAAAATCCTCAAATCATTTAAACAGTTTTTCAATTGAATTGTTAAGTATATATTTGTCGAAGAAAATCGACGCGAATGGTCAAAAACCGCTGTAAAAAAAAAATCCGCATAATTGGCAGCACTGACAAGAATTGGAATAAAATTTCGATGTTAATTTAGGGATTTAGAGACGATCTCAGAGTTAATGTTCATTTATTTTCACACAATTAACCCTGAAACAAAGAATTTAAAACATTTCTCGAGTTATTTTTGTCATGAACAAATCCTTTAGGTATCGACCAAATAGTTTTTAAATATTATATTTTGTTGGTTCACCTTAAAGAAAAAGTAATTTTAGTATTATACTCAAATGATTTTTTAAAGAGAATTTTATCAAAGCGTATGCTGGAATTCGAAGCGGAGTTTCTAATGCAAAAATGTCACTTATGACTTCGTAAAAAATAAATAAATAAATAAATCATAAAAATTCGTCAGGCTATTCAAGTGTTTCATTTAAGGTCTAAATGGTACTATGACCACAATATAGCACCAGGGTGATGAAGTTTTTCAGTTTCGAATTATTTTTTTGATTTCTGTTTTTTCTTATACATTATTTTTGAATATTTATATTTTCAATAAAAAATTATTAAAATTAAATATCGTTGGAAATTCTTAAGGTTTTTTTGAAAATTACTCGGGATAAAAGTTTCTTCATTAGTCAAAGTGTGTCTCATGAAATGTTTTCGTATTTGGCTCTCTAAAGTTCTATGGGTCACCTGCCATTGTATCCTGAAAATCTACTGACAGATATTTCTCACGAAGCCATCACACGTTACAACCCCTTTCCCCTTTCCCTTTCACAATGGTTTATGACCCATTTTGGTAATGTGATCCTAAATGATCGACGTTTAAAAACTAGTTATCACCAACGGTCTCACAGCCAATTCAAGTAAAATTTTCATCTTCATTTTGTCGAGGAACTGTTTCGCGTCATTAAAGGATAATTAGGATTTTTTGAAAAGTAAAAAAAAAAAAAAAATGGTTTAAAAGACACAGTAGGTAGAATTGGCTGTTCGTACTGGCCTATCCTTTGAAGGTTTTCTGTAGTTAAATGAATATATTATCAGCAGACGTTACATTTATTTTTATGGCATATATATTCAGTACCTTTTTCAGTATCTTCCAAATTTTTCTGTCTCGACTTACTCGCATTTAGACGTCATTAAAAAATTTATTTGTGTGGGAGATTACGTCTGTTGAAAAAATAACATTTTTAAGAGCTCATTTGAAATTCCATAGGTTAAGGTTGACGATTGGCCAATACACACAATGCACACTTCATACAGAGAAACTGGTATAGAATCTCCACATCGGTTGTTGTTGTTGTTTATGTTTCCTTCTTCTACTAGGTACTAAAAAGTGGAAGTGGTAGTTACTTTGGACTAACGTTTCTCTCACTCTCTCTCTCTCTCTCTTCCTCTCCCTCTTACACTTACTCTTTCTTCGTCCTCTCTCTGTCTTTGTCTCTGTCGCTCTCCTGTTGGTAACTTTTTCGAAGTTCACTGATACATCCGCAGTACTGAATATTCCAGCAGTTGCAGTAGTCGGTAGTCAGTCTACAAGACGTTACTTCGTTACTGGAAGTTTTGGTTTTTATTTTTATATATACATACACACAGCGATATATATATATATATATATATATATATACACATATATATAAAATTATATTATTTGTTGCTTTTCGTGTTTGACGTACGCCTTGGTTCCATTAATTGATTACTGTTTCGGATTAATTTGCTTATCATAAATACTGTCGTGGAATTAGGTATCGATTTTTCTGATACAATTTTTTAATTATTTTTTGCCCAAATGTTTCCTTTTTCGGTTTTTAGTTTATGAGCTCTAGTTTTGTTATTATAGAGGATTGTATTTTAAAACCGAGTATAAAGACGAACGGTCAATTTCAGTTTATGGTGTACTTCGTTCAGACCTTTTGCAATTATTTTTTTGATTTTTGATTTTCCATACACTCGACACATTTCAAAGTATTTTGCGTTGAAAACGTTTGTTTGTGCGCGGTTATAAAGAATTATTCGAACTTTGACTTGCGCGAGTTTTGGTGATTTATTGTGGAATTTGAGGAATACTTATCGCAGCAGTAAGTGAATCTTCTATAAATACCAACCTACTAGCTGTAAATCTTCATTTAGGTTCGATACTGCTGCGTGCATGACGGACGTACGAAAGAGTTCAACACTAAAGCTGTGCTCGAAGAGGCAAAAAAGTGCTACACTTGATGTTCTAGTTCTGTACAAGTTCTGTTAAAAGTTTGTGCTTATGGCTGATCTGCGGTTTTAAAATGCTGTGTCAGTTCTATAAAGTGGCAAAACTCAAAAAATAATCGAAGAAATTTTATGATGAGGAAGACATAAAGAAAAGACCTTATTATTCTATGACTAATATATATATCTACATTAAGTTTTTCGGTGGAATTGTTTCGATGGTTAGTTGAGATAACGACTGAGATTAGAGAACCACAGACTTCTTTCATCATGATTATTTATGCGATTTTCTCAAATTTAGTCGGTTAGTTTTGCACGAATTTTCCGGTAATAAAAGCCGATAATCTACATTTTAATGTTGCGTTAGGAACAAAACTTGTATATCTGCAAATCAATTAGAGAAATGGGGTAGGTAACCGAAAACATAACTGAACTACGTCCTACCCCTGCCACTTGGTTCCAATTATGTGGTAAATGGATACAAAAGTAATCATTAATATAATAAGAATGTAGTGTCTGTCTGTCCGCCTGTAAAGGGAAGGGAGTACATAAATTTCATACAAATTTGTAAGTGCTGAGTAATTTTTAAAACGAAATAAATCACTAATTAAAAATGGAAACAAAATAATGTTAACATCAATCAAACAAATGAGTAGCCTAATTTCTACGTATATATAAGTACCTGAACTGGGTTCACCGGCAAGGAACCGATAAACTTAATAAAATAAGTTAACGTTAAAAACGCGTTTTTGAAAGATAAGCCTTTATTTATTTATTTATTTTTTTGGCTTTAGCTTCGTGCGAAATAAATATTATTTAGTTACGAAAGGTTGGCAGCAGTATTGGTATATTTTAAAATCGCAGTCATTAGTAGAATAAAAGCTTGTAACAATGTGCGTGGAAAAAAATGAACCAAAAATGTGGTTCTAATAGTATCGGATCCAGTTGAAACTGAATGGTGGGAAATTCAAAAAGGTTTTTTCTTTTTTGACATTTACGCCGAAATTTCACGAAAAAAAAATTTGTTTTATTCAAATCACTTTTCGGTTCTGTGTAGTAGTAAAACTCAAAAATTGATAGGTATTTCAACAAGAACAATCAAAGTAACAATTTTTTTTAAAAAAGCATCTGATATAAGTTTAGGTATACTTAATCATATCTTTATAAGTGAAATTTTTTTCGGGACCAATTCACTGAGTCGGTTCAGGAAATTCAGCACTTTTTGAGAGGAAAATTATATTTTTTAATTTTTCTCTAGAATATGAACATTCACGGTTTTAGAGAATTAGTTTCACAATTTTCTAAATCAAACAAGCAGTTATATAAATTGATAAATGTTCTGCATTTTTTTCTATATCAAATAGTCCTGATAGAGAGAGAGAAATAGTAAAAAACTATGAAAATAATCCAATATTTTAAAAGGAAAAAGTTGAAAAAATCTTCCCGATTAGTTGTTGTGGAAATCTATCGAAAAATTTCTAACCAAAATGAGACAATAATCAAAAATGTTTCAACAAAAAAAAAATTATATGAATCTCATTACGTATGGCTAAATTTGATACACAATCTGAACGATAGATTTTCAGTCTGATTTATATAACGATAAACTAAATATTATGTAGATGTAGGTACAGTATACATTACTTAAGTTCGAAGTTTTTATGAATTTAAAAAAAATTGATTCCAGCTCTGAAACCAGATCTCTATATTTTTTCGATTTCAGAATTTGAAAGTATAATGTGTACTTCGATTAACAAACTATTTTTAAAATTTTTGTTTTTTTATACCTACCTTCATTTCAGCATAGTGAAAGATTTCTGAATTAGATCAAAGGTATTCAATCTGAAGTTGTGACAATTTCAACATGGCTGTGACTTTTTACAGTCCTCTATTGCAATGTGTCAGAATTGTTTTTTTGAGTGAGTTTATCTCAGGCTGTAATGGGATTTATGTTTTAAATTTACTCTCGTTTTGTAATCTTTTGAATGATCAATCAAATGGTAATAAAAGTGGAATATTTTGATGAAAACTTCAGAAGATAAGTTATGGCCAAAAGAATTTTGGAATGACATAATTAGGGAAAGTTTTTTTCAGGAAAAAAATTTTTTTTTCTGTTGATTTCTACATGGAATATCTTTGCGATTATAATATTTTTTCATACTTTGGACATATTTTCAACGCATAATTTATTAGCGCATATTTGGTCAATTTTCCAATTTTTACTGCATATTTTTCAAAATAGCCAAAAATTATTCAAAAAATTAAAAATTAAAAAATTACAAAATGTTTTCTTCTATATTTGAAAATTTTCGAAAACTTACAAAATAAATTTTTTTGACTCTACTATTTGTCTAGCAAAACCTGAAACTGTTGGCATATTGTTTTTGCATATTTTGGCTTTTTTATGGAATATTTTTGCATATTTTCATTATTTTAACTGCATATTTCATGGGCTTCATATGCATATTTTATGATTTTTAGTACTTAAAAAAACTTTCAGTGGACATAATACAACTTTTGCCCTTACTTTCAACATCTGTTTGCAAATAAATTGTCAACCAAGTACATACACATATACACTATACATCTAGAATGGTCAGCTTCGAAAAAAATGCTTCAATATGCATTGCCTATTTGCATTAGATGCTATAATGGCATTTTTCACAAAAAATACATATGCTGTGTAATGGACTTGATTTAATTTTTCGGGATTTCTATTAATATAAGTAGAAAATTAAAATGTGAATTTTTTCAAAATCCTTAAAATTTTCCGTATAATGTACGGTTTAGAAAATAAATTACAATAATGAATTTTAGCCCGTATAACTGCGTGTATTTCTCGTAATAACTAGGAATACAATTTTTGCAAATATTCGAATCGTTAGATTATATTTTGTAAAAAATAGTATTTTACAATGGTAGAAAAAATTTTGTAATTAATATAACTTATCAATAGGTATAAGAAATTTAAAATTTTATGTAAATGGTTAAATTGAATGATTTCAGATAGAGAATGTGTATGAGAATTTTGAGAACTAAATATAAATGGCAGAAATGTTTCGCAGAATTTCACAAGATAGCTGAACTCAGTTATGTTTGTTATTTATAATACATACTCAATTTTCATATAAAAAAGTTTTAAAGCAGGGATATGGGTATCATGTTTTCTGCGGTGTATGATGTATAAACATTTGTTACAAAGGTATGTTAGGAAGTCGTCTGAATTTAGAAGCTAATGTACTGTTAGGAGATGTGAAGTCCTTTAGCAAGGTGCTATTAGAAGTTTTTATGCCTCTCACTAGGACCAAGATTAACCATGTTTAGATGACATTTCCAAATTTCAGTTTAAGTGTAGGACAAGTGAACCTTAGGCCAGTATTCATAGGCGACACTAAGTGTTCACTAACACTAAGTGTCAGTTTAAATATACATTTCTCAGTTATATTTCTCAGGAAAATTAAGTTTTTCTCATAGTTTTGTTATAGTTTGTCACAAGAAAGCTACGTTTCTCAGCTAAATTGTTTTTTTGCAGCTTCAAAATAATTTAAAAGCAAACTCTTAGGTTAGTGAACATTTAGTATCAACTACGAATACCAGCCTTTGTGAAAGACAGCTTATGAATGAAGTTCTCTACCAAATGCTAACAGCCAAAAAATGTCTCTAAAGAACCAGGTATGTTCATATTTTATGATGTAGGTATTCATGTTTAAACTATACCTTAGCATTTGTCACAAAAATTTTTGTCAGGAAATGATCTAAATTTAGCTTTAGACATATTACCAGGGAGTATGAAGTAGTCTAGCAATGTGTAATTAGACCTTTTTCGGTCTGGCCCAAGGAAAAGGAGTTGCCACTATGCAACGCAGACCACCGTTTTTTCTATGTTCATTATCCAATAACGATCAAGCGTAAAATTTTAGAAACTTAAAGCAATTAAATGAAATTGCAGTTGTTTGGTTTTTATCCAGGTAATTTTAATGAAAATGTTGCCAGATAATATTACACCTAAGTACCTTGACAAAACCATTTTCTCATTACAAAAATGCAGGTGTTATAATTCCTCCACAAAATAGTTACATAATAAATAAAATTTGAAAATATTTCGCGAATATTCAGTATAATTACCTATGCAATAAAAACTTTTACTACTTTCCTCATTAAATGAACAATATTTTTCACTTATCTTGAGGTTATCGAGTTGAATCGTTGACGAAGAAAGTATTAAAAAATGTAAAACTTCGAAGTTTTTGCCAATATTGCGAGTGTTAATTCCAGTCATCTAGTTCTTATGTTTTTCTCATAATGATTAGTCAGTTTCCTAAATCAGTTATTCATAATTTCTTTGAAGGGGTAGTTAGATAATTTTTTCTCATATCTAAGTATAATCTTTTATACGAAAAATAAATAAATTAATCTGGCAATATATGAAAAACTGTGACAAAAGTACGATAAATAGATTAAGCACCTCACAGATAATTCCATATAAAAAATTCTAAAAAAAGAAAATTAGGAGAAAAAATTAGAAGGAACGTAATGTTTATTCATTATTTCCTAGTAAACAAATTGGTATCATATTTTGTTTTGTTTTTTAATGTATTACCAGAAATTATTAACACTTTTTTGCTCCTTCAAAATAAAATTCTGGATTCGTAAATGCAAATTAAGATCACGTGAAAATGAGAAGAGAAGAACACTAAAAATCACTCATGCCTCTGGATTTGACAGTTGTGTATATTTTTTAATTACTTTATTTATTCTTTTATTGTCGGATGGACTTCACGTAAGATTTTTTCCCAGTTGTTTTTCAAATAAACCCCCACCCCATCACAAAAAAATCCAATAAGAATATATTTATCACTGACAAAGGAGGAAGGTAAATTGACCCCACGTTTTAGTCAGATTTTGAAGACTTAATTTCAAATCGGAATGTTTCAAGGATATATCCGAAAGTTTAATTTATTTTCATTAAATAGTTTCTTCAGCTGCATTAGCGGAGAAAGTATCAGTTTTTTTGCTGTTGACTTTGTAGATCACTCAGCTGTACATCAAATGATTTATTGAAAATTTCAGGCATTGCTCTCAGCTCGTCTTCAGCTGAAACAATTTCCTGGACCATTATACTACACTTTTGTATAGTACTGGACCAGTAAAGTTCCATGAACCCCATGTAATATTTTTAATTTGAAGATATTCCGGCGTAAAAGCAGGCAACTTGTGTGTACTTTATGCGTAGTTTCGATGTTTTGCTTGATTTCACCAATTTAGAATACATTTGATAAGGGTCATCCCTGAATGTAGTTTAAAGCAAATTTTTTATAATCTTTGTAGGTCAGCCAAGTTCGATATAAACAAAAGTACAACCTTTGTGACACGTTAAGATTTTATATATATTATTATACATACTCTTATACATAATTACATAATCTTCATAAAACCGATGACGTCAGTGGTTCTCGTTTGCCGATTGCTCCTGGGAATTTGGCCGACCTGTATAGATTTTAAAGACTGAGTTTCAAGTACGTCAAGTTGTGGCTATGGTTGCCTATTTAGCGCCGGTATTTCTAACCAGAAATCATTATTTTTTTATCAGTCCAATACTATATAGTCAAAAATACAACGCCAAAAAATACTGAAACTGAATATCGTACTCTTTTTCTAGATTTTAAAATGCAAATTTTGATTTGTATGCCTGTAATTAAATTTTTTCTCAAACTTTCATGAATAAGTATATATGCAATAAAGGTGATAAAAAAAAATCAAATATGAATTTTATTCAGATTCAAAATATTAATTTTTTTTGATGATGAACAGCTGAGTTATTTAAAATCTTCATGAGCATAACATCCAACACAGATTGTAAAAAAATAGAGAAACTAGGGACATGATTTTCTTATTAAATCGCTTCTAATGAGAGAATACGTAAATTTCAACCTTCTTCTCTCTGCCCTATTTGATAAAAAGCAAAAAAATTATAGTGAGATTTACAAGAATATCAAATCCACTTTGGCTCATGCTGAGTTTTGCCTGTGAATAGAAATATAGACTAGACTTATAGGTGTAGCCAATGGTTACCAATATATGACCCTCAGTTTCTGTCGCCGATCGTTTTGCAGAATGCTTTTTGAATATGGATGCTGTCAGCGTTCACTCGATTTGAAAAGAAGAGGAGACAATATACAACCTTGGTGCGTACTTCTCCACGGATTTGAGGACTTCCGACTCTTGACCTTCTACATCAATACTGCATGTCCTACGTTGACTGTAATTGATTTTAATTCAAAATTCATTTCGGATCTACTGATTGTACCTCAGAATAAAACCGTAGAATATTAATTCTTATGCACTTAAATTATAGCACCGGCATTTGAAACCACTAGAAGTTTTTTCAAATTACCTACTTCATTACCTATACCAGAGGGGAAGCTGTGATAAACCTTCTTGTGGGAGGGGGCCTTCAGGATCCTTTCATTTTCTTACTTTAAACGAAAATGAGAATAGACCTTAGAGTTTTGTTTAGCGTTTGCCTAGGCAGTCAAGCTAAATTATAAAGCTTATAGGCTTTTGGCTTTTGGCATGAACTTCCCAAAATGCAGCTTCGGCTTTCGGGTTTCTGACTCTAGCTTTTTGCCTAATTGTTTTTAAACTTTGTACACTTACGACATTATAATTTGTGAATAACAAAGTGTTTTCGGTAAATTGTTCAACTTTTAAATTTTCTTAATTTACGTAATTGGAAATTGGAATATTAAATTGAAGGAGAATGAAAAAGCAAAAGTTGAAAACAAGATATGGCTTTTGTTCAGGGTGCACAGATTTTCCCCAACCCAAAGAGTATGTGATAAGGAAAAAAAATAACATTTTTAAATTATCATTTGATTTTTTAAACATTTTATTTACGTTTAAGAAAAAAAACTAGAAAAAACTAGAAAAAACTAGAAAAAATTAGAAAAAAACTAAAAAAAAATAGAAAAAACTAGAAAAAACTAGTTTTTGGTAAAAGTTTGGACTCTTAATAGTAGGTAAGTATACGAAAAACAAAAAGAGAGTACCTACTTCAATCTTCTTAAAGAGAATACACTTGTGCACCCTGCTTTTGCTGGTTTTTATCTTGAGAAGGTTAGAAGTTAGTCTTTCAGATTGATTTAGAAAACACAACAAATACCTACGTTATTTTTTCGCTTGTGGCCTTTGACTGGCTTCAACAGCCTTGGTGTTGGCAGACTGAACAAATGCTCAAGTATTTTTAAATATTTGAAAATTATTTGATTAAATTGAAGAAAATGCTTTAGCTAACACTCGATAAGTATTTTATATAAATACTACCTTGAAAGATTATGCTAGAGCAGTTTCCATCATTAGTTTGTTTTTTGTTTTTTTTTTTCTGAACATTCGATACATATTTTCAAAATTTTCAAGGATTGTTTCACCAGGTTTTTAGTAGGTTCACCCCCCACATCTTCTCAGCTTTCTCTCAGTATGACACTATTACAGAAACATTTTGGTAAAAAGTTACTGTATAATAGCTGTGTAGGCTCGGTATTTTCAACATAATTTTGCTGGAAATTACTGTTTAAAAGTGTTAAAACCCACTTCATTTGCCCAATACTTAATTAAATTTGCTCGTGGCTTAGGATGAAAGATTTTTTAAAAGGTTACGCACTTTCGAAAAATTGTATTTCGAAGACAAGTAAAGTTCTCACCCGATTCGTTGGAAGAATATTTAAATTTTCACTAAATTTCTAATCTCGAAAAAGAAGTCAATATTCGACATTTACAATGAAAATTTTGTTTTGATATAATCAGAGATTAATGGTCGTTTGTGGAGGCGTCTCGATGGAGACACGATCTTTATCGATGAGTGAATTTCACATTAATTTTCGTTTTCATTTTGTTTTTTAAGCCTAAAAGAACCACAACATTTCGCAAACAGATTTGCAAAAAAAAAAAACCAAAAACAAAAAAAACAAACAAACAAATAAACCTATGGACAACTTTCTCCGTGTTTATATCACTCGTGTATAAAATTTTTCATCGAAAAAAAAAAATAAAATAAAATAAAATAAAAGATTAGAGAAAACGTAGATTGCGAGTAGACTATGTGCTTACCTATAGAGTTTTTGTTTATGAATTACAACCATATTTGGTTCACTTTTAACAACAACTTTTTAAAATTGATGCACAGGAATTTCGTAGCAATTACCTACTCGCATAGTATATTGAATGGTGTGGTTAGGAATCGTAAAATTTTAACAGTTTGTAGTTTTATGTATGTCAAAAATATTTCCCGAATCCGCCTGGAATGTACGTAGTTAGCGTGAAGAAGGTCAAGAAAGTTATGTCTCCAAAATAAATTCTTATGAATTCCGTCTACCTATGGCTATTACGATGGAGTCATTACGAGAAATTTTTTTTACATTGGGTGATGATTTTGATTACAGATATTTTTTAAAGACCGTTCTAATGTCGATTAAATAATATTTTTTATAAATTGACTTAAGGAAGAAGGTGGGAAGAGGCGATAAAAGAAAGTTAATTTCTATTCGTTGAAAATATGAAAAATTTATAACGTTTCAGTAATATAATTATATACCGTAAGAAATATTCAAAGCTGAAAGACTGACAGAAATTTTTATTTTTGAGGAAAATTAGAGCTTCATTTGCGCGAAGAAAAGGGGTTTCCTCAGATGTCTGATGAAATTAATTGCGATAATAATAGGCCTAAGTCTGTTAAATTTGGAAAAAAAAGTGAGGAGCTATTACTATTTTTTAACAATAAGCTGTTCGATTTAGAAATGTGTATAATTCGTTCCCTGAAAAAGGCTGTTCTGTTTTCCATGGTAAAACTGAAGAAAAACTCCTTCTTTCAAACATTACTACCAAATTTTCTTATCTGACTCAGCGAATGAATTCTAATAGAAAATTCTCTCCTAAAAATATAATCTTATTTGTATCACGTGGGCCCTTTTTATTAAAAATTTTCTTTCAATTTTTTTTTTTTTTTAAATACAAATTTTTTGAGTTTTTCTACTTTACAGAACATAGAACTAAAACCATAGAGGGTTGAAGGAGAGCTTATACCTTTAATAAAACTTATACGAAAGTAAAAAATTTAAAGGGTGATTAGAAATATATTTTCAAGTACCAGCCTGGTGCTATTCGTGACTAACATCTCATCGCTAGTAATTTTTTCTGCCTCTCTTTTCAGATTTTTGTTAGTTTCGTTCAACTGTTTTTCTTTTGATAAAGGTAACCTGAACAAGGGTAAAGGACAATACCCCTTGGATATAGTAGGTATCTATACAGTGTTGTAATGAATTCCTCAATAATTTGAATAGGTACCTATCTACATACGCGTGTGTAACGCATATTGATGAAAACATTGAACTGTTTAGGTGGTGGGGACAATTATATCACAATGTGCGCCATTTTGTTAGTTTATTGTGATAACTATAGGTTAAATCTATATCTATAGGATAGTAGTACGTGGATTATGTTAAAATTTTTAATTCTTAAATATGAATATATTACTTTATTGTACAGTAGATCTATACATAGGTAGGTACTTATCTATTTATTAGATACTTATATTATACTCACTTGTGTCGAATTCATAATACCTTCGTTAAATCAATCTATATACATACATGTTTTTTAGCTACCTATCGAAGATAATATTGCCAGGTGGAAAATACATTTAAAAAAAAATCACACGCTTTAAGGTAATACTTACTTACTTACGTACGTAGGTATATATTGTAATAATAATAATAGGGCTTTTTTTTTTTTCTTTTGTAATGAAACAAGTTAATAGTAAATTACTATTAATTAGTAGCTTTTTGCAGTCTTCATCGCGAGTTAACATTTTTTCAACTTGGGAACTTTTATATGCAAGCGAAATAACAGTAAAACAGGTTCAGTTATTAATCAATTTTATTATTTTCTGTCATTTGAGGTCTCTAATCATCGAAACGGATTCAGACACGCAACTTGAATTATGCTCATCGTTCTTCTCATCCCTCACCCTTTTAACGGAAGAAAAAAGAAGAAAAAAAAATGAATATCATAATTTCGTAATAGGCTACATGCACCACAGTGCTGAGGCTGAAGATTTGTATCGAATTAATCTGCGTTATACAACGCGTGTGTTACGTAACTAATAACTATACGCCGTATAGTTAGGCCTGCTTACTATTTGGGCTCATTAATTTTACTAATTAGTAGAACAGACATTGTTTTTACTATAGATATCTGGCAAGCATTGGTACCACGGTAGTATATTAGGTAGGTACCTATCTATCTACTCATCAAAAATTGGAAATGGATTATAAATTCGTTTAACGACTGCTGTTATTTTGTTAGGTACCTTCCTACTTTTCAAATCATCGTGGCTGGTCCTTGTTTTTTTTTTTTTTTTTTTTTTTTTCTGCCTTTCTTATATTTTTTTCACAATTCCAGAAAATTAATGTTTTGATTTGGACGCTTCGATGGTATTGCGCGCGTTCCTATAATTTGAAATTGTGTTCGCACTTTATTCGATGTGTGGTGCATTTCGCTTGATGTCATTTGTAACGGTTTTTTATGCAACCTCTCGAACGCGAGATTATATGATGTAAACGAAGAATAAGTATATACCTACTTGTGTAGTACCTATTTATAACACGGACTCAGTTTAAAAAAAAAAAAAAAAAAAATTGACTAAACATATCACGAATTTTTCGTAATGCATGCAAAGTTGCACTACGAAAAAAAAAAAAAAAAAAAAGAGATTTTACAGGTATCTCTAGGTCACTCGTGCAATTTTCTGATGGTGTTTAAACGTACCGACTTTTCTGTGAATTTTATTACAGTTTCAAAACAAAAGCGTACCAAAAAATAGTGAAATGGTGTGAAAAAACACGAATTTTTGGTAATTATTTTTAGTATTGAATATCGAAAAATCAATTAAATTTACAGGAGTAAGTTTATTCAACTTGAAAAATTTCCAAGTTTAGATATTTTATCATCAAATTACGAAGAAGTCAAATATGAAATAATTACAGATAAAAATAACACGTTGATAAGCAATGGAGAATCAGAAACTATTTTAAAAGTATACAATTTAAATTTTCGTTTAACGTATATTTCATTGTATAAAAGAAAAAAAAAAATTATTTAATCAGAAATAACCATATGTCCAGTAAAGATTTTTAATGTGTAAACATTCTTGCTCTCTAGTCCTCTTCCTCCCGGGTGTAAAAAAATATTAGATACGAAAAAGTTGAGATTGCATAAAAAAACTGCACGCTGCATTGTCCAGTTTTAAATTCTGTTTGTCATGTAACACACACACACACACACACACGCACACACACGCACGCACGCACGCACGCACACACACACGCATTCTCTGTGGTGTGTGGCAACATGACATCTACCCACACAAGCATTTTTTTTGTCCTGGTTAACGTTAAAGTCATGAATTTTTACACATTAAATATGTGAAGGGGGACCCTCGCACACCTTTTTTTTGGAAAAATATAGAAACAGTTATTTGTGAAACTGGTGCGAAAAGTAGGTGATTTTTCCACGAGTATTGAAAATCTCATGAGTGACAATCACTTACTTCACACGCATGTCATACGATATATTTTGAATTAACTTCTTCTTCCAATCCAAAAAAAAATCACAAAGAGAAAATTCTTCTTAACTTTAAAATAGCAGAACACCAGAGCTGTAGATTACCTTCTACGTGTGAATATCTCACACGACAAGGTTTTCCACATTATTATTATTATTTTCATTTTAAATGAGGTACTCAGATCGATGAATAAGGGTCTGTTTTTGCCAGTCAATCAATTAGATGACTTTGATTATTTTTTTATTTCATAGATACTTATCTACATCTTGTAATGAAATAAAAAAAAAAAAAAATCTGATGAAAAAATTAGTTTGAGTAAAACAATTTGAAATAAATTATACTTACCTACAGAATTGAACAAAATGAAATTATGGAGGTAGGTAGTTGTTTTGTTTTTTCGTTTATTCCAGATTCTGTTTTGCCAAAAACTGAAACACATGCCTGTACAAGAATCCCTGAATGTTAATGGCGTAGCGAAGAGAGGGTTAGAGGTTTTTCAACCACTCCAAGAGCCAAAAAAACTCTTACTCCTTCAGTGTATAATGGCTAGCGAGTGAAAATACAAAATTTTAATGATTAAACTATCCCCAAAAATTTTTACTGCGTCATTTTGAAAAATTCATAATATTGTTTTTGCTTTTTACATTAAAGTACCCAATGAATTAAAGTCATTTGAAATACTCGCATGAAATCTTAATGATTCAATTACTACTAAGGAAGAACTTACGAAATTCTCAAAAACAGTCCAGTATCCTGACAAAATGACAAACAAATCGGTTTTGAAAGACCACGAATTGAACATTGTAAGTTAAATTTTTATTAAATAACATTTATACAGATATAAACTGTAAAGTGTGGTATGTTCAATTGTGATTATGCCAATATAAAGTTTGGGATTTGAAATTTTTGTTTTCCAGTATGATGCCACAAACGAAAAATGGATCTTATTTACACTCAACTTCTTTTGTATGTATTGTTTTTTATGAAATTTGGTTTAGTGTAATTAGAAAATTTTAAAATTATTTTCATACAGTTGTTGTAATAGTTTCAATAAAATTTAGAACGCTACATTTACTTTGATGCAAATGGAGTGTACCTAATTATCATTAGCTCATTTAATCTGCATTCGGTAGGCTTACATTTGAAAAGAACAGACTCTTTTTAAAACTCCGACTTAAGTGAGTCGTGAATTCTAATATTTTTTTCTTCCATTTTCCAACTGACCACAAAAATTCTTTCTTCATAGATCAAGAGAAAGTTTAAATTGTTCGAATGCCAAGCACAGTCAAAAAAGATCGATGCTGGAACGACAATTATGGTCAGAAATTATTCATAAAGTGGATAAAAAAATAATCAAGTTCCCAACCAAAACTCGAGTTGGTATACAATGTAAGCGCCGCGCTGCTCAGATTGTCATCTTAATTTAGAAGCTGTAAATCTACAGTAATAAAAAAGATGGTCCATGCTTAGCTAAACTACCTATATGGATGCCTTTTAATAATGGTCGGTTTCGAATACGAAATGGCTTCATCCTGTCGGCACGAGGTCGTACTTTTAGATAGATTTTAATCGAGAAAAAAATGTTTTAATTACCTGCACCATTCCCGAGATGATCATTTTGTGGTAGTGTTCAAGGTTTTTGGATATAGACTGTACCTTTAGCCGGAAGAATCAACCAGCATTTTTATTCGGTTTGTACGCGAACAGGGTATTAAAATAGACCATGAAAACGGGTTAGGTGTGGGGATGATGAAAATTATTCATTTCATGAGAAAAGAAAACGATTGGTACTATTTTCCTATTTTCACCTAATTAGCTTGCCTCGCAAATGTATACCCATCCTGCAATAACTCACTTTCAGTTCTTGTAAAGTAAGAAACTTTTCATTTCAAATCGGAGAAAAAAAATTATGATTGATCGAACGTTCAAATAAATCAACACGTCTGAACTGAAATACAATGTTATCAGTCTGAACGGCCTGCAAAGTAAAACTGATCAATGTTTACGAATACATTTTTGCAAATAACGATTTTCACCCCAAAAATCAGTGTAGCAAAACGGCGTTTTCGACGCGTGAGGAATGAAAAAATGGTTTTTGTAGAATTTTGACGAAACTATGAAACAGATCGAGCTAAATTTCGCATGATATATTATTATTATCACGCATATACGAATTGCGTAGAAGTTTGATGCCTATTTGTTCAGTAGTTCTCGAGAAAAATGGAAAAGAAAAACTTACTAGAGAAAATTCTGTGTTCTCGATTTTGAAAAAACTACGAAAGAGATAGTTTTTAAACAGGATCAAGTTTTATAGAAGTTCAGTGCCTATTGCTTCAGTAGAGTTTGAGAAAACTGGAGAACAAACAATTCCTAGAGAAGTGGTCTTGCAGGATATTGCAGAAATTACTAAAGGGATTGGACTGAAATTTGCATGATATATTGTTTACATGTACCTACTTATATGTAAAAATCTGATAGAGGTTTGATGCTTATTAGTCTAGTGTTTTCTGAGAAAACGGGAAAAGAAAAAATTGCTGGAAAAGTAGTTTTTCTATGATTTTGAAGAAACTACAAGATGAAGGTAGTTGAGATTTTCCCGATATAGGTTTCGTTTTCACGTAGGACCAGGTTTGATGCGGCTTTGGTCTCTATTGATTCAGTAGTTTCCAAGAAAAATGTAAAAACAAAAAAGTTGCTGGAGAAAAGCAAGTGGCCTGTGTTTCTTAAAGTATATTTTCCGTATTTGCGACCCAATTGGTTAAGTACGTTACTTGTTTTACTCAAAATTGTAATAATAAAATTTCGATAGATCGATTATATTACATAGATATCGATAACCATAGGTTGTTTTTTGCAATTTTTTCACGCATTTGGAATTCAGGATTGTTTGTTGAATTGTTGATGTAAATTGGTAATCTGGATTTTCTAGCGCAGTATTGCTGCGCATAATGTAGATTTTCAAAGAAAATCTACATATCTTGATATCATGAAACTGCTTAGCAGTAGGGTAAGCTTTTCGTTTCGTGACCATACGACACTCATGGCACCAAAAATATTAATTCATATCAGATATATACATATATACTAATATAAACTCGTATAATTTGTATGTACAGTTGTAAATCTTGTTAACTCGGCTCAATTTGAAGTTTTTGTCCGATGGTCACGAAATTTGGTGCCAGCTTTAATTTGTATCTAGATACGGATAAGATTGACAAATTTTGGTCCAGATTGGCCAGACGTGTACGTCCATTATGTCCGATCATTTTGCATTTTAGCAGGTTTTAATGTTCTAAAATGCCTAATTTACTAATTGTCAAGCAATATAATCGCTAAATTTAGAACGAACATTAATTATGCACTACTCTAACATTCTGTCAAATTTGGTTTTAATCGGTTTTACTTACGGTTCATACGAAGGGGTGATTTGAGGAAATATAAAACTTTGCTAAAAAAAATGAAATTCTCGACAAACCAAAAATGCAAAGCGGAAAGCACGCTTGTTGTTATTTTATTCGCCGAAAAATCACTCATTAAGATGCGCATATTTCATTGTAGCCTACTTATTCATATTTTCTTATAATTTTCGTAACATGTCAATACAATAGATAAGGGTGCGAAATGCTAAACTGCTCTAATTTCATTTTTGAAAAAACTATTTACAAGTCGGCGAAGTGTACTTTTAAAATGTCTTACAATCGTATCCTTATTTAGTCCAGTTCCTATGTTATGGGCATTTGAAAAATAAATTTTCCAAGTTTTGTAGCCCAGAAATGAAATTTTATTTTTCAATTTTACAAATTTTTATTTTTAGGATTCAAGGTAGTTTGAAATAACGCTCCTCTATCATCACGCGAATCTCTTGATCAGTTTATTTCAAATTTAATTTTTATAAGCTCAGACCTAAAGTTTTTCATTTTTAATTTTTTAACATAATTTTTTTTTCTGGTTT
Source organism: Ericerus pela (assembly GCA_011428145.1). Lineage (NCBI taxonomy): Eukaryota > Metazoa > Arthropoda > Insecta > Hemiptera > Coccidae > Ericerus > Ericerus pela. Next base: position 1,292,461 of record WOFM01000478.1, read on the forward strand.
TAAGGTTGGTATTTAAAAATACGACCTACGTAAGTTACGCTAGAATTTTTTTTTTTTCCATCATTAATTTGAAACAATAAAATATTTACGAAAAAGTTCTAACCAAACATACTGAAAAACGTTATTTCCCACTCATCCGAATGATTTGATGTTGTGTTCGTCGTAATGCGGCCCAACTCTGGCCAAGTGTGGCGTATTGCAGAAAAAAAAATATATAAAATGTCACGTCTTTAAAATTGAAACGGAATGCAAAAGAGGTGCTGCTGATTCACTTTCACTTGAGGATGCATCGAAGCATTCCAGTGCCAAACGCGATGAGCAATAATTGTAAATTTTTTCGACTTCTCCATTTCGATGTGATAAGTAATAATTAAAACAGTATTCTAATTTTCTATACCGACCTTAGTTCCTAAAACTTACGATGTGACGATGGTGCACCGTTTACAAGCTGCATGTTTCTATGACGTAGTGCTACATGATGCAATTATGAAAAAATTACCGACTCATTTTCATTCAGTGGCACAAATGAGTATGAAGCCAGAAATTTGAATCAGCAGAAGTGATTTTCATTTTTAAATAGTAATTTAGAATCAGAATTGAACGCCAGTTTCACGGTTGATTCTGTTTAGCGCCGTGTAATTAAAGTAAAAGTGAACCAATAATGTAAAAAAAAAAAAAAAAAAAAACAAAAAAAAACAGAGAAAATAAAAGGGGCAACGTAGTCCAACCAGTTCTGGTGTGAAATTAAAGTAAAACGACTAGTTTCTTCACCTAAATCGTAAATTTTGGTCATTATATGCACGTACGTGTCCTTGATGCTCATTATTGTTAAACAGTATACATATATTTAAATTTATAAGAGATGTTCTACTTTAATTGGAGCTATAACAACATTATGTATATATGTGAGCGCTCTCTAATCTTTTTGAAATCCGGCGAAGAACGTGCCCTTATAGAAAAACCAAAGTTCATATGAGTAAAATTACGCACTATGAAGATATAGTTTATGTTTTCTTTGTCGTGTGCTGTGACCAACTGAAAATGTAGACCTTGAAAACTTTTTTTTGAGAAAACTTTATTTATGTCTCTCATCCGGTTTATATATTATACAAATAACCGTAACTGCATTTCTGGAATGTTCTATTGTTCTTTATTAGGAGAGAGATAAGATACAAAGAAGTGAAAAAAGAAAAAAAAATCGTCTGGGATAGATCTTGAGGAATATTTTTTAAGACCAGATTGACCTTTACGGTTTATTTATAATTTTCGGCTTGCCATAAATTGACCAAATTAGATTTATATTTCTTTAGTGTAGGTATCTACGCTTTGTGAGGTACGTACCTACTATCTATCTTTCTGGTTAGTAAATGCATTTTTTTGACTTTAGACTGCGAGAACAAAATGTTAATTTAGCATTTGGAAAGATGAATGACTATGATAGAGAATTCATGTGCTAATTATGGGACTGCTGCAGATGTCCTAAGCAAGGTTGAATAATTTTCGATTTTTAACGAAAGTTTTATTAAGAAATACTTACGCTTTTAATGGTGGTTATATACGGTAGATGGTGGGTATCGACTAGTATTTAGGCCTACTTTTTTGATTTTGGTAATTACATTTTTTTTGAAAGCAATTTGAGAATAAGTTAAGTGAAAATTAATTTTTTTAAATACGCTCTTGTAAGACGAGTAAAACTCCTCCCACCAAAGTTCCATGTCCCAAAAAAAACTTTTATTAAAAAAAAAAAAAAAATCAATTTACTGTAGAGATTTGAACTAAGGGGTCACATTACAACCGCAACGCCATAAAAATGGTTGGAAAAATAGGAAATAAATTGAGTTGAAAGAAAAGCAACTTGATAGAAGATAATACAAGAGTCTGTGATCAGACAAAGAGGATTTCGAAAAAAGTGTACTAGACGAGAGTAATACTACAAGACTTCCACCTTTTTTGGCACTTTTTTTAAAACATAATTTACAATCTAGTTAATCCATTCTAAAAGATACAACGTGAAAATAAAGCAAAAAAGTAAATAATGAAAAAATAAAGTCACAAAAAAATTTTTTATTGAATTTTACAGATTCGAACACGCGTTACCAGGATGATAGTCCATACCGTATAGCAAGGAGCCGCAGAGAAGCTTGAAGATTTCCCAATTTAATCATCACTACGTACAACATTACCCTAAATACACCTACGATAATCCATGATAACGAAAATAATAATATCCACCTTTAACTGAACGCAGATGCTTCTGAAGATAACTGATAACAACCAAACTCAATTTTAATTCCCTAAGATGTTAGTACAAGAAATACGTTACATTTTGTAGCATTAGTATCTGTAATAAAAGCGCACAAAAAAATAACTATTTTATTAAATTTGTTAATCCCAATTTAGTCGTTGGTAGCTGTGCCTATATTGTCCTTAAAAAAATGAAATAAAAAATGAATAAACATAATAAGTAGGTATGTAGGCTACTATTTATTTTATTAGGAATTAAATATTTTCAATTTATAATATGGATAAAATTGCTGGATTCTCAGCATTTTATGATGACACTATCTGTTCTATTTGGAAAATGTTAAAAACATGTTTTTTTGAGGAGTTGGCTTCCACTCAAGTGCATATTGTTGGTCATAATTACCCACTTTAAGAGGTGATTAGCTGGAGAAAAGGTTGTTTTACTTATGCTCCTTGTTTTTTAAAATAGACTCAGGTCAATATTTTTCCTTTCAGTGTAGGTTACTGTAAATGTTATTAAGGTTACGAAATGGTTCACGACAATTTTATTTTTGAAAACTGTATAATATTTGAATAATTACAAGAGTGTATGTTGGCTTTACATAAGGTGTTACTAGATTAGATGAAATTAACAGAATGAAGTAGTATAGAACATCAGACTTATAGCTAGGGGTAAGAGTTTTAGTTATTTTAATTAGGTGTCGTGGGAGACATGAATTTGATTGGGTGTTTAGGAAAAATGTAATTAGGATAAAACCAATAAAATATGGAAGATATGACATAAAGTGGGAGTGTACAAGAAAAATAAAAATTAGAATTAAAGAATTATTGCAATGTTGAAATATGTTCGTGGAAAAGGTGACATCAGTAATAATATAGACGAAAATAATTTGGTGAAAGAAAATGGTGATGTCCCCGGACATGTCAAGACTTGAAAGTCAAGTTCAGACTTGACTGAAATGACGTGAGTAAATGGAAGAACAAATGTACGAAAATATAATTATTGAGATGGTGTATGAATTTAAGAGAAATGTATAAGTTTATTGTAATTGACATGAATGTATCATTACAGTTACTTTTATACTTTTATAGGTCTTCATATTACTACCTGTTAATACCAAGATTTTCAGTGTCTTTAATCTAGGGGTAGTACTGTAGAGTTTGTAGGTTGGCAAGTGGACGTCATTAAACAGAAAAGTTTCCGCCCCTAAATCATATTACTACCTGTTAATACCAAGATTTTCAGTGTCTTTAATCTAGGGGTAGTACTGTAGAGTTTGTTGGTTGGCAAGTGGACGTCATTAAACAGAAAAGTTTCCGCCCCTAAAATAGCCTCCTGAAAACAAAAAACTTCGTCAATAAAATGGTCTATACAATTTTCAGCTCAAAAAGTACGAGGCCTATAAAAATATTATCATTATTTTTTTATTGAGAAAAAACGGGTGATCACGTGGCGGACTTTTTCATTCGCCACATTTCCGGTTGTTAAGAAAAAATCTGCTACTTTACGTGTGCAAATATCTATACTAACATATCGATATACATTATTATATTATGCCCGTATGTGTATTTACTGTGGTCGAATATTGAATATAGGAATTTACGATTAGAATTCGTGACTGGAAACTAACCAGCATTTTAGCCCCTGCCCACAGAATAATACTTGATCTCGTAGTAGGTACTGTGTATTGAAAGACAACGTTGTGCCTTAAATACGCGGCGGGATACTTCCCGCATTACATGGCGAAGGATAATTGGCGGAGCTATTGGGTACCTACCATAAAGAACCTAATCAAAAATGTTTCCCGGTTGACCATGTCATCAAGATTCTTGCAATTAATGTGAGATCTATAATATTCTTCTGAATAACAGTCACTTGACACAAATTTCTCATTGGGTGTTCTAGGATTAGTTTTCAATTCGACAATCAAAATATTTGACATAATTATGCGGGCAGTTTGTTAAGAAATTTATTTCATAAAAATCAACTCGCCAATGGTGAATATAATTATTTACTCTAAAACTGGATTATAAGACTGGTATTTTAGTTATAAATATCAAGAAAATGAATGAGAGAGAAAGAGAGAAATAGTAAGACAAAAACCAGCACCAACAGCAAGATCCAGAAATGAGTGTCCAATGGAGAGTATAGGTATTAGTGGCTGAAAAAAACAAAAACAAGAACAAATTCGATGCGTAGAGCCATTATAACTGAAACAATTTTATATTTTAGTTGGCATTTCAATATTACATGCAGACCGTTTCGTCCACTTTCACGTATTTGTTTCTTGACGATGATGATTTACTTTCCATTGCATACTCAAATCTAGTACATCCTTCGCAACATTCATTCGCTATATAAACTGATGAAGTTTTTTTGTTTTTTTTCTACTTCAGTTTTACTTTCTATTCGCAGATGTTTTGTTGAAAGGACATAATATTTGACACACATGCCACAGCTAGTATACGAATTATCATCATTGTGGGTGGAGTAAGATTTATTATAATCTCTTTTTTTTTTTTTCACTTTTCTTTATTTACTTTTCGTGTGTATATCAAATGACTTAGCTAACAACGTGTAGCTTATGGTATCGGTCAGTCACTGTAGGTAATATGCATGAAAATAAATGGCACTTTTTTTTTTACTCTATTGAATATTCTAAGCTTCATGGTATAATGTTTTGAAGTACAGCGAGTAAGCTGACAAGAAGAAAGTTTTAATTCAATGTATGTTAATGAGTTTCACAGGTACTCAAATCATTTTTTATGTTTCTGTAACAGTTTCATAAAACGCAGATTCAGAATAGGTGAGAAAGTAGTCGGTACCTAACTTGTTTTTACGTTTTGTTTTGTTTTATTTATTTTTCTCTAATGGTAAGCTAAGTGTAGGCTTATATTTCCGTATAAATGAATAGAAAAAAAAGGGAACAAAAAAATTAATATTTTATTTAGGTATTCCGTCAGCTGTTGAAAAGTGAAGTTTCGTTTGCATTGCTGGAGTACATCAATAAGTTATTGATTCGAATTAAGTCACGTATTCATATAATGGTAATTAATAATTACACAAAATTTGGAGATATCAAGAGAAAATATGTTCAAAAACTCCGATAACTTTGGCTAAGTTTGAAGCTAAGCGTCGACTCAATCGAATTAGTGTGGCAGGACATACGTGTAAACTGAAAAGCCGAAGGTGAGTGATTTAAATTAAATGAGTAACAATCATTTTGAGAAACGTGCAAAAAGTAGTGCAAAAAATATAGTTGGCATCAAATAAGTTGAGCTTTGAAAATGATAGGAAATATGACATTCAAATGTAAGATGTCCAATGAGAAACAACGTTCAATATCAGAGCTCGTTTATTTGGCGCTAATGACAGGAAAAACCAGAAGTGCGCATGCGAAAAAAATATGATAAAAATCACTATTATATCCTGTCCTATTCTATCCTAGCTTATACTATGTATACAAGCAATAATTATAGGTAGTACCTATGTAGAAGCATTTTAAAACAAGACCAACAATGTGACTGAAATTCATAGGATGATGATTTTGGAAGAGAGAAAGCGATTTAGATAGGTCCCAAGTTTGAGAAAATTCAATGAACATGACGTCGCAATCAATTTTAGTCATTACGGTTGATTGGGGGAAAGAAAAAGTATAAATTTGATTCCCGGACACTTTCTCGAATCTGTTTTCCGTAAGTATGATTTTCCCTAACAGACATTTTCCTTAATTTATTTTTCCCTAATTTTTTTCCCCTAAACCCATTATGTATAATCCATTTTCCCTAAAATTAATATTCCTAATTGATATTTTCCCTAAAGTCAATATTTCTAATAGACATTGTAATTTATTTTTTTCCCAATGACTGGTTGTAAAAATTGCTTAGCACATCTCATTATTTCTGTAGAGGGAATATCTTGATACTCCACCCCACCACACCCTACCCTGATATTCTCCTTCACTGTGGTACCAATATGAAGCAGCATTATTCAATAGACATAAGACAAATAACGTGAGTGAGGGGTGGCATAATTAGTTCAGATTAGTAGTTGCGAAACAACACCCAGACCTATACTTCTGCTTCAAGGAATTCCAGACAGAACAGACTGACACAAAGGCAACACTGGCAGAGCTCAGTATGGGTCAAAAAGTCTGAGCTGTACTCAAACAAAAATGGTTAGAACTACAACAAAGAATACATGATGTATGCCCAATGTATGATGAGTATAAAAATGATGGCAGAGACTTAGAATATGTTCGCGCTATTGCATATAATGTAAATATATAATTGAAAAAACCAATTCCAGAATGGAATTTTGTTAAGGAAATAATACATCAGACATTTTGGTATTAGGGAAAAAAATTAGGGAAAATGGGTGGGAACCATAAATTCACATTGATATACAATGATAAGCATCAATTGAGGTTATTTTACAAACAAACACGTGTTTTATGTAGATAAGTGTGAATAAGGTTTATGACGTCAGTTACGTCTTAACATGGATGGAGTAAATCGATGAAAATAAAATAGAAATGTGTGCCACATTAAAAACCTAATATGTCATTGACTTCTCACTAATTACAATTACTTTTCTGCCAAAACATGATAAGTACGTCACTCCCAAACATGATATGTTACCTGCTAAAACTTGGTATATCATGGAATATATCCTCACTCTCTGTGTATATTTTACAACCATTTATTCACTCTTTTAAGTTGTACTCATGATTGACTGAAAATAGACCCCTCAAAGCACAGTTTCCCTACTTTGTACTGCAATTTAGTTTATTTCCTAAATTTACATTTGTAGGTAACCTTTCTTATTTGTCTCATAAAAAACGGAAAAAAGTGATTATCAACTTTTTGAAAATAACCGTTACTAGACCTTTCATAATTTGAGAAATTCAACAGCCTTGCACTTAGTATTTTTGGTTGATATTTTTAATAGCTATACGAATTTAGAAAAAAAAAATGCAGAACAAAAGTGCGCTAAAAATAGAAAAATAACCATTTCAATATTTCTCTAGTGCAAGATCTACTTCATAGAATTATTGAAGTCGAGGTTATTTGAAAAACTAGTTCATCAAAAATCTGTTCCGGTGGTGAGAAGTATGCTGGAACGAACATAAAAAAAATGAAAACATATGTAGGGATCGAATTGATAGACCTATTCCTCCTTTTGAAGTTGGTTTTAAAAAAATGGCTTTTTATTTCCAGCATGGTTTCCAAAAGTTTGTGAGAAATAATAAATTCATGCGGTACCTATCATTTTTATTCATCCCATACCTATACATATAAGTGCATACTCAACGAAATCCTTAATTTCTGCTTTCTCGCTCTACATAATATTATCTAATCTGTGAACGTGATTTGTTGTAAATCACTAGCAAAAGATATTTCCATAGCATAAACGAATTTGTTAAAGAAGATCAAATACCTACTTTTTTTATTTTTTTCCTAAAAATACTTTAATAAAATTTAGGTGTAGGTAATTATTCGACGTCGGCAAAATGTCTTTGTCTCCATCCAATTTATTGGGCACGTTGATGTTTTTTTTGTTTTTTTTTTTTTACTGTAAATTCCACGTAGCATTCTTCTATCGACCTTGCCCTTATCATTTTCATTCATCGCAAATGAATCGAAAATATCGGCGAATTTCTATGGTTGCTGTCGCTGCTGCAGCAGCAAACGTTCTTTGTCAAGACTATGGCCACGACGCATTCCTTATCTACGGCTCATTCGTACCGAAATCGAATATTAATTTCCAAACACCTGTTTAATATGTTTTACGAGTGTGGCATGTTCACATTTTCTTTGAATTACAACCTGTAAACGGTATTTTTGAAGGGGTAGCCTTAGTCTGTGCGTTCAAGTTATATCAAGTACCTACCTATACCCATACCTATAACTGACTAAAAGCTGAAATAAATACGCAGCCAGGAAGTCGGACATAAATATTTGTACGTTATGCAGGCATAGGTACGAAAAAGGTTTCAGTATACGATATTTTGCGGTAGGTGGGTATGCGTTTTCCTACTCAATACCTTACCCATTTCGTCTTCTACCCTTTTGGAAATAATATTTATGTATGCGGGCTTCGTTAATGAATTTTTTGGAAAATCGAATTTTTATTTAAGTTGAAAAATAAACGCATTTTGTCGTAAATTCTTTCTCAAGGTTACTGTTTTAATATCTGTGGGCTTAATACCAACCAATACGCGTAGGTTTGGAAAATGTTACCTTTTAGGATAGTCCTAGATTCATTTATCAAAATTTTCCGCAAGTCGAAATTATTTTTCAGGTTATTTATAACGTAAAAGTGTCTCGGTCTTTTTTTTTTGAATTCTTTGCCATTTTCGAGAAATTAAAAATTTTGCGATTAGGTAATTTGTTAGATTTTGCAGAATTTATCTGATGCTGAAGGTAACATATGAAGACCTAGGGAAAATTTCTTTATAATTTTTTCAATCGTCGTCCCCCACCCCCAAAAGCACTATCAAAACTTCATTCGTATTATACGCTCTGTACTAATAAGTTAAAAAAATGTACCATCCTAGGTTGGTACAGATATTTTTATACGATCCTAAGATTTTGGATTTGGTACAAGTTTTTTGGTAACATCCTAGGATAGCACAGACGTTTTGTACAAAGTTGTATTTTTGATCAACTTCGTACAAGTTTAGTTGGACCATGTCTGAAATGATCACTTTTCATAATATTGCCCGCAGAAGATAGCTCTTATCCTTTTAGTTCTTTCTACTCAGTAAACAGAAAGGGTAGTTATGTAATGAAACAAAAGTTTTTGTTAGCTTTTGATTCCTTACATTTTTCTTTATGTTTTCGAACAGCTAATTTGGTTTGGAGAAGTGCGAAACTTAAACTTCCAAATTTTAAGTTTTCACTTCTCAGATTTTTTTATCTTCCATTTTTCCACATACCAGTTACTGAAATCCTCAAATGTCTTCCATTTCACATTTAAAGTTTTTAAGAACTTATGGTGTAGGAAAGTGAAATACTAAGTGCAGTTGTATGTGTCATATTGAAGCACTGTCACTTTCTAAGCCACCCAACTGGGTAGGTTGTGTGAGTTCAGAGAAATAGAATGAGTATCAGCAAAAAACACACAGTTAATGGATGTTGGACCCTAATGTCGTGACTATTATTTCATCATATTCACACAAGAAGGGGGAAACTGTTCAACTAGTAGCCTCGCCTTAAAAAGTGTACTCTTTTTTTATTATGGCATTTATGGCTACGATGCTGTTATTTGTGGATGAATTGATAAATATTTTATGTGGATGTCATTTTGGGATTAACTTTAAATATCATTAAACTCTTTGAATACATATGTAATAGAGGGCTGATTCCTGTAGCATTTCTATAGGTAGTTATTATTAAATATAGATAGCGTTTTCAGGGAATGAAATTACTCTATTTTGCACGTTATTATATCTATATATAATATGAATAAGTATATAGATATAAATCTTAAAGTAATTTCGTTCCCGGAAACATTCTATGGTTGAGGAATGGAACTACTACAGTCAGCTCTCCATTACATATTATATACTCAAAGATTAAACTTTACAAAATTTTGTTGAGACTGATAAATGTTTCATATGCATGTCATTATGAGATTTAAACTTGATATATCGTTAATTTTAATTAATTTATCGTGCACTTAGATTTTTTTTAAACATCTTTTTTTATTTCGCGCAATTTAATACTTCCCAAAAACAATGTCCAATCAGAATGTATTTAATTTAACTACTAAACATTGATTTAAGGGTATAATAAGAAGTCATGTAAGTACCCTTCGTCAGAGTGTTCATCCTCAAGTTAATCTGGTTAACTTTATTTACTCTATCATTGTATTGTATTGAACTTGAATTATTGAATACCTACCTATTGAATTATTTTGAAGAAAATCTTCTATCAAACAAGGTGAAGGTCCACCATCGAACTGTTGGTAATGAGGAACTTTAATTAATCAAGTGATTTTCTTATTATTCTTGAGTAATTTATTTTTGGTTTTCCATCCGTAAATTTCGAGGAAGTGCGGTATACGTCGAAAAGAGGTCTGACTGAGGTAACCTATACCTTCTTTTTGGCATTACAGTCTGTTTGTTGCAGTTATATTGGTGCTCCAGTATGTGACTAAAAAATTCATGCTTGGTTGACTGATTGGCCAGCCCTCAGATTCTCTTCTCTTCTCCTATGGGTCAAATATATCCGCTAGAAGCTGGCTGGACAAAATGGTTTCATAACCAAAGCCCAATGTAAATTGAAAATGAACAAATCATAAGTCATCACGTAAATATATGATTATTTGATTAAAACTGATCGATAGTAAAGACCCACTCTCTATAATACCTATCTATCACTTTATGTCATCTCGACTCAGAAATAATATCCTAATCTGAAAAAAAGCTTTGAGAGCTCATCTTAATGATGATAGGTACATCTGTGAACTACCGTTGAAATAGGTAAACTACCGAACATTATTGTTGCACAAGTTGACCAGAGCAGCTACCTCGTGACTTCTGATTAACTCTTTAGAGGTCGTAGACAATTCAAATTGCTGTATATTTGATGAGAGACAAATACTACGTTTCATTTCTTGGAATTTACTAAGACAGGAAATTCTTGCAATAGATTTTTATTGTCTTTTTCTTTTTCTCTCTCTCTCTCTCTCTCTCTCTCTGTCTCTGTCTCAATCTTTCTTTTTCTTTCTTTCTCTCTCTCTCTCTCTCTCTCTCTCTCTCTCTCTCTCTCTCTACATATTCCAATAATTCTGTACTTTTGTCTATGTATGATTCGACAGTAGCCAAATTTTTACCATATCTTTCGTTGTGTTAGTACTTTTTAGTTTTCCTATTTTTATTATATTGGTTTATGGTTGATGTCACATTGCTTTTCTCATTTCTTGGTATTACGTGTACGATTCATCATCTGTCGATCACAAAATTCGACGTATGGTGGATCATTGTCGACGTTGTTTTGTCTGATTGTCATTAGTCGATGCCAAAAGTAATTCATTGTTATTTCTCGCCCTTGGTTTATCAGACAGTGTATTTCCAAAAAAACAATATATATATATATATATATATTAACAATGTAACAATAATAAAAAAGACAAAAAAAGACACGATAATCGGTTAATTATCATAACGATTGTTGGTTATCCGCGTTGTATTAATTTTCCGCATATTTTTCGACATTAGTCATGAGTTGTTTTTTTCTTTTCTTTTCTTTTCTTTTCTTTCTTCGATATTTGTAAATAAACATAGCCCAGAGTTTTGTTATCGGTCAGAAACCTTGGAAAGGCTACCTACCTTATACCTGTAATACGGTAATTATCATTCGGAGATTATAGGCCTAATGTAGCTTAGCCATATCCCAGTTATGCCCTCGATTTACCCCACTCCTCCCAACACCAATATTATTCTAAACCATTTGGATAGATACTTTCTTCATCCGTCGAGCCAGAAAGTGTTGCTAATTTGATTAGGTACCCACATTAGTACGTCGATTTCCTAACAAAACTGCCTAGGCCTATGCTGTTATTATACCACCATCATTGTCGTTATTGTCCAAAAAAGAAAAAGAAATAAACAAAAATCTCAAAAAAATGATCTCACGTTTTTCGTCTTCTTCTTGTTTTTTGTTGCTTGAATAAAAAAGAGAAAGGGGATTGACGGTAAATATTTACTTTCTACTAAAAATTCAAGGGCATAAGTGAACAGTTCAGCCATAAGAAGTGTATAAAATGTAATATAATATATCTACTTACCCTATACGTATAAGCGTACACATAATAATATTATAATGTTATTTATTGGCTCGAAAAAATAAAGAAAAAGAAGAAGAAAAAAAACGTGATTGAAATGAAAGAAATCTGACATATGTATCGTTTTTAATATCATGTATAAAAATAAGTTACATGCTTTATGAATTTCATAGGTAGCGTGAATACTAGTGAATCATTTTTCTCGTTAGTTAAGATAGAAAAAAAAAAAAAACAATTCAATATGTTACATTTATTTAAACAACATAAAACAACAACATGCAATCATTGAACAGACGTAGATACCCAAGTATTTTTTTAGACGCCATACATCTTATATGAGATAAATATTTTTCTTCTCGATACAGGCAATTTATAAGCTGTAGCGAAAATTTTAAAATTTATTGTACAGAAGGAAGTCTGCGTATGAGAGGAGATGACGAATTTCGAAACTTGCGAAAGTGGTAAACTAGATACAGGGCATATCTCATATAAGCTATACACGTAGGCTAAGTCGCAATAAAATGTTTAGGCTATTATATTTTGTTCGTTGGTGATGTGCAAAGATAGAAAGGTAGAAAGGTAGAAAAGTGTGAAATATGTTAACATTTCCTGACTTATTCCAAGTTCGTTATTATTATTGTTATTATTATTATTTATTTATTTTTATTTTTTTGGTACTTAGTATATATATGCTTTCATCAGCGTTATTATATTGTATAGTTATGTGTTCTATTCAGAACTAGGTTTTAGGTACATTAACTTAATATGAATACACTGTATAACTTATTTGCTTGCTGTAAAAGAGACCATTGGCCTCGATAAAAGTGGAAAAGTAAACATTGTCGAGTAATATATGATAACAAATCAGCAGGAAGTGAGTTGTCCATTAATGTATAACGGGAAAACTGAGTACGTTGTATATGAATAGGTAATGTTAACGGTGACGATTTTCTGGAGCTACATAGCGTGGAATTATATAGGTATCCAGGCAGTCGAGAATTCGGATGAGTGCTGATGATACAAAAAGTATTGTTTTGGCATGTTACAGGTTTTATTTTACTAATTGGAACTTTATAGATTTGGATTGGTGGGGGGGTTATGGAGCTGAATAATGAAAGTAAAATGTAAACAATTTTTAACAAGTCTGAATTCAATTGATCTTTAGTCGTTGTTGTTATAAATAGGTACATACCCACATAACCTATATTCATACATATAAATATCGGAATGGCGTAGAGACAAGAAAATTTTTGGGGAGGTTGTTTATGAAATTTATTGTAAAAAAAAATACATTTAGGTACCTACTAAACGTACTCGCGCACGTACGATATCTGTATTCTGTACCCATAAATATTTATTTTTTTTTTTTTGAAGTTTTGGGGAAGCGGTTGAACCTTAGCCCTTCCCTCACATCTATGCTACTGAAATTGGGGATATTTTGACAGAAGCTGCTTCCGATTTTGGCCCAGAATTGCTGGAGAATGATTGAATGATGGATTCACATTTTACTTTAGCCCTATTTCAGTCGATCTATGAATTATGAATTATGGTACAAGGAATGATTCTCATGAATTAAAAACGTGAATAATTTTAAAATATTATAATAAAATTATGTTCAAGTTAAATTCAAATATGAATTGTTTTGATTTCATAATTAATAGGTAACGATTGTGAATGAGAAATCAACATTTTTCTATCCGACTACTTTTATTCCATTTTTCATATTTTGCTATTTTAAAGTTATTTCCAACGTAGTACTAATGCCCAATAGTCTATCTCTACCTCCATGAACTGAACTTTAAACTTACTTATTCATAGGCCTACTTATGTTCGATAAGGAAAACAGCGCAAAACTCTCATAGCATTTTCTAATACCATTTTTTTAATACACTTTTATTTAACTCCTTTTAGGAAGAAAATTTAGATTTTGTTTTTGGTTGTGAACAGTTACCGAGTTCGCCACTTACAATTAGAGCATTACCAAAGTGCTAGGATAGCATTTGCCGGTTAGATTAGGGTTAGATTAAGTGCTTCTGTATGTTTTACTTAACACGTTTTATACTTATAAAAGCATATTTAAAAAAATTAATTTTTAATAAATTATCCTCGTTTAGAAAACTATGGAACTAGTTCTCTAAGGAAGCTGTTCGGTTTGTCAGGGTAGAATTAGAAAAAAACTTCGGTTTTCAAAAGAGGCAAAACTTCTTGATCCAGCTTGAGGTTGAGCAAGTTCTGATTAGAAGACGTTTTCTCGCAAAGATTATGATCGGTGCGTTTATATCACATGCTTTAAGTATCAGTGTAATAAACGACAAACGGGCTGAAATTAATTCGTCAAAATTACTTCACAATATTATTTCGCCAATATATTCCTTCATATTTAATGCGCATGCGTCATTACGCACACAGTCACTCGTACGTGAAAAAAAATTTTCCGTTGCTTCCACCTAAACAACAAATTCTGCAGTATTTCCCACATATCAGCAAAAATACAGGGCTGGCGCAAGCCAAAGTGTAGCAAAGCAACATCGCAGGGGTTGTACGTCTATACATCTAGGCAAGTAAAGTTTACATACTATAAAATACTAAAGGCTAAAAACTGTTGGAAACACTATCACTCCAGAATCACTTGACAGAATTGCGTGAGATTTTTCAGGAAATATTGTGGTATTTCAAGGAAGGTTTATAGCCATCTTAGAAGTCCGTAGCTCTCCTAGGGACAAAGTTACTAATTTTTACATTTTGTGAAAACAGAAAAACGGACACAACATATCTTGAAACGCCAGTAAAAGAGAATTGAAAAATTCTTTTCCTTCCTTTTTTCACTGTCTACTGGTTGATGAGTCTATTATTCTATCATCTCTTTATATCTCTCTATTCCCTGTTTTTTTTGTGCTTTCATTTGGATCGACAAAAAGAGGTTGAAATAATTTTTCCTAATATTATAAAGCGATACATTCTACAATATATTTTTTGAGGAGTTGGATCAAAATTTTTAGCCCAATTTTGGATTAAATAAATTCTTGGACCATTTTGGAACACAGAAGGGGGTAAAGGTAATTTTTTTGTACATAATTGAGTAATACATCATGGTTATATTTTTCAGTCTGGTCCAATTTTTGATTGAAACGGGCCACAAAAAGGTTTTTAAAGTAAAGGAAGAAGGCAAACACGAATAAATTGACTCTATGTAAGCAGGTGGGGCGAAGCCCCACCCCCTGGAGTTCACCCTGCAGTTGCCAACATACAAAGTGACATGCCTTGGCCAAGGCTCCCCGCATCTTCCAAGAGATGCCTCCGCCAGTATTGTACTGGCATCTACTGTGCTCACTAACATAGGAGAAACAGTAAAAAAACAATTCAAATAAATATTTTTCATGGTTGAAGAAATTTTTCTGTCAGATGATGATTCCGTAATTATAAGCTTTTATTCTATTCACTACTGTGATTTTAAAATATACCAGTATTGCAGCTAACTTTCCGCAACGAAATTATATTTATTTCGCATGAAGCTAAAACCAAAAAAAAAAAATAAATGCTTATCTTTTATAAACGCGTTTTTAACGTAAACTTATAAGCTTTTATTTATATATTTCTTCAAATTTTTTTGATTAAGAAAACCTACATTTTCTAGCGTGAATTATTGCGCCAGAGTACTTTTTTATTTTATTTTTACCTAGCAGTGTTAAATCCAACTACCATAATGTCCATAACGTACATCGAAAGAGTACATACAATCAAAATATACCATAAGATAATTTTTTTGAACACCCATTCTGCCTTTTAGAGTAAGATGACTGAATTCACGTGAAAAATATCTGAAATAAGTTGATGAGAATATTGAAAACTTCAATGTTTTTTGAAGTTTTTCATTATAGTCATGCGAGTTTTTAGTGCCATATTCGTTCAGACTAAATGCATTCTTGGTAATTATCGATTTATGGGTTACAAAAAAAAAAAATACTTTCTTCTCTTCTTTTTAAGGTCAACACTTATCGAGTTCCTGTTTATGTTAAAAAAGTTACACACGTTTTGGCACCGGCCGGCAGTAAAATCAATAAACTTGAATGAAATTCATAGGACAGCTATATAGTCTTCTGTGAGATTAACTCAACGTAAGACGATTTTTATGCGTGTAATTAACGTAATTACGTCGACTAATTAAAAGTATAAACTTCAACAATCTTTAAAAACGTTGGGAAAAGGTATAGTCCTCGGTTTGTGGCGTCTGCAGGAATGAAAAAAAAAAAATCTGTTCTACATGTGGAATTGTGTAAAAAATGTGATCGCTGGCCTTTCAAGAAAACGATGGTATAGATTACAGAAACGTATCAGGAAGTAATTAAATTCCATTAAATGTGTAATATTCTATCAAAGATTCTTTTTTTTTTTTTGCTAAGTAAAATTATGAACCACTTAAAAATGACTTAGATTGAAAAAATGGCCATTATATTTCATTCAGTAATGCTTCAACCGGTATTTTTGGTTGGGGGCACTGGAACAAATTCGTCAAATAACTTAAAAAGATAAAAAAAATTCTGTTATGCAGTACGTAATGATCAAGGAAATATATCATGACTTACCTACATTGAGAAGCGATTGTATAGGTAGGTAGTAGGTTAAATAGTCATTCAGAAAAATTATGAGTGAAAAAATATGTTTTGTCTTGTGAAAGATAACTATTATTAGAAGTGATTAGATGTGTTGGAATGACCTGAAGACTATTATATAGGTGAATTATTTTCAAAACAACACAGCTTTAAGGAGATAAACACTGTGTAGTACCGATTTATTACTTCATAAGTATATATAGTAGGTTAGGTAGGTATAGTGACTCTAATTTTATGGGTAGTTCGAAATAATAATTATGTTGAATGGATTTAGGGTAAGGAAAGTGGAACCTTTTACATGATGGAAAAAAGTATTTTTCTATTTTTTTCCATAATCTTGTTAGAGATTTTACGGCTAAAAAGAAGGATTCTAATAACTTTCTTTTTTGTAATTCCTATAAGTTTTTAAATTATTTATTTTATTTTATTCTTTCTGATTAGGTTTCTAAAATTAGAGATTTTACTCATTTGTGCGTCTGAAAACATGATGGAGCTTGGCACATTAAATTTTTTCTGAAATCTTCATAATGTACAGAATAAAAAAAAGAAGATCCCTTTAAATATTTATGATTCCTAAAACAAGGTTACAAAATTCACGGTGAGTAGCTTCATGTACCTTCATTGGTTCCAAGGAAAATTTTAAGTTATACTTAAACCTTTGCAGACTTTTTTAGGAAAATCCAATTTTCCCTTTGAAAAACAAACAAATATTTCAAAAAATCTCAATTTTTATGTTATAAACTTCTTTCTCAGAGTAATGATCTGCCTTTGCGTACTAATTATCTTCAATTCCATCGTAAACTAAATTATTGATGAATTTTAAAATCAATTATTTCATCGTGTCAGATATCTCAGTCCATTTACAAACTTCTCTTCTTAAATTTCGACGAATCAAATTTTTCTAACTGAAAAAAATATTTGTTTTGTTGAGAAGGATTTTAGGCCTGCGTCATTTGACATTGAAGTTATTGAGGGGGGGGGGACTCTGATGGTCAATGGATTCCAAATATGAATTTTCAAATCACAAGTGTGGAAGCTTGAAATAGCACAAATTAGGTACACTACCACATGAACCTTTACTATCCTAGGATTCTATGTAGGTACCTTAAAATTGTCTTGTATTCCTAGTGTTTGGAAAAGTATTTGGAACTTAATTTCCTGGATCAAGTTTTGGGGATGAAGAAACGAAGAAGAAACAAAAACATTCTTTTGACGAAATGCTGAGAAATGCTTCTTTCCAAGTTATAGTCTCTGAAAGGGGGGAAAAAACCAAGTAATTTGATTTAATCCTAAAGACAGATAAAAATAAATGACATTTGCTGTAGGGGAGTAAGGGCTTATTAATGTGGTACACATATATCTATTTTTACTACGAGGTAAAAACTGAAAGATGAAGGCAGCTGGCACGAATTTCGGTGTAATTTTTGGTGCAAATTTTGGAGATGGAAAGAGAGAAGTACGAAAAATTTATTAATGTACGTGTGTATTTGATCGCATTCAACAAAAAATACCAACTTCGTTGTTTCCACCGAATGATCGAAGCAACGAATTATGCAGTGTCAGCAGCTGCAAAAATTTAAAAGTGTACCGCATGAAATAATTCAGTCCGTTTGCTTGAGGCACTGAGGGGTGCTTTTATCATTTATTTTCACCTGGGTAGCTTTTAAAGTTTCATCCACATTTTTCGGGGGAAGAGAGGGATTGCCACTTTTTAAACAGCCATATCTTTTTAATACCTCGTGGTATCGAAAAATGAGTCTCACCGGCCTTATTTGAGAGAAAAACTCCGCAAAAAAAAACTAACCTTTCTGTGAAACTCAATAGTTTTCGAAAAAAACAAGGTTGAAAATTAAAATTTTGTTGAAATATTGTTTATAATTAAAAGCTGAGGCAACATTTTATCTTTTCATGCTCTCAACCCCGCACCCACTTGTTTTTCATAATCAAATGTAACTTCAGGGAACAATTTCAACTCATTTTTAGTTTTCAACCCTGTTTTTCTTGACAACCATTGGAGTTTTCACAAAAGGGTAAAGTAAATATACCTTTTTTGTGTATTTTATAGAAGTATCTTCTCATTTTCTGACATAATCATGGATAAAAAGACATAGATATTTAAAAAGTAGTAACCCCTTTGATTTTCACTCTAAATTAAAGTAAAATTTCAGCCAACGGGCTGTATGAAAGAACGATACTTATATCGACTTGAGAAAGACTAAAGTAATATTGTATCTGTGGTTTCTATGTGAAATTCGAGGAAAAGCCAGTATTGAGTATTTCTCAAAAACAGAAAAATAATTTTTGCATACCACCCTAAAAACTGAGAGAAAATAAATAACATAAATACCTATATATACTTGTACTCTCATACCCCAAAATTTGTTCATTTTTGTCCGTTTTTTTTAGAAAATAACATCATATTATTGCTTTTCCAGGACCTCAGTGTATGGGGGTGCTATAACTCAAAATGGAAATATTTCTCAGCATTTTTCGAAAGAACCTCTTGTTTTTCGACTCCTAATATTGATTCTGGAAGTTATGCCTTTTAAACTTTTGGACACCCTGTGTAGCTATAGATAAGTATAGTTGAATAAAACAAATTTTTTTTAAGTAAAAATTTCCCCAACATCCTAAATTTGAGCTTAATTTTCCCCCTAAAAAAAAAAAAAATCATATTTTAATAGTTCACAGAATGGTATACTCGTATAGTGACAACATTTTTCAAAGAAACAGCTTGTAGGGACTTAAACACTCGTATGAGATATTATGGGCTCGCATAATTTGATGACAGTCATCTTCGAAAGGCTGGCTATTATTCGTCTTTATGACATTAAAACATTTGCACAAAAACATTTGTAATTGTTTGCAAGTAATGCATGAAAACCAAACTGTGACTAGACAATTACAATGATGTCACCATTTGGTACACAAACCTGTCCGTCGTTTCTTATCTCGCCAAAAAACGACAAACTACCCTTATACACAGACGTACGTATTTATTACATATGGGTGTATGTGTGCGTGTAAATAAGCCCTTATATAAACCGTTTGGACTGGCTTTAAAATTGTCATTTTTTGCCCAAGTTTTGGCTTACTCATATGATGTGTACATATGAAATGGCAGAAAACGTAACTATAATCTGTTGATTACCTTCTTGTGTGAATATTCGTTCACAACAAGGTATTCAACACAACCCTAAAAATAAATAAAATCCAAAAAATTAAAAAGTTATTCAATCGTAAAATTGGGAAAATGTCGTTACGTATGTGAAAAATTGACTTTTTTCAATTTTCAAAATAAAATGTATCCGTTTTACGGACGAAATAGACCTACGATAATCTATAACCTGTAGGCCCATCATCGAAGGTCGATGTTCTCCTTTTCTTACGTCAGCTGAATGAAATATAAGATCAGTAACTTGTTAGGTACCTATACTTGGTACCTAGTCTATTCGACCAATAATACCATGTATAGTCGGGACGAAATTTTTGCAGTGTAGACGACTCGCGTATATTATTCGAAGAAGATAAATAAATATAGAGATAGAATATTAATCATCGTGCGTTCGAAAATGAATGAATTCGATTACCGCGGAAGAAAAAAAAAAAAAAGAAAAAGAAATTCAGCTTCTCTGTTGCGTCATTGTCTTCCTGTGGCATACCAGCAATGCTGTGTACCTACCGTATTTTGCGTTCATTGCTCCTAAATATATCAAAAAAATTATCCATTTTGCAGACGCCTGTGGAACATACTATAATCGTGGGGCGGCGTGAAATTAAAAAATTACAAACATCGTCTCTTCTTCATTCGATCTGAGTGCTCGAGGGCTCCATTTTACTATTCGCATACATAAAGAAGAGGTACCTAAGTCTGCTACTGCAGTTATAATATATTTCGTATAGCCTATCAAGTTCTTAGTTAGCGACATATTCTTTTTAGTTTTTTATTTTTTATCATTGTAATTATTTTGACGGATTAACACGTTTTGATTGGTAATTGAAAATTTAATTATTTTATCGCTTATTTACGCGTATAGGCTATTCTGTGGTTCGTCTTTTACACTTGCTCTCAGCAAGTAAAAATTTGCTAGTTATACAGTATATTATGGGCTGTTGAAAGTTAATTCTTCAGTTATGTATATACCCGCATTTCAAAAAAGAGATTAGGTCAGCAGTTTTTTTCAAATTCTAAAAGGACGACCAGTGAGAATAATATTATTTTCACAGTTTCACGCTAACATTAGGCTAGGTAATGCATGAATGAATACATATTACTGAAAAGTTGAAGGGCATTGATTGTTATACACGTCAGCACTCAACCAGCAGTCGCATTTTATGCTAAAAAGACGATTTATTTAATTATTTGTTCCTTTTGTGCTCCATATGACGTAGAAAACTGTATGAAGGAAAAGAAATGGTCACCATTACCCCAGTCAATTGTTTCCTTTCATACATGGCTCATTCAAAGAAGCCTATATAAATTACAACTGAAAAATAGTTTTTGGAATACCTTGTCGTGAGAAAGATATTCTCACCAGAAGGTAATTCAACAGAATTATGCGTGTTCAGCCACTTCATATTAAACATAAGAGTAAGCCAAAATCTGGGCGAACACTGACAATTTTAGAGCCGGTCTGGACGGTTTATATACTGGCTTATTTACACGCACACATACACACGTACGTAACAAATACGTACGTTTGTAAGAGCAGCCCAGTTACGTCATCTCTTATAGTGATAAGAGATGATGGGATGGTTTCAGTGTACGATTGTGACATCATCGCATTGTCGAGATTAGTCACAATTTGGTACTTGTACATTACCTGCAAGTACATGCAGGTAATTACGATCAAACGTAATTATGTGTATTTTGTTTAACGTCGCAAGGACGAATATAAGCCAGCCTTTTGGCGGTGACTGTTATCGTGGGCCAAGTCCCAAAACCTCATACCATAGTCCCCACATGGTTCTACACTATAATTTGATTTTTTGACTGTTTTTTTTTTTTTTACAAAGTACGAAGAAAGTAAAAGATATTTGCATCATTTTTGTTTTGATTATTCTCAGTCCATTAGTAGGTGCCCAATCAAAAGTCTATGGGCTTACTAGTATGATGATTTATGTGCAGCATCTATTTTGACAACTTCCATCAAATTTAATAATTACTAATTTAATAGAAACTTATGAAAAACATAAAATAACATTTAATAGGTAGGTAAATTTTTTTCCCCTCTTGTGTGGAACCTAAAATTATCATTTTAAAAGAATAATTAATCGAATGAACTGTAGATGTTCTCAGTTGTTCGAGTGTTCACGTATCAGAATTGACACTCAACTAAAACTATAAAAAAATAATGAAAACTAAAGTCGAAAAGAACAGTTTCAAAACTGAAACTTTCGAACTTAATTACAGCCCTCAAAATAAAGATTTCGATGCGCAACTTGGATTGCTGGAATAAAAAAAACCAACTTCAATTTATATTTGATAAAGGTATAAAATTGAATGATTCTATATTGGTTTGTTCGATTTATTATAATTGTTTTGTTTCCTATTAAACTGAGTATTCATTCTGCGAAAATTCAGAACTTGAACTTAGAAGCTTTGAGTTTTTACCTCTCAGAACTGACGCTAAAACTATAACGTAGAACTGGGAACTAACTTTCCAACGCATTTGAGTCCAGAACTAAAGCTCGATGAAAATTTACAAACTTAAGTAAAGCTCTAAGGTGTGTGACTTTTTACTTCTCAGAAATGACACTGACAGAAAAACCATTAAATAAAACTGAGAACTAACTTTTAATAGAACAGGTTCAGAAGTGAAATTTTTAAATTTGATTACAGCTTTTTCAGAATAGAGCTTTCGAAACGAAACTTTGCCTAAATCATCTAAGGATAGGCATCCACATGAGGTCAGAATTTTAAAAAAAATCGGTCGGGTGGGAGATGTGTGATATTGTGAAAAAAAATGCAGCTTCAATTTATAATATAGATGGATAGAAGCAGGAGAAGATAGGTAGATAGATAGGTATATAGATAAAGAGATCAAATAAAGGTATGAACTGTGCCATTTTCTTGTCACCACGGTACAGATCTCAATTTTTTCCCAATGGTCACGAAATTTGGAACGAAAATTAGTACTTACTAAGCCTGGGACTTGATCTGTTGATTTTGGAGTGGATCGGTCGGATCGTACTTCCGGTGCCGTTATTATTGTTTTTATTTTGGCTGTAAAATGCCTCATTTGAAACCAATGGCTACGAAATTTGAATCGAATATTTAACGCTACTAATTTTGGTGCGGATTAACCAGACGGTACTGCCAGTACAGCAATTTTTGATTTTATTTCGGATATAAAATGCTTAATTTTAAACTAATGACTACGAAATTTTCAGAAAATATTCATTATAATTATTATTAAAACATGTTACCAATTTTAGTGCTGATTGGCCGAGGTAGGTATAGGTGTACCTACTTCCATAAGATCCATTTTTATTTCGATTTTGAAAGAAATAATGGCTTTAAATCGTGTAATTTTAGGTCAACAGCTACAAAATGTAATACAATCACCAATATTACGATCTATTATCAATATAATTTAACTTTCCAGCTACTAATTTTCAACTTTTCGAAAATCTACCGAGTTTCTAACGGAGTTGCTGCTGCTGCGTTGGAGTTGTTGTTTTGCTTTATGCGAGAATAACAGTCGAGTTTTCTTTTTCGGATTAGTTACCATCGAAAGTGAAACCAAGAAACTTCTGGTGGAATAGGTTGAAAACAGTAGCCTATACCTGTGGCGGCGTGATCGTAGAAATAACCTGCGGCATCTTTAACAAAATTTCGTTTAGCTTACATGAAAAACATATTAACGGCATTTTGTTGATGCATTCGCAAAATGGGACACGAAGTATTTTTTCTTTTTATTAATTTATTTAGTTTATTTTGTTTCGTGTTTTTATTTATTTTTTATTTTTTTAATTGCTCGTAATATACGCAAGCAAAACGTTTTATAACGTCGATTGCGTCCATTTTACGCTCGTGCCAATCAGCACGCGCGTGATTAAAAGCGAAATTTAATGGCAGACGTTGAAATTGTCGAAGAGGTGAAGCCTCGGAGCAAGTGTAAGGCCATAAGTAACTTGCGGCTGGCTAGAGACTGAGTGTGTGGCCAGCAGAAGAGCTGAGAAAATTTGAATTTCGCCGTTGAATCAAGAATATTATTACACTCGTCCTTGATGCGACTTCTCGTGAAAATTTCTAGAGGCAGTTTACCTCAGGACGATTGAAATTTTAAATAATACCCCGTTTGCGAGCAAATTGGTTTGAAAACTGTAAGTTTCCTCAACCAAAAAGTCCTAAGTAAATACGTATAATAAAAAAAATGAAAATATCGAAATTATTTTCTAGAATGTTGGGTAAAAATTACTTTTAATGAAGTGTCAAGGAAATTCATTAATGAATTATTGTATTGGAAGATTATAAAATACGTACGCGAGTTATTTAATGCGATTGCTTAGCATATAAAATAACAACAAGCCTGATTTTCGCACTGATTTTTTGCGTCATCTGGAATTATCTTTTCTTCTTAACAATAGTTGAAGTTTTTAGCACTGAAAATGCTCCTCGAGAGTCAATTTGTGCTACCTAATTTTTACTAATTTTTTATGCTTGAAGAGTAAGAAAAAGGGGTAGATAACAGTAAAAAAAAGTGGAAGGAGAATATGGTAATGAAAAAATAAGCGGAGCTGGTAACGTTATCTCGTTTTTCACAGAGTGAATACAAAAATAAAAAAACGCGCTCTAGGGTGTCAGCGAACTAGAACATTTAATGTGGTACACATTTCATAAATTCGTTAATGAAAATTGAAGTTTGAAAAAATTATAACACAATATAAATGAAACACATATCGATATCATATCGATATATCGATCAACAACAATTCCTTCATACTCTTATGATAAAACATTACATATCGATATTAATTTAATTGATATTCCCTCATTTCGACTAGTGGGGAAATTGTGATTGGCTGTAAGAATTTGTATTCTTTCTGCGATTGGCTGTAGCACCCTTTTTTAATGAAAATTTAACCAAAATAATTTTTTCCGAATTTACTCTGAATTCAGCGTAGTGAAAGTAGAAATGTGTACCACATTAAAAATGAACAAAACTTTTTTTTTTAATTTTCATTTATTTTTAATGCCCTCTTCTCGTTCTTACAAATTGTGAATCTTGTGAATTTTTTCAAATCACTTCTACACACGAACCATTAAACCCACTGAAACTAAATTTTTGAAAACAATATTATAATATACATATTTTTCAATGTCTGTGCCATATCTCGTGACTGTTGCTTAAAAATTACGCATTTTAGAACCATTTGAAGCTACAAAAATACAAAATATTAATCGGATGTACAAGACCCAGTATCTGGTGTACCAAATTTCATGATTATCGCATAAAAATTGCGGCCTGTACCGAATTAAATTAAAATATATACATAGGTATGTATATTAAAGAAAATAACAGGTAAAGTGGCGTCTTTTTTTTATTGTGTATATTCATTCAGCCTATGTTACAGTGGAGGCATACCATTGCTTCTTTTTTTCCTAACGTTGATATTTCTGTTGAGAACCGTTCACTTTTTCATTTTCGGCTTGCCATATTACTATACCTATCAACTTCGAAGAAAATGTTTTTTTCATAAAAGTTTTAAAAATTATTATAAGTACAGAGTTAGTCTGTTGAGTAATGGACATCATGAAACATAAACGTTTCCATCCCTCAAGTTGATGCTACCCCCTTTTATAGCCCCATAAAAACAAAACTGTGTGCAATAAAATATTTTACAGCTTTTAACTCCAAAACTATGACGCCTATGAAAATTATGTAAATGACCTATTTCGTAGCAAATTTTATTAAAAAATTTTTCCCAGGAATAAAAGTTTTTGTACGATTGACCATTAGGCGAGGAAATCAGGAGAACAACTATGAAATATAGTTTAAAATATCTTGCGGAGCTGAGGGAGGGAGGATAGACTTTAAAGCTGATAAGTATTTGATTTTATACGTATATTATTTCTCCCTGATACAATAAACCTTTGAAGGGAAAAATATTATCTTCATTATTTCCTGAGAAAAAGGGGAATGGTAATGTATTGACCAAAAAGACCGCCATATTGCCAAAAATGTGCCACATTACCCGTAAATTTACATATATAGATACATATATATATAGTATGAGTATATATATGTGTGAATTTCAGCAATTCACAAACTTTTTCTGAATCATGAAACAAACAACAAACTTAATACCTCTGACTCAGGGTCTCAAAACCAGATCGAGTTTAATTTGCATATTTTCTTCGAAAACCTGTATAAAAAAACTAAAGAACAACAAAAAAGGCGATGCAAACTTGAGAAATTATCATTTGTGGCCTGCAGGATTGTGTTGGAGGAATGTATGTACCAAAGCTGCCAAATAAGAGGTGCATGATTAAATACCCGTCAATTCATGAATATTTTCTGCCGTAGACGAAGTTTGTGCCCTATTTTAGCGATTTTTTGTCGATTGCATTCTGTCAGCGATACAATAAATTAGGTGCCAATAACGCAATGCAATATGCCTTTGTAAAATGAGTTAGAGGATTGCGCCAGAAGAATTGACTGGGCTAGTTGTTGATTATTATTTAGATTTATGAAGAGTCAATGAAAAATTTGAGGCCAACAAAACTACTGCCACTATAGTTAGATCGAGGCCGTCATTCTGAGAGGAAAATACCAATAATTTTATTTTTGTAAAGTTCAGTTTTTTTTCTCTTTCATTTTTGTCTCTTTTTATTTTTATTTTTTTTTTTGGGAGGGGGTGAGGAAACTTTTGTTGGTTTCTGTAACGGCCAAAAGAAGTGGTAAAGTACCAAATTAGAACCACTTTCAGTGTTACACCTTCCACGAGATATTTAATACTGGAAAGCATTAATACCTCTATATAATTTAAATAATTAATTTATCATCCACATCTATTGTGGACCTTAACGTATTTGAGAGACTCAGTAATATTTCAAACACTCTAAACTAGATTGAAAATTTAGGATTTAAACCCTTTAGACAAAGACTGTCTATTAGAAAGCTAACTGGTAGCACTGTGTAACAGTTCCTTCGAATCGAGGATTTATATACTCGTTTGGGGTATGTAAGTGTTCATGATGGACAGGTTAAGTGAGGTAGGGACTTGTTATTATAGGGTTGTGCTGACTCACGATATAATCGAGGGAAAGGCAAAATGAGGTCATGAATATACAGACA
Source organism: Ericerus pela (assembly GCA_011428145.1). NCBI lineage: Eukaryota > Metazoa > Arthropoda > Insecta > Hemiptera > Coccidae > Ericerus > Ericerus pela. The sequence continues at coordinate 1,319,412 of WOFM01000478.1, forward strand.
TTATATCTATATTTATAAAATTAAATACGGGTAATTTAGTGGTTGTTTACAAAGAGCTATAGGATGTTTTGATTATTGAATACCTGCATTTTTGGTATTCCAAACTGTGCGGACGAATATGTTCGTCATATTTAAAAATAGACGAAAATATACGTTACAGTTTCTATTTGGATTCTGTTACATAATTTAATTTTGCTCTTCGTTTTCAACTTTTTCACTTTTTTTTGTCATTGAAGAAATTTCCCCCTTTTCCCGCAGTTGATCCTCGCCTGACTGTTTAAGACTGAGCCCAAGACTGACTATGTATTGGACATCTCAGAGGTCTTGATGTACGATGTAGTTAGTTGTGAAAAGAAATAATAACACTTGTATACCGCACCAATTAGATATTTTATTAAGGGCTGGTTTTTCAATGCCCAGTTAAGAAATTTAACTGTGGGATAGCGCTAAAATCCTATTCAACTCTTAACGTTATTTACCAGTTAAACTAACTTAGATCTCAACTGGGAATTGAAAAACTGGCCCTAAGGGAAAAATACAGTTGATATTTACTCAAGGAAAACACAATGGAGAGTAGTTAAGTCACAAAGATGTACGATATAAAAGAAAGATACACAAAATACAGTGTAGCCAACTAATTCTTATACAACATATTAAATGTTCCAACACTATGAAAATCTAAGACCAACAATATAAGATCAAGACTAAGAAAAAATCGGAAACTAAAGAAAATGTAACTATTAACGAATTTATTACAAAAGTTCTGTAACATTGCCTTTTTTTCAAGGAGATGTCATTAGTCTATCTACCCTTGAATGCTCGGACTTAACACCCAATATCACCCATGCCTCTTATCAATTTATAGATTGTGTTCTGAAATTCTGCATTCTTTAACAATGGAGATTACTTTACTGAACTCTAACTCCTATACTTGACCCGGTTCCAGACTTTCCAGATGCAACTATTTCAGTTCCAGATATATTTGTGCCATGACCATTTTCTTATTTTTATCCAAAGCTGAACGCTGACACATTACGTGGATCGAGGTCTCATTTAATGATCCTTATCTTCAATATGCTGCACTGTATGGTACGTTTATATTCAGTGCAGTTGATGTTGCATACCTCCATGGTCAGTCAGTAGCCCTACCACAAGCATCTTGGTTTTTCCTGCCTAGTTTCATTATAAATTTTATATACCTGTCGGACTGATAGTCCTTTTATGCATACTTTTCTTCTTTTAGTGGCATCAGACGCTTGCCACTAAGGCCTCGTACTATTTCTCCACGCTGATTTGCTATCCTGGTTTTGATCACACCGTATGCAATGAGTAGGTAGGATTTTGGCCTATCTTGCAACTTAATTTATAAAAGCAATAAAAAAGAACTTACGCATAAATATTATTCACTTTAAAATAGCCATTAAGCCTACGTATATAGTTACCTACTTATTTCACATTTGCAATTTATTAAAAATTACATGGCTAGGTAGGTACTTCTCTTTTGTCTGAATAAGCCATGATATAATTTTGGTCAAGGTGACTCGTTACCGTTTTCATAAATTTCAGCTAATTCATTTCCTTCATAAATATTGTTTTCCAATGACATCTTTAGTTACTTGCCTGCACAATGCCGTACCTATTGAATAACGAGTCCACGGTGTGTCTAGCCTACTCTGTGTTAATTCTTGGATGACAGAAGTACCATCAGTTAATCGTTTTCATTATTATTAGTGTCCAGTTGTTTTCCCCATGATTGATAATTTAAGTACAGGTGTTTGTGGCAAGTTCAGATTCTTATACTTTTTGGAAATACACGAATATTTCAATACATAACAGTGAAAAATGTTGTTGCCTCGTCACCAAGATCGAGACAAAACCCTAAACTTAGCAGTACTGGACCAAGACCCCACGACCAAAACGAAATCAATATTATGGTCTTGATCTTGGTTTTATTTTTGCTCATCACTAATTGAAAACATTTTCATGAATGATTTCAAAGATAAAAAATTCTAGCGCAGCAATGCTTTCCTAGAAAACCCAGTTTAAAAATTTTCATCCCCAATTAAAAAAAACAAAAAAAAAACCTGAATTACAATTACTTGAAAAAAATTGCGAACGACAATCAGTAGTTATCGATGTCTGACAAACGTATCAATTTATCGATATTTAAATGTTATTTTCAAGTTAAAAAATTACTAGAAACTATAAATAGTTATCGATATCTTTTACAAAAATATCAATCTGCCAATGATTCATTCCTAAAAACAGATTTTCCTGGAATTTGTTTGTTTTCCAGTTTTCTTGGAAACTAAGTACTGAATCAATGGACACCAAAATTCTATCAGAATTGGTAACATATAAGGTATACATTTGGTGAACATTTCAGTCCATTCTCTTTTATAGTGTTCTCAAAACCGTGAATACAATAATTTTTCAGCAATTTTTTTCTCCAGTTTTCTCAGAAACTATACCAAATTAATTTAGGCACCAAACTTTTAGAAGACTTGCACCTACATGAGGGTAATATATTGTGAAAATTTCAACTTAATCCCTTGTGTGGTTTTTTAAAAATCCTGGAGAAACGACTTCTCCAGGAATTTTTTTTTTCCAGTTTTACAGAAAACTACTGAACCGATAGGAACCAAACTTCTTTCAAAATCGTTTTTATAAGTACAAGAACTATATCTTTTGTAAAATTTTCAGCTCCTCAATCCGTTTGGTAGTTTTATTTGGGTGATGCATACATACATACGTACATTTATATGTATATTCATTTAAAAAAAATGAAGTTAAAATTGGAAATTGGTACTAATCGTTTTTGTTTCTCATAAAACGGATAATTTTTATCGTCCTCACCCCCAAATCTCTTGTGAGGTCAAATTTAATACAACATTTGCAAGTAAACTGGATAAAAACTTGTAAAATCTCAAGTTTCTGCCATTTTTATTTTTTCCAGCTCAAAGCAAAGATATCAGCATACTGCACGCCAAAAATCTCTATCTCCTTTGCCATTGTTACTAGCGTACTATTGGACCTAAAACTCTAAAAGTTTAGCCTTTTAACTAACACTGACTAACTGGAAAATCACAGTTCGATCATCTCGACACCTGAATTACCCCATTTGAGACTGGTTTTTGTTCGTTCTCCCTATTTTCTTCTTCTGGGAAATGGCCATGGCGTGTCAAAGAAATATAATCCTATATTCGGTTTTTATGAGATTTTTTCTATTTATTTTATTTACTTGACTCTTTTTGTCAGACACAAAACTCGCTTTATTTTCTGTGTAAATTATCGGCGGTCCTGAGGCATCGTTACGTCTTATAGCGAATTTTTCTTCAGAACGAGCTCCAAGTATGTTGAAGGAAAACGAATTATTTTCAATTGAATTATCTTTTGTCAATCAATCATATTACTAGTTGGACCATAACTTTTTCTTTTTTCCTCCATTTTTGCCGAAGGCAATTTTGATCTTCGATCATGAAATTTATTCGGAGAGTTATTTTTATTAGCGCATTATTATTACACTATTATTATATTACTATCATTATTATATTGATTAATTATTCGAATCATTTTGTTCCAGTTTATTACTCAATACCGTTAGGATAAAAAATAAAATTCATGTTCTCTTGTTGGCTGGATTTTTTTTTCTTCTTTCTTTTTCTTTTACTTCTTTTAAAGGGTACTTAGTAACGCATTCGAGTATATATCGACTGTCGTGTCTGTCTAGTCTGGTTTTGTCTATTGTCTATTTTATTTATTGGGAAATTTTTTTTTTTTTCTTTCTTCTACTTACTCTTTTTTGTCTTCTATTCTTCCACGCGGTGTGAAATGAAAGATATTATATATTGACTTCGATATTCGTCGTTGTAAAACCGTAATGTAAATTAGTTGTTGTAAATTGCTCGCAGTATCAGCACAGCTGTCAGTTAAAAAAGACGATAACCGAGGTCAGTATTTTACGGCCAGCCTATATGCAAGATGGTATTGGTCCATAGTATAGTATACCCGAGTGAAGATTAGCACTGTGATTCTTATGCAATGTAGGTTGCGTACAATGCGTGAAAGGATATTTAAAAGTGCCGACAGTCTGCCAATCGATTTCAGGTAGACTGTGTCGGGCATTTGTGAGCGAGAAAACTTCTTTTGCCGTGTAAGTTTGGTCTTCCGCATAAAATATGGTGGTACGTCACAGTTCATAAACTATATAGATGGTTTAGTATAGGAATGGTGTCTCTGACGATAATTTATATATGCTATCATAGCTCATAATATAATTCCATCGGTGAGGAACCATGATGGTGTTAATTTTTTTGACCATTAAGCATCTCATTATTCTCATTTCTTTGATGTGTATACAGGGTGTTTTAATTGTCATAATATTCAGTGACTTAAGTATGCTGGTTCCTCAATTATATCGCGAGTCAGCATATCCTTATAATAACAAGTCCCAACTTCACTTAGTCTATTCACCATGTACATTTAGGTACCTGAACGAGTATATAAACTCTGTTTACAAAATGAACAGTACACAGTTCTAACACAGTGTTAACATACAGTTTTAATAGACAGTCTTTGTACAGTCTAAGGGTTTATCCCAATACTCAACCTGATTATCAGTATTTGAAATAGTATTTTATGTACTTATGTCGTACAAATTATTATTTTATTAAAAGTGTTTGAATTAATCTTTGTATTTGAAATATCTTATAAAGTCTCTCAATGTCTTAAGGACAATTTATTTTTGTTTTAGGAAGAAGGTTGTCATTTTTTTGTAATTTGTAATCGTGAATGTAATGTAGAAGTTATAACGGCATAAAAAAGATCGGTTTGGTTATGTTTAGACCACTTTACGGGTTACACCATACACGAAGTATCAATACCAGAAAGAGTATCAATATCTCTGTAATATATTAAAAAATAATCACTGTATTATCCATTAACTATTGTGGACCTTAACTTTTGAGAGACTTTATAAGATATTTCAAATACAAAGATTAATTCAAACACTTTTAATAAAATAATAATTTGTACGACACAAGTACATAAAATAATATTTCAAACACTGATAATCAGGTTGAGTATTGGGATAAACCCTTAGACTGTACAAAGACTGTTTATTAAAACTGTATGATAACACAGTGTTAGAACTGTGTACTGTTCATTTTGTAAATAGAGTATATACTTGTTCAGGGTACCTAAATGTACATGGTGAATAGACTAAGTGAAGTAGGGACTTATTATTATAGGGATATGCTGATTTGCAATATAATTGAGGAACCAGCATACTTAGGTCACTGAATATTATTACAATATTTACATATTCTCATAATATTTGGTGCGGGTATTTTAAATTGTTCTGGAGGAATAGTAACAGTATTTTATTTTACAGGGCCAAGTACCAGAAATACTGGTACTAAAATGGTGTCAACAAATATGTTAGTCATATTTAAAAACTAGATGAAAATATACATTATAGAAATCTGTTTGAAAGATGGAGGGCGGCAGAAAACTATTTCAGGGACGTTTCTTCTTCGAATAAGGGAAGTTATGGCACCCATGGTCCCTGGATTATCGACTAGGGAATATTTCTGCAAAAATATTGATATTTTGTATAGAATGGAAATCTGCAATAAAAACATACCTTCTCATTTGAAATAAAATAATTGATGCGAATTGTGCTGATAGTGCATATTTAAAACAAATGCTCACTATGCTCAATCGACAAATTTTTAGAAATTGTGAGACGGCTATTTGCGGTTTTTTCGACATAATCGATATTTTCGCACGAATATGGCTGGGTCGATGATCCCGGGACACCCTGTATATGAGGGCTGGGTTTATGAAATTACACATTTCTTCTTATATTGTGAAAAAATTTTAACGATAGACTCTATTCATTTTTCGTCAAAAAATTATGTCTCATCGTCTTAGCAGCTTAATATGAATCGAAGGCATCGATCGAGTCCGTATATCATTAGGTCCAACATCCATAAAAAATTATTACATTTATTTGATACTGGAAGGGGACGAAGAGGCAATACACGTAGTTTCTTCTGAAGAGATCGGTAGTTTTATTTCTTTTACAAGATATTCGTGGCGACGGTGACGGTTGTCTGAATAAATTAAAGTTTAATTCGTCTTGAATATAAACGTAATTTTGCTGACGAAATGAAATTCGCTCATTTGGTTCACTTCCCACCAGAATTTCGTGCATTTTCACCATCAACATTAAGGTTGGCTACAGCTGTTTTTTTTTTTTTTTTTTTTTTTACTCAGCTTTTCTCAACTATTGCAGAAAGAAATGTTTTATTTGTTACAATAATTACCTGTCCCAGTTTCATGGTCAAGGATAAGCCATGGTGGGTAGAGATTGCAGACTATCTGAAGGGCATTGGTATTTTTGTCGAAATAAAATCCATGGTTCTTTTCTCTCAGTTCAAGAAGCCAAGTTTTTCATCTGTATAAATAGCATAATATAATAACTCGATAAATACCTACTAATGATGAAACAATTTTTGTTTTCTCATTTTTGCTCCCTCTTAAATAATTGTGGGACTCAGCTTGTATATTTTTTTAAGAGCTCGCAATAACCATTCAGGTATATTTTTAAGATAAATAATAATATTTTTTAAACTTATTATAACAGTATTTTCATAGTTGAAGTAGTTATCTAATAAATGAATGTTTATTCTTACTTTTTGCAGTATAAAATTGAAAATTCTGCTTGGAACTGCAATTTTTGGATACTGGAATGAACTGAGAGTACCGGTACTTTTTACTTTCATCGACTTGTTGAAATGGTAAGTGTTCAATGGACTGTATTGTTTGTAGGTCTAACAATAGGCTACATTTTTTACTGACGTCTTAGAATCCTTAGACCTTAGAGAATGAATATTATAAGACCTAACGACGTAAATAGCTCTGTGGTAAGGTGGAGTCCACACATTTTTAGTGGTCTCTTTTGACACCCCCCAACAAAACTATGCATAGATGATCAGAAAGCAATGAAACGTTAAAATACTACCATAATGATAAGTCTTTCTTAAAAATTATAAAAAGCGGAATGAAATATCAACCTCCTCATTGTGGCAGATTAAACATTTTGTTTGGAAAATGTAACCTCTACCTCGAAGTAAACTGAACATGCTTCCATGTAAAAAGATGCTTCACGTTTTTACATGAGGGTGCGTTTAATTTATATTGAGATTATATTCATCAATGATATGAGCCACTTTTCACTCGAAAAATACCAGCGTAAACATTGCCTGTCTGATCTTGTATTATATAAATATATTTATTGTTAGGTAGGTATCAATTTTTTATTTTATAGCTTCAGCAGGTTACAGGTATACTGAGGTATTTCTTATCAGAGTAGTATAGAATATGCTATAAAAATGAAATTTAAATATCAAGATTTTAGTTTATCGAATAGCCTACAGACACCTCATGTACTAGAAATAATTATGATTTTTCAAGTTTTCAATTTTATGTAATAGGCACGTAAAAAATGGTATCTGATTAACTGATAACCGTATTGTTATTGAAAGGCATGCTAAGAATAAAAATGTCGGTTTTTGATTTTCATTCGCCACTTTGCTAAAAAGTATGTTTTGGGTGCCTCCATGAACTTTTTTTCAATTAATCAAGTTTTTGTTATAAAATTGTACCGATTTATTTTTCATAATAATAAAAATAGTCTACAAATTTCAATCATATATTTTCTTTTTATTGTCGAATTTTAAAAAATAGGATTTTTAGAAGAACAACATTATGTTTTTGCGAAATTAAAAACCCAACCTTACCTACTAAATTAATATTTTTACTATACGACCTTCACGTCTTACACGTTTCCAGGTAGTGCATTTTTTACGTATCCCATCTGGAATAAAATACTGTTGAGTAACAATTTAAAAAACCAAGTTGTCAGACCAAGAGTACCCCACCTCTTAAATTTTTTAACGCATACAGTAATATTTGTTGCATTAATCATACATTTCTTTTTCCAAGATCGTTCTATATTTGGCTATATTTTTGGAAATTCCTGAATTCTTTGACCTCAATGATAGAGATTATAAATTAAAATATAATACCACCGATGATTTGACGAAGCAAGAATTAATGTTGTTTTCAATTATCATTAAATATGTTGAAATAAGAGCACATGGAAAGAATGAAATAAAAAAATAAAAAATAAAATGATTATGTTGCGTTAATTGACGTCATTATTGTGTTTTTTGTTAGTTCTCCTTTATTCTGTTATTGACGTATTACTTATAATTTTTTTTTTCCGACAAGTTCATTACAAGGAAGCTGGTTTTTTGGATCGAAACTTATACCAGTTGTTGTTAATGTATTTGGAATACCTACCTACAATAGGTATATAGTTATGATTTAGGTATTTACTAATACCTGAAACATTAGATTAGAATCATCATTTTTACACGAATTTAAGTAGAAAGAAGAGAGTTATGGAAGCCAAATTAACTCCGTAAAATAGGAAAACATTAAGCTATTCAAATAGTAGACCAACATGTCATTTGGAAAATAGTCCATACAGAAGGGTAAATGGTTGTTTTTTCTGAATTCATGTGTTTCAACTGTTTTAATACGGGTTTTGGATGAAAATCTACATATTAATTTTGATTTCATGAAACGATATATAGGTGAATTTAATTACCCAAAGAAACATCAGGCTCTGAAAACTCAAATTCATATAGGCTACTGCAGGTATCTGTATCATAAATATATAAGTACCCTATACCTATTCCATTTCCGTAGTGTAGTGTGCAAAAGTCCAGGTGAAAAGAGCAGACACAGTGGTAAAAATGGTCAAAAGAGGAAGTCAAAAGAGTGCAAGTTGGGTGCAAACCTATATTATACTTCATGACCAGAGTAATTGAACTGAATGGGCATCGAGTACACGCAAATTCACTTCACACATATTATTTACACGACAGACTCATATAAAGGATCAACTCGTTTTAGAAAACATTATTGCTGTATTGAAAAGAAAATATACAAACACTTAAAGAGGATATGAGATTAATTTTAATAAAATTAAAAATCAAAAATAAGCTTATATTTATAAAATTTAAAAATAAAATGATCATCTCGCCTGAAATTATACAAGAAGAACGGAGGTGCTGACATGCTTGAAAGGCAAGAACTATAAACTAGAACCACGATTAAATTAAGAGACTTCAAAAAGAGTTAAATTTGGAAGAAAAAGCTTAGAAATTAAATATAAAAATGGAGCCATTGTACGAGACATGGCATCTAAATCATAAGTGCTGAAAGGTAAATTTAAAATAGACGAGTTAAAAGCAGCAGAAAAAATATGGTGATTCGAGTTTTAGGTAGCCAGCAGTAAGTAATTCTCCGTTCTTTATGTGAACATAAAAAAGAAAAGAAAGGAATGAAAAAAAGAGTCAAATTAGGTCTCACATGCTACATTGTTACCACAGTACAGGTCTCATTGTTAGTTCTACGGTCATGAAATTTGGTACGAACATGAATTTTGATTCGAGAACCTGACCAATTGATTTTGGTGCAGATGCACTGCGATTTTTGTTTCTATTTCGGTTATAAAACGTGTAATTTTCAATCAGAAGCTACAAAATATGGAACAAAGATTTTCTATACTAACTTACTTTGATATACTTCCAATTTGGGTGCGGATCGATCGAACGGTAACGACGCAACGTTCATTTGTGTCTCGATTTTGCATGTCATAGATCGCAATTTTTGTCTGATATGTATACGTACACGAAATCTGGTATCTACGATCAAGCCCAAAACTTGACCTATTGATTTTGGTACGGACTGGCCAGACGGGAATTCCTATTACAAAGTCCACTTCTTTTTCGTTTCTGAAAAGGGTATTGGTTTTAAACTGTGTAATAATAATTTCAGATCAACAACTACAAAGTTTTTAATACCATCATCAATTTTATTGTGATTCATTACTTACTAACTTTTAAGCTACTAGGTATTTCATTAGTCGTAACGAATGTCCTACTTTTCGAAGACCTACTTTTTCTAACCGAGCTGCGTTGCTGCGATAGAATTTTATTTACCTACATCGAAATATCTGACCAAAAATTTCAAAGATTCGTAATCTTTATTTTCGTATCGGTAGTAAAAACTACATTTTTTCGTATTACATTTTGTTTGAAATTTCTTGAAAAATTTTCTAATAATAACGTAATCTTATACTTAGCAAGCTTAATTATTGGGTTTATGAATTTATATGCAGAATCTACTATAATTTTGTTTGACGGTGTACCTTTTACACCTATCTAGCCTGCAAAACAGTAAAAATTATGCGTGGAATTCTGTTCAAATCTTTGCGAATCCGATGTATTCCCCCATTCATCCTTTCCCATCGACTTTATTTCCTAAACATCCTATTGTCTTATGACGTCACCGCGTGCATGGAAACCGCGCATTATAATTTCCTAATAATTCATTCTTTATAACGGCGTCCATGAATAGGTTTGTAATATCGAAAATAATTGTCGGTTAGAAACATCGTATATTTTTCGCAGAAAGATGGCATGGAGTGGTGTAGAGCCTAAACTCTATAAGTCAGGTTGCACCTGTTTGCGCCTACAACAGACTTCCAAAAAAAAAAAAAAAAAAAAACGTGTCGAGGGTTCGCTGTCCTGTAAAATTATGGAAGTCTGGACTCTGTATACGATGTCTTTTTTTTTTTTTTGCCTTAACATAGTGTACAATTGGGGCTGGAAAATTTTTATGGAAATTGACAAGTTGTCTGAAATTGGCGAAGAATTTTGATATGCCACACCTTACAAAACAAAAAACAAAAAACTATGGGCTACAGGAACAGCATAGAATGGTCTCAGCACCGTTAAACGTTAAATCTAAAATAAAATGCTGCCTGAAGGCTGGGGTTGGCATTCGACTGTTATGTATATATGTATTATATACGTACATATATATACGTGGGCTAAAATGTCTGCATGTTTGATCGGCACGTTTTCAATATGCAGTCTTCTTCTCCACCCCCTTCCCACCTATCTCCAGCCATAATTAAATTTCTGAAGACGAAAACGGCTGAAATGCATTTTTTGGAAAGGCGAATTAAACCAAAACCATTATAATATTAGGTTCAAAGATCGGGTTACGCCGGCAGTAGGCAGCCATTTTGTATAAAAATTTATCTATAGTATGAGAGGGAAAAAAAAAAAAAAAAAATGAAATCGAGTTTAATGCTCTTCGGCTTAACGTGCACATATACCGTTGGGTGTTCTTTAACAGTTTAAATTGAATGAGGAAAAAAAATCTCAAGGTAAAGCAACTGTTATTAGAAATAACTGTGTGTGTTTACGTTGGTCAGTTGGTCATTACATCAGTAAAGAGGATGATTGAAGCGCTATTAGCCCCCTATATGAACAAGTGAAGAAAAAAACGTTGGGTATGAGATCTAATTTCTGTTCTCGGTTACTGGTTGTTCGTTGATGAAGAATTCAAGGTTAACTTTAAGGAAGGCTGTCGTATTTTAGGCCTAGTTTTACCATATAGAGGTTTAAACTTTGGTTCAACCGAAACTTGATTCATGGTTCAAAGTTGGTTTGGTTTTACAAGTAGGTACTCACCGGCTGTGGTAATAGATGTTTTTTCAACTTTTGCGATATTTCACAAAATACTAACTTCTTATTTGCGGAAATTTAATTTATGACATTGATATGCATAATAAAATAAATAAATAACTGATAACACGATAATATTTTAATGATATTTGAGAATTTGATAGCGTTTAACAAACATATAAATTTGCAGTTGATCAATAAAAAAAATCTCGTGATAAACCAGCCTATGAATAACTTAAACCATTAGTTTTAGTCTTTAATTTAAAATTTTAGACTTCTTATAGATATCTACCGCAGGTAAGGTAGGTGTACCAATTGTTGTTGGTTTTATTATTTTTTTATTTTTTATTTTTCAAAAGAGCTACGCTGGAAGTACTGCACGTGTGGTATGCTAAACGGGTAAACATACTGGGCAAAGAGATAAAATTCAGAAATCGCCTGAAATTATAATGCTTGCTAAAATCGACCTTTTCTTGCGGCGTTGTCTGTAAAATTTAAAATAAACTTGGAGTGAAAAAATTTATTCATTGTTCAACAAATCCTTTCTCATCTCAACATCATGTACCTACTTATCTAACAACTGGTTTCATTTAACCTTATAACTTTAACAGTGTTATTAATACACTGTAAGTACAGGTCGAGAATTATGGTGAATGTTCCATTCTTGGCTGACATTGAGTTATAGCCAGAGATAAGAATCTTGATCATGAATAAAGATGACGTAATAAAATGTCATCCTGGATCAAAAAAGGGCCCCTTTATAACGTAAATTGAAATCGGTTTTCGTTTTTAGAGTGTTTTAAGATTTACCTACATGTCAAAGAAAATATGTTCTTTCACATTCTGCATTCCAAATTGCATCACCTTGCCTTAATGCACGACTTATATTCAAAGTTGCTCATCTTTTTTCCTTTGTACTCACATAGGCTCATAGGTCCACTGGCAATACTTTAAAACACTTCTTCCCCTCAAATATGCCATAAATCAGCTGAGAATTTTGCATCAAAAAGTGAAAAAATTCATTAAAATTGTACATTAATCAGTTTTAAATATGTTTACATTTTTTTATTTCGGACTCAAAAACCAAGAAAAATTGATAAAAAATGTTAGTTATATTTAATCACTTCTATGGTAACAATTGTGTTTTGGGCTACAGTTCAATTTTCTCGTACGAAGTCTTAAATAAATTTCACTGAAATATGTTGTTTGAAATTTAATTTTCCCTGCGTCGCAATCAATCTTGTTGGGCCACAATTTGAACTTGGCCAGAAAACTGAAATTTCAGTTTCAATTCCTATTGAAAATTAATGTCGTGGAAGGACAAACATGAACCAACACTACATCATTATACGCGGATCAAATTCTGGTTAACAATTTTTACGTCCTGAGGCACTCCAGAATTTTTCTTCCCCCTTCGCAGATAATGAAGTCAAAAAAAAATAATAATAATACTAATAAGTTTCCTATGATTAACTTATATTTTTCCAGGAATCAATGTTATTGATTTGAATATGCAACACGTGCGTCAAGCAACTATAATTTTTTTTTTGCTTCGCCTCAAAATTTGTCGCTTAAGGCACTGCTTCTCTAATGTGAAATTAGGCGTCGACTCAGATTATCATTTAGAAAAATGAAAACTGAGATAAAGCAAAAATATTAATGGGCGATTAAGTTATTGAAAAAAATCAATTAATCGATTTTTTACAGTACTCGATTGTGTAATAATTGCGATTATTTTATAGAAGTTGTGAACCGGATGTTCGACGTAATTGAAGAATTAATAAAGATGTTTACGAAGTTACGTCTCAGAAGTGTGTAATGGAAGCAAAGAAAATATGTAAAGTACAGAGTATGAGTTTTTTGAAGGTAAGGTATATGTACGGAGATGAACGAATGATCGGCGGAGCAAGTATCAGTGTAGCCGCGAGTATAAATGTATAAAAGTGTTTTCAGAAAGATAGTCGAGTATTCGCAGGAGTTTGAGGGGAAGAGGATTGGTGGTCCCGACATATTTTGAGGTGAGTCGACTAATCGATTTATCAATTTCCATATTTTTCACTAATAGCATGTTAATCGCTTCGAGTATATATGTAATGGAGGGCTGATTCTTCTAGTTATGTTCTTCAACTATAGAGTGTTTCAGGGAATGAAATTACTGTTTGATGTATATCTATATATTCGTAAATATAGATATAGTAAAGTGCAAAAACGAGTAATTTCAGTCCATGAACACGCTATCTGTGTCTAATAGTAGGTAATTCCCTATAGAAATTGACGCATGAGGCTACCACCCCTTCTTCAGATTCATAATTTTTATTTCGGCTAATTTTTCAATAAAATAGAATTCCATTTATAACTTCTACCGTGGTTTGTTCATGTTCATTTTTCACTCTCTTGCATTTTTCTTATCTCATTTCTGTCTCTTTCTCACGCATATCTTCTTCTTTTTTTTTTATGTCATAGTCATTCACCTCTGATATCTCGATCATTTCTTCACTATACTTACGAATATTCAAAATTCTACATGATCTGTTCATGTTTCATCTCCTGGTTCTTTTCATTTCATTCACCTATTTCTTATCTTCAAACCTGGTAAATGTATATTTCTCCTTCTTTTCTTCATTTTTTCCGCCGAATTTTCTACAATGTTCTATATGTAATATTTTTTTCTTATCTCTCTGTTCTTTTAAAAATCTCGGAGGGAAAATCTGACGTTTTTAAAGTCAGTTTGTTTTCTAGTGCTCTAGGAGCAACATGTATTAGTTCTACCTTTCCTTGGTTCATTATATTTAGTATTTTTTGAAAAATGTGTTAATTCATTTAAAAGGCAATGGGCAATAATTCGGTGGTGTGGTTCCTGATTTGTACCTGAAGCAGAATGGCAGTATGTAAGTACATTTCCATGGATTTCCGAGGTATGCATATGTAAAAAATATAGTCGTTCCACGCTGACATCGGGTCCACGAATTCTGGTTGGCTGAGCCAGTCGGGGGGCAACATTTTGGAGTTGCCTCCCTTTGCAAATGGGACATGATTCATGTTTTTCAGCCATGGCTGTGGATTTTATAAAAAATAATAATGTGCAATCTGTTGGGTGGTGGGTCCCAAGTAGGCCCCCCTGGCATACCACAAAATGTTATACGAATCAACTCTCCATAACATATTTACTCAAAGGTTATTCGATTGTATAGAATTATCGATTTTTGCTTATCATTAAAAGCAAACCTAGATATGAGGCACGTGCTGATATTAGGAAAAATTTCAAAAAATATTCTCGAACGGAATAAACATGAAAGTATTCTAGCTCTGCCCGTGATAATGATCAGCGAAAGGATTTTTATGGCTAAAAACAGCAAAATATGTATGCATAAAAGATTCCTTTATGCTTGAGGGTTGAAATATGAAAAAAGTATTCCGTTTCAGAGTAAGACAGTATCAAATATGGGCGTTAAAACATGTTAAGTTAATTTTACTCTTTCATATGAAAGCAATATTTTCCCTTAGAAAGCAACCAATAGAAATGGGCGTAGCCTATAATAAAAATAAGACAAAAACATAAAATCAGAAAAGAAAAAGTCGATATTCCTCTCTTTATCGAGTTTTGCAATTCAACGAACAATGAAAAAAAAAAGAAAGTTGTTATACCTAAATAAAGAATTAGTATTCCTTCAAAACCCAAAAAATTGACTAAATATTCCCAAAATATGCGCTAAAAAGAGTTAAAGTAGGTACGTGATATTATGCATTTGTAGCCCAATATGCAAAAAGTGAGCTCAGTTCACGTAGAATTTCATGAACCGTAAAGATATTGCCAATTTTCACTACTTACAGGAACGAAGAGGAAAAATAATATGCGAAAACATAAAAATCCTTTTCCTAGCAATAACGTGTTAGCTACGGTCAAGAGAAAACTTTAAACCGAACTGTTACACTAAAGTTCATTTTTATCCTCCTATATTCCACCTCCATCATATAAAAGTACCTTCAGGTATCGTGCAAAGACAACTACACTCTAATAAATTCATGAAAGGTTATTCCCATTCCACGTTTACTTACCTATACCAAGAAATCTGTATCGAACAATATACTTCCACCCCATGCATAAAACATTAACGGCGCATACCACTGCACTCGTATTTATGGAGCTGTTGTTGCACTCGAATAAATTATTTTCAAAATTAAAAATCATTATGGAAGTGCATTCTCAAACAACACGAGTAAATTAAAACATTTCTTTTCTGGTACCGTATCCGTTTTATACGGCTTATTGATGTGTATTTTGCTATTATCATCCGAGAGACATGATGGCAATATTGCGCATATAGGCTTTTTTTTTTTTTTACCTTTCTTTCTTTCCTTACTGCTTGGTTTGTTTTTGCATTAGCGATGTTCGGTATGAATTTTTCGTTTCCATAATTTATTTTCACGAAGAATATAAACTTTAGCACCTCACATGCATCGTAGATGTATAACGTGGTATTGTGATTTGTAACAAAAAAAAAAAGAAAAAGAAAAAAGTAAAGTAAAGTTATGAGGCTTTAGTTACAGCATCAATAAAAAAACCGCATACCGTTCCATAATTTTTTTCTTTTCTTTTTTACTTTTACGTAGGTACATTTATTTATCAGGTATATCGAATGGTGGTTGTTCAATTGTCTAAACGCATGATGGGTGAATGGAAATAAATTACAGACCCAGTGTAAACGATTGTATTCTTTAATTTTTTAATATGGTGTAGCCTATGCATAGGAGTTAATTCAATTTTATTATCGTTTAACGTATTTTTCTGCTAATAAAAGCAGATGCACACACCCACCTTATCCATTCTTGGAACTTTCGAAGGTTCAGCAACCTAGTGCCACTTATAAATAAATATAGTATATATATAGGTACATAATTAATACAGTTAATCTGCCTCAGTACCTATTTCATTGAAATTCTCATCACCATGAAAATATGCAGTTTCTTGATTAGTAAGTAAGCAAAATTTTCTTCCAGGTCCTCTGAGATGAATATAAGTATACAGTAATATTCAATGTTTTCCACAGGCTTAATTTTGTAAACCTTCAGAAAGAAAAAAATTCAAAAATAAATTTTTTGAAAAAAAGGTTTCAAAGGGATATATTTTTTTTAAATAATTACGAAATATCAATTAATTAATCATTGTAAGCACTGATTGTTCCTTTTCATCTCGACAGGGGTCAAATTTAGAAAAATCCTATAATTATTGATTATTGGTGAACTCTAAGTGTCATTTATGAATACCGGTCTTAGTCTTTCAAAATGTGACAAAAAATGGCCAAAAGATGAAAAAAAATTCCCAAAAAAGGGTTTTTTACTGAAAATGCTTCGTTAAACTCCCCCAAATATGACCAATCAAATCAAACTTCCAAATTTAATGAGGAACTTCCCCCAATTGTGGAGAACGTGTCCCATAATTTAGTTGTTTGCAAACATCTCGAAAAATATGAGAGATCTGAAGTCTCAAACTCAGTAAAAAATTATTCATTTTTTAATTCCGAATCCATTGATATATCACAAAACTTTTTAAATTACAAGTAGGTATTCAGGTGTTATTATTTTTTTAATAAACGCCTGCAAGGCCTTTGACTTGTTTTTGATTCCTTTTTTCTTTTACTTCAGTTAGGGCACTAAAAGTTTTGCAGGTGATTTTTTACTTGGTCCCTCCTTGGCCCGACCAAAAAAAAAGTCTAGGCTACACCACTGTTCACAATGCAATAATTCATTATTAATTTCCTTTCTACTTTATTAAACATAATTTTCACACCCAGAATTCTGCCAAAGAATTTTGATATTTTCACTTTGTTTATTGTATTTATTTAATTATTAATTTATTTATTCACTTTTTTATATTTTATTCAATTTTTTTTTTTTTTTTTTTTTGGTTGAGAATACCTACATTTTCTAGCGTGGCTTGCTGCACTAGGTTTTTTTTAATTCAGGTTACTAATGTTATTCATAACATCTATTAGCGAATTAGGTAGAATTATGTAAGTATGAAAAAGTTGTGTTGAAAAATCCAAAATACATTTACCTACTTACTTGAAGTTACCATTTTGAACAATTATAAAAAGTTGTTATTGTCATCATTTGATGATGTTTCAGTAATCAGTATTATTCTGGTAGTATGGAATTTAAAATTTTGAACAATGAAGTATAAAAAATTGTCAAGGTCAACATTTGATAATGTTTCAGCGATCAATATTATTTTGGTAGCATGGAATTTAAAATTTTGAACAATTTTAAAAATTTATCAAAGTCCTCATTCGATAATGTTTCAGTAATCAATATTTAACAGCGTAGAATTTACAATTGTGAAAAATTAAGTTTAATAAATTATCAAAGGTCAACATTTTATAATGTTTCACTGGTCAATATTTGGTGGTCAAAAATTTGAAATTTCATCAGGACGCCAAACAGTTATGCCTGGGGGACATTACCTACCCCCTAGTATCTCTTTCATTACGTGCCTATTCCAGACGGTGGGCTAAATGACTTCGTTACCAGAAACAAACAGAAATAATAATTTTTCTAAAGAATGTTAACTTAGTGTCTGACTCATTAATTCTTACGTAATTAAATTGATTCGTATTTATACGGCACTTGTAAATGACGAAGAACCGTAAACATATTTTTTTTCACGTTAATATTAATTAAGAACGGATTTTTTCAAATCCTTTTTTTTTTTTTCTTGAAATACGAATGCGTCCTTTTGTTTGGAAAAAAATCATAGAGAAAGTCTGAGACCGGATTGTTAATAATTATCCGCGTTTTGAGAAGAACTCGCGCAGTAATCATCTACCTACTACGAGTATATTGTGAGAATTGTTATTTTTTTGTTTAGAAAAAAAAAAAAAAAAATAGTTAATGTCCGTAATAATAATACGTCCTCTTAAATTTTTTTATTTTTGGGGTGGCTACAGTTTAATTAAAATTAAATTTCCATATATGAAATTCATCACAAGTTAAAAAAAAAAGAAAATTAAAATTAAAATTCTCATATTATCATTTTTTTTTTTTTTTTTCAACTTGAAGAGTCGATACCTAATCGATTTTAATAATATTATGCTCCAGTCGTGTGTTGTCGATAACCGTTGATTAATCGTTTTCGATTTTCCACGTTCGTTTTTCTCTACACTTCCATCTCTTATTCGCTATGAGCTCACGATTAAATTGATGCATCAAAACATTCTAAAATGGCAAAAGACGGTGCATACTTTTTTCTGCATAATATAATATATAAGTAACTGATAATTTTTTTTCGCTTTTGTATTAAAAAAATGCGGTACCTATCTGGCTGCGATCTGCATCAATTTATTCTGGCCTAGACTCTTATAATATTCTGTACACTTTCAAATGATTAATTGAAGGGTTTATTTTTCTCCATACAGAACCAGAATTGTGCGATAAAAAAAGATGTATTTTACGAGGAAGCGCGAACACGCCTAATTTTTTCTTTGTGTAGCATTGTAAAAGTCAGATCAGTTAGCTGATAGGATACTGTATCATTTAATCTTTGAATTTTAGAGAAAAAATTTATAGATTACGAGTAGGTAGGTATAATTTATGCAGCCTGCATTTGAATAGGAACTGATAATGGAACTAGTATACCTAATACCTGCATGCTAAGATATGATATTAACAAATTAGCATTTTGATTTCGAAAATTATTGGTGAAAACGGTTCCAAAAAGTCGATATAAGACCAGCACCATTGAAATATACTGTTATTTTTCGTTCTGCGAGTAGTGTATACCTACCTAATTAGATAAATGGCTTCAAAAATAAAGGTTGCGACCGATAAATAAGTATGCCTACATATTTACATGCGAACAATAGTCAAAGCAACGTATTTGGAAGGGATAGAGGGGGCTATAGGCCTATAGCACTACCTTCTTTGACTGAGTTAGCATTCAAGTACCTTCGTGAAACATTTTATTAGTCTCATTTTATCGAAGAGAACTGTTAAGCTGAGATAATTAAGTTAAAATTTCTGAACAAAAAACAATTTTTGAAGTGAAACTTCCTTAGCATAGGTAGTAAACTCGTATGACCTTGACACGACGAGTCTGACAAGAAAAATCGCTTACGGCAAAAAAATCTGATGTTATGGGAGCAGCCAATACCAAAACCCGATACTGGCTAAAAATATTTGACATCAGTGGACCGAACCGTGAAGCATTTACTGGTTTCTTTTTAGTGCAGAAAAAAAGAAAAAAGAAGGTTTTAAGGGTGACATAAAAAATAAAAAATTATTGTATATGTACTTATATAAAAGCCAATTTCTTGCTACTACAGTATAGGATGACATTTTTATCTGAAAGTCATAAAATTTGAAACGAACTATAGTACTAGCCAACAAGCTGTCTTATTGATTTTGTTGCAAGTTGGTTGTATGGTGCTTCAGGTACGGCTATATTTGTTTTTCTTTTAGCTATAAAACTTTTAATTTTCAACCACGTTCCATCCCGTTTTTGCAGACGATTCAGTTCATCTACAAAAAACGTGTCGAACAAATTATAGACAACTATTATTCCTAATTCTTGGAATAATAGCTGTCTATATTTTATCTAACTTCCCACGGACGAACATCACCAGATATGCTGATAAAAAAGTGTCATCATATTTGGCGGATGTTCCATGTCACGTCACCTTTTTGGTTGGCCATATTTGATTGAAACAAAGAAAACAAAAGTGATGTCTTGTCTTCATTTCAAAGGCATATTCATTCCTGAACTAAAGGTCGAGTAGAAACATTAAGGTCCATACTCGATGTTATGGATATCAGGTCTCAGTAATATTAAGAATTAGTAATAAGTGAATTCTAAAGTGTTTGTAATAATTTGAAGTGAAATATTAATAAAAGATAATATTCAGAAATTATCTTATTTGTCGAGATAATTTAAAAGTATCGAATTACTCTCGCAACAAACCAATAGCTACAAAATTCAAAACAACTATTTATTATAATTTATTGTAAATTGCTATTAATTTTGATGAGGATCGACTGTAAGGTACCTCCAGTAACACCATTTTTATTTTTAATTTGGTTATGAAATGCCCAATTTCAAGCCAATAGGAATGTAAATCAGAAAAAATATTTATTGTAAACTATTCTAACATGTTACTGATTTTGGTGCCGATCAGCTGGACAGTATTTAAAGTTCTGTTACTTTGGGTATTATTTTGGCTATATAATGCTTGATTTTAAACCAATAACTAAGAAATTTGAAAAAAATACTAACTATGATTTATTGCAACATACTAACATTTCTGGTGTAGATGGCTCGGAAGTTACTTCCAAAAGTTAATTTTAGTTTTGATTTTGAAGGAAATGATTATTTTTAATTGTGTAATTTTATATTAATAGTTACTAAATTCAATAATAACTTTTTAGTGACTAATTTTATAATTTTCAAAAACCTAATTTTTCAAACGGAGCTGGTGTGGCGTTCGACAGCTATTAAAATGTGTTTCACATTAAATGTTTCAGTCTACTCCAGCTGGTACTGAAGCCCTTTTTTTTTTTTTTTTTTCACTTAAACCATTATTTTACCACCAGGGGCTTCAAAAAAGGCCAGATTTTTGTAACTTGTCTTATTCATTGGCAATGACTCTGATCGTTGCATTCGTGCAAAATCTGTTAATTGTTTCTCCCCCATAAAAATACCTTTCAGTTTTAAAAATTGAGTATTAAATTAAATTTTTTCGGACTTATAGATTTTTTTTTTTTTACATAATTTCTACTTACAAGCCATCCGTATCACAAAATAATTCTGTATTTTGTGCCGGTCTTCAATTTCATCCTCTATTATCTTCTTTTGTACTCTATTAAAACAGATGCTGAAAAAATTTGAATTTCTGTTGTACTCATCTTTGCGAGTCGAACAGACTTGTCATAAGAAAACCTCAATAGCATATATCCGTTCCTCCTAAACTTGATATTTAACTTCATTTGATCAATAAAGCCAATATCCCGGAAACTATAACACATGCAGAATTAACTTTGAAAGACCATTAAATGGGGTACCAATTATGTAAATATTTAATAAAAATTACACAAATATAAAGGTGCAATTTCAACTATTGGTAGACAACAATGATATAAAGTTTAGGATTTGAAATTTTTTTTTTTTTGTTCTTTCCAAGTATACCATAGGCGAAAAATGGTACTTATTTGCCAATTTTCTTTGAGCAACTGAAATCTGCTTTTTCTTTTTTTAAATTGTTGTAATTTTCAAAATTTTATTTCCGATGATTCTCCAAAATGTATTCAATTTTTCAGTTCTGAAAGAGAATAGACCGAAAATAATTAATGTCATGACAGCTCAAATCGATGAACGTTTCCTGAATTTAAAGGAGCATTAAAGTAAAGATTAGAGTGATTAGACATTCAGCTTAAACTGTGGATATTTTGAATGTCCAAGTATTTTAAGGTACCTCTACACCAACATTTATTTGATGTAATTCGATTAATACTTGCAAGAAATAAAAATTCATTATAGTAATAAACTACAATGAAATCTCAATAAAGCTAGGTGTCGGTACATTATTTATTGTTCAATCACTAGTTGGTAACACTGTATCGTCATTCTCCAGTTCCTATTCAGTTGCGTCGTCTATCTGTTCAGTTTGCAAGTTGTGTCCGTTCATGTGAATATCTCTCTCTTCATTAAATTCATTTATTAGTGCGGTACTTGTGTTTTTCTCATTTATTTATTCTCTGGTGATATAATTAATAATCGTCTACTTCATACTTCAACGGACTCCAAGCCCCCAGAGTCCAACACTAGGAAAACAAGCAAAATAAATTTTAGTAGTAATTAAGTAGATATATTTTTATTGAAATTTAAGCCTATTTTTTGACATTTAAATTTTAGAAAATGTATACGTTTGTCTTAAGAACAAAAGAATTAAAAAAATTTATGGATGTTTAATATTCAAAACACAATCAAGTCATAAAGTAAGACTGAAAATTTAGAAAATATGATTTTTTGCAACATGTGTACGAAATGCTGTATTTTTGAGGCATGTCTGGTGTTGCAAGTGATCAATTTCAGACCTTTTAATTTTCTCACTCCTTAATTTCTTTTTCTCACCGCTTAATTCTTTTTCTCATACTTTAATTATTTTTTCTCACGTCCAGTTAGTTCCTCAGTTCCCCCACATCTTTAAATATCTTTTAAGTTATATAAATTATTTCAATTTTTTTTAAAAATTTCTCTACCATAACAGGAATTTGACCCAGCAACCAGCATGTCTTATTACTCCTGGCTTAAGTACAGTAGTCCGTGCATTCGTTGCAAAAAATACTGTACGCAACTTGAGAGGAAAGTGAGCAATTACTCAACGAGTACAGTGTTTGCAAGCTCGAACCGTAATGCGATTGCGGTAATTGCACGAGTTGATAAATTGATCATTTTCCTCCCTAATTGCGTAATATACTTACCGCTCATTAACATTGTGGTTTTTGTGTTGAATTTAAAATAAAAAATTTATGGAAATGAAAAATTTTTCAAAAATTTCTCGTGAAAAAATATTATACACCTCCAGCTTTTTTTCTTTTATGAACCCCCGGTTTACATTCGTGGAAATAGTACTGTATGCAGAATTTATCCAAATTATAATTCACTCATTAATTTTAAACTTTTCAAGGTAATTTTCTTCGAACTTAAATTCTATAAATCTGATGACGATTCAATTCGCCGATATTGGTCGGTTTTTTAACCTCATCCTGTCTAGACGAAATATGGCCTTTTTTATTTTATTTTTTTCTTTCTTTCGTATTTCTTTTGGAAATTAGAGATCATGGATGTAGAGAATGCCCGACGCGTTTCGTAGAATTTGTAATTATACCGTTTAATTGTCAATGGCTGGTTGAATTATTAGTGCGTATTGTGGTGCCGTCGAAGTTGAGAGGACGATTCGACTGACTGCTCCGAATTTGTTATTCTATATGATCGACGCGCGTGTCGTTGAAAATCGTGGTGCCGGACGATACGACTGATTGCTGCGAATCTGCATTTTTCTAAAGAAAAAGACGATGCGGAAAGTGAAAATTCAATTAGGCACGCACAATATATTCTCGGAAAGGGAAATGTTGAATCAAAAAAGTTTTTTTTTTTTTACATACGCAGGCCTACTTAATGACGTTCAAAAAAACAAAAAATTTTAATTTAAAGTTTAATTTTACGTTAAGAAAAACAAAATTCGATTTTTTTTGTCATAATTATGAAGTAATATGGTGTCAATCATTGACCAACTTTTTCTCGAAGCCAATAAATAGTCCAGTCAAACCAAATGTTTTCATTCAATAAAATCAGGAAAAAGATTTTCCTTCGGAAGCTGGTAGTTTCAAGTACCCTACATTTTTTGTAAGTGCTATAAAAAAGCCAAAAAATACTCGAAAGTTTGCTCATACCACTAAGATAAAGGGTTCTTTAGTGGATAAGTCCCAGTCTTCCGTATACATACCACAACCGATATACCAGATCAATTTGACAGACCTATCATATATCTAATACTTATAAATAAAAATAACTTTATTTTTATGTGTGTGTGATTGTGTGTTCACGGATGTGTGTATGTTTAATTGCAACACCGTAACTTCGGAACCACTTCATAAAACAAGCATTAACTTCTTGTATATATATTTGTTTAATTTCAAGAAAGGCTTTAAAATAACTCGGAAGTGCGTAGCCTCCTTTGGGGCTAAGTTGTGGATAAAAATAGTAAACTTTATTTATATATTCAGAAATGCTTTTCTTTTCACGAACATTCTGACTGAGAAACATGAATAAAATTTTTTATTTTCATCCAAAAATTAGCCCCCAAGGAAGCTGCGCACTTCCGAGTTATCTTATAACTTTCCTTGGAACAAAACAAATATTCGCAGAAAGTTAATGCTTGTTTTATGTAGATATGGGAAAGTGCAATGCTAAAACGTCTCGAGAAAATACAGTAGATAATTTTAAATTTTGATTTATATGGGTACTTACCTCAAAAATAATTATTAACTACACTATAACACGGGAAAAAAAATTAGTCGCCTGAAAATATTGAACAAGAAAAACCAATTAAACATATAATTATGTTGTTCGATTGCATTATTTTACACAAGAATATTTAAGTTCACTTCAGACCTATACATAACGTACGTGATTATAAGAAGATTTTTAGTTCTAGCCTGAATTACTTTTTAAAAAATTAGAAAAAAAAAAAAACAATGTATATAGTTAGGATATCTAATGTTATATTTTAATTTGATAATTGATTTCTAGACATTTTAAACGTGCTTTCATTCGCCACAATTAAAAATCTGGCGGAATAGCTTCCTCGTTCCGTGTTGCGGTTATTGACCTTCTCTCGGTGCATATAACTTATCAATTTTTTCTCCATAAATCTTCATATAAAATCCCTTCCCAGTTTCCCTTAATGAAAAATTTGTGTTGATGTACCCACGTCGATACTTGTTTTCAAATAACTTTTAACATAGAAATATTACGTTTTCAGTGTCTTATGGTTAATTGTGGAAAAACCTGCCCCTTCCATGTTACCTGATGAACTCCCTGCATTCCTATAACGTTAGGATAAATAGTTTTTTGTTCATTTATTTGATTTTGTAGGGTGCAAAATTTAACACAGACTTAAATTAATTCCATTTTAGTGAAATAATATCTTGTTTTTACTGGAAATTTTTAATTTTTGCTATTACTTGTACACGAGGTAAATAGCTATTAGAATAAATTATAACACTAGGTGGATTTTGCGCGGCTGTTTTTCATCATTTTAACGCCTTAAAAGAAGTCTGTGAAGTTACAAACGCTGGAATTTTTAGAATGGTTTCTCGTTTATCGGAAGTGCATACCTAGTACCTACCTTATTGTTAGAATGTTCTTTTTTTTTTCTTTTTTCATTTCGTTGATTATTTATGAATAATTCTTAATTGGCTTTAACTAAGTATTATACGTACACAGCTGTACATTTCATGCGCACGAAGTATTTGATTTCACCTCATAAAGAAATCTACCTTCGTTACTAGATGCATTTTTTTTTCCTCATTGTTTTGTATCATTTCATTTTTCGAGCTTTAAAAAAATTTAGGAAACGTGCTATAGGTAAAAGTGATAAAGACAAATTATCTACCATTAATGTCGAATCCATTCTACATCTACATGGTGAATTAAAAATCGAACATAGATAACGGATATGAGAAAGAGTATGTACTATAGGCCTATAAATAATTTTCACCAACTTAAATTTAAAACCAAAAAAACTACAACGCAGTAAGTAGCAGTCTCGTTCGAAAAAGTAGGTTTCCAAAAATTAGAAAATTAGTTAATAAAAATTAAGTAATACATCATAATTGATGATTGTAATAAATTTTGTAATTGTTGACCTAAAATTACGCAGTTTAAAGCCATTAATTACCTTCTGCCAATTCAAAACAAAAATTAATTTTTTCGAGCTATTATCCAGAATTGATAAAATGTTGCAATAAATTGTGTGGGTGTAGGTGTATGTATACACCTCACCACCACAAATGTCAGAAGGTATTGCATGTTCTGTTGACAGATGACATTGTGTGTGAGCCAAGCTCAGTAGTAAAATTGGCAGTACTGACGAAGTAAAGCTGCAAGCACAGAAAGCGTGTTTGTGGACTTTATGTTTATTGGCCAGACAAGTGATTGACAAATGCGCAAGCACACTCGTTCGTCTCAATCACCTCTCTCCACAAATTGTAATAAATATTTTTCGAAAATTTCGTAGTTATTGGTTCAAAATCAAGCACTTTATAGCCAGAATATTAATCCACAAAAGTAGCGCAGTAAGTCTAGCTAGAAAAAGTAGGTTTCAAGAAAAAATAATTATGAATATTGATGGTTACATTAGTTGTTTGTAAGTTCATATGTGTAAGTGGTATATTTTGAATGCGAAAAATTTGTTAGTTGCTGACAAAATATTAGAAAATGTGAAAATTAAAAGCATTATTTTTTGAAATCAAAAATTAATTAAGATTATAAAGTATGGTAAATAATCATATAATTCGAAATAAAATCAAAGAAATAAATACAATAAAGTTATAAAATAAAGCAAAAGAAAATATGAACGTCGTCGATAATTCTTGTAAAAAGTTCATGCAAATTAGAAGAAAAAAAAAAAAAAGCGAAAAAAAAGGTTTACCGAAAGTACCGACCAATCGATCCACACCAAAATTGGTAGCATGCTGTAATAAATTAGAATAAATATTTAATGCAAATTTCGTACATATCGTTCCAAAATTCCGCATTTTATATCCAATATCAAAATAAAAATAGCGATACCGGAAGTACCATCCGGTCGATTCGCGCTAAAATTAGTAACGTACTGCAATAAATTATAATAAATATTTATTCCTAATTTTTTGGATATTGGTGCAAAATTGAGCATTTAGTATCCAAATTAAGAACAAAAATGGCGGCCGATCCGCATAAAAATCGATAAATTTGGTCCTTGGCTTAGGAAAAATGTTCGTACAAAATTTCATGATTATCGAACAAAAATTGCGAC
The DNA here is from genome assembly GCA_011428145.1 of Ericerus pela. Taxonomy (NCBI): domain Eukaryota; kingdom Metazoa; phylum Arthropoda; class Insecta; order Hemiptera; family Coccidae; genus Ericerus; species Ericerus pela. Next base: position 1,346,596 of record WOFM01000478.1, read on the forward strand.
CTGTACGTGGGAACAAGAAATTGGCTTTTATATATATATATATATAAATTTGAGTTATCGGTGCCAAAATTTTCCTGAAGTCGTAAAACCAAAAATGAACCCACCCGCAACCTTGGGGGCTAATACCACACCAAGTGTAATAAGTAGATTTTCTAAAAAAAACCTACTTAAAAATAGCTGTATTATCGTAAGTACGTAAAGCTGATTTACATTAAAATTGATAGCATGTTAGAATATTAATTTTTTTTCTGAATTTCATAGCTATGAGTCAAAAATTAGGCATTTTATAGTCAGAACAAAAAGAAAAATAATGTTACCGAAAGTACCGTCCGGTCGATCCACCACAAAATCGAAAATATATTGTAATAAATTATAGTGAATATTTTTTGAAAATTTCGTAGCTATTGGTTCAAAAATCGAAATTGAGAATTTTGTAACTAAAATAAAAATAAAGGTTGTTTTATTGGAAATACCGTCCGACCGATCCGCACCAAAATCAGTTGGTAAGGTCCTTTGAGTATACTAATGTTCATTTCAAATGTCGTGATTATCGAAAAAAAATTCCAACGTACGTACCGTGGTAACAATAAATTAGTTTGTATGTAATATTACATAATTATCTACGGTTTGTATATATATATATATATATATTTACTACATATACTAATGTCCCTATGTTCCAGCTTCGGTTAGCCCATGTCTTAGCCAATTACATTTCTTTGATATCGTAGCGACTGAGAAGATAAGGACAAACAATAATACAAAATTACATAATTTTAGGAATGTATAATAAAAAAAATTATTTCAACCTCCTTTTTGAAGTTCGCGCAATTGTCCAACAATTGATTGAATGTAAAATTGAATTATTGGACTGCAGATTTGAATTCAATGTACCAAAAAATATTCCCTTTTTGCGTCAATAAACTGATAAAATGATAATACATTGTAAAGTAGGTAGGCACCTGAGATAAAATTGTATTATTTTGTATTTTCGTTCAATTATTGAATCAGTCCAAAATTAAACTGGAAACTATAATTCACAGCCCCAAAAAATATATTCCATAACGTCAATGTATATTACACGATTAGTCTACAGCCCACTTTTTGTGATTTAAAACGTCTGAAGAGGCCAAAAATTTTCTTAACTCAAAAGTTGAATTTAGCGCCCCAAAAAGTGTATCTTACGATGTATTGCTCAATAATATATAAAAAAATTAATTTAACTCAAACAGTCGATTTCACCCAAAATTTCACCCAAAAAACTAATCAAGACTCTGCAGCCTATTTTCTACAACCTTTGAGAAATGAAAGCAACAAATTGTTAGACATTTTTAATTTAAAACATCTCCTCACTTCAAGCACGTTGATAAAAGGTGTTTTTTAATGTATAAATCAAACTTTAAAAGCTCAGGAGCTTTCAAAATTTTTAAACTATCTTGCAACAACCTTTGACAACCGAAATGAAACAACATGTTAACTGATTTTGGTTTATAACAGTGACCCATTGTTACTACAGTGATAGCTATTTTTCAGTTTGTAATTCAAATTTTCCAAACTTATGAGTTCAAAATTTTGAAGTGTGTTTGCAACAACCTTTGAAAGCTGAAAGGCATATTCGTCTTGCTAGCCGTTTTTAATTCAAAACATTGCCTCAATGCTATTGTGATGAGAACAAATGCCTTTCTTTTTCAGTTTGTAAGTCGAACTTTCAAAGCTCGGAAGCTTTTAAAACCATCGAGCTTATTTTCAACAACCTTGGTGAACTGAAAGCAACAACCAACAATATTCTGGCCATTTTTAATTTAAAACATTGCCCATTTGCTACCATAATGATAACAGTTTTTGTTCTGTTGGCAAGTCAAACTTCCAAATCTCATAAGCTTTCAAAAATTGTAAGCCTGTTTGCAACTACCTTTGACAATTTAAATGCAATAACATGCTATCCATTTTTAATTTAAAATTAAAACATTCCTCCATTGCTACCTACATAGACCAAGTTGTTAAATGAATAAATGAATAAGTTAGGTTCTTGCAGATAACTATGGTTTTACACTATACAGATTCTTAGGTTTAGCATCAATCAGGGTTGAGCCGGTGTCAAAAAACGTATCTATTGCCACACCCAGGTTGTTTCATGCTGAGACAAAATAAGAACGTCACATCAATCAAAGAGACATTCACATTGTTCTGCATCATTCAGTTGTTTTTTTTTTTGATAACGAATTTGTTCACTTGTAATGTTCAGTTGTTCTTTTGATAATGTATGGTACAATACAAGAAAGAAACGTTCTTCAAAAAAGGAAAAAGGAAAGAAGAGTTATTGGAGAATGATTTTTGATTTCCGTTTCAGTTGTATTTAGTTGTATTTGATATACTGCATTTCGATGCGTAGTGTGAATCGACGTAATCTCCTTTCCCCCCTGTAAACCGAATTACCAATTGCATTTTGATTGACATGACGTTCTTATTTTGGACGTAGTATAGCTAAAGAGATGTTCAACGCCCTTCGAAGATATATATATATGACAGAGATGACATAATAGTGGTTTTGGTGTCGCAACTATGGATATCGCTGCCGACACCACATGTTTTGCTTTCTGAAAATCTGATTGGAGGAAAAAATTTCCACGTGCGTTTGATTATGAACACTGGTGTACAAATTACTCCATTCCAGAGAATCTGATTATTCTGATTGGTCAATGTCGATTGATGTGAGGTAATTTGTATGCCACTGTACACATGCTCGGTGTAAATGTTAATAACAGTCAATCCCTTGTAAAACAACAAAATTTGTCATCTCCATCATAAATATATCCTTGAAGCTAACACCCAATCAAAAACATGACAAAGATAGAATTTTATAAAACCTTTTGCACATGTGTCGTAGCTTCATAGTGTGTATGTATTGGTATAGAGATAACTGTTTTCACTACAAAATATGCGCAGCTTCGGCTGCATAGAACATTAAACGAATTTGATTTTTTGTTGATGATGATAATGACGGTTAAAAATCTTCGTCACATTTTTGTATCACAGCGCATACAGAGAATTGGACGTCTCTTTAGCTATATGTCTCTGGTTTCATAGAATCAAGATTAATAAGTAGATTTTCATAGAAAGCCTAATTAAAAAAAAACAACAACAACAACAAAAAGAGAAAAACATAATTAATATCAATCTAACTTCGATAATAGGCTAACTTCCTTCATGAAAATAGCAGTCAATACCAGTCATCCGACGGTTACCTATCAAACAAGTATGATTTTGGCCAAAGTTTAGTTTTTTGTTTTTTTTTTAGGCTATTTCTGCACGCAGCCTATACACGCGGTTGTACATAATATACCTAGCGTAATAAATTGTCAAGTTCAAGTTTACGAGCAAATTATTCTTTTATGTAACGAGGTCTGTACACCCACCTAAACATATAAGTGCCTACCGCATTTGATTGAAGTTATAATTTTAATGAGACATATTCATTAACGTACGGAGAAACGATCGTTTCTTGTTTTTATGTCTGGTAGGAAGACGTGATTAACTTTATATGAGTTTTGAATATTTATCTGGTCATATTTTTCTCGACGAGTTCGCGACTGATTTATAAAAGTAATTTTTCAACATATACCTACTTGTCATTGATCCAAAAGAAAGACGCGCAAACCTGCAGGCCTATAAAATTTTCACGTTTCTTTTATGGGAGGAATACACGCACGAACCTATACGTGAACGTCTCCTAATTATTTCCTGTGTAGAACTTGTAGGCTCGTTTTAAAAATTTCTGATAAGTCGAATAAATGTTGACACCTGAAATATTCTATGTCCAGTATGTATAGGTATGGTATAATATAAGCGCTGCACTTTAGCTCTAGGTTCTCGACAAGTTGCGTTTAAAGCGGATATTCAGTTCAGTCGGGTCGAGGTCCGATATGAGAGAAGAAAGACAAAGTTGTTCAGTGTCTCAGAAATGTATAATAATAAGTAAGATACAAAAATTAACAAAGTACATTAAACCTTCACACGTTCACTCGATTGTCTTCGAAATTATTGAAGAAATATTTCGAATAATGACATCACTTAAAATTAACGTTAATTTACACATTTATGCAGGAAGTAAAAAATATTGTTATATTTTTTTCAATTTTCTGAAACTGAAAAAAAAAAATTCCTCTTTCCATTTTTATTTCATTTTTCCTCTAATTTGGCATAATATAAGTAGATAAGGATGTTAATTCTTCCACTCGATGCACACATCGAAGTCGTTAAAAAATTAATAAAAATTATTGCTTCCTTACATCCTCGATGCATTCTGGAAATGATTTTATGTCTCATAATAATTATTGTATACAACCCTTCTCCCTCTTCACTCTCTTGGCTGTTCCTCCATGCATCTGAAGCCAAAAAAATAAATAAAAGCTTATCTGATGAAAACTCGTTTTTATGTTAATCTTATTTTATACATCTTTTTTCGATTGATGTCCTGAATGTTTACCAGTAAACTATTCAATAGTGAGTCATCGCAAATAATACTCTTGCTCCCATACGTACTCTTGCACCCGGTTACTCTAGTCTGTAGGTACCTAACTTCAGAATTGAATTTAATAACTTCAAAATTCAAGGACACAATTTCCAAAGCATACTTAAACAAAATTCTTTTAAGTTGGCCACTACCTACACCTTAGATAGGTACGTAACATTCGCATTTTCACACAGTCTAAATTCCAAGTGGCAAAAAATGTGTCAAAATAAGATAATAATGCGACTAAATACCTACGTGGTAAAAACAATAATTAAAAACAAAAAACACGTTGACGAAATGAAAAAATTCATTCGAATATTACATGATTGATCATGTAGCATGCATGTTTTAAAACTATGTAACTACAGTATAGGCATTGAGAAACGGAAACGGAAACGGAAACAGAAACCAAAATTTTGGAAAACAGAAATCATATTTTCATGGGCTGGAAACAGAAATAAACGGGATCATCAAAATTCTAAAATAGAAACATAATTGAAAACAATTAACCAATTAGTATAAAGACCAATAATGGAAATGCTACGGAAATCAAATGAATAATCGTTTCTGTTTCCATTTCTAACTTGAATAATTTATGATCTCGGAGAAAAAATTTGAAAAAAAAAAATGGAAAAAATATCGATGTATCGATATTTTAACATAATTTGGAAAATTTTAAATACAGAAAAAAAATGTTTTAAATAAAAACGAAATCAGAAATGGAAACTGAATGAAAAATTTTGGAAAAGTGAGGAAATATGTAAGGGCAATGGAAACTAAAATGATGGAAATCGAAACGAGACATAACTAACATTATGGAAAATTTCAGATAACTCAATTAACGGAAACAAAGTGAAAAAGTCTAGCGCAGAAAGCCTCGCTAGAAAAAAGTAGGTTTTCGAGAAAAAGAAATGAATTTTGATGGTCACATTAATTGTCTGTAAGTTTATATGCGTTAATGGTACGTTAGGATTGCATGAAATTTGTAGTAAGCTGTTGACAAAATATGAGACAATGTGAAATTTAGAAGCATTATTTCTTGAAATTAAAAATTAATTTTGACGATAAGAGTACACGTTGAATAACCATAGAATTTCAAATAAAACCAAAGAAATATAATAACGTTATGAAATAAAAAAAAAAAAAAAAGAAAACATGAACATGTGGTTAATTTTTGTAAAAAGAAAAGTTCATGCAAATTGTAAAAAAAAAAAAAAAAAAGAAAAAAAAGCTATACCGGAAGTACCGTACGATTGATCCGCACCAAAATTTGTAGCGTGCTACAGTAGATTATAATAAATATTTATTTCAAATTTTATTAATATTATTTCGAAATTCCTCATTTTATTACCAATATAAAAAACAAAAATAGCGGTACTGGAAGTGCCGTCCGCTCGATCCGCGCCAAAATTGGTAGCGTGCTACAATAAATTACGATAAATATTTTTTCTGAATTTCGTGGCTATTGATACAAAATTGAGCATTTTATAGCCAAAATACAAATAAAATTGGTGGTATCGAAAGAACCGTCCGGCCGATCCGTATCGAAATCGCTAAATCTATACCTTGGCCTAGTAAAAATGTTTGTACCAAATTTCGTGATTATCGAATGAAAATTACCACCTGTACAGTGGGAACAAGAAAATGGAATATATATCCATGAATTTGAGTTATTGGTGCCAAAATTTTCTTGAGGTCATGAAATGAAAAACGTACCCACCCACAATGCTAGGGCCTAATACCGCACCAAGCGTAATAAGTGGATTTTATAAAAAAAAAAAACTTACTTAAAATGGTAGCGTTTCCCAATCCCTGCTATAATATGTGCACAATGAGCACCAACTTCGTTTTTTTCAAATGCGAACAGATACGTACGTGTTTCGTTGCAGATTCGGATAAATGTAATATCTTGGGACACTCTGTATGTGAGTTTTGATCGACGAGTACCTTCTATATTTTTCCTGCTATTTCTCTCGTCTGTTTTTAAATTTTTCTTTTGTTTTTTTGTTTTTTTTTTTTGTTTTTTTTTATTTATTTTTTTTTTTTTGTTTTATTTGTTTTGTTTAAAATGAAATCCAATAAACGATACATGTCCGAAGAAATTGTTTCGAATTTTTGAACAAAATTATTCCCTTGACCGTGCTAAAGTATAGGTGGGTACCTACATAATTGGTTAACCTTGCTTGTCGTTGCAAAAATCTCTCAGACTGACGAGGTAATTACGGTACCTACGTTATTGTAATTTATTTTTATTTTTATTTTATTTTTATTTTTTTGTACCCCTTTCTTCCTTTAATTAATTTATTTATATCCGTTGGTTAGCAGCACGTACAAGTTTTTATTGGTTCATGTTTGCCTCTTATTCACCGCACGGTACACACGGTACGTGAATAACAACTAGTTTCAAGGAAATGGATGGTCACATGCGCATGGCGAGATTCTGCACACTATATTCACCAAGCATGTGCAACCATACCTTAAAGTTATAAGCTATGGTACTAATGTAACTGTACGTATTATACCTATGCAAAAAAAGGTATTTATTACTGGCGAGTGTGACAGGCCTGCAATTATGAACGTTTCTTTTCTTTTCTTTTCTTTTCTTTCCAGAACTGAAACGGAAAAAAAAAAGAAAACATTCTCTCACTTTTCCTATAGGTAAGCCGTATCTTCGATAATTTTTAACTTGGGTATATTTTTGTTTCAAACGTGCAGTTTAAACTTTGAAAAAAAAGAAAAAAAAGTTTGTGGTATTCAACGAAATATAATAAAAAAATGGGGGAGGGGGGCAATACTCGTTTCTTGTTTTCTCCTTTAAATTGTAAATCTCGATAATTTGTACTTACTTACTACCTGTATGATTACAACAAGACTAACGTCAAATTAACTTTTTTTTTTTTTTTTTTTTTTTTTTAAACATAAGTAGGTGTTTTTTCATGCTTTTTGAATCGTGTCAATATTCATTTGTTCGCTTGTGAAAATTTTGTTACCTACCCATCATATTGTATTGTATAATATTACATAGTTGGAAATAAATTCAGTCAAGAAGTGGGATATGACGCCATGGCTGGGTGATGTGATGTATGCCCACAGGCTAAAACAAACTATGAATCATCTTCAAAAATATACTGTTGAAGCAGTTTATTCAAAGGTCTCAACCAGACAGTATATTCGTGTTAATTATCTATCATTGTATTTGAATTATGGCGTTTATTTATGCATATTATATGGCATAACAATAATGACTCTCTACAAGATACCTGCCTATTTTACTACTCTCCAGTCAAAGCCTTCCATATTTGCAGAAGTTTTGAGCTAATTAACCCTACTTTTTATGATATAATTATCAAGCTCTGAAACCTGAAATGCGTGGAAAAGTAAACCAAAAAATACAGTTACTGTATCAAATTACTTTACATGGAAAATATTATGTATAATAAAATTATGTTTTAGCTGAATATGTAAATTAGGTTTTTTGCAAAAATTTGTGAACAAAATATGTCAACGTAAATTATGGGAATTGCAATTATTTGTAATATTTTAAACTTCTCACTTTACGGTATAATATAAATTTTTTTTTCTAAAAAAAAAAATCAACCTCACCCAACTTCCCACTATACCTAAAGCCTAAAGCAGTCAATTTCGTGAATTATCCCAAAGTCACAAATCCCAAAAGCCTGTTATTCTCAAAATTATTTTTCCCAACCAAAGTAGTTTTCCAGTAGCATTTTTCCTCACATAAATTTTTATGCCATAAGCAATTTTTAAGCTATAAAATTTTGTGGTATGCCAAGGGGGCCTCAAATAGATCCTATAACCCAACAATCCAAACAATATCTTTGACCTATGACATATCCAGATTGCCTAGGTATTAATCATCTACATTGGATGATGCCCGCAGAATTAGCACCATCCGACCCTCATAGCCTGCCAGGAATTCGTGGAACTCGAATTTAGACTATGCTGATCGTATTTTATAAAGATAAAAAACTTAGGCTATGTACTTTGGAACATGCACTACTTACAAGATCATTAATAACCAGCTGTACCTGGGAATTGACACCACCAGTGGCCATTGCCACTAAAAAGTTTACCAAAACATGTTCAAAAAATAACGCAATATATTTAATAGTAAAAATGAGCACATACTTCAATGAACATATAAAAAAGAACCATACGAAAAAGTATTCTTGCATGCACAAACAAATAAATGTGAAGTATCAAACAACAGAAAACAGAGAGAATTACGATGTATGAATTTTGATGGTTGCTTGACTTATCGAAAGAAAGATAGGGAAAAAGAACCAGATTAGAAATATGGGGAATATAATTTCATTATTATATACGTGCCTAGGGAAAAACCAAAAAGATAAGGCACGAGAAGATTGAAAGAAAAGAAAAAAAGTGAATAGCCTAGGTATTACTGGTAATATACGTGTAGACATATTTGGCATAGAGATTTTTTAATTTTGAATTTTTATTTTATGTAATTTTGTAATAGCTAGATGGTCAATTTTGCCTAGTGGCAAATGACTGAAGTACAAACTACGGCGGTGCTGACAGGAGGCGTCATCCAGTAGAAATATAAATCGATGAAATATGATATTTTTATCATTAATAAATTGAAGTAAAAAATCCAACGTAATGTTATCCTAAATTATGATATGCTCACGCCGATGGCAGATACAAAGGGCGGGGAAATGGGGAAATTTTTCCTAAACGCCAAAAAAATCACTAATACTAAGAGAAAAAATGGAATTACGACCCCAGAATCCAAGATAAAAACCATCCAAAATTTTTTGAAAAGTAAAAAACAAAGTTCGACTTCAAAAAATTTAATGTGGAACCAATTTGGTGCAGTTGATATCAGTAGCGGATCTGGAGCATCGTTACGGTTTTTTTTTTTTTTGGGGGGGGGGGGGAGGGAGGAAATGACAAAAAATTTTGTGGATTTGATTTTTTTTTTTTTTTTTGCTCCTCAGTTTTCTTTTTTTCGCTTGGGGCAAAATTATTTTCGTCTCTAATGGCGTGAAAAATGCAATTAACAAAATAAAGGGGTGAAATTAAATTTTAATCCATTTCAAAACAGGGCCGAATGAGCTTGCTAAAATATATTTGTTTCGAAAAAATTTTTTAGCTAATTACAAATCACGTAAATATAAAATAGAATTAGAATTCACCGAAGGAAACATTTTCAAAAAAGGGCCAAAAAAGAGCACCGGCTGATTTGATTACCAGACATCAGCTGATTGGTGTCTGCGTTCTCGGGTGTGGAAAACAGGTAAAGATGAAATAAACAAAAAGTAAAATTCATGTTCCTCGCTCCGAAGAGAAATAAAAATCTAAAAACAAATTTTATATAATTATGTCCTGCAACAAACACTAAACTCTCTTATGTTCGTACTAAAATTTTTGTTCATTTGGTCAAAGTTTTTGTAACACATAAATATACATTGTCAGAGGCGTATCCAATGGGGCAGACCAGGTGATGTATCGCCTTTCTCTTTTTTTTTTTTTCTTTTTTTTAACAACTGTTATTAAAATTAACTTTATGATGGAAGATTAATTGGGAGCCGGATTGAGTTTTCTCATTCCACCTAAACTTACTCGACACCTAAAAGTTAAGAAATTTTCAAGACTTGGGAAAAATTGTATTTTTCCTTTATTTTTGACGAAAATGAAGCTAAAATAGCCATAAACAATTTGTAACGCTCTTGTTTTATCTGATTTTGAAAGTTTTGTGATGTTCGTATCCTGTTTACATTCGATTTCCGCATTCTGTACTACGATAATGTTTAGTAATCCTAAATCTGATCTGTATTATAGTTTGAAATTTGCGTACGTTTGGATAATTTTTTTTTTTTCCCAAAAAAAATTTCGCTTCCTTATTTTTCTTTGTAAATTTTTACATCATGCCATACGCACCCGGTGTTCTTATGTGTGTTTTCTGATTAGCCAGCTGAAGTTCAGATAGTTTCACAATCCCAGTCTCTACATTCTTGATAGATAATATGTACGACATTTTTCCTTTATTTGTTTCTGTGAAATTTTTAGTATTTATGTTTTTTTCTCATGTTCGTTGAAAATGATCTCAATATTGGTAATCGACTATGCGTCAAAGGGATTGTTGATTTATTGTTTTCGTTGTCACGTCTTGTAATTGTTTTCATTTATAATGTCGCAATCATTCTAATTATCGTTTTCATTTTTTTTACGTAGTATTTCTTTCGTGACTTTTTCTACGTGTATTTCACGCGGTTGTCTGCGTTGACTGGATATTTTATTGTTCGTAAGTTTTCAACTTATCTATATTTTTGTCATTCTGTATGATTTATTTCTCAATTCCGACGGCACATACAATACCTATCGGCATCGTCGAATCGTTATAAAGTCAAATCCTAGTGACCTGATTTTTTTTTTTTTTTTTTGTGATCTTGATCAAATAATATTTAAACGTTGGCGATGAAACAAGCCTTAGGGAAGCCAATTTTTTGGTACGTAGGTACCTACTGGTACACTATTTTTGTCAAGTTCAGTGTTAGTATAGCTGCGTACTTTTTTTTAAGTAGGTTTTCTATGAAAAATCTATTTATTAATCTCGGTGTTATGAAACGACCTGGGGTTGCAGGTTGGCACGTTTTTCGTTTCATAACTTGAGGAAAATTTTGGCAGCAAAAACTCAAATTCACATAATTATATCTCTATCCCCGAGTACATACCTATTATCAATATAATACGGGCTAAAAACAGTTGGAAACGTTATCACTCTAGAACCACTGGACGGATTTACATGAGATTTTCCAGACAAAATTGTGTTATTCTAATAGGAGGTTTATTTATATCAAAAAAGTCCGTAGCCCCTATGAGAAAAATTACATTTTTTACCGTCTGTGAAAACAGAAAACAGACAAAACGTTTCTCAAACAAACAAAAATGAGGAGAAAAAGAACTGAAAAAATTTTCCCTCTTTTTTTGTTTATCATCTGACAACTATAACTGGTTGCAGCGAGATGGATATAATTCTCTTTGTCTCACTCTGTTTCATTTTTGGTTCAATAGTCACAAAATTTGGAACGTTATTATTATTTATCATTAAGCCAAAGAAATATATAAATATAAATGTGGGTTTTATCAGTTTGGGGAATCGAACCTAGGATCTATATATTTGCCAGCCAAAAGCAGTGAAACTTGACCACACAGTCATTCCACCACAGGCTATAACTGGCAAATATATGTTATATTGGACAAGGAATGGTGAATTTCCACACACTCCCCTTATAGAGAGACTCAACATGTGTTGAAAGATATATATTGTTAGATGATGTGGAAGGTTGAGTGGAGCTAGAAATGCCTCTTACACGCATATGCCCAGACATATACTACCTATATGATGAGTTCTATTTCCACTACATAGGGCGCCATCTATCGGTGACTTAGGTTATGAAGGAAAGTTATGAACTCCACCACGCACTTTACAGCACACGTTAAGGGTCACTAATTGTATGTAGGTTTTTTTGGTTCAGGGAATCAAACCTGAGACATATATTTGCCAGCCAAAAGCAGTGATCTTAACTTCATGGACATTCTACTGTCAGTTATAACTGGCAAATATATTTTATACAGGACAAAGTATGGTGAATCCCCACAGTAAATAAATAAATAATTTCAGCAATACCTAACTAAAAAGAAAATCATTTTGATAATTTAAAATATAAATACATATAATAATTATATCAACATTAATAAAATAAAATAATAAAAAATAAATTCAAGCTTAAAAAACTGGTTTTAAAAATCAAAATAAATTAATTAATTGAAATATTTTTCACTTACCATTTATTTTGTTGGGGGTTGATCGTGCAGTACTTCTGCCATCGCTATTTCCGTTTTTGTTTTGGCTATAAAATTCTTAATTTTTGATTAATATCTATAAAATTTAAAGAAAATATTCATTATAGGTAATCTACCATAACTTTCTATAAATTTTAGCACGTATCTGCCAAACGGTACTTACATTGCAACTATTTTAGATACCTATTATTTTGGCTATAAAATATTTGATCTTGAACCAATAACTAAGAAATTTCCAAAAAATATTGATTACAATTTATTGCAACATGCTAACAATTCTGTCCCGGATTGATCTGAAGGTAAAAAATTTATTTCTATTTAGATTTTGAAAGAGATAATTATTTTTAACAGCGTTAACGGGTACAAAATTTAATATATTCGTCATAATTATGATCTATTAATAACTTTTTAGTGAATAATTTTCTACTTTTTGAAAACCTACTTTTTCTAACTGAGCAGCTACTACGTCAGTATTTTTTTTGTGTGTGTTGATAATTCTTGGCAGATTGTATCCTCATGAATACCTACCAACTTTTTGTTCATTTATTTTCTCTTTGCGTTCTCGAAGAATATGGTTTTCGTCCTACATTATTCAAATGCATTTATAAATGTACGACTTCCACCACAATTTAAAGTTAATTAAAGAGCAATTATATGCGTTTTCATTTGATAATGTTTTAACACCGAATTCGGGATCATCATTTGAAAAAAATTAAAATACTTCAACGAGGAGTTACTTTATCGAGAAAAATATGCTAATTTTATATAGTCGTGCAGAATTTTTTCGAACTGGAAAAAAATGAAAGAAAAAAAAACGGAATCTGCATCTTCAAAGAATTTTGAATATTGTGAAAGCTGTAATTTTTCAACTCTCAGACAATATTCGGCTTCATTTGGATTAGCTTCCTACTTTTATATTTTTGCCATTTAATAAAATTTTCTGATTTTTTTTTTTTTGTTAAATATTTCGGCAACAAACGCTCAAAGAGATTCTAAAGTTCTGGACAAACTACTTGGAACACTTTTTTTGATTTGGGAGATTTGTTTGGAGAGGTTTATAGATGAACATATTGAAATTTCTCGAATCTATAAAATGAGATAACTCTAGAGCATCGTAAAATGTGTCACTTGTTCTCCTTTGCTGCAAATATCTGGTACTTAAACGATTAAAAATAAATAAGTTTGGCAAAATTTCTTTAAAAAAGTCTTAATTTATTTTTAGCAACATCCTTCCCAAAAGTACGTTGTTTTAGGCGCCCTGATGAAACAAAAAGTAGAAAATGTCGGCACGAAGTCAAAAAATTATCTTCTGCACATGCGCACTTGCAATTTGAATTTCTTGCATGGGTTGGCTACTTTCTCAGTTTTTATTATTTCTCACTAGGAACTAAATACCGTATTCTTCAAAAACATTCTAAAAACAAGCAAACTAAGAAAAATTCAAAAAAAAATTTATTGGTTTAAAAAAAATAAAATTATTAATTATTATTTAAATTTGATAAAAAAAAAATTGTCATTTTTTGGAGGTCAGTGGTGTGGGGGGTGTTGCAAACAATAGTGTGTGATACACGTGCAAAGTAGCTGATTGATAATCGTGTGATTTTCAGCACCGTACTTATACCTATAGGCTAATTTGAAAACAAAAAAAAGGACACATTTCGTGACACCCTCGATTTAAAATACTTTGCAGATTCGAAAACAGTCAGAATATTCATCTCAAAACTCCTCCAAACAAATCTTCTAATTAAAAAAAAAAAAACTGTTCCAAAAGGTTTGTCCAGAAGCTCTTCGTTGACTAAACTATGTGGATCTACAATGATTTTGTATTTATATGAAAGACAGTTAGTATCGACTTCTTATTCGTCAAAATTAGCACACAATTTCTTTTTCCAGAGTTGAATGTGGATGAATTACTTCCAAAGTAGCATACTCAAAGCCTCATTCCCGGGGCCTTGTTGTGAAATTTTGGGCCCAGAGGCCCATTTAGAACCAGCTGTAGAATTTACCTCTGCGAGAGTGTTATAAATTGAGACTGCTGGTAAAAAAATTTTTTTTAGGTACCTATATTTTGTATCCATGTATTTTAATGTTTCATCTTTAGCCCTTTAGGATTTGTCACCTAAACACCTCCCATGGATCGGCCCTGTCACGCCCTCTTAACATTTTTTTGAAAATATACATTTATATGAAAATTTTGGCTACTCCAGGCCCTTTGAAAAATCCCGGGCTCGTTACTATTGGTACCCCCTTCCCTCCTCCTTCGCGAAAGGTCTCCTCACTCGCTCTCCACTTGTTACGTATATTTATATAAAAGCTAATGAATTTCTTTTGTTTTTTAATTACACAGATACTGGAATAGACTGTTCGTTTTTCCAATGTTGTCAACAGCCGTGATGAGCAAATTGAGGATTCCGGATTATTTGTAATTGTGAGTACCTTAACCTTCAATAATACTGATTTCAGTTGTCGAAAATCCAGTATTAGGGACTAGAATTTCAAATTACAGACTTGGACATACTGTCGTTTCAACGGATTTAGAACTTCTGATGTCCATTTTATTACTAATGTACCTATCGTAATTTTAGAGTTCGAAAAGAAAAGATGTAGTTTAATTTTTGAGTTAATTTAGGGATGCAATTTTTTTTTTTTTTTTTCAGTGGCGTAGTGAAATCAAAATTCTGGGAGGATTTTTGACGTCATTAAATTTGCTAATGCTGGACGTTTGTTAGCCATTACTGAGAAAAAAAGTCTCGAGTTTTTTACCTTTGGGGGTGGCTTTGAAATCCTAAACTCCCCGCTCGCTCCGCCGCTAACTTTTTTGTTTCTCTCTTTTTTTTCTCAGAGAATGGAAAATATTCAAAATATACGTATTTTACCCTTATATGGCCCAGAATATACGGACCTTCCCCGTACGTTTCTTATTTTCAAATTTTTTATTTACTTTTCACATGCTCGAAATGCAAGTCCTCTCGTTGAGAAGAAATTACGAATAAGATACCAGCTCTCATACAGGTATAAATCATAAAAGTCGTTGAATTAGAGCCAAAGTTTGTCTTCGGCCTAATCACGTATTACGGATCTCTCCACGACAAAACGTCGTTACTCTCTCGTTCGTGTTTTAATTTTTTTTTTTTTTTTTTTTTTTTCACTAAACGAATATTATTTAGACCTACTTGATGCGTATACATTTTGACAGGAACATAGTGAACGAATGAATTTCATTCATTTCACGAACGTGTAAACGTTCACTTTCTTATGAATACAGCAAGTGAAAGCGTTGATTTTTCTTTCCGCAACTAGTCGAACGAATTTCTTCGTTTATTTACGGAATTCTTTTCATTAGTAGTGGATTTTTCACAAATATTCGAGAAAAAATTTTACAAAAATATGATAACCACATATTATAAGGTAGCCGAGGTATACTTACGCTGGTATAATCGAAATGAATGTTACTCGTGTGCGGTAACACTCGCAATCAACGCAATTAAATTTACCCAAACTTTTGTCAAATTGTTATTGAATTATGGTGGGGAGGAAAAAAAGAAGAAAAAAGAAGACGAAACTATAGTAATTTAAATACTTATTAATTTTCATTTCTCGTAGCAGCAGGCGCCCGGTGAAGCAGTATCACTTGGAGGGGGGGTTGTAATGGCCTAATTTTTACAACATGTTTTTCAAAATTTATGATATTTTTGTCAAATATTGAGAAATTTGCAACAAAGTGCTAAATTTTCAAACAAGCAAAAAAAAAGTTTATTGTGTAATATTCAAATAAGGAATACCTGGATGAATTTATACCCATGTACACAGAGAAAGACACAAACACACATATACCTAAGGTAACTTCTTTATAAATAATTACTTTGTACAGTCAAGAAAGTTGCAATTATGGATAATTCTATAATTAATTGGTTTATAAATATAATTTAGCCTGTGATAAATTTTTATCATTAACCACTTATTAATGTGATAACATTTTTATTTTTGGTACCCAGGTTGCATTTTACATTCGATTGTCATTTTTTCTTCCTTCTTTGCAATGTTTTTTCCTAAATTATCGATAACATATTGAAATATTTTCCCTGTGTTTTGTATTTAATCTCGACATATCGATAGTATTACCAAAATATTCCATGCTAAGAAAACAATTTTGATAGTTTGTGGCAAGATATATCAATTAATTTTTTTAGTTATCAAAATTTGATAATAGAAACAAATGAAAATGTTATCACATTAAACGTAATTCAGCCTACTGATGCTCTCTTTTTTTTTTCTTTTCATATTCCCCCTTCCCTTGAATTTTTTTATATCCTGAAAACTGATATTTGAGAATAAGAAACAGTTTATATTAGTATTTTTAAAAAGATTTGAAAGACACTGCCACATATAATTATGTAAACAATCTACAAAACCTCTCTTGCTAACAGGCTATTTGAAAAATTTTTTCTTCAGGTACCTATTATCTTTCATTTTCAAATGTAAACAAAAAGAGTCAAATTTTAAAGTAGTATCCTAAAAAAAATACTGGGTTTATATATCATATAATAAAATATGAGAAATCAAACTTTAGCTAATTTTGAAGCCACAACATCAAATTTGAAATGAGCACCCTAAGAAACTACTATAATACCTATAATAAAATCAAATGTGAATTAAAAATTTTTCCCAATTTTACAACCCCTTTGGGTTGAAGAATAAGTTGAATGAAAAAATGAATGTAAAATTTGAAATCAGTAACCTCCAAAAAATACGTAATGATGTATCACATAATAAAGTTTATAAACTCAAAATTGGCCCCTGTGGGTCAAACAATGGGTCAAATAGAAGAACAAACATCAAATTTGAAATCAACACTCTAAAAAACATACCTACTCATTGATGTATTACACAAAAACATAAATAAATTCAAAATTTACCCCTTTTATCCTTCAAGTGGTTAAAGAATTGGTCCAATGAAAAAATGAAGAACAATAGTGTATTAATCGCTACTGAGAGATCAATTAGTATAAATATTACTTATTAAGTTCTTCTTTTTGATGGCTAGATAGAGATTATTAGATTATATTAATATTGATAGAAGGAATTAAAACTATCTTTACCTATTTACGATGGAAACATTCATAGAAGGAAGAAGAGAAAAGGTAATATTATTTGGGATAGAAGAAGGTGAATTATAAATATCATCATAATACATTTACTGGTACTTCAAGTAAAATTGTTATTTCAAGGATACACGTGTGGATGATGACAATGAAGAAGTAGAGGAGGAGGAAATGCATATTGAACATAGATATGGATGTTTTGAAGCTACCTACATTTCTTCTTCATTAAAGCAGCAATGATAAGAGAATTTAGTGAGCAGAGATTGAAAAATTTCTTATGCCTCGATAACGTAAAAATGTGCGGTGGATTTTGATTTGTTGGATTTTGTCATCGTTGATAATTTGTTTTTAGGGCCAAGGTTCAGTGAACATCAGTATTCTGTATTCTCACACGTAATTATTTTTCTCAAAGTTTTATATCCTTTTACTTTTAATTTAATAATTTTTACAACAGTCAATTTTTACAACATCGGTCAAATTTTACAACAAATTTGCAACAAAATTGGCAATGGGAGGATGTCACACTCCCCTACACCTCCCCTTTCTAGGTCCCTGCGTATCAGTGGACACGAGTTAACGCAATTAGCTGCTGGAATTTCTTAGAATTAAATATATTGAAAAAACAAAAAAAAAAAAAAACTATTGAAAATCTTCAATAACTAAATGAGAAAATTTTTCTTTGCTATACTTTTATGAAATCTTTTTCGCAGATATTCGTCGTTGTACCACAAAACTACCAACGATCTAGTTTACTGCATTGTATAGCCAAGTGCATACTATACCAACACCAACAAGTAACGGTATTTTAACCAATGGTCATTTTTTGGCCACGTCTCATTTGTGGCTTTACTAATTTTCAGTTTCTGGTTAACGTTCGAACATTTTTTTTTTTTTTTTTACTTCTACTTCTTGCTAAGGAAATTATAAGTACGTCGTGTTAATGTGGTCGATGCAACACTTCTTTTTTTCCTTACGTATTATACCTACCTATCATGCAGAATAAACGAGAGGATATTTGTTAGTTAAAGCCATAATGACAAACAATTTTTAATGCAAATCTATATTCATCATAATATAGTGGAAGGTAAGTAAAAAAAAAAAAACAACAACAACCAGATCTAACGGTTCGACTATGACCATTATTGATAAGTAGAGGATGCGAAAGAAAAGAATAATGAACGAGGAAAAAAAAAAGAACAACTTATCAGTCTGTATATAGAAGATATTTAAAGCGAAATTGATCACTGTAGCGTAAAAAAACCACGTGCGACCGATGCGTTAATTTGAAGAAGTGGGAAAATATGAAGAATATCCACGTAATGCATTATTTAAGAAAATATTTAATTAATTTTTTCCACTCGGATAATTTGCGATGACAAGGATTAGCTAAGTGAAAACGTTATTTCAGTTTGCTTGTTATAATCAAAAAGTGTATGCAGTAGGTAGGTTCCGTTTTGGTTTGATTTGATTTTATTAATAATAAATTTCGACCTGGTCGTGATGGACATGCGATGTTATTCGCTTTCGTCTTAATTACTGCCATATGTGTACATGCGAATAAGAAAAATTAAATTTTTGCAAAATTACCGTTTTTTTTTGTTTTTTTTTTTTCGCAAGTTTTATTTATTTTTTGAATAAATTAGATAATGGGTCGTAAGAACGGTTTATGGTTAATATTTTCATTTCAACAGTACCTACATTATGAACAACAAAAAGAGATCTTTGTTGAGATTTACGAATCCAACTGCACTAATGGCTACCACCAGAATTTGTTCCTTTCGTTTCGATCGTAATGTACATATTATACTTTCAGCTCACTCCTTCAGTGATTCCATCTGTGTCATAAGCTTTTTTTCAATTTGAGAGTTACAATTGTAAGAGTTGCAGTTACGCAAATCTGATTTTCTGATGTTCGTAATTCTCGTTAAGCCCCCTCCATAGACCAAGCGCTAAGATGTTAACACATCAAAAATAAATTAAATATTTTCTAAAATAGATTACATTATTTGATAGTATAACTTAAATATTTAAGTAGATCAAAAAATCACTATTCAAGATGGATTCGGGATATTTTTGCACTATACATCAGTGACATTCACAGAAGCCGGGTCATTAAAATAGTACTTCGCATGGAGAATTTTTTGTAATCTTTGAAAAATACAAGAAAATTGCGTAAATTTTCAAGAATTTTGATACGTAAAACATTCTCAAAAATCTAAATACCAACCGAATAATAACAAATTTTTTGTTTATGGTAACTATGAGTCTACCTATCGAATGGTGCGAACGGCGCCGTATTATCTGTGCAAATGAGCTGGAAAAATAATCATATTGAAAGTGGTAAAAATCACAATTTAATAATTTTCCAAGTCTCATAGTGTTGTCTCTTCAATCGTCAGGGGCTGCAATACATCGTAAATCGTTTACCTATCCTGAGTCATTGACCCTGCTTCGGCAAAGGTCACTGTATCATAGGTACCTGTGAAGAGTGACATTGAATGTTGGGAAATGTCAAGATTAATGAATATGCCTTAAGCAAAGTGGGAGGTTAGGTCAGGTGGATTATTTTTTGTACGAGAAAGGAATTTTTCTTTATTATTTTAATAAATCAAATAAAATAAAGGTATGGAATAATTATGAATTTTAGAAAAAAAATTTTTTTTTTCTGTAATAAGTAACCAATAATTTTGGATTCAAATTCAAAACAAAATTTTGGAAATTGGATTTTTGACAATTTTACTCCCTATCAAACCTCATGACTCTTTCTTTTTCTCGTTGTTTTTTATTCTATAAACATTGATATTTTATCTGCCTCAGCAATATTTAAGAACGCAAATGACCCCTTCCTTCTTCTGTAAACTGACCTGAAATAGATATTCTTACCGTATTCTCTAATTGTTGGATAATTCACCTTAATTATAGAAACCAATTTTATTACTATCGTTAAAAAATTAAACTAAATTATTGATAAAATTTATTTTTTTTTAAATACTCTTTTTTGTTTTTTGTTTTTAATTTGTTCCTTCAAAATTTCAGTTTCTCTCAGTAGATAATCTACATTTTTCTGGGTGGTTCATTGGAGGGGCTGTGAAAGTTATTTAGGGGACCAGGATAGAGTGGTGTGGAATACCTTGTCGTGAGAAAGTATTCTCACCAGAAGGTAAATTCAAGAGAATTTAAGCATGTTCAGCCACTTCATATTTAACATATGGGTAAGCCAAAACTTGAGCAAACACTGGGGATTTTAGAGCCGGTTTGGACGGTTTATATACTGGCTTAATTACACGCACACATACACACATACGTAAAGAATACGTACGTAAGTGAGAGCAGCCCAGTTGCGTCATCTCTTGTAGTGATAAGAGATGATGGGCCAATTTGTGTACAGATTGTGACATATTGTCGAGATAAGTTATGATTCGGTACTCGTACATTACCTGCAAGTATATGCAGGTAATTACTATCGAACGTAATTTGTGTTTGTTTAACGTCGCAAGGACAATTATTTGCCAGCCCTTTGGAGCAGCGACTGTCATCGAGGGGTCCGAGCCCCTATACCTCATACTAGTGAGTCCCCACAAGTGGTATAAACCTTTTTTTGGCTTATGCTGAAAATTTATTATTCAGTACAGTTTAAATTTTTCAAGCTAATTTTCTTTGGGTTGAGAGGTCCAAAATATTTTCGGGGGCTCATGGTCCTCTCAGCCTCCTCACAGCCTTGCCACTGGTCTCTCTCAATTTCTTTCTAGGCCACGTAAAGTATAGCCTAAATCTGGAGTCCAACTTTTAAAATTGCACAAAATTCCAAAAAAAATCTAACCATTTTATTTGATGAGAACATCATCTAACAAACTTCTTCCTTTTTGTCCCCTCTCATATCATCTAAAATATTACAATATCCTTAAATCCCTTTTTATGTGAAATATGTACTCTGGTGACTCACAATAGTGAAATATATACAATCATACTAAAATTTATGTAAAACTTCGGGCCAAATTTTCTGTATGGTTGGAATTTTCAGCGAAATAATTAATAATGCAAACACCTTTATTTAGAAACAACCAAATCGTTTCTTGTTCCCGATATATGACTAGGTAAATAATTCTAAAATAATCGTCGACTCAATAAAGTGTAAACCATCTTACTTCCTGTTTCATCATTTTATATGTGAAAAAAGCATGTGTTCAGGTTAACACAGTGTAGGCTAACCATAAAATATAGTTATGTTGGGGGAGTCATTTCTCAATTTTTAACATTGAACATCTCACAAAAAAAAAACCTGATTCAAGTTCCTACCATGGAAACATATGTGCATGAAGTAATTCTTCACGAGATGTTCATTTTTCATCATCCAAAAAAGAGAAAAAAAAATGCAGTTGGATACGTAATTTACCCTCAAGGCTACAATATTAAAATCATTTACCTTCTCTCCTCTACCCCACCAAAACAATACCACATCGTTAAGCGAAATTTTTACAAATTAATTTATGACATGACACATTTCAAGCTAATCCGCTCTCAGTTGATTGACTTTTTTTCAAATACTCTTGAAAAATAATAAGGGAGTCTACTGTAGGCACAAAAATATCGAAATTTTGACCGAGTATTATACTCCGTTTCAATTTTTTGAAATTTTACATTTGATGGGATTTCTGGAAGGTTTTGAAATATATGAAAGTTATCATTTCAAAAATGTAGTCAAATTAGACAAATTTAAAAAAAAAAAAAAAAATTAGCGAATGAAAGGAAACCAGAAAATGGTGTCCGTTAGTTTTCTTCGAGAGTGTCACCACCTCCCATAAGGAAGTTATTTTTCTTCAGCACGAGGTGGAAGTTATACCAGATCGAAACGGTGAAACAATAGATACCGCATTATGTAGTATATAAGTACATAATATCGTAGGTTGTTGACAATTTTCGTAAGAAACTATTAAAAGATAATGTGGACGGACACGAATGTTCACCAATAATTGGTGGTAACTGAACGAATTGATTAAAACGTTTCTTCAGTATATCGAGGAACGTAACCTTGGCCTAAACGGTTCAGGCACGCGAAAATATTTCTGTATTTCTCTACCTCTTTTTATCTTTTGCTCTCCGTCCATCTTTCTCGCTCTTTTTCATACCATAAGCCTAAAACAAAAAAATAAAAAAAAATTTAATTCAAGTTATGTTTTTTTTTGTTTTTTTTTTTTTTTCCTCAAATAAAATTGGCGAGTATATTTCATTTTTGCCGACACATTCTGATTCGATCGTATCTGGTTTAGCTGCAAACAGCTATACGTAGGCCAAACTCGAGCAAATGCTGGCCATTGCACTCGTTGTTAACGTCGTTTTAAAATGGTCACCTTAAAAATTGAATTTCCATCGCCACAACCTATATCATTAGAATCGTTTCACCAGTAACCGTAATTATTTTGGTTGAGCATTGGCAATGCCTTCTATATGGATGGTGATTTCGATGGCGAGAAAAGTGTTAAAACGATTATTCAAAAATGATTACAGAGGATTTAAACTATTTCAAATATCCACTACCTACCATGTTGGATACGAATGTATAGTGTGGTTGTAGCAAAGGGAAAATCGCTGTGTTTCTAAATAGGCTTTTTATGAAAATGTACTTATTAATTTCGATTTTGGTATCAACCTTCAGCGGTGGAGGTGTGAGTATACGTTTTTCGTTTCATGACTCGAGGAAAATTTTGGCACCAATAACACAAATGCGTAATACATTTTATATAGGTAATATACAATTATACATATATACATGAATCCTGGATAAGTCAAAGCACAAGTATAAATTGGATAACCTGAGACTCACGAGAAAAAATCTATAACACTAATAATAAACATTAAGGTAGGTATGAAAAATAAAAGATGCGCTGTTGCCACAAATTAGGCCTCAGTGTGTGGTTCTGATGTGTGGGTCTTGGCTCGTCAGAGGATGTGTATCGCAAACAACTGTGGTGCCACGAGTGAGAAAAGTGAAACACTAAAACTGATGTAAAGTGACAAAATGAGGCCTGGGATAAATTTCAAATATGGGATCTGGGGGTGAAGAGGTGCCAAAAAATTAAAATAAACCCCTCAGTTTGGCAACGTGCCCTTAACTAGTCCAGTATTTATCTTGAACGGGCCTCGACTTATGTTTGTTACATATTTATATATATGTCGCAGTCAATTTCCAAAATCAGCCGTTATCAAAAATACCTAGCCACTTACTATTTTGCCGTCAAATACTATTATGAATCTGCATTATAGCTTTGACTAAATGAAATTGGGCATTATAGTAAAGTAGGATGCCCTAATTACACCAGTTGCCTAGTTATGCCACTATCGGATATATTGGAAACTACTGAAATAAATAGAATGAGAAAAATCTGAGGTAATCTACAAGTGTATGTAATCTATGGGTTTTAACATCATCATGCTGTGTTTGATAGATGGTGAGAAAATAATTACCAATTTTTTTTTTGTGAGAAATTTGGTGTGACCAGATGAGATTTAAATTGAAATTTCATTTACTTAATTACATTTTCAGGCAAATTCTGTACCTATTTCATCGACTTTAAAATGTTTTCTCAGTATTCATGTATTGGAAGTCCTATTTTGGTCACTGAAACTGAAACTAATGAATGAAATATTTTCTAATTGAGCATGGCCGGCAAGTTTTGTGTAGCGTGTGTACCAATCGCTACACATGAGAAATTCCTAAGTGGTTTTCACTACACATGGGAAATAATTACGTTTACACACAATTACTCAAATCAAATTTTCTTTATTCTGTGTAAAATTTGCACCAAAAATTTTTTTTTTTTTTTTTGCTACAAATGGGAAAATGAAAAGTTGCCGGCCCTGTAATTGAGGATTCCGAATTACGCCACAAAAAATATCTAACGAAAAACGTTTATTTTACATTTTGGAGATGGCTCCAAGAATTCTCAAGAAAAAAATTATTATTTGCCTTCAAATTGTTCGACATGTTACTGTTTTCGCTCGGAAGTGTAGTATGAGATATTTTCTACCATAAGCAAAAAATTTTCAGATGAATCTACACTAAAGAAAATATTTGAAATTTGGCATCCGGTGGTGTAATTAGGGCATTCTACCTTATACAATGCGCATCACTCTCCGGCATTTTCTATAATTTATTATACCTAGAATTTAGCCAAGTTTTATCGATATTATTTGTTAGCCAAAATCAATAAACCATGAAATACTAATAGTGAAATTAATTCAAATGTATTATTATTAAATATGTGGAAACATTTCAGGCATTTCAAGCACTATTTTTTAATTACAATAAATTTTCGTGTATCCATAGTACTGAATAAAAAAATAAGTGCTTGAAATGACTGAAATTTTTCCGTATATTTATTAATAATACGTTTAAATTAATTTGACAATTATAATTTGATGGTTTGTTCATTTTGATTAACTAATAATATTGAAAAAACTTGGCCAAATTCTATAATTACAGAAAATGCCGGACACTGACGCCCATCATATATAATACCTAATTTCATTCAGTCATAAACTATAATGCGAATTCATAATAGCATTTGACAGCAAAATATTAAATGTCAAGACATATTGGAAAAAGACTAATTTTCGTATTTGACGGAGACATATTATATAATACTTATAGAAAATAACAGGTAAAGTGGTAGACCTTTTTTTTTAGTGTTTATACTTATTCAGCTACATCAGAATGGGAATATTTATCTTGCTCATTTTTTTTTTTGTTAAAGCAGTTCATTTTTTCCTTTAGCAGATTTTTCTGCAACAAAACGTGGAATTAAAACCTGCGAAAATATCATCTTGAGACGAAATATTTAATAAAAATAAATTACATCAAAAATCTTCCAATAACAGATGTGTGTAGATCCGCCTCTCACCGATTTTTGCACAATCTTCTTTTCGCTGCGGAGTGGATGGATGATACAAAACGTGCATTAATTTACAAGATTTATGCCAATAAATATTCCAAAATTATTACTTTGTTGATTGGATACTTTGATTTTTATTAAATATCTCGTTTCGACAAAGTCGATGACCGTACGTGTTTTAAACTCGAATCAAAAGTTTCATGGTATAAAATTATAAAATATTTTAACAAAAAAAAAAAAAAAGAAAAAGAAAAGTTATTAATTTTTTTTTTCGAGCGTGTGTTATACCACCATACAAATTTCGTATAGTCATACTATCATAACCACCTAACCTGTTCAGCTACAAATTCATCCGCCTACCAACTTATTGGCTATAATTTCAATTTCTTTTCTGACTGAATTCTTCGCAGACCAATAAAGAACACTTATTGGAGACAAGAAAAAAATTCCTTACTCTCGATTACCGTTTGATAATAATTACGATACGATGCAGGCTCCAACGAGAGTAATGGTGCAGAGGCTGACGGAGGAATCATCATGAAAAATTGGTACCTTTTTTTGTATTTACTACTTACAACCACTATAATAGGGTGTATATAGGTATAGGCTAAGTTACTATGGTTTCCAACAGTATCTTACATAATAAAAAAATAAAAAAATAAATAAATAAATAAAATCAATAAAGAATAAGTTTTTCAGCGTTGTGACTGTCATTGTTTCGTTTTACACCTTTCTTTTTATCCTCTTTATCCAATTTCGTCGTTTATAAAAGTAATAAAACATAATTTACTTCGTTAACGGCACAGCACAATCGACGATTCTCGCCCATAACACCCGTCTAACCTTTAACACTAGTACCCGTAAATCTAATAAATATTGTTTTAACGCGACACTAACGTGCTTAAAGAGTTATTTGAAATTCCAGAAGCTAATATAGGGATAAAAAAATTGCATGAAAACAGGATTTGATCGGTTACGAAATCGATCGTCTGAGCCAGAGGAGAGTTGTAATATTTTTCATACACGATTGTATCTTCGCAATATAAGAGTGTGGGAGTCATAAATGACTTTGTGTGAAAAAAATTGAATTTATGGTACAGCATAATATATGTAATTTTGATGGGTGGTACTTTTTTTTATGTCTGTGAATCATGTTCACTAAAAATATGGGTAGGTAATGTAAACTTTGACAATTGTATATTTTGCAGCTGGAGTAAAGGTGAAAATCTTCATTTTCAACAACAAAAGTGTAAATAAATTTCAGGCAGCCTATTATAGGCTGCATCTATGGTCTTATATTCGTCCTTTTCACGTACACGAAACACCACAAACGAATACTTTTATTCCGAATGTGAATTATAGTTTCAGTTTTGTTAGAAAGTCTTTTGTGCAATACCTTCATGGGTGAGCATAGAAAATTAAAAGTTTATTTTCTGTCAGATCCCAATTTTTCAGGATCAGTTTTGCCGTATTACATTCAATATGTCTCATTTGAAAACCTCCACTGCTTGCGCTGGATTTACGTTGTTGTTTTCTAATTATATTTCAGCACTTTTTACCGCATAGAGTTCCTGTAGATCACTTCACTGCCACCTTTTCATTTTTGCATCTGTCAAAAATACTCTCTACGCTCTGGAACAAGCGAAAAACTACCTCGATTTAAGTATATTTTAGTGTTACCTAAGAACAAAATATGAAATGCGTTGATTCACTTTCAACGTTTGCTTTTTTTTGTATTTTGTGAAAAGTATTCTTTCATTTGGTTAAGTAAGTAGATTATCATAGGTAACACATTAAACGCAGCTATTTTTTGAGAGTCTTTGCATGAACACTTTGCTAAAATAACGACTCGCACTTCTCCTGAATGAAAAATCACGTTAGATCCGAACCCTATCTACTTCGTGAACACATTGAAACCTAAACTGGGGGGTCAATTTCTTCAATCACTCTTAAAGAAAAACCAAAATTACAAGTTAATTTGACAATGTGGGGATGAGAACGACAACTAGGTTATCTTACATCAATGATGGCGTAGCTGCGTGGTCATGTTCACTGCTTTTTAATCTCTGGTTTGCTAGTTCCATTCCCCACACTGGCAGATCAAAATCTGGTGATCCAAAAGTGATTTGAATCCATAAGATGCACTGCACAAGTTCACCCATTCCCCCTCCAGAGTGCACAGCACTGCAGTATACTATGTGGGTGAAGAATGTACGTTCAGTCAAATAGGATATTTTTATTTGCTTTATCCAAGGTTATAATAATTGTTTATCGGGTAGTGTTATATGTAGTTATGTTTAAATAAACCATTCTGCAAGCTTCTCCATGGCTCCTTGCTAATAACTTAGACAGTCACCCCTGCAACCCGGGTTCAAACTCTTATAGTATTGAAAATTTTTTTTATAATTTTATTTTTCCGTTATTATTTCTTTGTTTTATTTTCACATTTTATCTTTCAGAATAAATTAGCCATATTGTTTATTGTTCCGTCCCGTTTTTGCAGATGATTCAGTTCATCTACAAAAACGTGTCAAACAAATTATAGACAACTATTATTCCTAATTCTCGGAATAATAGCTGTCTATATTTTACCTAGCTTCTCACGAACGGACACCACCAGATATGCTGACAATGAAGTGTCATCATATTTGGCGGATGTTCCGTATCACGCCACCTTTTTGGTCGGCCATCTTTGATTGAAACAAAGAAAACAAATGTAATGTCATATCTTCATTTCGAAGACATGGTCATTCCTAAACCTGAAGTCGAGTAGAGACGTTAGGGTCCATACTAGTTGTTATGGACATTAGGTATCACTGATATTAAGAAATAGAAATAAATATAATTTTGAAGTGTTATAAGTAAAGTGAAACTTCTAATAAAAGATTATAGTTCGTAACTTATCTTATTTGTTGAGGTAATTTAAAAGTATTGAATTACTCTCGCTACATTTATTATATTAAAAAAAAAAAATGCTTTAACTTGCATAAGTATTATATTTTATTCTCTCCAGTATTTTTTATCTGCTGTTTGTTTATGGATGCAACCAGAAACACCTGAAAAAAACATCCTCGTTGTCTGATCCCAGGCACTTGTCTATGTGGGTTTGTTTGAGTTTTTCCATCAACAGCCTGTACAGCTGCTCTGTGTGTGTGCTGTCTAGCACATGTGCATCATTGATTGAAAGAACTATGGGGGGATGGTGTCTGGATGTGAACTGTTATTAGGAAGTGGTGTAGTCACCAGACATGTTCACAGCTTTTTAACATGTGATTTACCAGTTTGATTCCCCATGCTAGCAGATGGCAGACCCACAGACGGCTTTATTCTATATGCTTTATAATAATATTATGTAAAAGTTGTTTGTGTTTTGAACTACACATACCTTTTTATGAAGTGGTTAATATTCAAAAAGAAAGAAATACCGAGTAAAAATTAGTTTGAACGAGAATTTTTGTTTTGAATTTTATTAATTACAAAAATTTAATTGACAAAAAAAATGAATTTTTCTCTACGTTCTCGAAAATTTTTTTATTAAAAGTGAATTCTCAGTTCCATCTTAAGGTTTCAGTTCAGTATGAATTCTGCAAGGGGACAAAAATTCAAATTTAAATTTCCAAACGTAATAATTAACGTAAGTTTTTTCGTAAGAAAAAAATTATGAGAAACTGGGTATGTGATAGAAACAAAATCTCTTCTTTAAATGACAATTCTTCGTTAAAGTTCCCAAGGTGAGTCTTGTCAGGAAGTTCCGAATTTTTTGAGAACTAATGTTCTTTTTGAGTTCTACCACGGTAAATGGAAGAGATACCCTTTAGAGAACTGGTTCCACAGTTTTATAAATTTAACAGAAATTTTTCGAAAAGTACGAGGAATAAAATTCTACATTTTTTTCCAAATAGAATACCTCTATTTTCCCAAAAATGTAACATCTACAATAAAAATTTGCAGATAAACTTCAGTTATGTTAAGTTGTCGCAACTCCAACGGTAACATGGTCTTCCTCAGAGAAGTCAGTTTCAAATACGTCTTACTTGACCTAATGGAAGAATGTCAAAAGTAAATTTTGGTGCTCATTGTCATATTGGAGATCTTTTCTTTTGGAATTGACCTTCAACAAACGGAACCATCAATAACACCAACGTTAACGGAAATATTTGATTAGGGTGATAAAACGAAAATATTGAAAATTTTTATGTTGGCGCAGTCTTCTTCCAACGAAGCCAATATATATGTGAAAAATTGACGCGGTGGCGTGTGCTCGAAGAATTTTCTGTGGACGTTAAGGTATGCTAACTCAAAAATAAATAATCTTAAGTAAGAAAAAGAACAAGGGAGCAAAAATAGAAGAGAACTTGTTTCCGAACACAATTATATCACGATTGCATTTTACTAACCACGAAGAATTAGTCGAAGTAACGTGACACCATAGGAGAGGAGTATGACGAAGAGGTAAAAACAAAAAAAAAAAAAAGGTAAATATGGTGTATATCGACTTTGGCGAATGGTCACACCAAATATGGGTCGGCAACGTGGCATACGCTCTTGACATTTTAAGTGTAAAAAAATTCTGCACGATTTATCAATTTTTTTTTCTCTCTCTCTCTCTCTCTCTCTCTGCCTTTTTTTTTGCTTTTGTTTAATGATTTTCGTGCTAGGGTAGAATGTTTTTAACGTTGGAGTCAACGTCGTATCTCTTCTATTTCTGGACGAGTTTGCTCTGTTGCACGGTGTCATGGTTTATTGATGAACATAAAGTGACGTACAAAATATGGTCAAAAGCAGTTATAGGTATGAAAAATTTTGGCTTAATAAAACTGGTACAGATTTTTTGTATACTGAATCATTTTGCGAAAAGAAATTCAATGTTGATCAATTTCCGTGTGTTACTCATTTTGATTGATGAAAAATGACAAAGTAATTAGTAATTAAATAATACGACAATACGTAACCACTTAGGTGTCTATTTATTTTATTGAACATTGACGTGATAGTTGATTGCAGGGGCTGCTTGAAGCAGTGTCATCTGCCATGAGAGAAGTAATCGATCAAACAATTTTGAAAAAAAAATCCAAAATAGGTCGCTTGGTATTTCAAAAACGAACCTCCTCCCCTCAAAAATAATAAAATCGTTGTTTCTTTTAATTTTTACAATAGTGTGGTCTATGGGGAGGTGTCACAAACCCCACTTCCGATCAAGTGGACTTGGATTGCTTAAATGAATTAAAATGAACATTGGAGACAGTTACTGGTTAAATCTTCATTGATAGTTCATTCGATTAAGTTGATATAATTTTTGACCCAATACTATAGTCTTGATTTCTTTAGATTTCGTCTTTGTAAATACTTGAAAATGAGAAAAGCAATAATATACCAGTCCTTTAAAATGCAAAACAGGTAAATCTGTAATGTTGTTTGCAGTTGTTATATATTTAAGAAAAAGGAAGCTTGAAACTTGAAGCTGGAGTAGTTGCAATTTTAATATGGTTCTGATCTTTTAGGGAATTATATTCTGAACTAGGTTTGAAATAAATTTGATCCACCCACCACCTTATTTAAAATCAAACAAAATAATAATGTGTGGGGACTCAACGGTATGAGGTAAAGGGGCTCGGACCCCTCAATGACAGTCGCCGCCCCAAAGGGCAGGCCAATTACTCGTCTGTACGACGTTAAACCAAACACGAAATACGTTCGATCGTAATTACCTGCAAGTACATACAGGTAATGTACAAGTACCAAATCGTGACATCACCAAACAATGTCACGATCCGTACACGAACCGGCCAGCCATCTCTTATCACGATAGGGGATGATGCGACCTGGCCGCCCTCACCGACGTACGTATTACCTTACGTACGTGTGTTTGTGAGCGTGTAAATAAGCCGTATATAAACCACCCGAACTGGCTCTAAAATCGCCAGTGTTTGGTCCGGTTCTGGCTTACCCGTACGTTTGTACGAAGTGGCTGAACACGCTTAAATTCTGTTGAATTTCCTTCTGGTGAGAATATCTCTCACGACAAGGTATTCCACATAATATAACAAGGTATAACTTCTGTATTATAAAATTGGTTGATTATCAGAATTTGGGACAACGACTTGGTATGGGAGAAAGGTTCTTTCAGTAAATGTTGATCAATATGCAAATTAAAAACTAATTACCTACTTACCTACCTGTTGACTTAATATCTTATGAGATAGAAAACACAAATTGGTCTTGGCACATATTTGTTCTCCAATATTCTCCAGTGTTCCACTAAAACAAAAATTAAAATTTCTACCCTCATTTTATTAAGAATTACTTTCTGGATTTTAAGGATGCGGAAAATCTTTGAATAGGTACCTCACAGTTTAGTTGATGCCAATCAAATATATCAAGAAGATTAGTATACAACTTTAGAATAGTTTCTAGTACATTTTAAATTTAGCATTCAAATATACCATTTTAACTTGAATTTTTTAAAACTGAAATGTTTTTGAATAAATTATTCGGCGATGAATCCAAGAAAGCCATTTCCGTTCCGGAAAATGATGCACATAAGCAA
Organism: Ericerus pela; assembly: GCA_011428145.1. Classification (NCBI taxonomy): domain Eukaryota; kingdom Metazoa; phylum Arthropoda; class Insecta; order Hemiptera; family Coccidae; genus Ericerus; species Ericerus pela. The sequence goes on from WOFM01000478.1 coordinate 1,378,498, forward strand.
TTTAGGTTTTCATAATTTTCAAATCTCGAGTTTCTTCTGAAAATACAATTGAACTCCATGGGGTGGGGCTTTCCCCACGCCGTTGTCATCCCCAAAATGACGTACTCCCCGCATCTGCCCGAAAGATCCCACCACCTATGTAATAAGTGAACCTAGAATCTGTACTCATTTTAATGAAAAATGTGTCTAATCTTGAATAATAATTTTGAAAAATATTAAAAAAAAAAAAAATAAAGAATCTATTAAATCATTCTTGGAAAAAAAAAATTTTAAAAATTAATTTTTTTTATAAAACTTTACCCGTGGTGGAATTCGAACCCTGCACTACTGATTCCTAAAGCAGCATCTCCACCATACAGCCATTGTAGGAATGTGAGAAAGTGTTAACAAAAATGTAATAGGTATTATTATACCATGGGATTGAAAAATTCATACTTGGCAGACGATTGGCTATCGAATCCCAACCACCATCTTCTTCAACCTTGACATCAAAATATAGCCTCCAGTTGCTGGGTAAAATTACCACATAGCCAAAGCCCATTTAAAAAAAAATTTCAATGATACTCAGCAGTTTAGTACTATTTTTATTGAATTTTAATTTCTCGAAACTCTAATCTTACAAACATATGTGATGTACTTACATGCGTCTATATGTTTTTACTCGTTTATTTTAGTTTGAAGTAAATCGCAAAATTACATTGGATCAATTCTGATGAAATGGTGACAATTCTAAAAACATTATAACATTTGGTTTGTAAACTTGTCAATCATAAAAATATTTTTGAGCATTTTTGGACAATTTGCACAGGATTATGAGATGAAAAACGTATTTTTTGTTTCGGAAAAACTAAAATAATAAAGGTAAATATATGGAGGGCCTGAAGAAAAAATAGGCTCAACTTCTTGTAACGGCTAAAAGAGGTAGTTAAGTACTGGAAATGAACCTTTTTTGGTGTGGTTACACATCCTTTAAATTATAATAATATTCACAGAAATATTATCATTACTCGAGAATTAATTTAAATTATTAAGTTTATTATCCATAGCTATTGTGGACCTTAACTTTCTAAGAGACTTCAAATAAAATTCAAGTACACAATAAAATTTAACAATCACTTAAAATAATAATTTGTACACACAAAAGTACAATGTTCAAGACAACTTGATTAATCACAGTACTAAGACTGAGAGAGTACGAATGTACAGTACAAAGACTGAGAGAATATAAAATTACAGTACAATTTTTCGTGCAAACAAGAGTTTATATATACTGTCAGAGTATACATTTTTACATGGTATTAGGTATGAAGTAAGGATTTGCTGATTAGAAGGATTTATTTACTTGAGATTATTCGAGGGACCACTACCTTGAGGTCATTGAATATTCTGTTAAAAATGTGTTGCAGTGCTGGCAGAAAGTAGTAGTACTTTTGCCAGTTAACTGTACAATTTAAAATGGACAAATGTACAGAATAAAATACGTTTTCTTGTGTAGATGAATATGTACGTCAGTATAATAATATGACAAAAATATTCGTTATACCTGTGAAAATTGTTTTTTTTTTTTTGTCGGTTTTGGTGATTTTTTTGTTTGTAAGGGGAGCGGTCAAAAGAAACAACAGATAATGTGTGCAACTTCCATTACGACGGACCTATCTATGCTCTTGGAAAATAAAACATTATTTTCCATTTAATGGGACCCTACTTGCCATATTATTCTTGGAACGAGCTCACCATATGGTGAAAGAACAGAGTGTGTTTGGAGCATTTTTGTCATTAATTCGAGAGACCCCAATCACATTCTCGCAGTTAAACATTCAGTAAGATAGTATTTCATTTTCAAACTCCTTATTTGACTAAGCCATGTATACACTATACAGTACAGTATACAGTGCAGTTCAGTTTTGTAACTCTTTGGCGCTCGCTCCATGTCTTAAAAAGGGGATCACATAGAAATTCGAAATTTTGTGAACTTATCAATATTATTATGGCGGACAATGCCAAAAATTTTTAAACTGAGTGGCGTAGGTCAAAATCTAAAACTAGTACCATAGTTCAACAGCTCCTTTTCATGGTGAAACCTTTTTTCTATGACACCTCGGCCATGAAAATCGGTTCATTTATTTCTTTTAACTCTGTGCCACTACCACAGTAAAAACCTTGCAAAATACTCAATGATAACAATGGGTTATATGAGTGTAGTGATACTGTAGTTCTCGAAGGATAACGTCTTTACTCGCGGAGAAAAGCAATTGGAGGAGGTCCAATTGTTTAGGATACATTCGACTACACCAAAATGCAACACCTCGTAACCCCCAATTTTGGAAAAATACGTTTTTTTAACAGATTCCACTGAGATATTAGGGTTACAGCAGTACCTCGTATCCCATAGTTTGTCAAAATTAGTTGAAAAAAAAAACCTCGTAATCCATTTGTTTTTAATCTTTTCATAACTTTTGAAAAATTGTGGCAATATATCGTAAAGCAAAAAAAAAACAAAAAAAAAAAACGTTTTTGGCTATCCTGTAAAATTCAGTTTTTGTGGGTTACGAGGTGTTGCATCGAAGCAGTTACATATTTGATTCGAAATAATTTGAGAAAGTTCTCAAAGTTGCACAATTGCAGGCGTTTTCATCGTATAGTGAAGTGGATTGATGATTTGCGACATGACTCGGTACCAGGGTAGTGGTAATGGGGTGCTACAGCATACCTGTTCGTCAAATTCGCAAAATATTCTGTCATTGTATAGTAAATAATAGCTCGATATGGTTGTAAAATACAAAAATTTTCAACACCCACTGAACCTTTTTTCTGGATGTCTACACCAGTGGGCACTGACTGTGACTATTACACCATTAAGTGTATCTATATTTCATCAATCTGTGGAAATGTGTTAATAATTCTGGAGACCGAAAGGAATAATGTGGAAAAATTAATGAGCATCAGAAATGAAATATATTCACAAAACATCGAGAGCATGATATCATAGCAGAGTGGAACAGCTGCTATAAAGTAAATCTGGTTAAACGATTTTCTAAACTTTCTAAATGGAAGCTAACCATATTTTCCGTAGCATTTTTCTAATAATTTATACTTACATTCGAGCGACCAAGTTTTTGAATTGTGCCACCTGCCCTTATAGTACCTACGCTGTGCTGTAGTCTGTAAAGGTTCCGATTATTTAATACAGACTAAATACTTATTTACATATATATATATATATATATATATAGTTAAATTTGTGAAATTACCCAAATCAAAACTGAAAAATCAGCAGAGGAGAAAAATATTGATTATGAAATCAGCAGCAACCACGTAATCATGACAAGGAGTGACCTTCAGTATCATAAATTTTGTAAACACAGCTGGCCCTGCACGCTAATAAAGATGTAATTATCTTTTTTTTCATTTTTTTTTTCCACCGACTGCAGAGTACCTAGATTTTATAAAACGAGAGAAAATGAGACATCGATTATAATCTAAGTTCATTTTCTTTGTTTTTATTGTGTAAAACGAAACGAAAAAAAGTTAAATTCTCGTATATTAAAGTATGCAAGGTTGATTTTGTTTTTAGAAATGCCCCCACCCATCCCCTTTGCCACATTTTACCTGCCTCTGTTTGTCTTTTTCTCGTGTTCCTCGTTTTTCCCTTATTAAAATTAAATTATTAATATTTTTCTGAAAATTATTGCTAGATTAAATCAATCAGAGCGTGGAGGTATGTATTTTTTTTTTTTTTTAAGTTAAATTTAATGTATATATACGTGTGTATATACTTACGTGTAACACCGTTAACGAATACGAAAAATGATTGCTAATTATTTACGACGATGTACGAGAAGTCCTAAGAGCGGATGTAGGATATTCGAAGAAAGAAAAAAAAAAAAAGACATAAGGGCGCTGTCCCTCGTCGAATGAAAAAAAAAAAAAAATCTAAGAGTTCAACGCCATCTACGTTATGTGCATGTGACTGTCAAGATCGTAGGGCCAAGTTCAACTAAAGTTAAGATTTGTTATAGAAGAATGAATACAAAAAAATGGAAAAAGAAAAAAGAGAAGAATAATGACGAGGTTTTCTGAATTGGTAAATGGCGTAGAAGAAATAAATTTTTTTTTTTCCCTCCCAAATTATTATCAAATTGCGTAAGTTTCTTGTTCGACTTACGTTTTTCGGGTTACGGTTACACACGTCTTTTTTCGAAATGGCGTTGCATTCGTAAACGCCGAACAGAGGGTCAAATATTGTACTTACTCGAGAAGTAAAGTAGTAATGAGATAAAGAAGAAGAAGACATAATATATGTAAAAACTATCGAGGTTAATTATTAAAATCAGCCAAGCAATGTCGCGACGCTTACCCTAAAACGCCTTCAACGAAAAGGGCATAAAAAAAAATAGTTTTATAAATTTGCGAATATTAAAAAAGACGTTTTAAAAAGTATAGTTGAGCATTTTATTTTTTCCTTCCTTTTTCAATACTCAAATTTTAAGTATTTATCCGTCCGTACCATATATGGCGAGTACTTACAAGGTAAAATATAAAAAACGCACGCTATCTCTTTAAATTATTCGCATATAATTAAAGGTTGATTTTTTTTTTTTTATCTTTCTTTTTAATTTTGCCATACTAATGCCTGTTCCTATTGGCAACTGCTTTAATCGAGAATTTCGAATGAATTTTGTTATGCCTGTCGACAAATTCTCTTGTCATTAAACAACACTAAATGTTTGTACCTTTATTCTCGACGTCGAACTGCTGCGTGCATTGGATGAATGTTACGCATATTTTCGTATTGTTAATGAACATTCTTGGCTAAGATAGGTGAGAAATAGTTTGTAGATTTGGTAACCAGTATCACCATACGTACATTATTGTGTACCTTCGTGTCTATGTGTAGATACTTGATATCGGTTAACGTTTTTTTTTCTTTCTTTTTTACTGCAAATGACAAAAAAAAAAAAAAAAAAAAACGAAAATAGCGACTAAAACATTGCACCTGTTTTATTTATATCAGAGGTTACGATATTCGCAACCATTTTTAAAACGACTGATGCGATGTCCACCTTGTATGTATCTATAATGTGTGCGGGTTGATTAGTGCAATTTTCTGCTGGAATTCAGCCTAACTCAATTTGTTTTTACGTAAAAAAAAAAAAAAAAAAAAAATGGAGGAAGTACCCATATAATATAAATAGTGTCAATCTTGTAATTTTATTCCCGTTTATAAAGGGTCATAATATATTTTATGTTTGACGTGGTGAGGCTTCAAGTGCGAAAAGTGCCGAGGTAAATGTTTTGTAACTTTAAATGACTACAAAGATGATCCTCGTATTTTATTTTTGCTTTAAAAAGCGAAATATTGTGGGCCACTCTGTGTTCAAAAGATAACACAAACCGAAATTCAGGAATAATATTTACCGTTATTTTCCTTCTGGGATAATTTTTTTGAAACATTAATCCATTAGTATTGAAACAAGTCAAACCTTTGAATGAGTCATATGAAAAATGACCAGAGACCTTGTAGGGACTATCATACCTTGTCCTGTATAAAATATATTTGCCAGTTATAGACAGCGGTGAAATGGCTGTGTGGTTAAGTTCACCGCTTTTAGCTGGCAAATATGTAGGTCCCAGATTCAATTACTTGAACTGACAAAACCTACAGGCCCACCCTAGGGGTGTTTGAATTTTGAGGTTGAAATCCCCTATCTTAGCTCAGATAATTTTTAAACAATTTACAACAGTGAGTGTGAAATTATTACCTACGTATATTTACACGGTGACCAAAGTTGAGCAGCATAACTTCCAGGATCAATTTTTGGGGTTAAAAAATGAAAATATTCCTTTTCCAAAATGTTAAGAATTGCTTCTCTTACTAGTTAGAGCCTCACGAGCAGAAAAAAGTATCAAAAATCTGATTTAATATTCCGTAAAAATTGATCAAAATGAACAAAATTTTGTACAAGGGTGTAAGTATTTATATTTGTGACCTATTTTCACCGAGTTTTTGAAGAAAAGGGGTTACCACTTTAAATTGTCTTATTTTTTTAACAGTTTGTTGTATTTATCAAAAGATGAGACCTACTATTTTATTTCAGAGAAAAAATAGAATATAATGGTTCACCTATACTTCACCTTTTCCAGGAAACTCAACAATTTTTGGAGAAAATAAGATTGAAAATTTAAATTTGGTTTAAATTGATCATCCGAAAGATTAGATACATCTTGTGAGGATTAGTGGTTGGGGGTGGGGTTGAGTGTATTAAACACCTATATAAAAATAATAATTATTATAAGAATGTTACTAATAATAATAATAATAATAATAATAATAATGACAAATTTTATGATCTATGAAAACAACCTATGTAAAATTAAAAAAATATATATTAAGTGTTTTTAATTTTTTAATTTCCAAAACTAAAATTTAAATTTTTTAACTATAAAAAATAAAATTTTTTACTGAACTTAATCAATTATTGAAATCATAATTCAAAAAATAAATAAAATCATTTATTTTTATAGAAACTGAATCTTGACCAATTAGTTACAAAAATTTTATCCTTTTAATTTTCAACTTAGTTTTTATTGAAATCTATGAAGTATTCACAGAGAAGTGAATTATGACTTTTTTTGAGTATTCTTTCTGCCAAAATAAAATAGTAAGACTTATTTCTCAATTAAAAGAAGCCCTAAAAAATAGCTATTTTCAAAGTGGCATCCTCTTCTTTTTTCTTCCAAATGCAAATGACACTTTCAAAAATTTAGTTGAAACTTAATGTCACAAATACCCGCAAATGCTACTTACTCCCCTATGCCACATTTTATTCATTTTCGTCAATTTGGGCAAAATTTCATCAAATTTTTGATTTTTGTTTTTGGAGGGCTAAACATTTCTCATTATTTTTCAAAAGGGATTTTTTTCTTTTTTCGTTCAACTTACAACCACCATGTATATTGAAGAAAAATTGTTCATTTTCACTGAAAAAATTTCACCTCTCAAATTCAACTCACCCCTTTCTTGACAGAAATCTGGATTCTATCTCATCGACTCTGAAAAAAAATATAACCACCTTATGGGATCCAATCATTTCAATAAAAAAATATCACTATAATAAACGTACAAACCGTCAATTATTTCATGAAATTATATACCCGATATTATTTCACCATTTATTCCTTCATATTCAATGCGCATACGCCACTATCTACATAGCCACTGCATACACAAAAAAGTTATTTGTCTCCTCCACGAATTCTATAGTGTTACCAGAAAAAATCCAGAGCAGGCACAAGCCAATCCGCAGCGCTTCAGGGCTCGTATATATATAAATACCTGCATTAAAAAATTCGTAAAATCCCATTTTTAAAGGGTGAAGTGGAACTGTTTCAGTTAGCCTACAAATTTTCTTCAGAAAATAGGTTTGTCCAAAAATTAAGCCCACCGATGGAGCTAATGGCAGAAGAAAATTCATCCATGAATTTTTCAGCCAAAAATTTCTTAATTGACAATCGAATGGATAAAATAAGAGAAACAAGTGTCTTTGAACACCTTAAAAATGTTTGATAAATATAGGCCACTATGTTTAGGTACCGTTTTTCCATGTCTATCTGTCTGTTGTACATACGTTTATACATTTTCCCGCAATTGCGAGTACATGTAGTTTTTTGTTTTTTTTCTTTCAATCATTATATGGAATACATACATGAAAAATAAAAATAACTTAGGCTACACGTTTTGCCGCTGGCAAAATATATATTTTTTTTTTAATGTAACGAGGATACCTATATTCTTTTTCCCTGCAAATGATTTCCTCATTAGAATTCTTCGAGATAGGAAAAAAAAAAAAAAGAATCTCTTTAAAATCAACCGACGTATAGAAAATACACCGAGATCAACCATACAAAAAATTAAATCATTATAAATTGATATTTTATTTTGACCATTTCTCGAAATGATTAGATAATTGGAATAATCTTGAGGTGTTAATCATTTTTTGATTTTCGCCTTTTTTTTTTTTTATGTATTCATTTTTTCTTTAATTTTAAATTCTTCGCATAAATCGGCTACCTTGACGTTGCAGTGGAGAAGGTTGAAGAAAGTTAGCGATGGAATGCTATGGGAAGAAGAAAATGCGCATTGACTGGAGATACTTTCGATTTAATCATTTTCTTAAGGAACACACAGGATAAATTGAAATTGGTTTATGACCGAAACACCGTGAATCACGCGTTTTTTCGATTTAATGATATAGAAATTCAAAAAAATGGCATAAAATTTGTGAAAAATTGGTATTCGCTGTACACATTATAAAGATGTACGTTTGTCGATTTCGCAAATATTTTGAATTCATACTGGAACCCGTTATGAAGACTGAATTAATTTGTCGGTGATGTTAAATTCATTTTTTTTTTTAACGTAGGTTTCGAAGAAAATCTATATATTAAAATTGATCTTGTATTGAGACCCAGAGGCGAGGAGAGGTTTGTTTCTTGTCTCATGACCCGAGAAAAACTTGGGCACTATTAGCTGAAATTCATGTACATACATTTACGTTAAACTCGATACAGGTCGAAATTTTTATCCGATAGTCTTGAAATTTGGTTTGGATCTATCCACGGAAAAACCCTAGTATTTTTGGTTCGGATCAATTCTACGGTTTGCCTATTACATTTCTATTGTGTTGCATTGTTTGGAGCTTAAATCGTTCTAAAACATGTAATTTTCAACCAATAGGAACAAAATCTGATAAATGTGAAAATTTTTTTTTTCAATCGGTTGAATTCGTACAAATGATATATAAAAATCTTGAACTATTGCTACGAAAAAAAGATAAATTCGAGATGAACCAAAATAGCTGCTCAAAAGCAGACTTGCTTTTCTTTATTTGCTGAGCAATCACTGAATGATTCTTGCGTACCTACAGTTTTTATAACTACGTATAATACACTTCATTCTTTCACTTCATTATGAATTTTCTTGACACTTCATTTTAAACGTAATTTTCACCCAACATTCTTCCAAATACTTTTCATATTTTAATTTTTTTATTATATTTATTTATTTATTTAAATTTTTTCCTTTTTTAAAATTTTTTGATTAAAATACCTACATTTTCTAATATGGCCTGCTGCGTTAGTGTTTTTTTTTCTACTTTTTTTTATTTTTTATTTTAATTTATTTTATTTTATTTTATTATATTATTTTTAATGTATAAGCATATTTTAATATGCGGAAGTTCTCCAGTGATATCCGTTCAATCGTCGTTTTTTTCGGTATTTTTATTGGCTCGTATTTTTTTTTGGTGATGAGGTTAGCAAAAGTTCAGAGAGGATAATGAATTTTACATGCGTTGTTCAAGAATTTTGGTTCAAAATTTCACTTAATTTTTTTTTTTTTACATCTGGTAAATAAATGTGATTACGTCACCTGAAAGTATGATACACGCAAAACATGCAAGTAAAAATATCTCATCAAGGAAGAATTCGATCAAGAGAACGTTCTGAGGAATGTTCCATTATTTCAACGTTGGGTAAGAGATGTTACAATGATTAACCGTAACTATAGTCATTTCGAAATTGAGTCCCATTGGTTTCTCAGGTATGAGCTACTCACACTTTCGTCTTGTTATTTTTGAGTATCAGCCATGAGTTTTTAGAACAAACATTGGCCTCGACGTCTGATCTACTTTGAAAAAGCCATAAGCACATAACGTAAGTTTTTAGGGAATTCATTTTTTTGATGAGGTAACAAATTTTACATGTTTTGCAAATGCTTTGTTGTCCTAGTGAAGTGGATTAGAGGGGTAATTAGAATATTTTTTCTCAAAAAATCGAACCAGTTTCAAACGAAGGCAATAATACGATAAAACGAGGGTGGAATACCTTGTCGTGAGAAAGTATTCTCACCAGAAGGTAAATTCAACAGAATTTAAGCGTGTTCAGCCACTTCATATTTAACATATGGGTGAGTTGAAACCAAGGCAAACACCGCCAATTTTAGAGCTGGTTTGGACGGTTTTTATACTGGCTTATTTACACGCACACAGACACACGTATGTAAAGAATACGTACATAAGTGAGAGCAGCTCAGTTGCGTCATCTCTTGTGGTGATAAGAGATGATGGGCTGGTTCGTGTATGGATTGTGGCATCATTGGATTGTCGAGATATGTCACAATTCGGTACTCATACATTACCTGCAAGTACATGCAGGTAATTACAATCGAATGTAATTCGTGTGTGTTTAACGTCGCGTGGACGATTATTTGCCAGCCCTTTGGGGCGGCGACTGTTGTCGAGGGGTCCGAGCCCCTTTACATCATACTGGTGAGTCCCCACAATGAGAAACACCAATACCCTTTTAAAATTTCTTCACCTAGATATACAGAGACTGGAATTATAGAAATCGGGGCTCTTTTTTTATAAGCTTTTATTTTACTCACCACTGCAATTTAAAATATACCAATACTGCAGCCAACCTTCAGCAACGAAATAATGTTTATTTGGCACGAAGCTAGAGCCAAAAAAAATAAAAGCCTATCTTTTAAAAATTTCTTTTCAACTTAAACTTATTCTTTGTCATGTTGGTAGGCCTATATGCGTCAATTCTATCTAACTGTAGGACAAAACGTCTTAATTACCACTGGCTTCGATAATTTCAGTATTTAGACCTAAATTTTGCTGGAGAAATTTTAAAACGGTCATTTTTGTCTTTTTAGCCTATTCGATTGTTCTTGGTGAAGTTGGTTCTATTTTTGGAACAAAGAAAAAAATTGTTAATATTTAGCCTAATGTTTTTTCGTTTGATTTTAATTCTAGTAGATTTCGCTGAAAAAATTTTAAACTAGTTATTTTCATTTTTCCGCTCATCTCATTTTTTGAAGCTGGTTAAATTTTTTAATATCAAATCTTCATTAATGCTTCTCGTTTCCTCATACTTACATAAGCATTAGTGGTAATTTCTTAAAAAGCTCTTGTAGAGTTTTCTGATCAACTATCTGCGATGTTTCTAAAGTGATTAAAGTCAAAAAACTTATATTTCCAATCGAACAATTAAAATAACTTTTTGATATGATTAACCCGCGATGGAGTTGAGTAAGGAAATTCGTTACTTTCAGAGAGTCGAAATTTCTTTCAACTTCTAACCTGACCAATATAAACTAACTTTCAACGTATATCTTATTGAGAATCTAGAACTTAAGGTAGCTATCGTAAATATTTAGTTTCTAACGTTTTTTCCAAATTTGTTCTCTGTTTTTTATGTTAATTTTACCATATAGGACTATAATAAATTTGTTAGACTTCATTTCCGCTGCCTTTGGCTGAGTAAACCGAATTCTGGTTAATTTTTTCTATAAAATTAGGCTTATTCCAGAGAAGGAAAAAAAAAACTGCCAAAACTACCTTTAAGGGCTTAAATCAAGTGTTCATAATTTTTGCCATTGATCGAACTGCAAATTACAGTGCAAGTAATAATTATGTATTTGAAATTTACATATAAGAAAAACCACGTGTGACTGCTTTGATGTGTGTATGAATTTTCTGAATATTATTCCATAGGGAATCATGTTGTATTTCCATCTTTCACGCATACGAATGAAAAGGGTCACTATATCGTAATCGTAATATTCCTGTTATTAATTATAATGGTGTGAATTTCAAATACCATTGTGCGAGTACCTACACGAAAATGACTGATTTATATTGCACCACAACGTAGCACGAGATTTACTGCTTCTTTAAATCTTTCCAAAAGTTTGAAACACACAAGTAACAGCATTTTATTTCTCATTTTGCCTGTAAATGGTTTGATGTAATTCGAGAATAATATTGTTCCACACATTATGCCGTGCCAACTTGACTAATTTTCTGCATCTTAACGGATACCCACATTTCCGACGCTTGAAATATAATGTTAAATGTAGCCGCTTGTTTCCCACGAATGATACACGTTTTAATGGTTTTGATATTCGTGACGATACAGATCTTATGGTTAGTAGTATATACTTCTTGAAACTATTTATCAGGGCTTAGTCACTAAAAACGATTCTGCCACACTAGACTTTGATAAAGTGCTGATATGCGTTTTTAAGAACATATTAAGCCATCGGTGATGTCATTAAAAAATTGTCATAGAGAAAATCAAAATAACTGACGAGTTGCTGTAGTTCGAAAAGAATAAGTTTCATCTAAAAATAAAATACCTATAAGCAAGTTATTACAATGAGGTCAGCACATTCTCTTGCAGTGGATTACAGAAAAAAAGAAATTCTGGAAATTTGCCTTTCACAAAACACTCAAAAAAATATAAAAAGTGAAAAAAAAAAAATGAAAATATCAATGTACCTATATACTTCTACAAGTTTTAGTAGGGTTTTTTATTTAATTTTTTTCGTTAACTCCACCCTCCCCTCGTTTCCAGAATTATAAATTAGAATTTTCTAATGGAACTAACTTCTAATAAGTTTTTTAATAAGCATTGTAAAAATCAATTTTAATTGTTTAAAACGCGCTAGAAAAAGCAGGTTTCCAGAAAAAATAATTATGAATTTTGATAGTCGCATTAATTCTTGGTTCATCTGTGTAAATGGTATGTTATGAATGTGAGAAATTTGTTAGCTGCTGACAAAATATTAGACAATGTGAAATTTAAAAGCATTATTTCTTGAAATCAAAAATTAATTAAGATTATAAAGTATGGTAAATAATCATATAACTTGAAATAAAATCAAAGAAATACATAGAATAAAGTTATAAAATAAACCAAAAGAAAATATGAACGTGTCTGCGGGGATTAGTCATTACTCATATGAGGTTATAGGCTCAGCCTATCGATGACAGTTGTCACCTTTGTGACAAATAATTGTGCATTGCACATTAAACAAAAATATATGTTTGTTTGTTCGTACTTGTCTATTTTTGCAAGTAAACAAGTTACAAATCTCGGTCCATGACAAATTGAGAGATAACAATCTCCGTGATGTCACAAACTGATACAGAGATGCAATCTCCGTACCTTACCGTTGCCATAGCAACTGTAAAGTACGATGAATTATCTATACATTAGCCTATGTAATCAGAACATAGGTGTGTATGTGTGCGTGTAGGGAGCCCGGTATATAAGACCAGAAAATCTTATGCCAAATTGCCAGTGTTTGCCAAGGTCTTGGTTCCCTCATACATTTTTAATATTTTGGCTATAAACACGCAAATTGTTCTGTTGAACACCTTCTGTTGTTGGTATACTTTCCACGATGTAAGGTATTCCACAGTATTGATAATTCTTGTAAAAAGAAAAGTTCATGCAAATTAGAAAAAAAAAAAAAAGGAAAAAAACTTTACTGAAACTACAATCCAGTCAATCCACACCAAAATTGGTAGCATGCTACAATAAATTATGTGTGCGTGTATAAAATACAGCACACCACACAAGAATGGAAGTCGAAGCGTGTTCTTTGTTGACTTGTGTGTGTGAGGCTAGCTCAGTATTAAAACTGGCTAAATGGACAAAATGAATAGCCATGAGCACAAAAAGTAAGTTTGTGGACTATACATTCACTGGCCCGCTAGGTGATTGACTAGTGTGTAATACACTCGTTGGTATAATGAATATTTGTTTCAAATTTTATACATACTGTTCCAAAATTTTGCATTTTATGACCAATATCAAAACAAAAATAGTGGTACTGAAAGTACCATCCGGCCAATCCACATAAAAATCGATAGGTCTGGTCCTTGGCTTAGTATAAATATTCGTACCATGGAAAAAAATTGGGACCTGTACTGAAAACAGCATATATATTGTAGCGGCTGCCACACTACGTCGGCTATAAGTGCTTCTTCTCCCTCATACACTGTCACCCGGCACCGTGGCTGAGTGAATACGGTGCTGACTTTTGGTGGCGGTGACAAGGGAGGTTTTAGGTGTTTGGTCGGTACGCCGCCTGAACATCTATATATATATATATATATGAATTTGAGTTATTAGTGCCAAAATTTTCCTGAGGTCATGAAACAAAAAACCTACCCACCGCCAATCCTGGGGGCTATTACCGCACTGAGAATATTTAGTATATTTCCTTAAAAAAAACCCAACATAAGAAGAAGATAAAAAGGTTAATCCTTCTAAAATAAAACTTGTTTTTTTTTTTCAATAAAATGTTTAACTCGTTTAATTATTTAGTTATACCCGCTAATAGGTAATGTAATGATATTTTCATATCATTTATTATAAATTCATATAGCTACTTCTTTAAAACACCTATTTTCATAAATTCATAGATAACATTTCAATATATTTTCGTACATTTATCCCTTCATACACTCACGTTATCCAGTCAAGTCCTAACTTTCCATTCAAGTCTTGACTTCTCTAATGATGACATCACCGTTTCCTTTAAACAAATCAAACAAACTGATGAGTTGCTATAGTTCGAAAAGAATGACAATTTTTTTTCCTCAAAATAAGATACTTATAAGCAAATTATTACAACGAATCCAGGCACATTCTCTTGCAATGGTTTACAGAGAAAAAGAAGTTCTGGAAATTGACCTTTCACCGAACAATCATGAATTTATTTCGTCTCTAGTGTCTTCAATTTTCAAACCCTAATAAGTCACCTTCAGCATACGTAGGTACATTGAAAAAGTAGCTTGACACTATTTTTATTTGATAACATACAATTGTCGCGAGCATTATAATTTGCACAATTAAATCGAAAGTAAAGTTGGGTGTGACATTTTTTTTTTCTTTACCGTCCAAGGAGGGCAACTTGCACGCGAAGACATTTTCAATAAATTATATAATTTCATCTGATCAACGAATATAGGTACCTACATGCGACATGGCACAATAGGTACTGCAACTTTTTAATCTGCTTGGAATTAGTTCAGAAATTTTTGTGATTTTTTTTTATTCTTTTGCCTTTCTGTTACCACTGCCTTTATTCCGGAGCAAGGTAAAATAATTTCATTCCGAAGGCGAAGGAGGTGCTGGTCGTGAGACAAAAGTCCTTCTACTGGAATAAGTGGTGTCACTTAAAATACATCGCAATGAAACTATAGTTACCTACATTTTTTAACTGGGTTCATTTTTGTACCCTTTTTTTTTCCATTTCACTTTATTTGCTGAGCCTTTCATTAAAAATTCTCTGCGGTTGCATAAAAAGTATACCTATTCAACGTAGGTATCTACCGGTTTCTTCTGTACACGTCTGTGTAAATGTAAATTGACGTATATTTATCTTTGTAGGATTCGTTAGAAAGACAGACATAATACAAGTGTGTAGAAGATTAAAGAAGAATATTTGGTTAAGATATGGTGTCCGCCTTTCTCATACACAAAAGAATACCGAGCTTAAAAGTATTTACTTCGTCTAAATTTGAACGTTTTGTGAGTGCCTACATATAGGCTACCATTACTTTTTAACTTAGCCGTATCGTCGTTGCTTTTTGTTCGATTCTGTAACCTAAATAAAGCGTTTTAAACTATTACCGGTTTGTTCAGTGACATTTTTTTACAGAGGAGTTGGTCTTGATTTTTATTTTTATTTTTTTAATCTATGGTAACATTATTTAATGTTGAAAAAAAAATGTATGTATAAGTAGGTAGTCTATACGAAATGCTGAAGAGAACCTCAAGGACTTAGTCAGTTCGACAAATTTAGGCACTTTGAATTCAAATCTTCTACGATTTTTCCCTCGCATAATAGCATAATAGAAAAATGTCGTCAACCCTGAAGGAATTTTAAGATAAAACTAGTTTGCAGAATTATTTTGAAAATTCACGATACCTACTATGTTTCTTATAAATATGGTGATACTTTTTTTTTTTTTTTCTTTACAATTTGTTACTGTCTTTAGTACGAGTATATTATGAATTAACTAACAACAGCGAGTATTCCTCGAACGAGTTTCCCCTCTCTCCCTTCTGGCTAAAATACGAATATTATTTCTAATCTGTTTGATTTATCAACAAGCCTGTTTTACCAGAGCACATGAAGAAAATATTTTCGTCATAAAAAAGACTACTGTAAAAGTCATTAACTTCTGCGTACTGGATGAATTTTTGAATTATTAAAATCAAGTTTTCTTTTAACGAGAACAAGTTAGCTGAAAATAATTTAATATTTTCTTGATAAGTAAATGTTGGGGAATTAATGCACCATTAGGTAGGTACACCAATTGGTGTCTTCGACTGAAAAGAGTGATTTGGAAACTTTCGCTTTCTTTAATGTTACGGTGGAAGGTTGGACGGGGTTGGATTTTTATTTTATTCATGTGTCAAAAATTCATTGTTGTACCTATTTTTTTTTATCATTTCTTTTTGCTGTTTCTCTAATTTTCTCACATCCGTCGACTAATGATCGTCATCGTTAATGATATTGTTTTTCATAAGACGAATTTTTCTTCCTTAATTTTGTAAAATCGTAATTATTGTTTTTTACAATTCCATTTTCCTAGTCACACTCAGAGTAATATGGAAACTTTTATAATTAATTTTGGATGAATAAAATTATGTAATAACCAATAGGTACTTACTGAACAGGCAAATATAATTTAAAAAACTCTAGCCTAACAAGCTTTGCTAGAAAAATAGTAGGCAAGCAAACTAAAAACAGTTTTAATTGACAGATTGAAGCCTGTGTACATAATAAATGACAACAAAAAAACTCTCAAAAAAGTAATGAGATTAATGTACAAAAAAAAAAGAGAATGAAAATACACAGAGAGATTCATCCAAAAATAATAATTCACAAAAATTAGAGGAAGGATTAGTCCAGGAAAATGATACATCACAAAATTTACAAAAAGAAAATAAGCAAACAAATAAAAATAAAAACCAGTCAATTTCTCTGACGACATCATAACAAAAATATATGACCCTTTAGACCCAATTTGTGAATGAAAAAGAAGTAGGCCTTTAGGAAATATAAAAGTGAAAAATTAGCATCCAAATCCTAAGTCTGAATGTCTAACATGGAGCAAATAGGAAAATACACCTCAGAAATTAATATCCAGCATGGATAAAGCAACCCACTAAAAATGATAAAAACAGATTCTTACATAAGATTAAATTCCCAAGCAATAGTCAAATAAAATGAATAACAATAAGAGATAAGCAGGAATAAACAAATCCACATGTTTTTGTGATCAATGCAACGAGTTTCTGTTGTTGAACAAACGTAACAAACAAAACATCCAAAATGATATGATGTCAATACACCTGCAATCAATATCTTTAGGAAATCGAAAATTGTACATCTCAAACTTCGTTTTTGTGTAAATTTTCTGAAAATGAACAGAATTTATCTGGAAAACTTTCATTAGTGTAAGAATTTATACCACTATCCCCTCCTTGAATTTATGCAGATAAGGCGATCAAATGACACTGCTTTTGAATAAAAATCTGGCAACGATTTCATTCGCTTTTCTACTGTCATCCAGACTTAGACTGAATTTTTCTCATACCTTTTTTATATTTTCATGTTTATTTTTCATGCAAATTTTGTACATTTGTATTACCTTCCCAAGTGTGGAATACCATTTGTCTTTTGATTCTCCAAATGTCATCTACAAACAATTTGTCTTCAAATTCTGAAAACAATGCTGATGCTTCAAAATTCATTGATACTATGAAAGATCAATGCTTTTTGGAACACGAATTAGAGTTAGCCAGAATTAAGGACAAATTATTTACAGACACGACCTTGTTAATGATGTGATTAAAACCATGTTGTTTCTCCACCCAAGACACTGGAGAAGAACCCAAAAGTGAGAAATACACCTTTGGGCTCCTCAAAACTGACAATAAGGGAGAGAGACAGATATCTTGTTGCAAATGAGGACCCAACTTTCAAACAGCCTCCTCTCCTACATCCACATCATCTTACTAAACATCGAAAACTTCAAACTCCTAGATGTTTGTTGCCAAGAAGATGTCTCCCCATACTGGCTACAAAAATCCTCGCTACCATCCCTTCTTTCAGTTTAAAAAACCAACTGCCTTTAATAGACCAAGACATAGGAGCTAGCAAAGTCACACCAACTATCAAGTCAGACTCGATACAAGAAAATAATCTTACAAGCACATTAGGGCAGCAGTTAATTGTGTCCTAGCTAAGTGGGAACAGGACTAGAAGAAATAGTATTAAGAATTGATAATTTTTTCAGACATGCGAATTATCATTTTTGTGGTGCTAAAACTGAGAGGTGTATCTGTGGGGATTACTGACTTGTATGAGCTATACATGCTTGCACTATTCACAGTAAGGCTGGCATATTGTTCCTCTACACAGACATTAAACAAAATAGTACACACTTGTACATTTATACAGGTAAGATATGATGTTTGTACCATGACTAATCAAGAATTGTATTAAATGTCTGACATTATTTCTTATTGGTCTCTAATAAGAAACAACGTAATTAGATGATGCAATAACATACGTATATATACGTATGTATGCATGTGTGTGTGTTAAATCCCCTGTATAAACTCCTGAAATTGGCTACAAAATCGTCAGTGTTTGCCCAGGTTTTGGCTTCCTGTATGTAAAGAGTGAAGTGGCACAACATGCAAATAGCTGTTGGCTACCTTCATGGGGAGAATCCTCTTCATGACAAGATATTCTATAAAAGCTTTACTGGAAGCATTGTCCCGTTGATCTGCATCAAAATTGGTAGCATGCTACAATAAATTATAATGAATATTTATTTCAAATTTCGTACACATATGGTTCCAAAATTTTGCATTTTACAACATATATAAAAATAAAAATAACTGTACCGGAAGTACCCCGGCTAATCCACGCCAAAATAGGTAGTGTTTTACTACGAATAAAGGTAACCTGTTTCTTATATTTTGTAAAGTTTCTGCTCATAATTTGATCATATTCGCGTATTTACGTAAATTATAATCAGACTCGTTCCTCGTCTAACCAAATCAAACAACTTGAATTTTGAGGTTTTGCATTCTCGTTATCGCGTTCTGCACAATTTCACTTACTTACCTACCTTTCAAAAATTATCGTATAATTTTCGACAGTCGGTTGTTAGCAAAATTTCGCAAAATTCGATATCTAGCATTTTAATGACTCTCTAATCTGCGCCAGGACAGACGACGTTGTAGGCCGAAGAAGCGTCGAAAATGTCATAAATAACTCATCGATGCTTGTAATTTATTAACCATGGTATTGCATTTCGATCAATTAATTTCCATAATCGGTTTCTCGTTATCGAAAGCAGAAGAAAGAGCGATCAGATAAAGTGTGAGCGGGTGAGAGAGAAACATTGAAAAAAAAAAAATTACTTTTACTATCGATAGCGAGTTCGATTTCATTTTTCGATGATTTGATAGAGAAAAGAAACATGTCCTGAATATTATATTAAGTATTTAATTGTAAATATGGAGGTTCGTAAGTTTACCAAGTGCTGTTGAAACATAGGCGGTAACTATACTTGGGTATTATTCGACCAAACATGCGGCGACAAAATTTATTTCTTACTTTCCCATTGTTTTTCATAAAAACTCTGATTTCTAGCTCGAGGCCATTTATATTCGATTCTTTAAAAAAATAAAAGATACTTTTTTTTTTTTTTTTGGAGATTACTTTTTTCTCAAATTTTAAGATTTGAAAGAAAAATTTTAATTTTCAAAGAAGGTCTCATTTTGGTACATTTTTCGGCAACCCGGACTTTTGGATAAGTTTTTGGAAGACCTTCGCGATTTTTCATGAAATATTTTCTCAAGGTGAGCGGTTCTTTATAAAACGTTGGTAGGTACTACTTTTATTTTTAGCGATGAGTACAATAGCATGCAGTTTTTTCAAATTTTTTCGTACTTTTAGTATGGTTTAAAAAAACTATTAAAAATTGGTCTCCTGGTAAAACCTGAATATAAGTGTGGGGACTCATCGGTATGAGGTGTAGGGGCTCGGACCCCCGACGACAGTCGCCGCCCCATAGGGCAGGCAACTTATCGTCCTTGCGACGTTAAACCAACACACAATATTACGTTCGATCGTAATTATCGACGTATACGTACAAGATAATATACGAGTACGAATCGTGACGTCATCCATCAATCACTGTCACGATTCGTACACGAACCGGCCAGCCGCCACCTACGATAGTAGGGGATGATGCGACCTGGCTGTACTTAAACAACGTACGTATTTTATTACGTACGTGTGTTTGTGTGCACCAGCCAAAACGGGTATAAAAACTCACAGAACCGGCTCTAAAATCGCCAGTGTTCGGTTTGGTTTTGGCTTGCCCATACTTTCGTATGAAGTGGCTGAACACGCTTAAATTCTGTAGAATTTCCTTCTGGTGAGAATATCTCTCACGACAAGGTATTCCACAGTGGTGACCCCGACGTGATTTCGGCCACGTCGTGAGGAGTCTTAGGCGCTTCGGCGCTAATTCAACTTGGCGCAGTAGCGCTGGCGAGATTCTCGCTTGCTCGGCAAATTAAAAATATTTTTTTACCCAGACTAAGACACCTTTTGGTCGTCGAAGTAAGAGTCTGCTGAAGTGGGAATTTATACCCCTCTCTTTAAAATAAATAAATAAAGAGAAACAAGACAGTAGACCTGGAGGAAGAAGGTTGGACTCATCCCCCAACTCCCCCGACTTCGACTCGACACTCATTGAATTTAGCAAACATAGAAGAAGGCCCTCAACACCCAGAATTAGCACGACTGGGAACTGCAATAAACAAAGAAGATCTTGCAGTTAAAACGTTGAGAAGTGGTCGGACTTTAAGCCAAAGTTCCGACCCGAAAACACCTGTCCTACAAACACAGGAGCCAGTGTTTTCGACCAGTAAGGAAGACAGAAGTACTGTGGAATACGCTTGTCAACAAAAAGACACAGCAATGGTTCCACCACCAACTGAAAACCCGCAACCATCACAGGGAGGCAGTAGTCAGCCGCAGCTGACACCCGAAGTTCTGGCCCAAATCTTGCAACTCCTACAAATGCAACCAGGACAGAACCCCAATCTCTATAGACGAAGGATAGATATCCCGGAATTTCTGCCGAATGAGGTAGAATTATGGTTGACTCTATTGGAAGGCAGGTTCAGAACAGAGAACATAACTCTGAACCAGCGGTATACACATATCTGTGGAGGCATGCCCCCACAGATAATCCGCCACATTCCGGACGTTATGGAATGCCCTTCGACAGAAGAGGACAAGTATGCCTGGTTCGTCAAGAAAATTAAAAAAGTATTTGGAAAAACGAAAAATGAAATAATAGATGATGTGATGGGTGGTATGAAGATGGGGGACGACAAACCCTCAATCTTCATGGCGAAGTTACGACAGAAGGCGGACAATATCGTAGCCCCTTCTGTCATAGGCAATCAATTCTGTAAGCAACTACCACAAAGCGTTGTGCAGTGCCTAGCCGCCGTTGGTTCCACGGTAATCAATACATCCGCGGATCTGGACTTCCTTGCGAAATCCGCAGACAATGCGCTCGAATACACAAGGTCAAAGCCGGTGGTCAGCGCAGTATCTGCAGAGACTGGGGAACTCGCTCAACTTAGAGCTCAAATAGCTCAGTTGACTGAGGAAGTAAAGAGGAACAAAAGCCAAAGCTCGACGAAGCCCAATAGTAGCTGGCGACAAAGATCGAAAAGTAGAAGCAACAACAATAATAATAGCAGCAGAGGACGTCAGTCCCGGTCAAGAGACCGCAGATCTAGTTCCGGAAGCAGGGGTCAGAGTTCAACTCCCCCTAGAACAACATCTCCCAAAACCCAGTCTCGAAATTGGGATGATAAGAGTTGCTTTTTCCATAATAGATTTGGCGCTGAGGCCACCAAATGTAACAACAGGTGCAGATGGTGGGGTAAAACCTTTAACAAGGAAGCGTCAAACTAGAACGAGGGGCCATCTGTGCGGCCGAAGACCCCTCGGAAAAATACTCACGCCGCCTGTTCATCAAGGACAGGACAAACAGGAGACGTTACTTAATTGACTCGGGAGCAGACCTGAGCATATTGCCAGTAAATAAAACCCAAAAAGTACTTCCTCCGAAATACTATCTCCGTACTGTGAATGGTCAAAACCTTCCAGCATACGGACTTGAGACAAGCAAAGTAGACATCGGACTCAGCAAAAATATGACGTGGTCCTTCACGGTTGCAGACGTTCCAAACCCGATCCTGGGTGCAGATTTTCTTGCACACTATGGCCTGATCATCGACCTCAAACACGGTAAACTGATCAATAGTGAAAATAAAAGTGTGGAAGGCAAAACGCTAGCATACAGACTGGACACAAACATATCCAGCTGTACTAAAGTCGACGGACAACTCTTACGGATCCTGTCAGACTATCCTGGAGTCACTCAACCCTCAATTCGCAGGCATCCTACGTACAAACACGACACGGTTCACTACATAGAAACCAAAGGACAGCCTTGCCATGCTAGAGCACGACGGTTATTACCCGACAAACTCAAAGCGGCACGAGAGTACTTCAATCGCATCGTTGAGGAGGGCGTATGTCGCCCCTCAAAAAGCTCATGGAGCTCTCCTATCCACATGACAAAGAAAGCAAGTGGAGAGTGGCGAATTGTCGGCGACTACAGGGCCTTAAACGCCATAACAGTTCCTGATCGCTACCCAGTCCCCAATATAATGGACTTCAACGCGAATATTAAGGGTAAAACGATGTTCACAAAAATAGACATCAACTGGGCATTCCACCAAATTCCTATGGCCGACCAGGACGTTCCAAAGACAGCGGTTATAACCCCCTTTGGATTATTCGAATACCTTCGAATGCCGTTTGGACTACGCAACTCAGCACAAACTTTCCAACGATTTATCAATGGACTGTTTAGGGAATTGCCGTTTGCATATGCATACCTGGATGATATCTGCATTTGCTCAGAAGGCGGTGAGCATCAGCACGAGGAGAATGTGAGAGCCGTGGTACAGCGTATACACGCAGCCGGACTCACTATCAACGTAGGCAAAAGCTTATATGCACAGACCGAAATTGACTTCCTCGGCTACAAAGTCTCGACCGAAGGCATTTCCCCCTTGAAGACCAAGGTAGAGCCAATATTGAACTTCCCGAAGCCCTCAAATGTCGCAGAACTTAGGCGTTTCTTGGGGATGGTGAATTTCTACAGACGTTGCATGAAGAATGCAGCAGCCGAACAAAGTAAGCTGTTTGCACTAATAAAGACAAGTAAAAAGAAAGATAAAACTCCACTCGAATGGAACGAAGAAGCCGAACAGGCCTTTGAAAATATCAAAGAAACACTGGCAAATGCAACTCTGTTGGCTCATCCAGACGAAAGTCTGCCGTTATGCGTAAGTACCGATGCATCTAGACTTTGCTATTGGTGCAACATTGTACCAACTGGACACTAACAACATCAAATTACCGCTAGCTTTCTTCTCGAGGAAGCTCTCAAAAACAGAAAAGAATTACAGCACATACGATAGGGAATTGCTCGGAATTTTTGCTGCGTTGAAGCATTTCAGGCACCAGTTAGAGGGTAGATGTTTTTCTGTGTATACTGACCATAAACCCCTAACATATGCCTTCACACAAAAAGCAGAACCGGCATCTCCGAGAAGAGCACGACAGTTGGACTATATTGGCCAACTGACTACAGACATTCAGTATATAAGTGGAGAACTTAACACTCCAGCTGATGCCTTGAGTAGAATCGAAGCTATCTCGGTTCCTGTCCAATTGCCTTATGCTGAAATAGCTAAAGCACAGCTTAAGGATGCAGAATTGCAGGGGCTGTTATCGAACGATGATACTACCCTCAAATTGAGACAGCGAAAAATTCCCGGTACTGATGTTTTATTAACATGTGACATCAGTACAGGTAAGAATAGGCCATTTCTACCGGTAAAATATCGCAGGTTGGCTTTCAACAGTGTACATAATCTGTCACATGCTGGGCCAAAATGTAGTGCTAAACTAATTTCAGAAAGATTTGTATGGCCACGAATGAAGTCTGACTGCAACAAATGGGCTCGCAGTTGCCTGAACTGTCAAGAATCCAAAGTAGGAAGACACACTCGCTCGCCCCTCAAATCATTCAAGCAAACACAGCGGTTTAAAACGGTTCACATGGATCTGGTAGGCCCATTGCCACCATCCCAAGGACACAGATACCTGTTGACGATAATAGACAGGGCAACACGATGGCCGGAAGCAATCCCTCTTCACGAGATGTCAGCTCCAACAGTAGCTGCAAGGTTATACGATACCTGGATTGCGAGGTATGGCGTACCAGAAGTCATAGTCACAGACCAAGGTCGCCAATTCGAGAGCTCGCTCTTTAAAGAGCTAGCAAATAAGCTTGGTGTTCAACACAGTCATACCACAGCTTACCATCCTCAAGCCAACGGCAAAATAGAGAGATGGCATAGAGCTCTCAAAGCCTCCATCATGTCACATGATACAAAGAGATGGGTAGAAGTACTCCCTACCATCCTCTTAGGCCTTCGATCCGCCCTACAAACTGATACAGGTCACTCTGCAGCGCAATTAGCGTTCGGCGAAGAGCTACGCCTTCCAGGGGACTTCTTCACAAAATCGAAAGAAGTTAGCCCCGAAATAATGGTACAAAATATAAGAAATGATGCCAATAATTTCCTAAACCAGGCAGCTCGTCATGGCCAGCCCAAGATTTACGTCTCGAAACACTTGGCCAATACGTCACACGTATTTGTTAGAGACGAAAAAATGAGATCTGCGCTGGAGAAACCATACGCCGGTCCTTATAAAGTAGTATCACGAGATGAGAAAAACTTTGTGATACTCATCGCAGGCGAACCAAGAACAATTTCAATCGACAGATTGAAGCCTGCGTACTTGGTAAGTGACGATAAAAGAATTAGAAGGGTACAAAAGGAGAACCCCGAAAATACACAGACGAATTCCGAAACAAAAACGGAAGAATTCGTCGAAAAAAGTGAGAAAAACACCTCACATAAAGAAAAACTCAAGAAAACAGTGAGATTTTCGGACGATGTGATCACCAAAACATTTGATCCTGAGGCCCCCTTACAACCACGTAAAAGAGGTAGACCTCCAGGCACGAAAAAACGCAAAAATTCACATCCTTCCCGCACGTCCGAGAGGTTAATGCGACGAAAATAAAAAATTTACTCCCGAAAAGTAATATCCGTAGAAAAATCGAAACCCGCTAAAAACATACGGGGAATATCGGAACTCCGTGAGACAAAGAAACTCCGGAGATAAGCAAACGAGGAATGCCAACAAAAAGAAGAAGACAGGAATAAACAAATCCACGTGCAATACGGAAACAAAACATTGCAACGTGCGAGTACCGTTAACCGCAAAGATAATCTCTACGACGTGACGTCACAAACGGAGATTCCTTTGTACTTAGAATTCGAAAAATAATATTCACTGAGTTTATTTCAGGCATAACTCTGCTTAAACCGATCAGATCTTAACCGGAAAACTTATATACGGCCGAGAATTTTAAGCGCTATCCCCTCTACGTGCAGATAAGAAGATCCGAAAATAAAGAAAAATAACTGTAAAGGTAAATCGAAAAATGAGGTAAAAACAGCAGTTCTCGAACTTCTGATTTACTTGGTCGTCTCTTGAGCTTTATTTTTGGTGCCTTTTCCTAACTACAACCCATTCTGTTCTAATGTCACGTATACCTATCCCGATGTCCGCCAGCTTCCACTTCGCTAAGACATCCGCTGAGAAGTCAAAAACTCAGCAGATGACGAAAACGAAAACGGAGCTGGATAGGATAGAGGAGGAGCTGTTGATGGACACAGCTCCTCCGGTTGCCGATGTACTGGCGGAGATGACCACTCCGTTGCCGCCAGTCATCTCTCCACCTCGATCTCCGGAGGAGACGACTCCGACTCCGGAACCCCCGAAGCCGGAGCCGAAACCCGAGGAGAAGAAGGAAGCAATGGGCTTCCTGTTCACGGCCGAGAGGGCCGCGAACGAGCGGGCAAGGATGGCTGCATGGACATCGGGGAATACAAACTCCCCGATGCACAGAAAGCCAGAGTTCAAGCGTCCGCTGCCCCCTCACTCCCGTCATCACCCTTACGCCCACGCTAAACACGCGAAGTCGAGGCACAGGGGTGAGACTAGCCGGAGCAACTACCTGGCCCGAGCAAACGCCCGTAGAGAGTCATACGAGTGCGTTGGAGCCGCGGTGGGAAGTGCTCTGGCCAAATGGGAGGCCGACCAAAAACGGAAGTAGACCCGCACGTCCCCCAGGCCTTGCGCATTTTAGGTCGTTTTTGTGGCGCAAAAACTGGGGGGGAGTAGCTGTGGGGACTCATCGGTATGAGGTGTAGGGGCTCGGACCCCCGACGACAGTCGCCGCCCCATAGGGCAGGCAACTTATCGTCCTTGCGACGTTAAACCAACACACAATATTACGTTCGATCGTAATTATCGACGTATACGTACAAGATAATATACGAGTACGAATCGTGACGTCATCCATCAATCACTGTCACGATTCGTACACGAACCGGCCAGCCGCCACCTACGATAGTAGGGGATGATGCGACCTGGCCGTACTTAAACAACGTACGTATTTTATTACGTACGTGTGTTTGTGTGCACCAGCCAAAACGGGTATAAAAACTCACAGAACCGGCTCTAAAATCGCCAGTGTTCGGTTTGGTTTTGGCTTGCCCATACTTTCGTATGAAGTGGCTGAACACGCTTAAATTCTGTAGAATTTCCTTCTGGTGAGAATATCTCTCACGACAAGGTATTCCACAATAAGAATGAAAAATTATTTATTTGTGGCTTAAAAAAAATTAATAATAATAATATAATATCTACATAATAATAATTCGTAAAATAATACCACGTTACCTTCTGGAACTGGGAACTTATGAATTTATTATTAACGATTTTTCTCCTTTAAATTCGAAAGTTTAAAATTTTTGCGAAATTAGAAAAATTTTATGACGATACCGATAAGAAATTTTTTTTTTTTTTTTTTGATTGTACTACCCATTCTTGATTTATATATACATATTTTGACTTGATTTCGACTGACCAAATTAGTAATGCATCAGATTCATTCGTACTGATTCTCAAACCCTGTGCAGAGAGGCATGTTTAAAAGATTCGAGAATTTATTTATTTATTTATACATATTTATGCCTTAACTCGCCTCATTTAAATTTTCAAATTAAAAGTGGAACTGGTTATTTTTTCGCTCAGTTTTCCTCCGATACTAGGTTTTTTAGTTTTCATTTTTTGTTAATGTCTCAACCCATATCAGGTTATTAACGTTTGGTGTTGCGATCACATACGTGTATGCACTCTAGAGGTACCCTTTTTTTCCTTTTTTTTTTTTTTTTTTTTTTTTGTGTGTGTGTGTATTATATACAACCATATTTGGACCTCTTTTTGAGGAAAAATGGTCGCCATTGTAGCCGACACATCCACGCAGGT
The DNA here is from genome assembly GCA_011428145.1 of Ericerus pela. Lineage (NCBI taxonomy): Eukaryota > Metazoa > Arthropoda > Insecta > Hemiptera > Coccidae > Ericerus > Ericerus pela. The sequence continues at coordinate 1,405,967 of WOFM01000478.1, forward strand.
GTACTCTATGCACGCATGAATGGTTCGTTTGGTACAATCGGTTCTCGTTGGTCGCCGAATGTATACAGAGGAGAGACAAGAGATGCAGCAGGACGAAGACATCACAGAGTACCTACACCAGAGAGAATGAGAAAACTAAATACTCGCGCTGGTGGACATACAATAGATAATAAGGGGAATAAGAGAGAATGAAAAGTTTTGGTACTGGTCAACGTCCGATTTGCCAGATTTTTTTTTTTTTTTTTTTTTTTTTGACCCGATGGAAATCAAAAGTTGATGGTTAATATAGTACCTATAGAGAAAAGATGCAGTAGGTATAAATGATACAAATACACTGAAAAAAAAAACAACAAAAACAACAAAAACAGACCGACTAATGAAGAGTTCAATATAATCTTTCATTATTTCATGGATGTCCTGTTGATGAGAAAAGTTTCAGAACTTTAATGGTTTTCGCGAAAAATTAGACATAGGCTTATAGGCCATGAAGTAGACATTTTTTGTTTTTTTCGAATATTCGTACAGATATTTAACGTACGTACCCAGGGGTTGGGATCGATTCGCAGTGGAGGATTGAATCCAGGGATTTTTTCATTCTTTTACCAGAGAGCGAGTGAGCAAGGGAGTGGAATTCAATCGACTCTTCTAAGATTCAATCAGGATCGATTGGAAGTGAATTATTAAAAAAGTGATAGAGCGAGCGAGAGATTTATTAAAATTTGAAATCATTCACCTCCTCAAGGACGAAGCAGTTTGGATTATTATCAGCATACAATTACCTATTTTCTTTCTGCTTAACTGCTCTTTTTCTTTCTGACCTGCCCATATTTTGATTTTTACTAGTGCATGTTTCATTTTTCCTACCCCTTATTCTGTCTTTCCTCCATAGACCTATAATCAAAAAATTTTGAGAAAAAATAAAGAAAAACGATTCAATCGAGTTGAATCGGAGTGAATAATTTTTTCAACGGGGCTGAAATCGATTCAATCGGATTAATTTGAAGTTAGTAAATTCGAAAATAAATAGAATTTTAAATAAGAGTTGAAAAATTTTTCTGGAGAGTAAATGGGATTTAATGGGAGTTTTTTTTCACTCCCAACCCTTGTACGTATTTAAATATTTAAAATAAAATGAAAATTATTTGATAATGTAAAATTGATAAATATGGAAAGGAATTGTGTGGAGCAATTGTGGAAAACTATATAGGTACAAGGGTGAAAATAAATGAATCTAAACAACGATACGTCATTCTTCAGTTTATTAGATTGCCTTTCGATAGTAACAATGGCTGATTAATGGGGGCGATTGACCCCAGACTTCGTTGACAGAGTTTATCCGTATTGGTACCAATGAGTTAAAGAAAAATTGTGTATTTCTAATAGCTCTACATCTATTGGATAAAAGGAGAAATGATGATAGTCTACAGTGGCCCCCTCAATAGAGGGAGGGAAGGGTCCCGTGTTTGTTCCAATAAAATTTATTTAGAAAACTGATGCTAGGGGTTCAAAATAAAAACCTACCCGGGTTCTCTGTTAGCATTTTTCCACCACTGAATATTAATGGGGATATTTTGCAAATTTATTGTTACTACAATTACTTTTCAAATGTACCCAGCTGTAGATTTATCATTCAAAAATTTAAATCGTACAGCACAAAGGGTAGAAACGTTATTTTTCACGAAACAAGGAATACGTGTCCTTTTAGGTAAGCTGATTAAGTGGAAAA